>OZ010616.1:28936630-29076630 GCA_963932145.1 Acanthosepion lycidas
TGGGATTTTATTGTTTATTAATTATGTGTTCATACACACACACACACACACAAATGTAGTAGCAATTTAATGGATATAAGCATTTAAGCATAGTCAGAACACTCTGGTAAATTTAATTTTATGCATTATTATAGACAATAAAGTGAATGTACGTGAATGTAGCATTATCATTGTTTCCGAACGGGTGCGTTTGAGTATTTAAAACACTACTGATCTATTAGGACTTTCCATTACAAACATGTCTAAGTTTTACAGAGAATGATCAGAAATATAGAAAAATATCCACTAAGCGGCAATTATTTGGGCATAAATCCCTTACTGATGAAAGTTGGCAAAATGGGATCTAGTTCAAACAGATAGAAAGCCAAAAGTAGCTCAAATACATACTCTTTAAAACATAGGTGTACAGAAGTTCATCTCTGAACGCATAACACGTCCGTCCTGGGTATGACGATAAACTACATCTGCATCCTGGGTATGACGATAAACTACATCCATGTCCTGGGTAAGACGGTAAACTACATTCGCGCCCTTGGTAAGACGATAAACTACATCCGCGTCTATGGTAAGACGATAAACTATGTCCAACAGCAAGGCCTCAGATCAGGAGGCTTTGAGGAACGTGGAACCACCTCTTAATTGCTGGTGTTCCCAGATCTACCCTGACCCGGGGTGGTAGCCCCTGTTAGGGTCTCAGCTATGGGCAAATAGTTAACCCCGAAACTGAGGTAAAACAGCATTATGAAAGTGTAAAAATAGGTTATAATGCCAGAAATACTTTGTAAAAAATTATTTCCAGAAACAAATTTTTGAAGAAAAGAACTATTACCAGCAATACGTTTTTGAAAAAAAAATATTACCAGTAATAAATTTTTCAAAATAATATTACCAGCTATACATTTTTGAGGAAAAATATTACCAGAAATAGATTTCTGTCAAAACAAAAATATTACCTGGAAAAAAAAAGAGTTGTCGGCATTAAATGAATCATTGAGATTTATATGCCGTAAAACAAAACAAACCAAACCACACAACACGTAGAACCTTGAAGCAGATGGGCTACTCTAGTAGGAGGCCAAATAAAAATATATAAAAATATAAAATATATAAATCTAACAATCGTTAAAAAAAAAAAATACAAATCGAAACTAAACATTTTTTGAAGTAGTAAAATGTTGATATTCTTTACAGAAAAGAATTTCAAAAAGCATTTGCGTTTTCAACATGTAAAATATTTTGATTATTGATCATAGAGCATAGACTTACCATTGGTAAAAATGTTATCACAGATGAAGAAGAAACTTGATGCAACAGATATGTGGTTCTACAGAAGGATGCTGAGAATACTATAGATGAGAAGTAGTAGTTTTAAGAAAAATGGGAACAAAAACTACACGTGTGCACTCAATTAGAAAAAAATTGCTTAAATTTCTGGAACACAAAACGAGGAAAAAGGGTTTGAAGAATTTGACACACACAGTATACACTGGAGACAAGAGATGCATGACCTATTACAGTGAGTGTATTGTAGGACAGGGACTGTGGTGGATAGTAATTGAAGAACATTTATCAGAATTACAGTGGATAGGAAGTTGTGGAGAGCCGTGATCATCTACTATTTAAAGGGACAGAGTACACAGAAGAGTTGTATAATAATTATAGCCAAAAACAAAAGGTTACTAATTTTTACTAATGTCTCTCTCAATTATTCTTATTTCTCAAAAAAGTTGTTGGTTATGCAAATAATTGTAGTAAATATTTTTTTTTATTTCTCGCATTGTCAAACCGCATACTGCTGTTAGGAATGTATATACGTTTATTTATATAAATTGTAAATTTTTCGTACGTTGCAGAAATTTTATTTGATCCAATAATTGAAAATAAGTAATCAAAAATGGAATTTTGAACTAAAAATCAATATGAAGCTTTTGAGCATCGCAACCCCTAAACATTTCAAAACCATTTCCAAAGAAAATCCATTGAAGTAATCGTTTTATTTGTAAAATGGGATTTTTCCTCCCTATATTATCTGAATTCAAGATTTAGTGAGCAGCTGAATGTCAAACATGGCATCTAGATCATTTTAGACAACAAAATGTGATACATTCCAAACTTGAGAAAAAGAAAAAAACAATCAATAGCCAACGTATTAAGTGACTATTCATAATATCTCAATACAGGTTTTTAATTTTGATATTTGATAAATTATAGTATAAAATTTTATATTCTTTATTTATAGTTTTTAATGTTAAATTTTACTCACACACATACACGCACATAAACATTAGTTGACTTTGTATTTGCAACCGTATGGTAGTATATCTTCATATATCTTTTTATTAATCATTTCACCCCAAGCAAAGCAGTAAAGCCACTAAGACACAAGTGATTACTGAGTGTGAAAATAAGGGGAAAAAAATTTGAAGAGCGATAAAAATAAAAGCCCAAGGTGACCATACATTGATTATTCTGTCTACACTCTATAACTATAAACGCTCTATATCCGATATTGATCACCCTACCCCTAAAAATATGCCAATTTCAAACAATATATATATATATATATATATATATATATATATATACTTTAAAAATGTTACAGTTAAAAGCTCTACATCTTTTTTTTTCTTTTTTTTCCCCCACGGGTATTGAACACTTTTTAATACTACTGTTTCCTGGTCCAATTCAACTCTGAGCATTAACCTTTTATGTATTATATATATATATATATATGTGTGTGTGTGTGTGTGTGTGTGTGTGTGCGTGTCTGTTTGTGTATGTGTGGGTGTGTGTGTGCGTATTAGTGCAAATCGAAAAATGAGATAATTTTTAAGTAGAATAAACATTCAATAGACATTCAAATTCGCGCATCTGGAAACCGTGAGATAGAGCATACGCATGTGCGCACACGAAAGCGCGCGCGCACACACACGCACACACCTGAAAAAATACCTACAGGCGTTTAATCTATTTTGTGGAAAAACCAATCTTACATGTGTAAAAACGTAAAAGAAATATATAAATATATAAATAAAAATGTATTATTTCTACAACCAGAAAACCTTTATCGAAAAATATCCGCAGATGGCTTTAGTGTAAATACATTTTCTATGGTCATTTCACCTAAATCAACACATGATGTGACTTACTTGCCTACTAAGATAAGTGTGGATGTGCGTGTAGTGTAACAGAAAGTGGATTCGACGAGCGTAGTTGAAATTCCGAGCTAGTCTGTATCGTTCACTTTTGCACAGAAGCCTTGTCTCTTCTCTCCGCCGCTAGCTATCTGTTAAATAGCAAAAGTTAGGTGGCAACCATTTTAAATGTAGGATAAGTCAATTCAGATCCATAGTGTAAAGAATGATAAACTACTCTAATCTATTTTCCAAGAATGTACAATAATTCACAGATAGAAAAGGAATCTGTAAAGACTTGTAATCGCCTACGTCTGAAGGGACATGAATGATAATCTCTACTGAGTGATAATGGAAAATGGTGGAGTAATGGATAATGAGGAAGTGGAGAGCCGAGTTCGAATTTCAGTCGAATCCATTACATTCACTTACTAACACACTTGGGAAATGTATGAATCCTCTTCTTCTTCCCCACCCCACCAGCTATGGGTTAATAGTAGGACAGATCGGGTTCTATAGCCCTGGATGGTATCTGGTCTATCCCAGAAAGAAATGACAACCTACTGCGGGGAAAAATCTGCCTTGTCAAGATACATGATCGCCTAAGCATGTATCACGCATGGCACATAACTGACTGACTGAGTGATATGCATATAACGCAATCTATGGTTTCTGATATCATCTTCAAACTAGATCCATACAAGTCTTGCGGACTTGACGGTATCCCTGCAATTGTACTGAAGAAACGCTCTCCTAAACTGGTTCCTGTTCTCTTCAAACTCTACAATAAATTTCCAGCTTTTTAAAAATTCTTCCCTGTAGTTCCTGTCTTTAAAAACTCTAGAGAACCTCCTGATCATTCGAATTATCACCTTTTACTTCTTTTTAGCAAAGTACTAGAGAATCAACCTTCTTTCGGATAAACAACATGCCATTTGTTTCTCTAGGTTAAGTGCCGATATGTTAATGGCTATTGCTGAATTTGTCTTTAAGGTTTTAAGGGGTCTTGGTAAATTGCTCGAAATCAATTGCTCGAAAAATAATTTCTCGAACTATCAATTGCTCGAAAGGCAGATTGCTCGAAGTAATTTCGAAGCTCGAAGCACCACGTAAACTGCGCCGTCTCACGACACTTCAACGGAGCTGGATATAAAAGAAGCTTCAACATTCAACATTCAACATTCAACATTAGAAGTCCTGATTTTGTTTTTCTATATTTGTTTTCTATTTCTATTTCAGTAATTTTGGAGATTTTGAGCCTTAGTGATGGACATAACTTTTGTTGAGAGCAAAAAAGCAAAGAAGTTGTGTTTGGATGGATGTTAAAGACAAAACAGTGAACAATAAGATTTACTGGAAATGTGAAATGTGCCAAAAAAAAAAATGGAAATGCTTAGCAAGTATTTTATGTTTTTTTAACCACAGGTTTCGAGCAAACTGCCTTTCGAGAAAAAAAATAAGACCTGCTATATAAATGTATTCGTTCTTTAATTTTAACTGTTCAGTTAGCAACAATTTTATTATAGTAAATATTAGAACAATGTAGTTTTATTTATATTTAACCACAGGTTTAGAGCAAACTGCCTTTCCAGCAATTGATAGTTCGAGAAATTATTTTTCGAGAAACTGATTTCGAGCAATTTACTGTCGAGCAATTGATTTCGAGCAATTTACCGGGCTTTAAGAGGCTCGAACTGTGGCTTTAGATATCTTGAAGTTGAAGTGACGTTGTTTCTCCACAAGCTCATGGTTTATGGTTTCTCTAGACAAATATTTGGTTTCATCCAATTGCTCTTAAATCGTATGATGAAGGTCGTATTGAACGACCAATTTTCTAGATCATTTCATATTAATACAGGTAGGATCTATGTCTACGTTGTTTCCTATCTTCATCAACGACCTTCCTGTTGTCACCAGTTCCTAACTATGTTTGTATGCAGATGACTATATGGCTATTTGCTTTTGTCATAATAGTAAGTCCAACGCCCCGACACAGTAAAACTGGCAGCGCTTCTCGAAAATGAACTGCAATATATTATTAACTGGAGCAAGGAATAGTTTCTAAGTTTTAACACATCCAAAACAAAACTATTATCTTTTAATCACCTTACAAAACCTTTCTGATTTCCATCGGCATGGCTGGTATTACTCCCCAGGAGAGCAACCCATTATGCCTTCATGGTCTCACGTTTTCCACTGATAGGAAGTGAGTGCTTACATTGAATCAATTGCTAGGTCTGCTGCTAGGAAAGTTGGTTCACTGTTTCGTGCTAGACATTTTTTTCTCGTCAGAATCTATCTTATAAGTCTATCATTCGTCCACGCATTGAATATTGCTGCCACATCTGGTCTGGTGATTCTGCTATGTATTTGGAGCTTCTTAACAAAATCCAAAGAAAACTCTGTAATGTTATTGGTGTCATGTAAAAGAATTATTACAGAAACATTCTGTTTCGCCTTTCATCAGCATGGCTGATGCTAACATCCAGGAAAGTGACTCATTGCATCTTCTTGGGATAATGAAGTGGAAAGATTATATTGAATCAATTGCTAGATCTGCTGCTAGTAAAGTTGGTTCACTGTGTCGTGCCAGACAATTCTCCTCTTCAGAATCCATTTTACACATTGATAAATATAACATTCATCCTAGCATTGAACTACCATATCTAGTCTGATGCTTCTGTAGAAACACATTTCTGTTACTTCAAGTCTTTTCATTTGCGAGGAGATTTACTGCCATAAATGAAGACTAATGCTACATAACAGTTCAGTTTCTAATGAGCTTTCTCTGTTTCTTAATACTTTGCTAAGCTTTTAGAATATATCTGTTTATCCCAATGTGTCGCACTTTCTGATTCGAATCTAAATGACTAATTGATAACTCTAGGATTCTTAAGGCTAGTGTTTACTTGGCTTCATTCATTTTATGAAGTGCTTGCTTACACCTAGAGCTGTAAGGACAAACCCCCAAAATGCCATATCTGTATGCTTCTCAGAAAGAAAATAAGCTAAAAATATTAACAGCTTCGTGTAAACGATCAACTCCATTGCGTATGGAAAGCATCAAGGAAAATCATACTGTAAAAGGATTTAATATAAAAACATAACATATTTCTTGTTTCCCGATTTTTAATGTCTGCCTATATTTCTGAGATGAGATATTGTAACAATCTACATTATTTTTAATA
The DNA here is from genome assembly GCA_963932145.1 of Acanthosepion lycidas. Taxonomy (NCBI): domain Eukaryota; kingdom Metazoa; phylum Mollusca; class Cephalopoda; order Sepiida; family Sepiidae; genus Acanthosepion; species Acanthosepion lycidas. Next base: position 28,942,953 of record OZ010616.1, read on the forward strand.
TCTGTATATATTTCTGAGATGAGGTATTGTAACTATTTAGACTATTTACATTATTCGGACAGTTTCATCTTTGTCATCATATTCACGATGTTTCGGCCATTGTACACTCCGGCCTTCTTTTGAAATTCTTTTAGAATTTCGAACCGTACCCTTTATTTTGTTAACATAGGTAGATTGTTCTAGATCCACGTGTCATGCCTTTTCTGGATACCTCGGTTTCAGTTATTACCCTTTTGTAACTCAACTGTTCAAGTTTTTGTTCACCACTGCTGTGGTCAGATATTGAACACACAACTCTCTGGGCCAAGTCATTGGATTACTTCAACCAACGATTTTATCCACTGGGCCATGTGCCTGAACGGGAATAAATTTTTGGGACTTATAAACCTAGTGTCCCAGTAACTATTTTTTTTACCAAAGCACATATTACAATTTGTTGCTATTGTTGCTTTTCTCTAACGATCTGTTTTACAGTTTCTCATATATTATTCATGTCTATTCCGGTTTTTTTTAATAATCTTAAAGGGTTAATATATCATTTTTTTAAATAAGTTTGTACATAATTCAAGCGAAAATAAGTATAAATCTACTCTGAATAAAAATTAATTTTCCCATCATCCATTTGGAAAAACCCGTTCGTACAATATATCCCCACCGTGTAAGGGTTAACTATTTTTTTATCCTCCATCCGATACCTTGTCTTTCGTTCTTTCAGTGTTTTTTGTTTTTGTTTTTCTAAACATGCCATCAACACATTTTCATAAGTTTAGTGCATGTTGCTATTGGTACCTTTGCCGATAATAATAGTTTGATAACCCACAAATCACTAATCATCGTATGGCTGATATCGATACATAAAACGTATTAGAAGCAATCATGATGCAGAATTTAGTTGTAAAGAGTTTGAATCACTTCAAATTCATATTAAAATTCATACTGGACATAATAACTCTGTATTTCTTATTTGCCACATCAAGATTGCACTGTGGAAAAATTTCAGCAATTTCTTTTTTGAAATAGTAAGTTATTTATTACTCCGACCGAAATTACTGGAAAAGTTTGTCCGTGTCAACTGCTATGACTATCGCATATATTTCAAACAGGTGTTACAATAACAGAATTAAAAAAAACCCCAAAAAACTTCGATTTGGTGTGTTCAATGGTGGTAGTGAGCCAAATGTTAGTAACATGCATAATTTTAGCCATTAGTGCAATTTCCTTCACCTCCGTACAAAATTTTAAAGCTTGATAGAAAAAAAAAAAGAAAACTATTTTATGGGTTATGACAAAAGAAGTCCAGTAAAATTTACCTTATTTACTTGCGAAGTATTATCCCTATCTTTGCTGTTTTTATCACTATGTTTCGACTGTTTTACCCTACGGCTTTTATCAAATGCTTCCCTTCCCTTCACGGAATTTTGAAGTGAAACCTTTATTTAGTCTACGAGAGTAGATTGTTCTCGATCCGCTGAAAATGTCTAGTGATATCTCATTGAGTTCTTATATATTACTACTGGACTATTGTTCGCGCCATTTCTATAGAATCTAGGAAAAACAAATATAACACCAACAAAGATGAGTCAACGTGTAAATAACGTAAATAAGGATAACTCTTCATCCCAGAATTTAGTGCGGAATATCTTGTATATTTTCCAGAATATCTTGTATATTTTCCAGAATATCATGTATATTTTCCAGAATATCTTGTATATTTTCCAGAATATCTTGTATATTTTCCAGAATATCATGTATATTTTCCAGAATATCATGTATATTTTCCAGAATATCATGTATATTTTCCAGAATATCATGTATATTTTCCAGAATATCTTGTATATTTTCCAGAATATCATGTATATTTTCCAGAATATCTTGTATATTTTCCAGAATATCATGTATATTTTCCAGAATATCATGTATATTTTCCAGAATATCATGTATATTTTCCAGAAAATCTTGTATATTTTCCAGAATATCATGTATATTTTCCAGAATATCTTGTATATTTTTCAGAATATCATGTATATTTTCCAGAATATCTTGTATATTTTCCAGAAAATCTTGTATATTTTCCAGAATATCATGTATATTTTCCAGAATATCTTGTATATTTTCCAGAATATCATGTATATTTTCCAGAATATCTTGTATATTTTTCAGAATATCATGTATATTTTCCAGAATATCATGTATATTTTCCAGAATATCTTGTATATTTTCCAGAATATCTTGTATATTTTCCAGAAAATGAAAAAAATAAATTTGTGAAGTTTACTCATAACTTCCAAACTGTGAATAATGTTAGTGAAACCATAATTCTGATGACAAAATAATTATATGAAGACCTGTATATGCGAAGACAGATTTGGTAAGGAAGGGGAGAGTGTTCATCAGGATGCTAATGTATTGAAAAAAAATATGTGATGCCAATCGATATCCGAGTTCTTATTATTAATCTTTTTCTTCTTCCTAAAGGACGTAACGTATCACACGGAAATTTTTTTGACTTTATCATTAACTTTTCTGGCAATATATACTTTTTTATAATCATCCATTTATGATGAAACTCCTGAATATATGTAACAGCACACACGAATTAAGAATTTTGAATATATATTTATACTCTGGAATATATTTTCCTACATAAACGGATCGAAGACATATTTTTGTTAAATAATTTCGTTTACCGTATTTACCCCGGTATGAATGCTACTGCTGATAAAACGGTGGATACGTATTATTTCAGGATGTGAGCGATCATAACTTTTCTCAGCTTCCTGTCTTTTGTTGCTGAGTTTTAATGAAGTCAGACTGATAGGTACATTTGAAAGTTAGTTTCAAGTCAATAGTAATGGTCAACCAAACTAGAGTTGATAACTATTACTGAACAGCGAGGCGCCATCGAGACAGACAGACAGATAGATAGATAGATAGATAGATAGATAGATAGATAGATAGATAGATAGATAGATAGATAGACATTTTATCAACATAGCTAGATGTTTTAACAAAATCTATCAACAGACTGGTTGATTTTACAACATGTCATGTGACTAGTTATTTAATGTCGAATTTTATAGGGCACCTAGTAATGACCAAATTCGACTGCAATGTTCCAGCAAGCAAATCTCACTAACTTTCACCCAACGCCTTATTATCAATGGCAGTAGAAACTTGTATAACAACCATTCATTGACAGATACTTCAAATGTTAAGAAATGCACCTTTACCACTATTCAAAAAAAAAGAAAAAAGAAGAAAAGAAAGGTATTTGTAATAGATATTTATTTGATTATACTAACTTAGGCATTCACAATATTGAATGATCAACTAAAACCTGCATGAAATATTATAATGTAAACCATAATTCTGCTGCTAGTGTCAAATTATATTTTATATGGAACAGCAAATTTCTTGTCTAAGAGTGAAGAACACTAATATATAAGCAAATATTCATGCCGACAAATTATAAATAAATAAGAAACCAATCACTGCGAAAGACTTTACTATTTGGTATTCCAACACAGCAATACTTTTGATCAGAAAGGGACGGAAACTAACGGCAACGACGTTTTCGTGATATAATTTCTTTCCTTTCTGCCAGACAGCTGTCTGATTACGTGTATAATCAACAGATAACGGAATCTTTATCAATGCACAGGTCCTCACTCCGACAGGAGACAGCAGCCACGTCTATATGCCACTCCACAACTGGAGCTTCGGAAATGTGGTCTAACACTATAATGCTCTACAATTTCCTTTAATGCCTACGACGATTTAACAGTTTCAGGGTAGGAGCATTTTGGTAAGCGGAAAGTGACTGACCCCTCGACATGGTTGAAAAGGGAGACAAATTAATCGTTCTAGTTCTCATTAGCGTGGCCTTGGGGCAGGAACGCCACACGGGATATTAACGGCGGCATTGAGATAAGGATTGACAGTCTTTGAGTTTCTAATAGACTTTGGTTCACGTACAGCTGTCGGCCAACAATAGGCGGAGCACACTCTAGCTTAGAGATGTCAGGTGATTTCTGTGGTTCAAACGGAGAGTGGCTGTGTTGCGATGAGACAGAGTTGGCCGGACACTGTCCCTTGAATTTGATGAGGGTCGGTCCTGGCTGACTGACTGTGATGCTGCTGTTTCTCCTCATGGTGTTACTTGCATCTTGTAGAGTGAAAAAAAGAAGAAAGAAATGGAAAGAAAGAAAGAAAGAAAGAAAGAAAGAGAGAAAAAAAGACAGAAGAAAAGATTAGAAAGAAAGAAAGAAAAAAAGAAAGAAAGAAGAAAGAAAGAAAGAAGAAAGAAAGAATGAAAGAAAAAGAAAGAAAGAAAGAAAGAAAGAAGAAAGAAAGAAATGCAAAAACAATACATGACTGTTAGCTTGCTTTATTTTTCAAACTACTGTAGCAGTGAATAATCTTGCTAAACAAATCATCAGTCATCATAATAATGAACAGAGGATCGAATAAAATCATCATCATTAATATTATTGCAGTTAAGGTATTTTTTATTATTGTATCTCTTCTCTTTATTATTATTATTATTATTATTATTATTATTATTATTATTATTATTATTATTATTATTATTAGCCTAGAAGCCGCCCTTCAGAGGCACTTTAGGTTAGCTCCTGAGGACGGCTATTAGGCTTTCAGCCTTTTACCTTCATCGTTCTATGCCCGTAAAAGTTATAAGAATTTAGAAATAATAAAATTATGTTATATTTATTTGACACCTTATTTCGGCATAATCTTTCTTCATATACCCCACCGATCTCACTATTTTTTACATTTATTTTGCGTGCAATTTTTATTTTCTTTTAAAATCATCATTTTTTATGATCCTTTCATATAAAGGCACTCTTAAAAGGACATTAGGGAACCCGAATTATTTAATATTTCAATTATGTCACAAAAGAAAGAAAAATATATATATATATATATACGAGCAACGTACCGTGCCGCGCTTAAGTTTTAATAACGGATAATTAGACGATATCAATTGTAATTGCGATGAAAAGCGCAATTAAAGTTAAGCCTTTAATAAAGATTTTTTTTATCATTCACTCTGTTCAATAGTTAAATTTCACTTTAATGAGGTATTTAATATTTAATCGCGTGTTACTTCAGTTTCGTCGTGATAGAAAAACGGACGTACAGATGGACACACGTACACTATGCTTTATTCATATAGATTTTTATTATTATTATTATTATTATTATTATTATTATTATTATTATTGATTAAAAGAACAGCAGGTCAAAAAAGTAAGAATGGAGTGTAAATATATGAAGCCCAATATACCATCTATAACATTAAATCTTTTTCTTTTCTTCTTCTTCTTCTTCTTCTTCTTCTTCTTCTTATTATTATTATTATTATTATTTGTGCATGTTATATTTCCTGATTTGTATCTTATAGAGACGGGTCCAAACTATGGTCCTTAGGCCCTATAGGAGAATTGTCATTTAATTGATAGCACTTTTCTTAGTGTATGGGATATACATTGTAGGGCGATATTCTGGGTAACTTGTATGTTGATGTTACCTGGGACACTGTTAGTAAAATTGTCCATTCCTTTTCTCACGGGGCCCAGTGCTCCGATTACTATTGGTACAGTCTCAGTTTTCATTCCCACATCCTCTTAATCTGGATCTCCTGGTCCTTGTATTTGGACAATTTCTCGGTAATTTTTATGGAGGTGTTTCTCTCAGATGGAATTGTTATGTCAATAAGCATACACTTCCTGAATTTCTTGTTTTTTATGCTAATATCAGGTCTGTTAGCTTTTATTTACCTATCAGTTTGAATTGGTATGTCCCAGAGGATAGTTAAATCGTTATTTTGGGTAACTGTGTCTGGTTGGTGCTTACATCATCTCTAAGTGGTTTCTATATATGATTTTAGATACAGTATAATATATGATACAGTATAACAGATGCTTTAAATACAGTATAATATATGATACAGTATAATAGATGATTTAGAAACAGTATAATATATAATAGAGTATAATAGATGATTTAAATACAGTATAATATATGATACAGTATAACAGATGCTTTAAATACACTATAATATATGATACAGTCTAATAGATGATTTAGATACAGTATAATATATGATACAGTATAATAGAAGCTTTAAATACAGTATAATATATGATACAGTATAATAGATGATTTAGAAACAGTATAATATATAATAGAGTATAATAGATGATTTAAATACAGTATAATATATGATACAGTATAATAGATTATTTCGATACAGTATAATATATGATACAGTATAATAGATGATTTAGATACAGTATAATATATGATACAGTATAATAGAAGCTTTAAATACAGTATGATATATGATACAGTATAATAGATGATTTAGAAACAGTATAATATATAATAGAGTATAATAGATGATTTAGATACAGTATAATATATGATACAGTATAATGGATGATTTAGATACAGTATAATATATGATACGGTATAATGGATGATTTAGATACACTATAATATATGATACAGTATAATAGATGATTTAGATACAGTATAATATATGATACAGTATAACAAATGCTTTAAATACAGTATAATAGATGATACAGTATAATAGAGGATTAGATACAGTACAATATACGATACAGTATAACAGATGCTTTAAATACTGTATAATATATGACACAGTATAATAGATGATTTAGATGCACTATAATATATGATACAGTATAATAGAGGATTTAGATACAGTATAATATATGATAATGCAAATCCTTAGCACGGAAACAGAATACAACATTCAATTATGAAGAAAAAGATCCGAAAAGAATATTATAGGAGTGTGTGTTTGATACTAGAAAGTGTACTTAATAGGAAGGCTATCGACACCTTAGTTATACCTGTAGTAGCATACAGCTTCAACATTATTAAATGAAAGTTGAATGACATTAAAAGATTAGACGTCAAGACCAGAAAAATTCTTATCCAGATGAGTATGTACCACATAAATTCAGATGTTGATAGGCTGTGCATACCAAAAGGTTTAGGAGGCCGAGGTCTAATCCAACTTGAATTAATTCTAAAAATTACATTAATTGGATTGTGAGCTTACCTCACAAAAATCAATGACCCTCTCCTACAAATAGTAAAACACCAAATCCACTCCATCAACAAAGAAATTGCACTCTTCAAGAAACAGCGTAATATAGCCGAAACTCTACCAAAAAAAAAAAAAAAAAAAAAAAAAAACGAAGCGAATACCATCTATGCCAAACGAATAAAGTAAAAGCCAAAAACAACTAGGCCAAATGAAATTACAAAACTAAAAGGACAAGGCGTTGCATGGCAAATATATAAAAAGAACGAAAGAAGCAGATATTGGCCATCAGAAATCACATCCGTTGCTGAGGACCACCGGACTGAAAACTGAAAAAAGAAGACCTAATTATTGCAGCTTGCAACCAGATCCTATCACTGTCACATAATCAAGGATGTAACTTGAAATGCGATGAAATTGTCGACCATGTTATCTCAGGATATCCGGAACTGGCAGTAAATGAATATACCCACAGACATAACAAGGTAGCAAGATATATATCTTTTCTAATCAATCTGAGGGCTTCAACTACAACTAGAATTATTGTAGTCCTCATGTGCCACATGTTTGAGAGTTCCACTTGAAGGAACTTGTATTTTGATAGTTTTTTTTTCTATTCCTGTGGTTTTTGATTACGATGGCTGGCCTATTAACTTTGATTGTTCTATCTGTTTGTATTGTAAAGTCCCATAAAATTGTTACAGGTCCTATTTCTATAAATGGGTCTGAGTCATGTTCATACCAATTTCTTGCAGTTTCCTTCATTGGTCCTGTGCAGCAAGAATAAAACATTCAGTTTCAGATTTTAACCCTTCACTACGTAACCACTGATGGGTATGGGTTTTGTCTACACCAGCTTGTTTGGTACGGGTATAGTTTTGAAAGAGAGTTCTAGTTGAACTAATCTTCTGCCTCCTTCGGATCAGTATACACACAGACGATCAACATCAGCCTTAGGAAGATGCATGAGGTGGCAAGTGAGAAAACTCTCTCATTTTGACATTCATTTGCTTAATGTCAGTCCAACTAACGATGTTTAAACTATTGCACCACATGGACAGACTGTTTATGGCTGATATTCTGTTTTGTGTATTCAACTCGGTATTTAACATCAGACGCTCACGCTTATAGAATTTTTTTCTTACGTTCTCCTTCATTTATATATGCTGTATTCCATCTCCTTTTCTAATTCATATGTATTTATAAGCTTATTCTTGTTCCAGTTCTATAATCTTTGTGGTAAAATTTAGATCTATTAAGTGTGTTTCTATAATTCTCTAGGATGACTGGTTAGTATCCGGACCAGCGACCAGCAGCGACCGACTGACTCCTGTCGACCATATCTTCTACCAATCCACTCAGCGATTCAGGTTTCACTTCCTGCTGCGCAATATCTCGTGTGTCACCGTGTTTTCAATATCCTACCCTTGGCTATGACTTGCATGCTAGTACCAGCTCAACACACCGACTGTCTATGAACCTTCCCTGACTGCCTATCTTCCTTCGACAACTCCCAACCAGTTACATTTTCATCTTCTGATTACTAACTACCGTCTGTCCTGGACTACGACTGCCACTAGTACCAACTCAATACACCAACTGTTTATCAACCTTCAGCACCACTCGAGTTGCTTCGATCATCATCAATAGTTGGTGTATCTAAGACCAACAGTCAACTACCAGCACGACCAATCCCGGGGCTTTTGAAACATCCAGATTCTTCGATTGTATTTCCCTTTTTTCTGCCAATAATAAATTTTGGCATATTTTATCCAAACTCCTTGTTCTCGTTATTCTTGCTTTGGTCTCTGTCACTTCTTCAATTTTAATGTTTGTGAGGTTCGTCTAACATCGACCGCCGAACCCCACAACAACTACCACGAGCTCGCATTTTGTAGAAGATCCTGATTAATCATAATAAATACGGTTGAAGACAATGCATTTGAAGCGATAAACTAAGTCAGAAAAGAAAACAAATGAACATACAGACCAATGATTTTCAGTCGGTGTGCTGCCGCACACTGGTGTGTTGTGAGAAGATCGTAGGTGTGCCGCAAAAACTTTTAAATTTTATTAATTAAATTATTTTCCAAAGAAGTCAAACGTGCAATATATGTAATATCATAATTAAAACCCCTTTAAATTTATTATATGAATATATAATTGTCGTGATAAATAAATGTATGCATTATAAATATAAAGATATCTCATTTAATATTTCAAATAAACAGAAAAATATATAAATAGAATGCTTTTAAGAATTTTAATTTCATCAAATTTGATTTTCAAAATTAAATGCAATGCCAATAGTTATCTATTGTCTTCTTGATTCCTTTTCTTTTATTCTTCTCGCTCCTAAATAATCTTTTTCTGTTTCTTATTTTCTCACACTCAGTAATCCATTGTGTTTTAGTGGCTTCATTGCCTTGCTTGGGATGAAATAATAAAAAATTTAAATGGAATTTCAATTGTTATCTACTGTCTTCTTGATTCCTCTTCTTCTTTTATTGTTTTTGCTCCTTAATAATCTTTTTCTGTTTCTTATTTTTTCATATTCATTAACCCATTGTGTTTTAGTGGCTTTATTGCCTTGCTTGTGAAGAAATAATAAAAATTTAAATGCAATTTCAATCGCCATCTTCTGCCTTCTTGATTTCACTTCTTTTATCATTCTCGCTCCTAAATAATCTTTTTTCTGTTACTTATCCTTAGTAATTGTGATTTAGTGGCTTTATTGCCTTGTTTGTGGGTAAACGATAAAAATTAAAATGAAATTTCAATCGTTATCTTCTGTCCTCTTATTTCCTCTTCTTTTATTGTTCTCGCTCCTTAATAATCTTTTTCTGTTTCTTATTTTTTTCATATTCAGTAACCCATTGTGTCTTAGCGGCTTTATTGCCTTGCATGTGATGAAATAATAAAAAAAATTTAGATGCAATTTCAATTGTTATCTACTGTCTTCTTGATTCCCCTTCTTCTTTGTTTTCGCTCCTTAATAATCTTTTTCTGTTTATTTATTCATACTCAGTAACCCATTGTGTCGTAGCGGCTTTATTGCCTTGTTTGTGGGTAAATGATAAAAATTAAAATGAAATTTCAATCGTTATCTACTGTCTTCTTAATTCCTCTTCTTTTATTGTTCTCGCTCCTTAATAATCTTTTTTCCGTTTTTTATTCTTTCACACTCAGTAACCCATTGTGTCTTTGTGACTTTACTACCTTACTTAGGGTAAGAGGGTTAAGAATCACAATAAATTGTTTTGTGATATATCATAAAAATATACTCTTTTTCTTACTCATTTTTTATCATCATAAGTTAAGTGTGCCACGGAAGTTTTACTATAGGCTTAATTCAAGTGTACTGTGAGATGAAAAAGGTTGAAAAACATTGAGAGAAGATGAAGAAATGTAAGTAATAATACTAAAAAGCTAAACGTAAAGGATCCGATGAAAGAGCGGGCAAGCAACCGAAAAGGACTATAAAGAAGAAATAGATAATGAGAAAAACATCAGCAAGGAAAAGAAGGAAAAAAAATATTTCTTCAAACAAAAAGTGTGAGTAAAGGCAGATGAAAAAATTATGAGTTAAAAAAAAAAATCTTCAGAAAAAGACAAAAAATATGAAAACAGTATTCAAAGAACGGAAAGTGACGACGAGAAGGTTAGATACACGTTCTTAACACTTGGCTATCTGATCTCTAACAATGGGGGCGAAACACATGTGGAACTTAAACTGTCTAGTGTCGCTTATCCATTGGCCAATTCACTCTATCCTTACTCCCTTTCCTTTTCTCAAATATGTCGGCGATTCATCACTTGTCGCATATCTACGCTAGCCAGGCTATAAAGACGGTGGTTTGTTTAAGTTGAAGCTAACTTCCTGGTACAATCCCCACTGTTCTGTAGATGTTAATTATCTCATCCTTATTTGCAAGGGACATCTACAGTTTATATTTGGCCACCTGCAAAACTGTGGTATACAGTTTTATGTTTTATAGATATTTTGTTATTTTATTTTCATTTTACTTTCGACTTATACCTTTACCCTTCTTTGGATCGTTATACTTTTCCCCCGCTCTTGTTCAAGAAATTGTATTTTTAGGCGGCTTGATTTAAAAACAAATGTCTGGTGAGGACGCTCCGGTTCTTTTTGTAACTTTCTCCATCTAAAAAAAAAAAAAAATTAAAAAAAATAAAGTAAAGAGAAGTAAAGGAAAAGGAGTATATAAACTTGTCTTCAGTTAAAACCTGTTCACTTTTAAGTTTTTAAACGCTCTATTTAGATCTTTCTTTTTATACTCTTTCTTTGCAATCGATTAAAATGATCGAGATTCTTTTAGATAAACGTTTTTTTTCCTTCGTCTTAAAAATCAGTAAGTGAATACACGGTGGAACCCCGATTCACGAATTTAATTTATTCCTGAAAGGCATTTGTAACCCGAAATGTTCGTAAGCCGAGACTACTTTCCCCATTAGAATCAATGTAAAATCCATTCCCGGAATTCTTCAGTTGGCTGTGATCTTTGTTTAGTAAGAACTGCCACTCCTCTTGTAGCATGGCTTCCTTGATTCTCTCTTTATTTTTGAGAATACCAAACTGAATAGCAAGATCAGAGACACGAACACTATTTTCATATTTAGTTATGATTTCTTTTTTTCATCTCTATCCTGATTCTTGTCATTTTTTTTTTTTTTTCACTTTGTTGCTATTCTTTTTGGCCTCATTGTGGCTCATTAAACAAAAAAGGAAAAACAAAACAAAAAATAAGTCACAAAACAAAACAATAAAATTCAAGAGAAGGCACGCTGAATTCGAGCAGAGATGTGTATAGCGTGAAATCTACACCACAACTGACGCTCTCCCACTGATTCTCTGGGTTTGTCGCCGGCGTTGTCACCGGTTTGCGTGTTCGTTGCTCGGGACACTGTTCGTCACCTGAAACTTTTATATTCGGACAATTTGTTTGTGAATCGATTTATTCGTGACGAGGGTCGTTCGTGAGCCGAGGTGGCACTGTATTTTGAAATTCAAAGAATTAAAATATATATATATATAAGTCACTTATAAGAGACAATGATAAAGCATTATGTCAGTATAATTTAAGAGATAAACGAGTTGAACAATGGATAGATTACGTTAAGAGTAATGTTGTTTAACACCGTGAAATGCAACAAGGCCAAAATATTATCCTGAAAACTTGATTCCAATTCTTAGATAATCTTCTCAGATATAGACTCTCATATAATCACGGATGGCATCCAAGACGTTCAAAAAATGTCTAAACTATCATCTATAAACGTCAGTAATTGGAAATGGCTTCAAGCGATCTTAAAGAAGATTCTTCTTCTTATCCTACAGACTATTACAACATCACTAAGAGGTTTACCACATTACAAAAATCTACGTCAATTGAACACTACTAACAGCAGAAATAAGAAAAAATTGTGTCAGAAACAAATGGAAAAGAAAATATTGATATAATCATTGTATACGACCAAAAACAGAAATTTTGGAAGGAAATACCAATCAAAACTAGAAAGCGAATTTGAGAAGTTTAATTTCTTGAAAAACTGTTTTAACAAAAAGATTTTATACTTTTTAACAAACATTTTTGGTATTATCCAAGTAACCCCTTGGCGCTCCCTTGTAAAGTTCGAAGTTTCTGATTTTGAAGAGGAAAGGACCATGAACAAAGAACAGAGACGCTAGAAAAGGAAAGATCGAGAGGGCTCTGTCTTCCAACCTTGTTCAAGGTATCCCATGTCACAACTGCATGCAACAGACTTTTCAGGGCGATGATCGGACTCATTTATCATCTTCGCAACTAATGTGATTTGAAGTCAAGGTCATTTTCGCAAGCGGAATACAAGCATAATAATAGTTGTAACAAATTTTATGTCAAACTCAGATAAATTCTTTTCAAATGTAGTTGAAATAGAGTTTGTGGGTAGAATAATATACTTTGATCCATTAGGTTTGTTAGAATAGTCTATTCTTCTATTTAGAAATATTTTGCAAGCTTTTTGTTTTGTGTTGAATATGAAATAATTAAGGTTTACAAAAATGGAAAAGCTTAAATGTATTTTCAATGTCTCTTCATATTTCTCCTCTTCATATAAATATTGAGAGCTACAAATTCTGAGTGCTCTTAAATAGAATGTGATGATTATTCTGGATTTTATTTTGTTGTTATGGTGAGAATAGTAATTTATGAGATCAATTTTATTAGTTGATTTTCGATGAACACTTAGTTTTAGGTTTTTGTCAGTAACATGATATCTAGGAATGGTAAAATGTTATTTGTTTCTGTTTCATAAGTGAATCTTATCATTTATTCGACTCTATTTAGTTTATCTACAAGTTCAGGTAATGTAGTTTTTGTGGGATATTTTAATAGAACGTCATCAATATGTTGATAGTTTAGTTGAAATATGCTGGAAAGGAAAAGATTCAATAAATTCTAGGAAAATATATGCTAAAATCTCGTTTCAAAATTTTTATTTATAAAACTTACTGTTAAAAGTGAAATAGTATTGATTAACGATGAGTCAGCAGAATTTTTATTATTTTAGCTATTGGTAGGGAGAGATTTATTTTTTATTGCGTTTGATGCTTTTTAAAAATATTTACATATCTGTTAACAGGAACGTTAGTGCAAAAGGATTTAACATCTAAACTAGCCATGAGTCTATCCACCAGATTTATCCCCCTTAGTTTTTCAACCAGGTTGTCTGAATCATGTGATGAGCTGATTGTTCCTAGGAGTGGTGTTAAAACTTTTGCCTGTTTTATTGGGTGTGCTACCAATACATGATATAATGGGGTACAACGGAATGACTACTCTCTGACTGCTTATTTATTAGCCAATGTCTGGTATCCCAAAAATCTGATGGTAGGTATTCATGGAATAAATCAATCCAATATCTGATACAAAGAAAACATTGTATTCTAAGACATTTTTATGTTTATACATTCTTTTTATAGATACAAATGTTTAAGTAAATGCTCTGTTTTATAATAAACAGTATTAATAACATTTACTGGCTTGAATGTCCGAGAAATTTTCATAGAAAATATTCGTCCTCCGACAGGAATCGAACCTGTATCCTATACGGAACCGTTATTTAGCCTGACGTGCCTTAACCGATCGAGCCACGGAGAATCATTCAATTAGCAAGGTCGATTTTACTGTTTTTAAACTTCAGTCTTCCATGAATCTCTCATATACATTCATATCTGCTCAAAGGGTATCCAAATGTAAACAAATGACATCACGCATTATGAAATGGACAAAGTATTATTTCTCAGACATTCAGGCCTGTAAATGTTGTTTAATACTGTTTATTATAAAACAGAGCATTGACTTAACTATTTGTATCTTTAAAAAGAATGTATAAACATAAAAATGTCTTAAAATAATTGTCAGACTTTATCCATTTCATAATATGTGACGTCATTTGTTTACATTTGGATACCCTTTTGAGCAGATATGAATGTACATGACAGATTCATGGAAGATTGAAGTTTAAAAACAGTAAAATCGACCTTGCTAACCGAACGCTCCTCTGTGGCCAAATCGGTAAAGGCACGTCAAGCTAAATGACAGTTTCATATAGGATACAGGTTCGAATCCTGTCGGAGGATGAATATTTTCTGTGAAAATTTCACGGACATTCAGGCCGGTAAATGTTGTTTAATACTGTTTATTATAAACAGAGCATTTACTTAAATATTTGTATCTATAAAATGAATGTATGAACATAAAAAAATGTCTTAAAATAATTGTCGGACTTTGTCCATTTCATAATTGTATTGTATGTATTAATCTTCCAGCTATATATTTATTATATATCTTTAAAAAAAAATAACATTAAAAAATATTGTGTTTGAGCACCGAACACAAGTAAATATGAGATTAAATAATATCATGCAACAAATAGTTCCTGTGTGTTTCTACATCTTGAATGGTACCAACTTTGGCATATGGCCTTTTTTGGATATCTTATATTGTGCGTCCTGGGTATGACGTTAAACTGCATCCAACAGCAAGGCCTCTGATCAGGAGGTTTAGAGGAGTGTGGAACCACCTCTTAATTGCTGGTGTTCCCAGGTCCACCTTGGTAGCACCTGTTAGGGTGCCAGCTATGGGCAAATAGTGAACTCCTAGTTTTTCCAGCTCTTACCCACATCCTGGGTATGGCGATAAACTACATCAGTGTCGTGGGTATGGTGATAAACTACGTCCAACAGCAAGCCTCAGATAATGTTTTCGGAAAAATAATGTTGCCAGCTATACATTTAATAGTACTGTATATTTAATATATATATAGGTATATGTATGTGTGTATATATATATATATATATATATATATATATATATATATATATATATATATATATATAACTTAATTTGGCATTAAATGACCTACAGTGGTTGATATGCCATAAAACCCAACTAACCAACCAACCAACTTCTATTGTGCGAAAACTTAGGTATGCTTAATAAATAACAACTTAAACATAATATTAGACTTCAAGAACACTAAGTGGCAATTAGAATCCATTTAAAATGATATAAAATATAATAATTAAACAAAAAACCATGTATTGTATATTTATGTGCTATTATTTTTACATGCATATTAACTATATCAAACACATATTAAATATTTTATAACAACTTCAATATACCATTTCATATGAAGAAAGATATTTTATTTTTTCTTTATAATGGCTTCTAGAATTTTGAGTATTTCTTTGCAGTGAATTCTGTAGATTAAAAAATTAAAATAATTATCTATTACAAAACATTTAAAACAGTTACTAGTTATTATCAAAAATAACAATATATCTGCGAAATCAAAACTATAAAATCCAACATTATTTACGAGTTCAAATGCTCATTAAGGAACTGTGTTCCTGGTCAAACCAAACTTTTAAATAATTACATTGGTCACACTACTACATGCCTATCTAGATGATTTATGTTGGATAGGTACCCAACTATAGTTACATTAGAACTCATTTAAATACACAAAAACATATCAGATTCCATCCGAAACATACTAGTAGAAAATACAAGTATAATAGTCTCATCTACATGTAAAAAAAAAGTAAAAATAATGGAAGCCTTAATAATAAAAAAGAAAAAGACAACACTCAGTAACATTAACTATAAACATGGCCACAATGTACTGACCAAGTTTGGAAAATAAAACATTCCTATAACTTTAAACACAATACATAAAAATCCCACATTTTTAGTTAAAAATAGAAAAAAAATAGCCCTTGATAATGGTTAAAAGAATATCCAAAAGTGCTCGGATATGCAGAATATTTACACAGTTTTTACACACTTTGTGTCCAGAAAAGAAAATACTCAATTGCAGTTTTTTATCAGTCACCTTTAATGAAACATGTATAAAAGAGGGTTGCTGCCTAAATACACAATACATATATATATGTGCGTGTGCATGTGTGTGTGTGCGTGCACATGTGTGTATGTTGTGTATGTGCGTGTGAGGATGTGCTTGTGTGCAAGCATGAGAGAGAGAGAGAGAGAGAGAGAGAGAGAGAGAGAGAGAGAGGTGATTCTGACCCAGTTATATAGCTGCCCAGGTGTGCAAAATAATGTCTTAACTTTTATTCACTAACATTATCTAAGTTTGACACAAAGATACCTTTCTGGTGTGAATGAATTGTGTTTTACAGAACAAGCTAGCTAAACCTCATGCTAAGAGTGACGTCCACACAGACAATTTAAATCCGTCTAATTCAATTGTAGCGTAAAAAGTATTTATAGCAAATGAAAGTAATCAATTTTGGCATTTTAGTTGAAAAAGCAACAAGTATTTTTAATTATCTTAAAGCTATAATCATATATGTATATATATTCTTGTTCTTTTATGTGCAGAATCTCTTCAGAATGTAGACGATCATGGCTCTCCACAACTTATTTTTTTCATTATATTTGTTCTGCCCTCCCTTCACACAAGCTTAATAAGTAGGTTTCTCACTTTTTCCCTCTGCTTTTCTTGCTTTCAGTAAGTCCTGTAAATATTAAATCCTGAGGATCCTTTTTCCCTTTATGTCTCTCAGAACTTTCAACTGTCTCATTCTGATTGTAAGTATAAGTTGCCTTGTAGTTTCTATTTCCCTAAAAACATCTTCATTGATCACATGTAGTGTGATGGTATTTACATCCTTTGTGGGTAAAACACCTCTGTTGTTTCAAGTCTCATCTTCATCAGGAAAAAGATTGTCCAGCATTCACTGCTATATAGGAGGTTCAGAATTCTTTTCTTTATTTCTAACAAATTTTAATCATCTCTCAATATTTTACTTAGTTTCTGGAAGACATCCTTTCATTAATCTCATACACATTTGGAATTTCTGTCACATAAGTACAACAATTTAAATACCTAGGAAGTGTTTTTAACAGAGGACAGAAAGTACATCAGTGAAATACAGAGGTGCATTGGATTATTCCAAAAAGATTGCCTTCCAAAAGCTAATCAATTCATTATGAAAGAGGAAATTTTTATTAGAAACAAAGAAAAGAGTGCTGAAATATTACATTATATCAATCCTCCTGTATAGCAGTGAAAGTTGAACAATCTCTGTACAGAGGGTGAAGAGACTTGAAGCAATATAAATATGGTTCTGCAGAATGATGAGGAGAGTACCATAAACTGATTATGTAAGCAACAACAAAGTTTTTGAGAAAATAAAAAGGAAACTTATGCTTAATATAAGAAAGAGACAGTTTCTAGAGCACATAATGAAGAAAGTGGGCTTGGAGAATTTGATACTCACAGGACAGATTAAAGGCAAGAGGGACAGAGGGAAACAATGCATAACTTTCCAAGAGTGCTTGAGTAAATGGATGACAGAACAAGGTTTAGGAGAGATAACAAAAAGATAAAATTTATTAAGGGATATATTGGATGGGAAGAGACGGTTGAAATTTCTAGGATACATAATGAAGAAAGAGGGCTTGGAAAATTTGATACTCACAGGACAGATTGAAGGCAAGAGGGACAGAGGGAAACAATGCATAACTTACCTAGAGGGTTTGAGTAAATGGATGACACAACAAGGTTTAGGAGAGATAACAAAAAGATAAAATTTATTAAGGGCTATATTGGACGGGAAGAGACGGTTGAAATTTCTAGGACACATAATGAAGAAAGAGGGCTTGGAAAATTTTGACACTCATGGGAGAGATTAAAGGAAAGAAATACAGATAAAAACAACACCAAACCTACCTAGTGAGCTTGTGTAAATGGATGGCAAAACACAGTTTAAAATAGATAACTAAAAGACAATATTTACTCAGAGTTACAAAGGACAGGATATTGTGGAGAGCCACCATTTCCAAAGTCCTGAAGTGATACACACATAGAAGAAAATGTAATATTTCCATGTCAGGTGTTTTGGTATATGAAAGACAAGGAGATTTGCTTGACAGTTATTTATACCCCAAAGTCACACGTTCAAAATGTATATACAGTATCCACATCTAACAGTGAGCACTTGTTTTTGACGCTTTAACATGTCATTATCTCGTTCAAAAAAAATCTTGTATTAAGGGGCATAACTCTAAATTACTAGTTCATGGACATATTCTATAACCCATTTTAGTTAAATTTCTATAACTATTGGAGTTTAAAGATACCAATACACAGCTCAATCCAATTTCGCTGATTACTATACATTTTTACAGTCAACTGTTAGTGCTTTCTTTCCTTTAATAGACAATGTATTAAAGTTTAATATATTGTCTAATACTTCTTTCTATACTGTTTATGCCTGCCAATAATAAAATCTGTTAGAACTTAGGATAGTATTGTTATATAGGTTAACCAAAATATCCAATGAAAAGACATGACATTGTGTTATTTCTTTTTCTGTTTTTGTGTATTCACTGAACCCATTCTATAAAGTAGACTTTGTTTTTAATAATGATTACAGGTTATTCAAATATCCTCCCCCATATAAAACAATCTTTTCTAGTACTTCAAGTAACTCTTACTTTAAAATACTTTCAAGTTCACTAAATGTTATAGCTCTTTCTAATACCAATGGGAGTTTCCCGTGAAACATTCTGTTTTTAATCATGTGGAAAATTAACAGCTTCATTATAACATTTTTTTCCTTTCTAGTTTCATGGGCTGTCAATTATTGTGGTTCCTGCTTTAAACTTTAAGTGTTGTGGTTTTTTGTCATGCTGCAAATATAGATGTATATATGGATATATGAACTTTAGGATTTTGTAGTGCTAGAAGATTTATAGGACTTATTTGCTTGAAACCATTTTTTAATCACTGATCTGATAAAACGGATTTATATAGATGATACCTTAGATATCTCTAACAAGATGAACACCATGGTTGGCATTCAGATGAAAAATCTCTGACCTGTCAAAGTTAGCCCGAGCATGACTTGATTATAGAAATTCCTCTATTCAACGATGTCATTTGATCTTTGTACTGGCTGCATCCATAGCTATTCAGCTCAGTGTACTTAGTTATGCAACATAGCCGTTGACTGATCCACTCTTTGAACACATCTCACCTGACTTGAGCTCTGATCCAGTCACCGATGATCAAACTATGAGTTAGATAGTACTGAGTTACATGCTACCAATGGCGCTCATAATGACCTGACATGTCATATATATATATATATATATATATATATATATATATATATATATATATATTATTGTGGTTCCTGCTTTTAAGTGTTGTGGCTTTTTGTCATGCTGCAAATATATATGTATATATGGATATATGATCTTTAGGATTTTGTAGTGCTAAAGATTTATAGAACTTATTTGCTTGAAACCATTTTTTAATCACTGATCTGATAAAACGGATTTATATAGAGGATATGTTATATATATGTAACAATATAAATGCCATGCTTGACATCCATTTGAAAATCTCGA
Source organism: Acanthosepion lycidas (assembly GCA_963932145.1). Lineage (NCBI taxonomy): Eukaryota > Metazoa > Mollusca > Cephalopoda > Sepiida > Sepiidae > Acanthosepion > Acanthosepion lycidas. The sequence goes on from OZ010616.1 coordinate 28,963,005, forward strand.
TATGACTTGTCAATGTTAGACAAAGTTACCCCTAACACAACTATACTGTGTTCATCTTCTTTATCTCTTATACTGAATTTCTTATAACTAATCTATATATACAGAGCCTGAGTGTACTACCCCCCAAATCTCCAAATGGGGGACAATTCTGATTGATGGTCTCAGTTAATACACCTGTCCTATCAACATCTCTCTTTATCTACCTACATTTATATATGTTACAAATTAAACTAAAACCCAACAGATTGTTAAAGGATGAAAGATTTTATAGATTTTGACATCATTCCATTTTTTGTTTGTCAAAAGCTAAGATTTGATTTGCTCATGCTAAATCTAAAAAAAAAACACTGTACAAAGTTCATTAATTTTTATCCATAATATTGAATGTGTTAAAGTTATTTAAATTTTTAACAATAAATCTCAAATTGATGTCAAAAATTGCTGCAAAACATTGTTGATTTATTTAAGACTAGCAGCATGGCCTGGCGTTGCCCGGACTTGATTAAAAAATCATACGACTCATACAGCAATCGCTATCACTTGACTTAAAATATCTTTACCCTTCCTTGCCTTTAAAGGAGTGCCCTTTGCCATGCTGATGTTGCTATATGCCTTACTTCTTGCCTATCTCACACTGCAAATTTTTTCTAAGCTCTATACTAAACATTAAATCTATTACGAAAAAAACTAAACAAAATGAATACAAAACGATCAGCTTTAAAAAAGGACTCATAACTGGAAAAACCGAATGAAAAAAGAATGTTAACAACAAATACTTTTTCACACCCAACCCAGTTCTGCGGAATCAGAATCAACGTTGAGTTTAAGCAAGCGAATGAGCCAATTGGAGTAAAGTGCCATGCAGATTTAAATTTTTCTCACTTGTGACGAATACAGCTATCGATTTTTTTTGCATGCTAGCATGCTAGTTAACATTCGTGTCAGTCAGCTGTTGGCTCTGATGCTAGCCAATAGAATCTTCCTGCCTATTCGTGGCAGCCAGCTATAGGCTCTCACTCTGGCCAATAGAAAATGGCCGCAAACTACATGAAAAGTGCCGTGGAAGCATGAAAAAATCCATTATTTCCACTATAATTGTTGGGAAATGCAAAGTTGGTCTTGGCCTTCCCACTAACTTGGAGCATGTGCATGTAAATTTTGGTGCAAATCCGTCGAAAATTGCGGCCGTGCATTCGTTACACACATCCTGCCTTTTATAGACAGAGATAGAATGATCTATTATGACATGTCTCTAATTTGTATTTAGATACATTGTATTTATTTTCAATTTTTCTAGTTGAATTGTTCACCTACATTGCATATGATCCATTATTGTATATAATTAGGTTACAATGAAATATGTATTTTATATAAATGCTACCTTATGAATGTAGTGGAGTGGGGGCTTCATATGATAGTGGAGTGGGTATGTAACTCTTGAAGCAGCCCCGTATATGCTGAAGTATTTGAAGTGTTTGGAATTTATCAATTCCACATTCTGAATTTTGTTTTCTGATTTTGTTGCACTTGTGTATAGAGTCTGATGAAGGATCAACTTCTTTAAGATTTATAGGGTGAATTCTTTCTTTCTTTAACCATTTCTCTAAGAAAATGGTAATCGAATAAGTTACAGACATCCATTTAGGCAATCATTAAATTTAGGTTATTACTTTACAAGGATTAGTTGGCATTTAGTGCAGATCCTACTCAGTAAAATAGTGATGGTAGAACAGACTAGTGAGCTAAGCATTACTACATATTAAGATGTATGAAAGTATTAAGTAAATTTATAGTTTAGTGGAAATTGAAAGCATGAAACTAACAAATACATCGGATATATTAGTTGGCTTATCATTTCACTGAAGGAGGAGCTTATATCTGGCAAAGATTTTCATTGAAAAATACAAAACTCACCATGAATTCAATTTCCTCAGGCACACAGAGATAGATAGATAGATAGATAGATATATAGATAGATAGATAGATAGATAGATAGATAGGAAGGAAGGAAGGAAGGAAGGAAGGAAGGAAGGAACAGACTGATAGATAGATAGATAGATAGATAGATAGATAGATAGATAGATAGATAGATAGATAGAAAGATAGATAGATAGATAGATAGATAGATAGATAGATAGGAAGGAAGGAAGGAAGGAAGGAAGGAACAGACTGATAGATAGATAGATAGATAGATAGATAGATAGATAGATAGATAGATAGATAGATAGGAAGGAAGGAAGGAAGGAACAGACTGATAGATAGATAGATAGATAGATAGATAGATAGATAGATAGATAGATAGATAGATAGATAGAGTGACTGGGATAGATAGATAGTGACAGAGACAGACAGAGGAGAGTTAAATTAAAATATATACAAATTACACATGCATGCACAAATATATATATATATGTGTGTGTGTATGTGTGTGTGTATAGAGAGATAGATAGACAGAGACAGACAAAGAGAAACAGAGAGAGACCAAAATGTAAATGTACACTCACTCACACACACGCACACATATATATATATATATATATATATATATATATATATATAGATATAGATATATGAAGAAATATAATCTTAAGATGTGGTATATTTATGGAATAAAGTGCTCAATATCAGAGATAGAGCGAGTGTAAATATAAAAGTGAACATAGAAGTCAACACTTAGAGGTGACAGTCTGTTTCATGCTAGATGCAATTGTCAGGCCTGACGATTGCATCTAGCATGAAACAGACCTCTAAGTGTTGACTTCTATGTTTACTTTTATATTATATATATATATATATATATATATATATATATATATATATATATATATATATGTATATATATATATATATATATATATATATATATATATATATATATAGAGAGAGAGAGAGAGAGAGAGAGAGAGGGAAAGAGAGAGAGAGGAAGAGAGATAAATTGAGCAAGAACTACAGTCATAATGTATAAAAATAAAATTAAACTTTTGCTAGCATGTTTTAAAACAGTCTTTCTTATGGAATGCCCTTTACCAAAAAGTTTCTGTAGAAGTAAACTGCAAAATTTGATAGGAGATCTAGAATTTTGTGAAAGTTTTGATACTTATTTAAAAAAAAAGATCTCTTTTTGTCAACTACATTAATTGTCCCAGAAACTTACTCAAATCTTATATTTATTTCATATAAGCTTTTCAAGGATGATAAGTATGTTAATCATTTAAAATTTTTCAGTAATGTTATATATATATATGGGTAACAATTATTCCATCTTCTTCCTATTCCTAATACATACCTATATATATATACATACATAATTACATAGATAAAGCTTACATAGCTATAAGTCTACAGAGAAAAAAGTAATAATACCAAATATATACATTATTTAGATACGTGATTACCAGGAAGTAAACATTGGTTTAAGTAAACAATGTCTGTCTGTGTATCATACGGTCAGTGTAGTTTGCCTTAGTGACAAATGACGATTTGTTGACATACCAGAATGTGATGAGACCTCGAAGAAACCTGATTTCCACATCTGTTTTGGCCACATTGTCTGCGATCAGATAGTCAAGTGTGAAAAACCAGAATGTGAAGGCACCGACAACCGACCGACCATTCCGATCTTTTTTCATTTGCTTCTGGCTATATTCAAGTGGAAATGGGAGATGAGCATTTTTTTTTCTATCTTTTTTTTACTTTTGCTTTATCTTATTCTTGTCTTTCTTTTTTTGAAAACTTTTTTATATATATTTTTGTTTACTCATCATCCCACATCAACGGTGCTCTTCTTTCATCCTGCCCTGGTCTTTCTTTAACCATTTTTTCTCCAGTCTCATTCTTTATCTACGCACTTTTCTTTCTTTATCTCATCTAATTCATAGGTCCTCTTCACTAATCTCTTCCCTTTCTCTTTTTTACTTACTCTTATTTACCCAGGGTCTAAAACTGTTCATAATCAAATTTTGTGCACAAAGATTTTTTTATTGAAATATAATTATAAAGAAAGAAAAGCTATAATATCATTAGAAAAGTCTCAAATATTCATATATTCTATATTTCACATAAATACAGATATTTAATATGCCTTAGGCTAATACTATGCCCAAGCAAGAGAAAACAATAAGAAGATCGTGTTGCCCAATTCTTCCTATCAGTGAGAGTCAGAATATATTTTAAATCAACTTTGTTGGCTTCTACCTGGTCTTAAAAACTGATAACTGATACCTTTTGTAATACCAGGACAGCACATTATTATTATTATTATTATTATTATTATTATTATTATTATTATTATTATTGTTGTTGTTGTTATTGTTGCACCAAGTGAATTACTTCTCTCTGTCATGGTTTGGTTTGGTTTGTTTTACGGCATATCAACACCTCAATGGGTTATTCAATGCCAACAAGAATTTTAGGATATGTTCATAGGAATAGAATATGTATGTGTAAGAAATCAGTTTGTAGACCAGGTTTCACTGATGTATTTCTGTAAAGAGAGCTTTTGTCAAGAGTTAAATGTATTGCTAGCAATATTGTTTTTTTTCAAAAATATGTTGCTGGTATTTTTACTATAAAAATCTATTTGTATACTTTCATACTGTTTTGACACTAGTTTTGGGTGAGGGTTACTATTTGCCTATTTGCTGTAACCCTAGCAGGTACTACCACCCTGGGATCATGGTATACCTGGGTACAATGGTAGTTAAGAAGTTGTTCCATGCTCCTCAAAACCTACTGATCAGATCTCTAGATCATGAATAAGAAAATACTTCTTCAAATGTCATATACTACAGAATTACAAACAGATCTCATATAACAAAGTCACAAACAACAAAACCCACATCACTTGAATGCTTAAAATGGATACACATGTAATAAGAAGGGAAAATAAAGAGATAATTAAGATGTTGATTTTCCACACTACCTTAAACAAAAGGCTTAGAAGGAAACTTCCATCAATACTAGAAAGAGTAATAATTGTGAATTCAGAAACATATTTTAAACTGCTATAAGAAAAAGATTTTAAAATTTAAACTGGCAATAACACTAAATGCTTGCTCAATGAATACTGAATATTTTTTGTATGGAAATGGTAAATCTCACCATTATTATTAATTTTAGCATTACTAATAATTTTACCATTACTAATAATTTTATTATTATCATTAATTTACTATTGCCATTAATTTTATCATTACCATTAATTTCATCATTACCATTAATTTTATCATTACCATTAATTTCATCATTACCATTATTACTGGATATGCCAGTAGTCTAATGATTATTGCACAGAAAGTGAAAATTCTAGTTGATTCTATTTTATTTACTTTGTACTAATGCAAAGAAATGAATGCATCTTCCCCCATCTATAGGTTAAATAATTGGGAAGACTGAGCTTTCTTTCTTTTAGATGATAATCAAGGAGAAGGAAAACTCCCTTTAAATCAGTGTAAGGTTGTTTGGAAACTTTGTGGCATACTGCATCATTTTTCTATTGTCATTCCTTCTCAAAATTGTTGCTGGTTCTGCACAAGCCCTAAATACTATAGTAAAATTGTGTTTGTACTCTAACAGTTCATTTCTAAACTGAACACTTGGGGCCTCATAGGTAGAAATCAATAAATGAGTACATGTATATTTTATATGTAGAAATCAATAAGAGAGTACATGTATATTTTATATGTAGAAATATTTACAAAGATTTATATTTGTATCTATTAGGTTGATGCAAAAATAATGACGTAATAATGTCGTTTTTTGACGTTACGTCAAAAAATGACATTATTATGTCATTATTTTTGCACCAACCTAATATATCCCCGTATAAACTGGAAAACTTTTTCTGTGATGCGTTTTAACTTTTAGGACTTCATCAGACTAAAGTGATATTTATGTTGATGTGATTAAGCCTGTGAATGAAGAAAAAGGGATGCTGAAAATTTTAAATTTAAATTTTTTTTTCTAAGTATGTCCTTTGCTCATGTAGTCTTGCCAGTTTCATTTAGGTTCCTTTTGTGTATATTTTTATATCTTTTGTTATTTAAATATCCCACATTGTAATAACAAATCTGTCAAGAAAGGTGAAATGTTGAGAGAAACTGAATATAAATTTACTATGGATGATCTAGAGATTAAAACACTTTCTATACATTTTTTCCAATTTGTTATAGATTTTTGTAAAATTGTTCTGATTTATGAAAATTTATACAGTGTATCCCGGATATAAGAGAGTCGTCAGGACCATAGAAGAAGTCTCTTATATCCGGGTATGGTTTATTTTGTTTAGGTAATTATGGCTCTAATTTGGGACCAGATAAAATCTCTCTTATATCAGGGTTTATCTTATATCCCGGTCTCTTATATCCAGGTTACACTGTATATAATTTTCCTATATTCATACATGCATACATATTTTATTCATTATTCCTGTAAACTGCAACCATTTTTTGCTGTGTTTTTTTGTATAGATCATTATTTTATGGGCTTTTTATGATGTGCCTCTAGGTGGTGCCCATGTCCTTTCCAAATAACATTCAATGCATTGTATTGTATTATACTGTATTAGTAGCAAAGAATAACCTTTTGCTTGATTTATGCAAAGTTTCAATAAAGTACCTATAGGAAAATATTATTAGAAACAACAAAAAAGTACAGAACTGGTGTGAATTATGTAGTGTTTCACAGGTGGAAAGGAGACAATCGAAAAAGGGTGTGGTTCTCATGGCAAATCCTGAGATGTCTTTGAGCAGAACATGTGAACAAGGAAGATGTTTTAAAGAAAATATGAACAACAAGTAACTTATACTTACAATAAGATTAATTATTAGGTTGGTGCAAAAATAATGTCGTTTTCTTACATATGTTACAATGTGAAAAAACGACATTATTTTTGCACCAATCTAATATATTGTTTATTTACAAGAATAATTTTATATTTACAACATTGTAGCAATAAATAATCACACCCTGTCTCTCCTCTCACTATTCATTACAATAAATATAATATTTTTCAGTACTAAACTAAATTAAGTCAAATAAAGCTTTATAAGTTTCTACCTAGTGTTGTTATTATATTACAAACATGCTAAAAACTAATACAATTGTATTAACACTAACACAATGTAATATTTATCATTTACCAACTTATAAAGAAATAAATATGAAAACAATTTTTTATCCATCTATTTATAAATATTTACTAAATTATTAAAATATGTGAACGAACTGTAAGGAAATCCTTATTATTTAACATTTTATAAAGTCTGAATCAATTGGCAATTAGCCAATGTTTTGCCAACAGTTCCAATAAATAATATAATAAATAGTGTAAATAAACAATTTAATAAATAAATTATGTTCTATATATTTGTTGTAAATTATCAAGAATAAAGAAAATCTATAAATTCACTTTCATATGTTTGGGTTTTACAAAAATTGTAAACATCACTTTTAAAACAATAAATATTGTTGAGAAGTGAAGACAGTTAAAATAATAGCAATGTCAAAGAAAAATTATCCGTTTGACTCTCTGTTCTTTTGAAGGCATGAAAGTCCATGATAGCCAAGAAAACATTATCAAGGAGAGAGAACAATAAATGAACAAGAATTAAGAAGACAGAAGATAACAATTGACATTGCATTTGAATTTTAGAAGATCAAAGTTGTTTAGAAAGAAAGAGGCTGGGAGAGAGTTCCATATATCAGAAGTGTGAGACTAGAAACTGTTAGCATATAATAGTTACATCTAACTAGTTCAACTGTAAAATGATGAGAGCTAACTGACAAGCGAATACTGTACTTACTTAACATAATAAAGTCTAGGTACCAAAGAGAAAAGCCGATCAAAACAATTACAACAAAAATATTTACAGACAAGGAAGAGGAAAGCTACATTATGGAAGTTGGAAAGGGAATAAAGCTGGAATGTCAGGTCAGTACCTATGACAACAATGAAAGAGGAATTATGGCAGTTGGAAAGAGACTGAAGCTGGGATGCAAGGCCAGGACCTATAAGAACAATTGAACAGGAATTATGGCAGTTGGAATGTAACTGAAGCTTGGATGCCATATCAGGATATATGACAACAATTGAAGTGGAATTATGGCAGTTGGAAAGTGACAGAAGCTGGGATGCCATATCAGAAACTATGACAACAATTGAAGAGGAATTATGGCTGTGGGAAAGTGACTGAAGCTTGGATGCCATATCAGGACCTATGATAACAATTGTAGACGAATTATGTCAGTTGGAAAGTGGCTGAAGCTGCGATGCCATATCAGGTCCTATGATAACAACTGAAGTGGAATTATGGCAGTTGGAAAGTGACTGAAGCTAGGATGCCATATCAGGAACTATGAAAACAATTTAAGAAGAATTATGGCCATAGGAAAGTGACAGAAGCTGGGATGCCATATCAGGACCAATGACAAAAATTGAAGAGAATTTATGGCAGTTGGAAAGTGACTGAAGCTGGGATGACATATCAGGACCTATGACAACAATTGAATAGGAATTATGGCAGTTGGAAAGTGATTGAGGCTGCAATGCCATATCACGACCTATGACAACAATTGAAAAGGAATTATACAGTGGGAATGTGACTGAAGCTGGGAGGCCATATCAGGACCTATGATAACAATTGAAGACGAATTATGTCAGTTGGAAAGTGGCTGAAGCTGCGATGCCATATCAGGTCCTATGATAACAACTGAAGTGGAATTATGGCAGTTGGAAAGTGACTGAAGCTAGGATGCCATATCAGGAACTATGAAAACAATTTAAGAAGAATTATGGCCATAGGAAAGTGACAGAAGCTGGGATGCCATATCAGGACCAATGACAAAAATTGAAGAGAATTTATGGCAGTTGGAAAGTGACTGAAGATGGGATGACATATCAGGACCTATGACAACAATTGAATATGAATTATGGCAGTGAGAATGTGACTGAAGCTGGGATGCCATATCAGGACCTATGACAAAATTTAAGAGGAATTATGGCAGTTGGAAAGTGATTGAGGCTGCAATGATATATCAGGACCTATGGAAACAATTGAAAAGGAATTATGGCAGTTGGAATGTAACTGAAGCTTGGATGCCATATCAGGACCTATGATAACAATTGAAGTGGAATTATGGCAGTTGGAAAGTGACAGAAGCTGGGATGCCATATCAGGACGGATGAAAAAAATTGAAGAGAAATTATGGCAGTTGGAAAGTAACAGAAGATGGGATGACATATCAGGACCTATGACAACAATTGAATAGGAATTATGGCAGTTGGAAAGGGATTGAGGCTGCAATGCCATATCAGGACCTATGACAACAATTGAAGAGGAATTATGGCCGTGGGAAAGTGACTGAAGCTTGGATGCCATATCAGGATGTATTACAACAATTAAAGAGGAAATACAGCAGTGGGAAAGTGGCTGAAGCTGGGATGCCATATCAGAAACTATGATAACAATTGAAGAGGAATTATGGCAGTTGGAAAGTTACTGAAGCTGCGATGCCATATCAAGTCCTATGATAACAATTGAAGTGGAAATATGGCAGTTGGAAAGTGACTGAAGCTAGGATGACATATCAGGAACTATGATAACAATTTAAGAGGAATTATGGTCGTGGGAAATTGACAGAAGCTGGGATGCCATATCAAGACCTATGACAACAATTGAAGAGGAATTATGGCCGTGGGAATGTGACTGGAGCTGGGATGCCATATAAGGACTTAAGACAACAATTGATGAGGAATTATGGCAACTGGAATGTGACTGAAGCTGGGATGCCATATCAGAAACTATGACAACAATTTAAGTGGAATTATGGCAGTGGGAAAGTGACTAATGCTGGGATGCCATATCAGGACCTATGGCAACAATTTAAGAGGAATTATCGCGGTGTGAAAGTGACAAAAGCTTGGATGCCATATCAGGACCTATGATAACAATTGAACAGGAATTATGTCAGTTGTAAAGTGACTGAAGCTGCGATGTCATATCAGGACCTATGACAACAATTGAAGAGGTATTATGGCAGTTGGAAAGTGACTGAAGCTGGGATGCCATATCAGGACCTATGACAACAATTGAAAAGCAATTATTGCAGTTGGAAAATGACTGAATCTGGGATGCCAGATCAGGACCTATGGCAACAATTGAAGAGGAATTATCATTAAAGAATTCTAAATAATTTTCTTTTACAATATTCTCCCTCTTTACAAATTATTACACTAGATATCCAATTTGGTATGGAAAAAAATATTTCAAACTTCTATTTGAAACTAATATAACTTAATCAATGACATTAATCAAAATTTAATGTTTTACATCCATAGTCTTATTTAAATTCTTCTACTTTTTCTTATGCCTCTTGATACTTTGGTGAACATAGGGCCACAAAAACACTTCTCCAATATATATATATATATATATATATATATATATATATATATATATATATATATATATATATATTAAGTTGGTGTAAAAATAATGATGTAACAATGTCGTTTTTTGACGTTAAAAAATATGTCAAAAACGATATTATTACATCGTTATATTTGCACCAATCTAAGAAAAAAAAATATATTAAATGAATCTAGAGTTTTATCATTATATTTAATATATTCCCAATATTAATATGTACAAATTTCACTGCCTAATAAATTATATACATCCTAATTTACCTGTCTATATCTCTGAGATGAGGTGTCATGTTTATTTACATTATTTACATTATTCAGACTATTATTTTCATCTTTGTTGCCATATTCACAATGTTTTGGACATTTTACATTCTGTCCTTCTTCAGATCATTGGAATTTTGAACCAAATCCTTTCTTTCGTCCACTAGTTGTTCTAGTTCAACATGCCATGCCTCTTCCAGATGTCTCACTAATTTCCCTTTAACTTAAATCTCCAAGTTTTTTGATTCATCACTGCTGTAAGTCAGGTATTGAACTAATCCCTGTTCTGTCAACCATTTACATATTATTCTTCTTTTATGTGCTGTGTCCCTTCAAGGCATGGATGATCATGGCTCTCCACAATTTCCTGTTCTTTGTAGCTCTTAGTAATGTTTATCTTTTGCTATCTCTCTTAATCCCTATTCTATCAACCATTTACACATTCTTCTTCTTTTACGTGCTGTGTCCCTTCAGGGCATGGATGATCATGGTTCTCCACAATTTCCTATTCTTTGTAGCTCTTAGTAATGTTTGTGTTTTTGCTATCTCTTTTAATCCCTGTTCTGTCAACCATTTACATATTATTCTTCTTTTATGTGCTGTGTCCCTTCAAGGCATGGATGATCATGGCTCTCCACAATTTCCTGTTCTTTGTAGCTCTTAGTAATGTTTATCTTTTGCTATCTCTCTTAATCCCTATTCTATCAACCATTTACACATTCTTCTTCTTTTACGTGCTGTGTCCCTTCAGGGCATGGATGATCATGGTTCTCCACAATTTCCTATTCTTTGTAGCTCTTAGTAATGTTTGTGTTTTTGCTATCTCTTTTAATCCCTGTTCTGTCAACCATTTACATATTATTCTTCTTTTATGTGCTGTGTCCCTTCAAGGCATGGATGATCATGGCTCTCCACAATTTCCTATTCTTTGTAACTCTTAGTAATGTTTATCTTTTTGCTATCTTTCCTAATCCCTGTTCTGTCAACCATTTACACATTCTTCTTCTTTTATGTGCTGTGTCACTTCAGGGCATGGATGATCATGGCTCTCCACAATTTCCTGATCTTTTTAGCTCTTAGTAATGTTTGTGTTTTTGCTATCTTTCCTAATCCCTGGTCTATCAACCATTTACACATTCTTCTTCTTTTACGTGCTGTGTCCCTTCAAGGCATGGATGATCATGGCTCTCCACAATTTCCTATTCTTTGTAACTCTTAGTAATGTTTATCTTTTTGCTATCTTTCCTAATCCCTGGTCTATCAACCATTTACACATTCTTCTTCTTTTACGTGCTGTGTCCCTTCAAGGCATGGATGATCATGGCTCTCCACAATTTCCTGTTCTTTTTAGCTCTTAGTAATGTTTGTCTTTTTGCTATCTTTCCTAATCCCTGGTCTATCAACCATTTACACATTCTTCTTCTTTCATGTGCTGTGTCCCTTCAAGGCATGGATTATCATGGCTCTCCACAATTTCCTATTCTTTGTAGCTCTTAGTAATGTTTGTGTTTTTGCTATCTTTCCTAATCCCTATTCTATCAACCATTTACACATTCTTCTTTTACGTGCTGTGTCCCTTCAGGGCATGGATGATCATGGCTCTCCACAATTTCCTATTCTTTGTAGCTCTTAGTAATGTTTGTGTTTTTGCTATCTTTCCTAATCCCTATTCTATCAACCATTTACACATTCTTCTTTTACGTGCTGTGTCCCTTCAGGGCATGGATTATCATGGCTCTCCACAATTTCCTGTTCTTTCTAACTCTTTGTAAATTTTGTATTTTGCTACCTCTCCTAATCCCAGTTCTGTCAAACATTTATGCAATCTCATTAGGTAGGTTATGCACTGTTTCTGTTTCCCTCTGTCAATCTTGCTTCAATCTGACCTGTGAGTGTCAAATTTTCTAAGCCCTCTTTTCTCCCTATGAACCCTATAAATATCAACTCTCTTTTTCTGAAGTTTTCTTATTTGCTTCCATTTATTCTAAAACTTTGTCATTGCTGACAGTCCCTGCTATTCTCAATATCCTTCTGCAGAATCCCATTTCTATTACCTCTGTACTCTTCTTCATCTGTTATTAGATTATCCAACATTCACTATCATGTAGGAAGACCAATATTTCACAACAGATCAGTACTTTTCCTATTTTTTAATATTTTGCTTACCTTTGAAAGGCATTTCTTGCTATCCCACTGTGACTTTAGATTACAGTGTTGCACTTTCCATGTGCTGTTAAAAGATTTCACATAATTCAAAATTTAATATCAATAAATTAGTTTGAATATATATGGCCTACAAATTGAAAAAAAATTTCTACTTCTAAGTCTTTATTAAAGAAAATGAAATAAATCCACTTTTATAAACAGCTTGGTTTGTTTATAAATGTTTATATAGGTCTTTATTAAAAGAAATTGTTAATTATCAACTTTAAATTTACTTTAAAAATTAATCCCAATTTACCTTTAGTGTTAAATTTTTCTATTTCAATCATCTTTATTAAATCATTTCTAAGTTATATTAATCCTATTTTACACATAATTTCATCTTTTTCTATTTATATAATTTTTATATAGTTGATTAGACACCTGCTTTTATAGACATTTCTATATATTAAAATTCAGTAAGTATAAATTTTATTGAATAAAGTGCCTTACAATTTTGAATGAATATAATGCCTTACAATTCTGAATGAATAAAGTGCCTTACAATTTTGAATGAACAAAGTGCCTTGCAATAATGACAGTCTTATTTTTTTGTATTTATATATTCTTTATATATATATATATATATATATATATATATATATATATATATATATTCTTCTTGACTATTTTATATTTATAAATAAAACTGAATATATAGTTATATATATATATATATATATATATATATATATATATATATATATATATATATATGATAAAATAAAGAACAAATAGGAAACCTCAATCTAACATGTTTCATTTTTACAGAATAAGATATGGAGAAAAAGAAAAAAATGTTGGTATTTTTGCTTCTGTGTTGTTTGATTTTTATTGTCCTATCAGGTTTGACTTGTTAAAAATGTTAGTATAATTTGTGGCTTTCCAAAATTAAGGAGGGGTAACACATCCATTCAAAGTTCTAAGAATTTAACAGATTCCATGTCTAAATAAAGAATCATAAGTATTGCTTTATATACATAAATCTTACTTATTATAAAACGCAGATTGTGTGTGTGTGTCTGTACGTTTATATATTGGATCGGATTTCCTACATTTTTCAACCGATTTCAACAAAACTTCACAGGACTGTGTAAAATTACCTTGCAGTGGTTCTAACAGCACCAAAAATTGGAAAAACACAATTGTTTTTGCACAAAATCAATTTGAAAACACGATTAAGAGGCATCGCAAGAATGAAAGGGGGACAACTCATATCGAAATATACTTATTATAAAACCCAGGTTGTTTGTGTGTGTCTGTGTGTGTTTGTTTATATATGGGATCAGATTTCCTACATTTTTCAACCGATTTCAACAAAACTTCACTTTTTTTTTTGGCAGGTAGTGTTTCTTATTGTCTTGCACACTTTTTTCTTTATTTTTGCATTCAGAATGCTTTAAAAATTCCATTTACAAGACAATTGTTTATAATAAAATTCTATTCAATCGATAGTCTCATAACGATTGAAAACAATGTTTTTGCTTAAGTTTGGGTTTGACCAATTCGTAAAAAAAAAACAAAAAAAACTAATTAAGACATGTGTGTCTGTCAACCTTAAACAATAATCTTTGTCAATTTTATTTTTCAGTCTTTATGATGGTCGATACTTGATCTATCTCTTACTGTTACATCCCCGGGCAACGCCGGGCTCTACTGCTAGTGTATATAGTTCTAGTTTGTCTATGTGGGATTCAGGTGATAATATATCTGTGTAAATGTGTGTGTGTGTGTGCGCGCACACACGTGTGTAGTAGTAGACATTATGTTTGTTGATTTTTCACATGTTAATTTGGGAATGTATTTATATACATACATACATAAATAGGTATATGTTAGATTCTTTAAGAATGGATTCAGTAAATGCTGGTGATGTCATATAATGTTTTTCATGCATATTTATAGTTGGTAAGGTTTTCATTAGTAATACCTCGAAGTACATTCAATTTAAAAAATTATGTTCTTTTTAATTAGTGCATTATTTATAAATTTATCATCTGAATTTCACATAGAGAGACTAGAATTATTATACATTTACATACATAAAACAATACGGTTTTTCAGTTAGGGTTAGAATTCATTAATTTCTTGAAATTTTGGATAGGTGTGATTGCTTAGATTGATGAATGTTTTCCTATTTGTTCATTATCTTATCATTCTGTTGGATTCTGATCCATATTTGCTTAAGATACGATCCCAACACACACACACACACACATACTTTCAGTCAAGCACTCTTAGGAGAAATCATGAATTTGCAAGCAATGGCTACAATTGCTAATGCTGCAAAGCTCTTCCATGAATTGAACTCTCTCAGACACTGGTGTATTTATTCAAAGAATAAATACATAAAAATTAGCGTTCATCTCCACCTGATAGTTCAGGGGTAGAATCTCTAACTGATGCTGAATCAGTTGGGTTTTGATCCAGGTTTTGATGTCTAGCCACACTGTGATGTGTGGCTAGACATGTATCACATATATCACAGTAAAGAGTCTGTCTGTGGATTACATTATATGTATGTACATATATATATATATATATATATATATATATATATATATATATATATATATATATATATATATATATAATTTATTCAAAAATAAATATGTTATAAAATGAATGCAAAAATAGCCATTTATGTTTCAACACGTATTCAACATCATCACTTGATAAGACACCAGAAGTGTTGAAACAAAATGGCTATTTTTGTAGTGATTTTATAACATGTTTTAATTTTCAAATAGATTATATTTGCTCTACTCTGTATTGAGAAATCTTTTAAGAATAGTATTTTGGGTTATTGGAATTTATTCCATATACAGCAATCCTATACTTGGGTGCGTGTATATATATATATATATATATATATATATATATATATATATATATATATATATATAAAGAAATAATCATACATAGAATCAATCAGCAATATTAATGCGATTAATGGTGATTGATTCTATGTATGATTATTTTTTAATATATAAAATATATGCTGCCTAATTTAATATGTTTATATATATATATATATATATATATATATATATATATATATATATATATATATATATATATATATGTATGCATGTGTGTGTGTGTGTGACATCTATCGCAATGTGCCATTAGTCTTATTTTTTTATTTCTATAAAGTTTATTAAATCAAATTAGTATTTTCCATCATTCTCTAGTGCCTGTTTCTGTAAACAACATTTTGGATGGTCACTCTCCAGGGTAATCATTCATTGTTGTGGAAAGCTGTCATGTTTTTATATATATATTTTAGACATAATATTTGCACCATATATCCAACCACATTTTTACTGCTTCAGGTGACTGGATTTTTAATTAAAGACTGTTCATCTGCAATACTGATTGCCAACCATAGCTTGAGAACATATCTACCCTACTATTTGACTCATAGCTGTGGAGGAAAGGGATGAATTCATACCTTTTCTAAGATTATTTATTCAAATATGGGTGTAACAAACTCAACCAGAATTTGAACACAACCAAATGATTTCTAGCTCAAGGTAGTAACCATTACACTACCTATAAATTTATATTTTACAAGATCTACATTTGACTAAATATTGTATGCACTACAAAATGACTGCAATAACATATGTTCTTGTAGTTTAAACTAATTTAATATCTAAAAAAATTGACAGAAAATACAGTGTACCATAAAATGATATCAATCCTAATATAGACTTAGACATAAATTTTTTAAATCAAATTTAATATTCAATATATTTACTCAATATGCAGTGATTCACAAAATTTACATTATATGTTTGTTGTAAATTATTTCTAAGTCTGTAACTTTTATAAAATCTTAAATATTATTTAATATTCCAGACCTATAAATTTTATATTAAATCTTATTTAATATTCCAGACCTATAAATTTTATGTTAAATCTTATTTAATATTCTGAACCTATAAATTTTACATTAAATGTTATTTAATATTCTGGGCCTATAAATTTTACATTAAATATTATTTAATATTCCTGACCTATAAATTTTACATTAAATCTTATTTAATATTCTGAACCTATAAATTTTATATTAAATATTCCGACCTATAAATTTGACATTAAATTTTATTTAATATTCTTAACATATAAATTTTGCATTAAATCTTATTTAATATTCTGAACCAATAAATTTTATATTAAATCTTATGTAAGCAAATATATTGATCTAGATCCGACAGTATGAAGAAAAATATACGGAAAAAACAAACAAAAATCCTTATATGCAATTATGCTGTTTTAATGTTAATATAATGTCAACGTCGGACGTTTCAGTCTAATAAACAATCTTCAGGACATATTCATAAAATATAATTAACATTATCAATTGAACATGACAAAGACGATGGACATAAGAACAACACTCATCCAAACAGATAACTGAAAGTTTTAAATGATCAGCGTTCCGTTTAAACATGGTCACGTTGTCGTCACGTGGGCGACGCTGTGAAAACGTATTCCTAAATTTGAGTATTTTCAATGAAAAATGAAAAATGAAAAGAATTCTATTTTGATCTAAAATTTATATGTACGCTTGTCGAGCATTAATCTCGCTAGAAAAGGGGAAATACTAAAGAAGCCAGGTCTAGTATTCACCGTGCGTGAGATGGATATTATGCCTGCTTCATAAATCCTCCTAAGATTTTTATTATGAAAATATTTTAAAATCTTCACGGAATCAAAATGGAAATTATGATCCGCTCTAGTTGTGTGTACAACTAAAGCATTGTTTAAATTTCCGTGGCGAATATCTCGTTTATGCTCGAAAACACGAGATTTTACGGACCTACATGTTTTACCCACATATTTTAAGTCACAGTTTTTGCATGAGATTTGGTAGATGCAAGCATCGGATGTAATATGTTGTTTGCTGGTGCTATTTAATAAACTACGGATAGTTCTAGTAGGTAATATTGTAGTTTTTATTTTTAACGCATTTAAATTATTGGAGATACGTTCGGTCAAATAGTTATTTGGTAGAAAGATGCAACCAAAAGAATTATCATCAGGGGCAGCTGAAAGTGCGCCCTTCACTGATGTATTTGTAGTGGCCTTCGAGGTGTCATTTTGCGCTGATGAGTGAATTTTCAACGCTTTATTTTTAGCTCTCAGTAATAATTGTCTCGGATACGAAAGATTTGTAAAGGTATCCTCAATATATGTGAATTCATCATCTAAATATTTTGCTGAACAGATGCGAAGAGCCCTCATGTCGTTACATCGGGCTTATCTAATATTCTGAAATCATCTTCACATATTTTCCCTGACTACATCAGACTCTACTTGGAATCATCAGTAAAAGATTTAAAATTTTCCGAGGAACAAACCTTTTTAAAAGCCACACTTCTATGACGTGAACTAAAGTTAAAAAACAGCATGTCTCGCATCACAGCTGAGAGACTTCGATCCGAGGTGACCAAAATTAATCAAAAACACATCAGGAGTTTAAAACTAAAATTCCATACTTTATGTGATCGCAGCTGTTGGAAGAAAATGAGTAGAACGGATCTAGTCACCAATATCTCCAAAACCACACTTAGCACTATAGAGACTGAAGCCCTTAGCTTTGGTCTAAAGTTTGCAACTGGTTCAAAAGACCACAATATTAGCAAACCGATAAATCTAAACTACAAACACAGTGATTCTGACTTCCATAAAGGTTTTACCCAAGGCATTTTAGCTGCCTCTTTTGACTCCCAAAATATGGAATTTACTTTACCTAAGAGGTATATGAATGCCTTAAAATCCCTGTCTATGAATAATAATATTATTATATCTCCTTCGGATAAAGGAGGCGGTGTTGTTGTCATGGACACCATTGCTTACAACCAGAAAATGTTGGACTTGCTAAATGATAGAGACATTTATGAACAGATCTCCCCTATACAAGTTTCTAAGAATCTAAAAGAATTCAATAGGTCCTATAAGAAACTCATATGTAATGAAGATAAGATTTGGCTTTCCCTTATTAACTACCACTCCACCGTCCCTAAAATTTATGGTCTCCCCAAAACCCATAAGCCTTTTTTTCCATTAAGGCCCATCATCTCGGGTATAGGCTCAGCTCCTCATAATATCGCTAGGTTTTTAACTAAATTTCTAACACCAATTCTGGGCACCATGAGTAACGCACATATAAAGAATTCAGGCTCTCTTCTAAATAAGTTAAGTAATATTGATATAGGTAACAAATCCCTAGCTAGCTTAGACATTAAATCTTTATTTACTAATATACCTGTTGATAAATGTATTAAACGATTAGAGAACCACCTTAAGAAAATTGACTTTAAGCTACCTATCACTATCTCGAAATGCATCAAATTATGCATCCTATGCACTTCACATTGTTTTTAACAGTATAATAATATTTATTATAAACAAAAATTTGGTTTACCAATGGGGAGTCTTCTCTCTGGATTCCTAGCATGCATATTTCTAGAATTTCTTGAGTCTGGACCTTTTAAACATATCATTCCATGCGATACACATTACTTCCGATACATCGATGACATTTTATTTATCTACCCACATAAACATGATTTAAATGAGATTACTGATAGATTAAATAAAATAGAACCTACTATAGAATTTACCTATGGACTTGAGTCTAATAATTCTTTACCTTTTTTAGACATACTACTCATTAAAAATAAAAAAAAATTAGAATTCAAAGTATATCGTAAACCCACATGTAAAAATGACTATTTACACTTTTACTCTCACCATGATACTAACACTAAGAGGGGTATTATTATTTGACCGAACGTATCTCCAATAATTTAAATGCGTTAAAAATAAAAACTACAATATTACCTACTAGAACTATCCGTAGTTTATTAAATAGCACCAGCAAACAACATATTACATCCGATGCTTGCATCTACCAAATCTCATGCAAAAACTGTGACTTAAAATATGTGGGTGAAACATGTAGGTCCGTAAAATCTCGTGTTTTCGAACATAAACGAAATATTCGCCACGGAAATTTAAACAATGCTTTAGTTGTACACACAACTAGAGCGGATCATAATTTCCATTTTGATTCCGTGAAGATTTTAAAATATTTTCATAATAAAAATCTTAGGAGGATTTATGAAGCAGGCATAATATCCATCTCACGCACGGTGAATACTAGACCTGGCTTCTTTAGTATTTCCCCTTTTCTAGCGAGATTAATGCTCGACAAGTGTACATATAAATTTTAGATCAAAATAGAATTCTTTTCATTTTTCATTTTTCATTGAAAATACTCAAATTTAGGAATACGTTTTCACAGCGTCGCCCACGTGACGACAACGTGACCATGTTTAAACGGAACGCTGATCATATAAAACTTTCAGTTATCTGTTTGGATAAGACTTGTTCTGATGTCCATCGTCTTTGTCATGTTGAATTGATAATGTTAATTATATTTTATGAATATGTCCTGAAGATGGTTTATTAAACCGAAACGTCTGACGTTGACATATTAACATTAAAACAGCATAATTGCATATAAGGATTTTTGTTTGTTTTTTCCGTATATTTTTCTTCATTAAATCTTATCTAATATTCCGGACCTATGCATTTTATATTAAATTGTATTTAATATTCCTGACCTATAAATTTTACATTAAATCTTATTTAATATTCTAAACCTATAAATTTTACATTAAATCTTATTTAATATTCTGGGCCTATAAATTTTACATTAAATCTTATTTAATATTCTAAACCTATAAATTTTACATTAAATCTTATTTAATATTCTGGGCCTATAAATTTTACATTAAATCTTATTTAATATTCTGGGCCTATAAATTTTACATTAAATCTTATTTAATATTCTGGGCCTATAAATTTTACATTAAATCTTATTTAATATTCTGGGCCTATAAATTTTACATTAAATCTTATTTAATATTCTGGGCCTATAAATTTTACATTAAATCTTATTTAATATTCTAAACCTATAAATTTTACATTAAATCTTATTTAATATTCTGGGCCTATAAATTTTACATTAAATCTTATTTAATATTCTGGGCCTATAAATTTTACATTAAATCTTATTCAATATTCTGGGCCTATAAATTTTACATTAAATCTTATTTAATATTCCTGACCTATAAATTTTACATTAAATCTTATTTAATATTCTAAACCTATAAATTTTACATTAAATCTTATTTAATATTCTGGGCCTATAAATTTTACATTAAATCTTATTTAATATTCTGGGCCTATAAATTTTACATTAAATCTTATTTAATATTCTAAACCTATAAATTTTACATTAAATCTTATTTAATATTCTGGGCCTATAAATTTTACATCAAATCTTATTTAATATTCCAGACCTATAACTTTTATATTAAATCTTATTTAATATTCTGACCCTATAAATTTTACATTAAATCTCATTTAATATTCCAGACCTATAAATTTTTATATTAAATATTATTTTATATTCTGAATATATAAATTTTACATTAGATCTTATTTAATATTCTGAACCGATAAATTTTATATTAAATATTCTGGACCTATAAATCTTACATTAAATCTTTAAATTTACATTTAAATCTTTTATTTAATATTCTGAACCTATATATTTTACATTAAATCTTATTTAATATTCTGAACCTATAAATTTTTAATTATTTCGAAGTTTCTACATTTTATTAAGTCTTGTTTAATATTCTGAACTTTTAAATTTTACATAAACTGCTAATGACCTCAGTTTTTTATTTTCTTTTTGCATACCATAATTTTTGTCAGATTAATATTCTTTTTTCATCGCACAAATTGATTATTGCCCAGAATTTTCAGTCGTATATATATATATATATATATATATATATATAGAGAGAGAGAGAGGGAGAGATATTTACATATATATGTTTTTATGTATTTATGTGTGTATATGTGTGTATGTACATACACACATTAAGAAGGTCATAAATGCTTACTTATATAAATAGCTGCATTAGCATGGCATTCACTAAACTTTCTTTTTGGAATACACAGGTAAGATAAGGAAGCCTAAACTACTTCACCTAAAGGTAGGTAGAGGTATATTCTGCCTTCGTCAGTTGGGGGTACTCTATTATTTTGTTGTTCACATATTGTCTTACCTGTATGACCTCTGTACTGTCTAGGGCAGTTCATTGTACAATGTCAACACGACATTTTTGGACCCTATGTAAAAAAGTGTGTGAACAGAAGATATATATATATTGTGCCATGGAGTGCACTTTCTTTAAATTACTAAATCTGTAATCATAAAATGTCTTTGCCCTGCCAGATGTAAATGGATAATTACAATTTATTTGAAAATAGTGTATTAAGCAAAAATCAAGATTTTATTAAGGAAATTATAAACATTTCTTTGTTTTTTTCACTTTTTGGAGTGTATTTATATTTGTGGGTGACAGATGGATGGTGGTGTTGCTGTTATTTGTATGGAAATAAATATGGTGAGGCAATTAGAAATTAATGTTT
Source organism: Acanthosepion lycidas (assembly GCA_963932145.1). Taxonomy (NCBI): domain Eukaryota; kingdom Metazoa; phylum Mollusca; class Cephalopoda; order Sepiida; family Sepiidae; genus Acanthosepion; species Acanthosepion lycidas. Next base: position 28,985,419 of record OZ010616.1, read on the forward strand.
AATTAATTGCATTAATTATTTTTACAAATGCCCTTGAGTTCATTTCTTCTCTACCATCTATAGGTTAAACAGGAGTGTAAACAAAGTGCTCTAGCCTTGGGTGGCAGTGAGTCTAAGAGGGAGACAACTCTGAATAGTGGGAAACTACTATATTTCCCAAGAAGCCATTAGTAATAATAATAAAAAGCTCCAGAGAGGCACCATAATTTATGATCTGAAGAGACATGGCACTAATAAAATAACAATGGCCAGTATAAAATAATTATTCTTATTTCAGTACTGTGGAGAAGGTAATGGGAAACTACTCCACTATATTTCCTAAGAACTCACAGCCACAGTAATAAAGAATGGGATCTGTAGGAAGGGTTTAATTAACACCAACCTGAATGGACATGGCTTAAAAAAAAATATATATTTATGGTCACGATTTACATTATTCGAACTATTGTCCTCATCTTTGTTGCCATATTTATTACAACATTTCAGCCGTTGTACACCCTGGCCTTCTTTAGGTGGTTGGAATGTCGAACTGAAGCCTCACTGGGGTAGACTGTTCTAGTTCCACGTGCCATGTTTAATGGATGTCAGTTATTAGTTATCTTTTGTTAATTCCCTTCTGAAAGTTCTCCACTGCCTTAACCGGGTATTGAACTCACACTCTTTGGGTCCTCTCACTGGATCTAACCAATGCCTATAAACTTACTATTAGTTTGCTTATTGAACATTATAACTAATAAACTACAAAGTTACAATTATGACTATTTTTCTTTTATGTGACAGACTCTTCCGAATATGAGTAATCAAGCTCACCCCCGTGTTTTCCTATCTCTAGTGGAGGCATGGTGGGGTAATGGATAGTGGCTCAGATTGAGGAATCAAAGAGCCGAGTTTGAATTCCAGTTGAATCCATTACATTCACTTATGAGCTAATACCGTTGAGAAAGGTATGGATCCTCTTCTTCTCCCTCCAGCTATCGGTAAATAGCAGGGTAGGCCGGGTTCTATAATCTTGGATGGCACCTGGTTTACTGCAGAAAGAAATGGCAACCTACTGCTTGAAAAAACCTGCTTCCTCAGTCATGTATCGAAAGATACATGATCACCTAAGCATGTATCATGCAGGGAAGAGAGTTCCATAAGTGACAAGTGCGAGAAAAGAAACTGTTAGCATAGAACTTATGGTTACATCTACTGTCAATCAATGAGATTTTGACGCCAGTCTAGTACTGTGCTTTATCTAAAAAACTTTGGCTACTATAGCAAAAGGCTCATTCGAACAATTACCATAAAAGTATTTATAGAAAAGACACAGGGAGGCAACATTATGGTGGTAGGTAAGTGACTGACTTATGAGCAACAACAAAGTTTTATGGAATATAAGAGCAACTTATACATACAATCAGAAAGCAACAGTTGAAATTTCTGGGACACATAATGAGAAAAGGTGGTTTGGGGAATGTAGCACACTTAAGACATACTAAAGGCAAAAGAATCAAGCGAAAATAAGCTATTAAGCTACTTAACGAGTTTATATGAATGGCTTGTAGAAGAGGGAGAAAGAAAGGTGATAAAAGATAAATATTACTTAGGACAACAAACAACATGAACTTATATTCTTTTTGCTGTGTCTCCTCAGGATGTAGGCGATCATGGCCTTCCACAACTTCCTGTCCCTTGCAACTCTTAATAAATTTTATCTTTCTGTTATTTCTCCTAAACCCTGTTCCGCCATCCATTTACTTAAAATCACTAAGTATGCTATGCGTTGTTTTTCTCTGTCACTCATGCCTTCAATCTGTCTTGTGAATATCAGATTCTCCAATCCTTCCTTTCTCATTACATGCTCCAGAAATCTCGAAATTATGTGCTGAAAAGCAATCTGTCTGTAAAATTTGCTGATACCTGGCTAAGAAAGCCAGTCATTGCGAAATCTGACTGAAATACTATTAAACTGAAGAAGCAATCTATATGTATAGTTTGCTGATACCTGGCTAAGAAAGCCACTTTGCGAAATCTGATGGAAATACTATTAAACTGAGGAAGAAATATCTGTGTAGTATATGCTGATACCTGGTTAAGAAAGCTGATCTTTGCGAAATCTGATTTAAATACTCTTAATCTGAAGAATTAACTGTCTGTATAATATGCTGATACCTCGGTAAGTAAGCTATTATAGTCCTATTCAACATCATGAAAAAATCTTTTCCTGATTATAAAATATGAACTTGCAATAAAATTCCTATCGTTTCTATTCTTTCAAGTTACTGTGCGCTTTAGAGAATAAAACATGACTGCGAAAACTGCAAATGACTTAATTGTATTTTTATGATCCAATATAATGAGGAAAATTTCTACTTTTTGGAATTTTTTAAAACTCGAAAATAATTCATATCAATAAGCAGAAAATACTTTTATGTGAAGATATAAAGGCTGAGTTAGTTCTAAGTAGGAATAAGTAAAATTACAACAAAAGAACTAATATAATTAAAAGAAAAACGTGACAGCTAAAAGACAAAAAATTGATGGTGCTAGTGATTGTGATACTTGTAATAGCAGTAAGAATACATGTTCTTTATTCACTACGTCATATTAGCTTTTAGAAAGAGTCATCTGTGAGGTAAGCATTCTGTGTCTTTTGCCGTCGCAGATGACGGATAATTGACAAAGGCATTTATAGTGTTATGAATTACATGATTAAAAGTGCCGATGAATTTATTATTCATTCAGTCTACTTACCTAAAACCTACATATAACCACATAATTGTATACGTCTATATAAATATATAAATACAATGTCACATTTCTCTCTCTTTCTCTCTCTCTGTATATATATATATATATATATATATATATATATATAGAGAGAGAGAGAGAGAGATAGATAGATAGATAGATAGATAGATAGATAGATATGTATATATATATGTATATATATATATATATATATACGTATATATGTACATGTATATATACATATATATGTATGTGTATGTGTGTATTTAAGCAGCAAATTCTCTTTTAGGCATGTCTCATTAAATAAATTACAAACCTTATGCTTACTTATTTTTAACATAATCCTTTCATATTCACGAATATTTTTCCGTGTATTACAATTAAATGAGGCAAGAAATGGACTGTAACAGTGAAAATCATTTTTATTTCTCAAGTACTTTGCATCACTTTCTGGGATCATCATCAGGTATGCAACCGGTAAAGCAAAACTATCAGTAGCTCTCCATTACTGATTATTTTTTTCTTTTTGCGTTTAAATGCAACGGCTGACAGATTTGCTTTAGTGTTCATCTGAACGTGGAAAAATTATCCATTATCGAATCATTGAATCAACTATAAATATTGTAATAATATTATAAAATGCCTATAAAAGAAACAGTTTTTCACGCTTTAATACGCGCTTGGCCATGACATTCCAACATAAAAGAAAAATATTTTACCTTACCAGTTGCAACCCTGATGAAGATCATATGGGCCGATGATTGCGTCTAGCATGAAACAGTCTGTCACCTCTAAGTGTTGACTTCAATGTTTATTTACATAGATATATATATATACACGCACACATATATATATATGTATGTATACACACACACACACACACACACACACACATATATATATATATATATATATATATATATATATATATATATATATACATAATAAAAAGGCTTAAACACTAATATTCCATGGTCATAATTTATTCCATTGGAATCGTAAATACAACCCAATTCATCAGACCTACAAATTCAATCAGAAAACAGAAAAAACAACTCCAGAAATAAAAAATAAAATTTAGAGAGAGTGTAAGTATGAGAGTGTGGGTCGAATGTTAGAGCTATAGAGAGGGTAACAGACGAGAGACGGTGGGGGATTAAAATTTAACAGAGAAGTTTTCGAGAGGGGAGTCAAAGACGGTTTAAGTGAGAGAAATATGAATGTTGTCGGATGTCTAATACATTAAAGATGTAACTGGAAAGGATACATTTTGTGGTGACATACACACACAATAGACAATCTAATGTTAAAGATCAGAAGAAGAGGGAGGGAGGGAGAGGAAAAGAAAAGAAAAGAAAAGAAAAAGGGGTGGGGAGAGAGATGGGGCGAGGGGAAGTAAAGCTGAAAGGCATTTACTGAAAGGGCCGCTGTGTAATTAAGAAAATTTGACAAAATTAATATCGACTACAGGTTACAAATCAAATATAAACATAAAAAATAAATATAGCGATTATCTAATCTAGCAAGGACCTATATTTCTATGTTCAAAACCACATGCGTATACACACATACACAATGACATATACACGTACATACATACATATAGGCGTGTACACACATACACACACATGTACCCATGTACACATATACATATATATTCATATATATATATATATATATATATATATGTTCTGGACATTGAGTTCTACCTGGATTCTATCCTCTTGGAATTTTTCTATACAAAATATATATGTATGTGTATGCATGTATGTATATATATTTATATACTTTGCATATGTATGTGTATATTTACCACTAATATTATCTATCTATTAAATTGGTGCAAAAATAATGACGTTAAAATGTCGTTTTTTGACGTATTTTTAACGTCAAAAAACGACATTTTAACGTCATTATTTTTGCACCAACCTAATATCTATCTATCTATCTGTCTATCTATCTATCTATCTATCTCTCTCTCTCTCTCTCTCTATATATATATATATATATATATATATATATATATATATATATATGATATAATGGAATATGCATACGCCTGTGTTTCCCCTCACTGGAATATGATTGGCTGGTGCCCGTCATAAATACCAACGGACGTGTCAAGAGACTTAGTCTGAGAGCTAAGTCTATAACGACGCCCATTGGACTACGCCATTGATCTACACTTCTTACCTGCGACTACGACGCGTACCAGTCGATTACTGCTACCGTATTCTACTTGGTTATTGTAGCCAAAACCACTTAACTACTTCGTTCAAATATATCCCTTTCTGGAACATATTAATATATATATGTATATGCAATTTTTATATGTATTATTTATATATTATATATGCACAGTACTTATTGGAATGCGATCAATGCCAGTGATAGAACTAACATATTTAGTTGGATTGATGTGAGTTTTTGATCGTCAGACAAACTGATCCAATTTTGAAATTTGGGATTTATTTATGGCGTTTCATTTAACACAGTAGGGGATAAAAATTGTCATCGGAACGCCACTCCTACGTACGCAGACATACATACACACACGTTTACGCATTGCAGCTCACACGCTCATAAACATATATGAACAGTGTGTGACTGGGTGCATATGCGCATCCATGAGTCGTTGCGTGCATACGTACGCAATTGTTCGTCGTATTCAATGTTGGATTGTGTAGCGAACTTCTTCCCAAGTAGCAATGGCAACCCATAGATTTTTCGTCTATTCGCGCAATAATTTTTTCTCACATACATATATATGTATGCACATGCGTTTACACAACTTCTATCCGTCTGTTTTATTTTTTTTTGTTTTCGTTTTTGTATTTTTTGTTTTTTTTACTTAGGATGTGTTCTGTGTAAGACTATGGTAGGTAAAATTCTTATTTTAAAATTTTTAATGCGGTGTTATTATTTTAAAGAAACCGGTTATTTGCTTGTTTTTCTCGACTGCGCTTATGTAAATGATAGAAACTCCAATTATATATATATATATATATATATATATATATATATATATATATATATATATATATATATATATAAAGGAACGGATATAGACAGACTCTGAAGGATCGGTACGGACCCGATATACCAAAAATATGGAGAAAAATTGAGAAATCCTACCAGAAACTGACACGAATATCGAACCATCTGACATTCCTACACCGATGCAGAGACCTACAACTCATCCCTTCAGGCTTGGCACCAAGACTTCCCATCAATTCAAGGAGAGCTCGTCGGGTCGCAGAGAAAGCGGGACACGCCCTTGTCCGAGAGAGAATCCAGTACAACCGTTGGATAAAACATCGACTACAAATTCATATCTCCCAGACGCTCGAGGATTTCTTTAACAGAATTACTAATGAAGAAGACCAGAGAAGGATCCAAAATGACCTGGATAAATCCTTCAGACATGAATTTGATGTAGTCAAGGCTCGCTAAGTGCAAAAATATTTTGATTTGCAAATAAACAAGCCAATAACAAAAGGGAAAAATAGGTATAAAATAGAAAGAACCAAGAATATGTAGGTTAAATGAAAATAATCGTCCGGCATACGAGTTCAAGGCCGAAAGAAAGAAAAAAAACGATGCGAGTATCCAAAACAACTAAATAAAGTGATCAATACAATGAGTAGTGCAGACCTAGTTAAACCTAGAGAGCCAGAGAAACCTACTAAGGTTTCAGCTAAGCGGATTGGTAGGTTTGTCTGGCTCTCTAGGTTTAACTATATATATATATATATATATATATATATATATATATATATATATATACACAGAGTGTAGCAGCAAAATTGTCCAGTTGTTAGATTAAGCTTTGAACCGTTTTAACTTAGAAATGATTAAAGTTATCTTACAGGAATTCTTTGTGGTTTTTACAACACTGTTGAACTCTATGTCGAACACTAAGAATACATTTACGTCTAAGATGAAAGGATGATCTATCTTGCTATTGTGTTCTCCTAGTCCAGTTTTCCTCTCAAATGTTTCCTCTTTTTTAATCACAGTTTTCTTGAATGCTTTTTGAATGGACTTTCAAGATGGAAGCCAGAGTATGAATGTTGCTACCATTACTGAAGGCCTAGGTGATATTTTTTCTCTTGCCATTGCTCAGTTGGAAAGACAGTGAGGCTGGCACAAATCGATTTTAACCTGTTTGCGTTCTAGATGAATAGCATTTAGAAAAAAAGTTAAAAATTACGTTTCACATGAACTAATTGAATGATATATTAATCAACGTTTAACCTTTTGTCATTCTCTTTGTTACAAACATACATTTTTGTAAAAGAAAGTAGAATGCTTGCACAATTTTACACCCACAGAGCATATTCAAGTCAAGAGGCGAAGAGGCAAACAATAACCTACATAAATAGCTTGTCTAATGTATGAGAGAACAAGGAATGGAACGGACTATGAAAATTCAAAATTTACTAAGATCTATAAAGGATAGGAAATTGTACTAGTTGTACTTGTTGCGTCAGCCATCTGAATTCGGTTGGAATGTATCCGCCAAACGAATTGGCTGCATCCCGAGCGAAAGCTGACAAAGCTCCGTGGTCGGAAGCAATTGAGCCAGTAAGCGATAACCAATCACGGATCCAACGGCGATCTCCGAGCATGCGGACCCAAGAACGTTTCGACGCCCTCTTTAAACGTCAAGCTACATTTTTAGTTGTCCAGGACACTGCTTCCGCCAACCAATCGTCGCACAGAGGAATTTGCCGGATTATCGACGAAAGAACGTAACCAAAATACCGGCCGCCTTGTGAGTAGAGATTGTTGGAGCAATTTTGCAGCGAGTGAAGACGATGGTGTTCGAAATGAAATACTGCCAGAGGACGCTGAGTATTCGACGCAGGGAGAAGTGATCCACTATCTCGAGCTTGTTAATGTCTCCAGCTCTCCATATCCACGTCTCACAGAGAAAGATCGTCCTGACCAGATCCTAGTAGATCCGCTTTCCCTGGCCAGTGGCGATCGACTTCCTCTAGGGTTACACTATCGAGAATAACCGGTAAATTCTCTGAAATGCGAGCGCAGAACTTGGGTCTTGGTTGCATTAACCTTCATACCAATCTGGGATGCAAATGATTGCCTTTCGTTGACTGCCGGAAGTTATGGAGAGCTATGATAGCCTGCTCCCTGAAAGAATACAACATATCAAGAAGTCGCTTGATATGAAACATGTATTTATTACGAGAATCCATAACGAAAAAAATCGTGGCTTCATTTAAGAGAGTGGTCAACATCTCAAGCTAAATAGAAACTAATAGACAAAATTTACACACTGTGTTTTGGATTGGCTAACAATGTTGTAAACAATTTGTTTTTTGGAATTAAAATTTCAAAAAGTAAAGAGAAGGAAATCGACTGACGATTTTATTGCAGGAAAGTAGCTATCCCAATGTTGGAAATGTGACGTAGCAAACGATTACGGAACTTCCTTGCTATATTCTTCCTTGTGTGGCGTATTTTCCAGGCCTGTTGTATTTAGACTATCTTAGCCGAACTTGTTGTCTTGTTAGCAGTGCCGATATATTCAAGATATTTTTAAATTTATCGAAGTATTCCTCGAATAGATAGATAGATAGATAGATAGATAGATAAATAGATAGATAGATAGATTAGTTTAAAAGCTGCCCTTTAAGAAACCACCCTTAAAGAGCCGCATTTAAGCTAGCACCTGCTGATTGGGCCTTCATCACAATAGGTAAGGAGAATTAGATATGATAGGCAACAATAAACTACAGAAGAACGCAAATCTGATCGCTGCATTTGAGTATAGTATAAATATTTAAGCTTAGCTTTTAAAAGTTCAACAGTAATTCTTATGCCACCATTTAATTTAAAGACAGTTTGATGAACGTAGGTCTTTACTTTCCGTACAAAGAATTATTTTGATTTCATGGGTGACTTTCGCTGGATTTCGCAATTAACTTTGATTATTCCTAAATTTATTTCCAAGTTATAAAAATTGTTTTCGTAAAAAAAAAAAAAAAATGTTGCAAAAAATCACGTACAAAAATCGCTGAAAACAATCGCAATAATGAAAATTTGGGAACCCAAAATTTCATGATTTCAGTTCCGGGTCCGTCCCGGAATGTTTTTAATATGCTCACGAATGTCGGCCTGATTCCAAAATGGACTGATATGTTGGGTTACGGCTTCTAGGAATAAAATTGAAAAAAAAAGTGTGATACACTGGCATTTGCATTTATTATGCAGGTGTAAGAGAAAGCTATTCATAAATATAAGATTTATTAAGGAGCAAGGAAAGTTATTTTTTAAGTATTTTTACGAAGTTTTTCATCCCAGCATCTGTTAGGGCCCCAAATATGGGCAAGTAGTTAACCTCCAAATTGGAGCAAAAAAAATCTATGAAAGTTTTAAAAATATATATTTTATAGTAAAAATATCAGCAAATACATTTTGGTAAAGAAAAAAACTTAAAAGCAGCTTCGTCCACCTCAAGAAAAGTTGGCTCTCTGTGCTGCTCCACGAAATTTTTCTCCCCGGAATCGATCCTCCAGATCTACAAATCAACAATTCCCCATTACATGGGGTATTACTGCCATATATGGTATGGAGCCCCTTCTGTTTGCCTCGGGGTTCTTGATAGGCTCCAGAGGCGGATATGCAATATAATTGGTCCTGCTCTGGCATCTCGTCTACAGTCACTTTCTCACAGACGCGCCATCGCCTCTCTCTGTCTGTTTTACAAATACTTTCATGGCAATTGCTCTGAGGAGCTGCATTCGCTGGTTCCCAGACTTCATGAATTCAAGCGCCCTACGAGGCTGGCATCCCGCTCTCACCCTTTCACTGTCGAAACTTCTAAATGTAGCCGTCTCTTCTACTCCAATAGCTTCATGTCTCGCACCTCTCGCCTGTGGAACTTCCTTCCCTATTCCAGTTTCCCTGATAGCTATAATCTCCAACTATTCAAATGTAATGTCAAACAGCATCTCCAGTTGCCTTGATCTATCCACTATCCTTCTCCTCATCCTTTCCTCTATCACTCCTATCTGATCTTGCTCCAAATCTTCTGTAACCCCTTGCGTCCTAGTGGCTTCTCACCTTGCTTGGGGTGAAACGCTTAAAAAATACATTTTTGTAAAAAAAAAAAAAAAAAAATGGAATTCCCAGCAATACATTTTAGTAAAAAAAAATACCAGCAATATATTTAAAAAAGTTTTTTTTTTAAGCATTTCAGCCCAAGCAAGGCGGAAGTGTCACTAGCACCCAAGAGATTACAGAGAATGGGAGCAAGAATAAAGAGGTGTGTTTGAGGAAAGGGTATAGACAAAGACGTGGATCAGGATTAAGGCATCAGATGTCGATTGATATTACATTTGAATATTTGAAGATTATAACCATCAGAAAAGCAAGTAAAATGAAGGGAGTTCTACTGTCGGGAAGTGCGAGAGAAGAAGCTGCTGGCGTAGAAGAGGCGTTTACATTTAACCATTTCGACAGTGAAAGCGTGGCACCGAGATACCAACCTAGTATTACGCTTAAATTAATGCAGTTCGGGTACCAGTTAAAGTAGCACGTCAGAGCAGTTTTCCTGAAAATATTTACCAGCAATATATTTAAGAAAAAAAAATAGCAACAATACATTTTGGTAAAAAAAAAATACCTACAATATATTTTGGTATTCATGATTTTCTCAGGTTTACTATCCGTATTTACATCATTGAGAAACAAAAACAAAAACAACCCCTTAATAGTTAAATTACTAAACAGGATCAATTTCACCTGCAAGAAAAATAAACTTGTGATCTGTTGGGTAACTAACGATATCAGTATCTGCAGAAATGGAAAAGCTGACATGGCAACAAAGGAATCCCTAAAAATGAACATTTCAAATTTGAAAATCCCCTATACGGACTTCAAAGCAACTATAAACTCATAGATTCTAAACAAGTGGTAAGTGTTTTAAAACTACCACCCAAACAACAAGCTTTATAAAATTAAATCCAGTCTTCAAGAATGGCATCATGATCTCAGACTTACTCAGATGGAACAAGTGGTCCTATCAAGAAAAGGACACACCTATATCACTTACTCATTTCATGAACACCCTCCTGAATACACAGCATATTAGGAGGTATATACCGTAAAACATATTCTAACCTATTGTAGTGACCTTGCCCATATATGTCAATGATTTTATGACATTACTAGTCTTCGGGACATTTTCAAGAACATAAAAGTAGATACTATCCTAGCCTACTTAAAAGAGATTGGTCTTTCTAAATGTTGTTCATTCATAATACAGTGCTCTTCTACTCAAATCGAGCTCTCCTAGCTACTGACGAGTTACGTATAGTAAAATTTCCCTTCCGCTGTGCGACGATGGCTTGGGGTAGAATCTCTGACTGATGACAAATCGGTCGCGTTTCGATCCCGGCTTCAAGCAATCGGATGTCTAGCCACTTTGATGGGCTGTAATACAGAGAAACAGTCTGTCTGTGAATGACTTTGCTCTCGAAATAATTCGATTGAGCTTTCGGAGAGGAAGGGGGTGTATTTTATAAACAGTGTCTGCTGCTGCTAATGCAATGCTCTTCTACTCGAATCTAGTTATCCTAGCTATTGACGTCTTTCGCATTGTAAAAACGTTAAAATTTCCCTTCCGCTCTGCCGTGCGACGATAGTTTGGGGGTAGAATCTCTGTGGATGACACACTCTCTCTCCCTCTCTCTCTCTATATATATATATATATCTATATATATATATATATATATATGCCGTTAAACTAGATATAGATTTACTAAACGTGGCTTAGATGTGGCACAAGGCTTAACGTTTTGAATTCCCAGTGTGGATTGAACTCACTACTCAGACATAATTGATCTAGCAAGGCACGCCTTCTAACCATTACACTACGTCAAAAGGTCTATGCTTCATTTAAAGGATTTTAAAATAAATATTTTGCCTTGATATGCTTTACCGATGTCTGGCATAAGAAAAAATCTACATTAGCGATGAGAAGCGGGACTCACTTCGAATTACAGAGCGTTTGACTTTTACTTTATCTAAATCTGAGTCGACATGAACCCTAGGGGTTCATGTAATATTTATTGGGGTCCACAGGCAAAATATAACAAATTGGAGGTTCACGATGATATTTTGGTGGTCCATGAAGAAAGCCAACTGGTTTTATTTATTAAAAATTAAATTTCTATTGTAATTTACGCAATATATATATATATATATATATATATATATATATGAATGATGCGTTCTTTATTTATTTCTTTTATATGGTAGCTCCACTAAATTTTCGATACCTAAGGTTTAAAATTAATTTTTAAAAATGAAAAATCATTGTTGAAGATTTCATTTTAGCTATAATTGAAAGCTAAATGATTAGATATATATTGTAATATTGTAACAGGAGATATTGATCAATAAAAATTATTATTACTATAATTATTATTATTGTTATTGTAGAATAATTTATTTGCATTAAATTAATTTTCCTTTAAAAATAAAACTTAATTATATAATATTTCTTTGATTATTAAAACTTCAAAATTTTTATTAGTGAAAAATATAATATTGTTGTCTTATGTCAAATACCTATTAATGGGTCCACCAAGAAAAAAAAAAAGAAGGAAAAGTTGGGGGCCATAGATAAAAAAAAAAAAAAGGTTGCGAACCACTAGTTTATATCGTTATAGTAATTTAATTATTTTCAACTCACTTTTTGAAAGGTATAAGTATCCCACGTTGTTTCCGTACTAATTTAGTAAGAAAATTATATATACTTAAAAGTCACTGCTGTATGTCAATCATAGAGGACTTATAAATTACATATATATCGGATTAATAAAAAGAAATTCTAAAAGAATTCTCTTTGTTTCCGTTTAGATACAAAACTGTGCAAATATGAGAAATTTCGAGAGATCTATGATAGGAGAAAATTCATTTGAAAGCACGAATTTGGCCTATGACCGGCTGTTATCCGTGGCCAAGTCGGTAAGGGATACCAGGCTAAACGGTAGCTACCACTGACGTGAGGGACGAAGGTTCGATTTCTACCCGAGAGTGCAAATTTGTCTTTAATAAGACGAAAATTAATGACTATACTGTTTGACAAATAAACGGGGCACGTACTCAAATTATATATATATATATATATATCGGATTGATGTTACATTCAGAGTTTCTTAGGCGGACTTGGATGAATGGTATTTATTTCTATTAAATCAATTTTTTTCTGTTTTCTATGCATATTTAGTTATTATGCACCTGTGTAGAGTTAATTATATGAAAAGTATGATTATTCATTAGTTGGAAAAACACTAAATTAAAAATTTGTTTGCGTACGAATATTTGTTTCACCACACTGTGTATATATATATATATATATATATATAGATAGATAGATAGATAGATAGAGAGAGAGAGAGAGAGAGAGAGAGAGAGAGAGAGAGACATAAAATATGTGTAACAAAATAGACGTTAATATAAATGTGTATGCCGTATGCACCTGTTCACTAATCTTTCTGAAACCTGTTTATTAATCAGTCAGTTAGCAAACTATATATTGGTGACGTCAGTATCTCTCTCTCTCTCTATATATATATATATATATATATATATATATATATATATAGAGAGAGAGAGAGAGAGAGAAAGAAAGAGAGAGAGTGCGTGTATGTGTGAAGAGAGAGACATAGAGAGATTACAAAATTTTATATGAAATGTAAAAGCGACTAAAAGTATGAGAAAATTAAGCCATAAAAATAAATGCCATAGCATTTTTAAAATTTATACAACGTTAAACTAAAAAAAGAAGAATGGTGCACGAAAGATTAAATCATGAGTGAATGAAATTATATCTTTAGAACTCAATCCGATATTTTATCTACTTTTTGTGAATGACTATTTTTAGCAAATAATAGAAACAAACTTGCCTCGTGGCTAAAGTAGTTGTATATTTTTACTGAATCCAGTAACGAAAGCTGATTTTGATTTACCTGTTTTCTAGCTGAAATAGCGATTTATTTCCCACATGTTATAACAATCAAGTTCAAATGAGTTATATGTAAACATAATGTTGAAAGCTGTCTTCTCATTGTAGCATCTCGTTAATGGGATTCTAAATTAATGCTGACAGAAGAAATAAGGAAAGAAGAACTCTATTTATTTGTTCTGATCAGAGCAAAAAGAGGAAAGGAGATACATGGTGTGATAGAACATCTTACAACTGAACCTAAGTTTGTAATTCTATTCAGCTATTTTACGCTTCATTCCAACATTCGTTTCGTGCATTAAAGTGGACTTCGTCTCCGTCAATGCAGATTATAAACGAGGGATATCATTTTTCTAATCATCGTGTTTGAATTGTTATTCCAGCAAAGGTAGAAGACGATTTACAATTGTTGCTTCATCCCTAGCTATTCTCACAGATGTACATGTAATGGGAAGTTGCCTCCTGAAGACTCGGCCCAGCTGACTTAGTCATATGGGAAAAGCAGCCAAGATTTTGAATTCTAGTATTCACACTACACTATTTACATTATTCGGACTATTGTCCTCATCTTTGTTGCCATATTTATCACAAACGTTTCGACCGTTGTACGCTCCGGTCTTCTTCAGGCTGTTGGAATATCTAACTGAATCCTTTATTTCGCTCGCTGGGATAGACTGATCTTGTTCCACGTGCCATGTCTAATGGATGTCAGTTATCAGTTATCTCCTGTTAATTCACTTCTCCAAGTTCTCCACCGCCTTAACCAGGTATTGAACTCATACTCTTTGGGTCCTGTCACTGGATCTAACTAACGCCTTTATTCGCTGTGAATTCAATAACTGGTTAAGGCAGCTGTAACGCATGTATGTATGTATGTATGTATGTATGTATGTATGTGTATATATTCTGCACTTGGAGAATTAGAATGTTACAAATTTTGTACAAGTGCAAATGGGGAACGCCCCATTTGCGCTTGTACAAAATTTGTTCAGCAGATATACAAAATAAGTGGGGCGTAAAACAAGGATGTGTCTTCCCACCGGGTATATTCAACTTATTCAGCGAGGCAATTCTGACAGAATTAGCAGTCCTACCAGGATTCATTATTGACGACCACAATCTTAACAATATAAGATATGCAGATGACACAGTTTTAATAGCAGGTACAGAAAAGAAACTATAAAATCTCCTACAGAAAGTAACGACGGAGACTGAGAAGAAAGGACTAAGTATAAACTACAAAAAGACAAAATGCATGGTTATCAGCAAAAGGATCATCCAAAATGCAAATTAAAAATCGGAGATACTAAAAATCAAACGAGTACAGAAATTTAAATATTTGGGAAGTGTTCTGACAGAGGACGGAAAGTGCGACACTGAGATCCCAAGACGTACTGAAATGGCCAAAGATGCATTTCAAAATCTAGACACAGTATTAAGAGACAGAAAAATTTCGTTACACGCAAAGAAAAGTGTACTGGTCTGTTACGTGATATCTGTCTTCGTGTATAGGAGAGAATGATGAAATTTTCCTCAAAGATGAAAAAGAGATTTGAAGCAACAGAACTCTGTTTCTATAGGGAAGGTGCTGAGGATATCATGGACCAAACACGTGAGCCCCAAAGAGGTTTTAGAGGGAACGGAAATAAAAAGGAAACATACTTAACATCAGGAAGGCAGGTGGAATTTCCGGGGCACGTAATGAGGAAAGACAGCTTGGAAAGCCTGATACTCACAGGATAGTCTGATGGAAAGGTGGACAGAGGAAAAAAGCGCGTGACGTACTTAATGTGCTTAAACAAATAGATAGTAGAACAGGATCTGGGAAAGATAACAAAAGTTATTAAGAGTTACAAGAGACAGGAAAATGTGGAGGGCCACGACCGCTTATGTTCTGAAGGGACACGGCACACAAAAGAAGAAGACTGTGTGAAAGAAGACAATAAATATTAATAATATATTTATTATTTGTGCATAATATGTAGCTTTATTCCAGATTTGTTAACCTTAAAGTAAGGAATGCGTATTGTGCATTAATTCCAGTAGAGTTCGTTATATTCTCTTACGTGCAAATACCATTGAGAGAGGTATGAATCCATCTCTTCTCCCTCCAGGTATGGGTTAAATAGCATGACAGACTTGGTTCTGTAGCTGTGGTTGTCAACCAGTCTACCGCAGAAAAAATTAGGAACCTACTATCGGAAAATCTTCAAACGATTTCTTCCATCATGCAAACCAGCCTGGAAGTGTTGTCTCATATAATTAACATGAGAATAATATCTCATGTCAAACCGCAATCTGCAACAAGCGAATTAAGCGTTTTTATAGAAGAAAGTTTTTTTTTTTAAATCGGAATCACCGCAGCCAAGGCAGTAAGGCCACTAAGACACAAGAGTGTGTGGAAGAATTAAGAACAGAAACATTAATGATGAACGGGAAGAGTAATCAGGTGCATTTTAATTTTTGCAGATTGATATAATGGAATATGCATACACCTATGTTCCTCATCACTGGAATATGATTGGCTGGTGTCCGTCATAAATACCGACGGACATGTAGGTGAGTCAAAATTCTTAATCTGAGAGCTAGGTCTATAACGTTGCCCATTGGACTACGCCATTGATCTACACTTCTTACCTGCGACTACGACGCGTACCAGTCGATTACTGCTACCGTATTCTACTTGGTTATAGTATCCAAAACAACTTAGCTACTTCGTTCAAATATATCCCTTTCCGGGACATATCACAGATTAAAGTTGACTGGAAAGCATGAAGCTGGAATAGAGTTCCACAAGCAAGAAGTGTAAGAAAAGAAATTGTTAGCATAGAATTTATGGCTACATTTAGCCAGCTTGGCTGTAAATTGATGAGATCTCGACGCCAGTCTAATGCTTATGCACTAGAACTAAATATTAATTTTTATTATATATTTTATTGGATATTAAACGCATTTTGAATTGATTTCCCTATCAAAGATTGATAGCATGACAGTTTACACTGTGTTGTCACCGGTGTAAACGTCTTTATAATCTTTGATGTCGTCTTCCACAGAGTAATCTTGTCTTGCTTCCTTTAAAAATAGTATTAGTACTTATATCCACTTTCTATTTTAACCTCACTACAGAGGTGTAGCCACTGGCCACTGGAATGTGAGCTTGTTTACAGTTTTCTTTCTCCTCGTGTCGTGATGTGACAAGCCACTCGTTGATCTGCCGCTATTTACACGGAAAGTGCTCGGACGTACTACATTCCTTGGTCATACCAAGTCAAACCGTCACGGCAAGAACACCGCATGACCCATACATGGTAACAAGACACCCAAATTCCCATCCGTATTACATCAGTGAGAAATACGTTCCACTTCAGCAGCTTCTTCCTGTGAACCACTGCCCTGTGGAACCGTCTCCTGAGGGCATGTTTCTCCGATCACTACAATCTTAACCTGTTCAAGGCTAGGATTAATCGTTAATCTTCCACTCCTATACACACAAAAGGCCTCCTCACGTAACACTCTTACATCGAGTGGTTCCCGAGCCTTGTATAGGGCAAACCTTAACGTAAAAAAAAACTTATTTTTGCCGGAAGCCTGTTGCACTTAGTGCTACACTGCTTGGTTGATTAAGTCGCTTTCTACGGCTTATCAACCCTTTGCAAGTTATTTTAAACCAAATTTTTTTTTAGATATAACAATGGTTTAATGGTATAAGTCTTACCAATTAACCCATAGTAGGGGGGAGAATGGTGGTTTCACACTTTTCCAAAGGGTATTTATGCGTAAGTGAATATAACAAACCCAACGCGAATTAGAACTTCGCTCTCTAATTAACATTAACCATTATCAATTACACCACCCTCACATCCATGCTTACAGCATTTGTTATTCACAAGCGGTTACTCATCTAAGTATTGATGAGACTTGATGTTGCTTAACTTCGGTGATTGTGCAGAAATTGGTGTTTCAATATTTAGTGGGAGGAAGCCTCATTTGCTACAAATACAGTGTAAGTTTTGCATTTGAAAACAGCGTAAACTACATAAATTCTTGCTTTTAGTCGATACAAACCTGATATAAGAGTTAATCAAATGTTTAATTTAGTTTATAATTAGCTGTTTCAAATTCAAAAAACTGTAATGTGTATTATACACAGGTGCATATTGTAGACGAATAATTATGTCACCGAGAATAGTGATTCAGCGACTTTTCAATATTTTCAAGTTGTAATGTCGTAATCATCAAATCCTGACGGCAAACTGCAAATAGCTTATTATTAATCAAATATGAAAATGAATGTCTAACGTTTGGATAATATTTCATAACATAGACATTAAGATATTTTAGAAATTTTTCTTTCCTTTTAAAATTAATAGTAAAAAAATATAATGAAGTTAAGGAATTTGCATAAATATGTTAAAAGTTATTATCATTTTTATTATTTTTCTGGGATGATATAATAAGAGAGAAGTGATTATAAGTTCCTGTAATTAAAGCGAAAATAATATTCTATAATCGAATATAATATTCTATAATCAAATGTAATATTCTATAATCGAATATAATATTCTATAATCAAATGTAATATTCTATAATCGAATATAATATTTTATAATCGAAGTAGAAAAAAATGTTATTTTTTCAGTAATATCAGTACAACATCTAAACTGCAAATCCTTCCTATTGAGTAGTGAGTTTAATTCTCACCATGTGCGTCATATATGTGACTACAAAGTTATGCTGAAAAGTTCATAGGCTAACTATGAAAGAGTTATGTTAGAGCTGTGAAATATTGCAGACATTAATTTCAACTCTTCTTAATAATAAAATTGTTTATTTCCAATTAAACTGATATCTGGCTGTTCAAAAAGGCTGTTCAACCGGTTAATAATAAAAGTCAATAACAGAAGATATGATGCCATCGTCAATGCGATACTGCTTACTAGCCAAGTATTTTTTCATGTTGGGGAACAGATGATAGTCAAATCAGGAGAATAGGAAGAGTGATCAAACATTTCAAAGCCTCAGTCACGCGCAGCAGCTATTGAAACTAAGGACACGTGTGCTGGGGCATTTTCCTGATGAAACAAGACATCTTTTCTGGTCATTTGGTCTTGATAGACTTTTGTAACTACCCCATCAGTTGATATAGTACTTTATTTTATGATGCGGCACTTTTGAAGATAGACAATAAACACATTGCTTTTTGCATACCCCAAAGGCCATCACCTTCTCTGTAGATGAAGCGTCCCTAGCCTTCTTTAGAGTATGGGCGTAGGTGTGTTTCCACTGTATGGATCTTTTCTTTGTCTCAGGCTCAAAGTAATAAACCCACTCTCATTTCAGCCCAACCTCGTACAGTGCCACGCAAAAGTTTACAGCACATCACAAAAAATATTTTTAGGTACTTCTAATACAGTTACATTAATTAAAATTTTACTGCTCGTAGAACATATATTTAGGTATTCAGTCAAACAATCAGATTTAAAAAAAACAAAAAACCTCAAAAACGTATCCTATGAAGAAAAATCGATATTTAGTTACTCAAAAGTTTACAACACAATTTTTTTTTTTTACAATAGCTTTTTGATAAAAGTGGTCAATTTTTACTAGAATGTTCCAAATTAGGATGTGGTTGTTTTTTAGAAAGTTCCAGATTAATTTTATGATTAATTTTTAGGAATGATTAAAAGTATTGCGTCATTCTTTTTCTGTCAACCGTTCTTTAGACATTGACAAATTGGAGAAAAGACCTCCGTAAAAGTATTCTTGACCTTCATACAAATGGACTTGGTTATAGGAAGATATCTCGTCAGTTAAATGCGTCATTGAGTTCAGTTGGTACGATAGTTCGTCACTGGAAGACGTATCATTCCATTCATTCCCCCCAAAAGTTCTGTCCGTCCTAGAAAGGTAACGGAACGTACGGTAAGATTACTGGCGAGAAAAGTTAGCAACGAGACCCGAGTTACGCTTAAAGAACTCCAGGAAGGACTAGAAGTGGAGTAAAACTGAGTACGGATACAATTAGTCGTTCACTTCATTGGTATGGCATCTTTTTGGGGAATCCAAGGAAAAAAAACTTCTTAAGCGAAAAGACGTTCTTGCTAAACTGGATTTTGCAAACGAGCATCGTATCAAACCTGCAGCGTTTTAGGAAAATATACTTTAGTCAGACGAAACGAAAATTGATCTTTTTGGAAGAAATGCTGTGGCAAAGGTCAGGAAAAAGAAGGGTACTGAATATTCGTCGAAGAATACTATCCCAGTAGTAAAATTTGGAGGCGGATCAATCATGATCTGGGGTTGCTTCAAGACTCAAAGTGTAGGGAACATTTAAATAATAGAAGGGAGGATGAATGAAGTATATTATAGGGATATTTTGGAGATAAATTTACTTCAGTGTGCACATTCGCTGGGCTTGAAAACAGTTTGGGTCTTTCAACAAGACAACGATACTAAACATACTGAAAAGCTTGCAAAATCATGGTTAAGTTCAAATAGGAAAGCCGTTCTAAAATGACCAAGACAATCTCCAAATCTCAATCCAATTGAAAATTTATGGAGAGAGCTGAAACTGAGAATTCAATGTAGAAACCCGCAAAACCTGCATGAACTAAAGGAATTTCGTCGTGACGAATGAAAAAATATCAGCCAAGAAACATGCAAGAAATTCGTAGGAGACTACTCTAAACGCCTATATGCTGTAATCAGCAGTAATGGTTACGCTATGAATTATTAATAGATGATTTAATAAATGTATAGTAAACTTTTGCGTTATTAAATATTGGTTTTTCTCCGTGGGATATTTTTATTGGTTATTTTTTTAAAATTTGATTGTTTGACTAAAGGCTTAAACATATGTATTATTAACAGTAAATGTTTCATTAATCTGTGTTAGAAATACCTAAAGAAACATTTTTGTAATGCATTGTAAACCTTTGTGTGCACTGTATGTGTCAAAACTAAGTTACCCTTTGACTTTTAAAAAGAGCACTATCGACTTGGGCTACTGGTTTGACTGTTACTACTAAGTGGTGAACCTGATTTTCCATAGGTGCCTTGTACGTGTGGCCCTGTGTCAAACCTAAGTTACGGTTACGTAACAGTGATATTCATGAAAAAACCCATTAAAGAATACTTGTGCTTAGTTAATAAGTTAATATCATCAACGGTAAGTTATAATATGAAAAATAAACAATATACATCTGTTGGAAAATTTGGACCTTCATGCCTGGGAAAAAAACGGAAGATGAAAAGGACGGTTCCTCCATTAGACACAGCTATTATTTTGACTACCTTCACTTTATTGCAGTTCTAATCCCCCTTTTTTAAAATAATAAACATTGCTGTGAAGTCAAAGTAGTTAATAGCGGTGTCAAGGAAAATCTGTCGTTTTAACACTCCGTTTTTTTGTTTTTGTTTTTTTTTTTTTTTTTTCGGAGACCAATGTCCAAATTTGCCCTTCTGTTTATTCTTCATTTCTGCCTACGTACGTCACATTTTGATTTTTCTACTGTCTAATCTACTTCCGGTCGCATTGTTAAAGATAAACAAGATTAAACTTCCATATTCAACCCTTTTCCCCATCTCTAACTCTTTTAACTCCCCCCCTCTCTCTCAGGAATACTCTAAATATAATAAATCCAGCCACAAAAATGCAAACACATTAGCAACAGCTAATCGAGAAGCAGAGCAATACTACACTGCTGTGACCAAATAATTGGTTACGAAATAATAAAACAAGAGGTTGCAGATAAATAGTTTATTGAACAGTAAATACAACAGAAGAGAGTTACACGACTTGGGAGTGTGTGTCGGTTGACCAGCGTTCAGTCTATATCACTGTTATATTTAGTAGCCACCCCCTACGAGCGTACATGTGGCACAAGTCCGAGTTTAACGTGGGTCATCTGAGACTGTAGGCTCGGCCAAAAAAATCCCCGTAGAACCCGTATAAACGGGTTCGGGTCAGTTTACCTTCCTGGACGAAACTCTGGCCTTCGGCACAGCCTCGTACGGGTTCCTCCTTGCCTAAGACAGAGAGTTCAACAGGAGCTGCAAACATTCACAGCTTCGGTAAAGCACTCTTATATCACATATTTAACAGTCCTCCCCCACGAGGGTTAAATGTGGCACAATGCCGAGTTTAACGTGGATCATCCGAGCCCGTAGGTTCGATTAAAAAATATCCGTAGAACCCGCATAAACGGACTTGGGTCTGTCTACCTCCCCGGACAAAACTCTGCCCTTCGGCACAGCTTCGTCCGGGTTCTTCTCCGCCCAAGGCAGAGAGTTCGATAGGTGCTGCGAACAGTCACAGCCTTGGAAGAATTGTCTATCACTGTTAATATTTAACAGCCCCCACCACCACCACCACGAGGGATATATGTGGCACAAGGCCGAGTTTACCGTGGGTTCTCCGAGCCCGTAAACTCGGCCAAAAATATCCCCGTAGAACTCGTATAAACAGATCCGGGCCTGTCTACCTTCCCGGACGAAACCTTTGCCCTTCGGCAAAGCCACGTCCGGGTTCCTCTCTGCTCAAGGCAGAGAGTTTGATAGTAATGAACAGTCTATCACTGTTTCCCCGAGGCTTACTTTCCTACGACTTTATAGTAAGTGGAAGAGTCCACAATCGCTACATTAGAGGGAAGACACCACAATATACACAAAAAGATAATGTTATTCCAATCAGTAAACCCAATTAAACGCATCAATTAAAAAATAAATAAATAAAATAATTACGATTGGGAAGCTGAAAAATGAATTAAAAGTTTTTAAAAATAGATAAAGACACTCTGTTGATAGCAGACACTGAAAGAAAACTACAAGAACGACAAAAGACAGTGCAACAAAACTAGAAGAAATGACTAAACATCAATTGCAAGAAGACAGAATGATGTATAGTTGTTGGCAGAAGGAACAGCCCAAAATACAAATTACAAATCAGTGATACCAAAATCAAGCAACGACAACAATTTAAATATCTGGGAAGTATTTTAACAGAGGACGGGGAAAAGTATACCCTTATGAAAAAAGGTCCCCAAACGTGATTAAATACCTTTTTATCGTTGTTGAGATGTTGAGTGTTTCCGCGTGCGTGTATTGAAATAAGGACAAACACATACGTAGGGAAAAATACTAGTATATTCGAAGAGGTATTTACAACAGAGAGATTAGTAGTCAAATGAACGCAGGTTAGTCAGTAACAATCAGAAAGAGTATAAAGTCCAACTGTATCTTCCGGTAGAGAGACGGAAGTGTGATGGTCACCTGATCTCTCTAGAACTCTATAGAACTGTCTTATTAGTAGTAGAGAGATCAGTCCATTCTGATGAGAAGGTGGGTGCGCCCCAACAATCGTCTAAATGTTTATGTTATTAAGGAGGAAAGACAAAAGTATTTTTGAATATGTTTTAAATTTTTTTAATCCTTTCTAGCACGTTCGAAGAGAAGCATGTCTAACAGTAGTAATTGATTTTGGAGTTGTGAATTGACGTTTATTTATCCGGCGGAAGGACAGAAGTGACAGTATTTTCAAATTTTAAGTGAACCAGCTTATTTAACTATAAAGTAATTCTTAAAAATTAAACACTTCCGAAAGTCTAATATTTTATTGATTTTTTAGGAACTTTTTAACGAAGATGTGCCCAAAGCCTGTCCCTAAAACTGAATCTAAAAAAGAAAAAAATAACAATTGCAGTATGTCTCTCATTGAAAAAAAAAAAAGATTATATTTAAAAACTAAAAAGAAAATATTCAGTGAAATATGTAAAAAAAAAAATGAAAATTTTGAAAATACGACGATGATGGTCAGTCAGAGAGTTTGATACGTGCTAGCCAGAACGAAATCAATGCAATTTATGAGGCTGGATCCTCGCCATCAGGAGAAACATCACTTAAAACACAGGACATTATTTCTGAATTGTGCAACCGAAGTTTTACCGGAAACGTTTTTAATACACCTTTTGGCAATTAATTATTTCAAAAATACGCTTCGCACATTGCTATAAGCTTTCAAATTTAAGATATGTAAAAAGAGATCTTTTAATAAGAGCATTTCCAGAGATAACCATATTCAAACTTTATTTTAAAATATTTAAAAACTTTTATTACATTTTGTATTTAATATTGAAAAAAAAGAAAACAATTATTCTAAAAATTCATTTTTCATCAAAAAAATATTTTGGCTTCAGACAATAATGTCTGACATATATTATTCATGAAAGCCATTAAAAGCTTTTTTAATTGAATAATGTCTTAATTTTATTGGGTTTTGTATTTTACAATTTAGGACTAAAGTTTAGATAGAAACGCTCCTCAATTTACATTCCTCGGTCTAGTGACCTTTCTCAGCCTAGGAGGGTCTTCTTTTGTTATCTAGTGAAGGAGGCCGTGAAGGATCCTGTACGTGAGCGGCTCGACTTGTCGGAGGAGGAGTTTCGTTCCTTTTGGTCTTGGGCGCCAGCGGTGGATTACCTCAGTAACCCTGAGTTTTCGCTTATCTGGCGTCTAGCTCGGAATAAGCTGCCTCTCAATGACATGGCCTTTATATGGGGCTTGGCGATATTGCCAGACTGTGAACGGTGTGACCTTGGCCGAGAAAAAACGGCTTCGCACGCCTTCTAACACTGTCCGCTCGTGCACATTGATCGCGCATACGCGTGTGACAATGTGTCGCCCCCGTATTTTGTGGTGAAACGAATAGTGTTTCTAACGTTGCTGGTCCCGGCCCGAATCGTGATTTGGACGACGCGACTGGAGGAAGTCTTGCGAGGCGACCGTCTTTCTCATCAGGATTTGATAAGATTCTTTGAGCATCAGGTCAAGATGTAGATTAGAACTTATAGAAAACGCTTGATTTCGAGAGACTTTAGCGAAGGTGGGTGACTGAGCCAAGCTTGGTTCGTTTGAATGGGGCTAGACTTGATCTTCTCTTTTAGGTCAACCTATATTACATCGGGGTGGTTTCGTGTGGAGCCCTCCCCTGTTTAGGCTAGACAAGCTTTTTGTAAGTAGTTAATGTGAGTAAGTGTTGTTCCCGACCTCCTCCCGGCTACATCTTTTGTTATGATTCTAACTGAGATTCCCAACCACCCCAGTTTTTTGGCCCATTTTCATCTCGACTGGGTCAGCCTTATTTATTCCCCATGTCCTCATATATATTTTCTCCTTTTCCCCTCCCCCTTAGCCTCTTGAATTTGTCCAAGGGCAGAATACAGCGGCTTCTCTGTTCTGAGGGTTGGACGGGTCCTACTAAGATCAGTTATGTCTATTTTGCTTTGTTCTGATATTTAGTTTGTTTTGGATTTCATCCCTTTCCCTCTCATTGTAAATCAACGATAAATTTTTATGTATAAATTTTTATAATCATCCGATTTTTATGTCATGGGATAAGTCTTTTAGATGCCCCTGAGAGATGCGGCATTACGGTCTATGGATGATTGATTGGTGACGGATGCGTTTTTATGGTGAATGCGCAAATTGTAATGAGTGAATGGGTCGTGAATCGGATTAGCTAGGTATAAGATCGTCAGTGAGTTTGAATATTGTTAAGTTTTAAACTTAACAATATTCAAACTCACTCACCAAAACTCACAAGTGAACTCTATTCCCATTCA
The DNA here is from genome assembly GCA_963932145.1 of Acanthosepion lycidas. Taxonomy (NCBI): domain Eukaryota; kingdom Metazoa; phylum Mollusca; class Cephalopoda; order Sepiida; family Sepiidae; genus Acanthosepion; species Acanthosepion lycidas. The sequence continues at coordinate 29,010,769 of OZ010616.1, forward strand.
CTCACCAAATTCCTTACGCAGAAGTTAAACAAATTCCTGCTAACAAATCAACTTTATTTCTCAACATTCGAGAACATTGAATTACACAAAACAATCAAAAGTAGATAACTTCTTTGATCACAAAATTGCATTCAACTTTACAAACATTCACTACTTACATGAACAGTAAATTCTTAAATGTAAATTTTTTCTCTTGCAATTAATTTACAGAATCTTCAATAACAAAACATCCTTTAAAATCAGAACTCATTAACAAAATGTAATCTTTCACCAAACTTGAGTTCAATATTAATTAAACTAACAAGATTTCACCAAAAAAAATCCACTACATTTTGTTACAAAAACATATTGAAAATTACTTGTTATTCAAATATTTGTTTTATCACAAATGCTTCTTGATGTTTTCTCTTGTTTTTGTATTTTGCTTAACATATTCGTAGAGTAAAAAATTGTATGGATTGATTTGGGCCGTCAAAACCATTAAATGGTTACCACTAAAATTCCACTACAGAATTATTGAACATACTTGTGATACTATTTACGATGTTTAGTTAGTAATTAAACTTAGTAATGATTAGTTTTGTTAAATAATTATTATATAAATTCTGTAATAAGAGGTAAGTTGACATCAATCAGTGGTCGCCGATTGAACAATTGTCTTAAAATCATCCTGCAGGTCAATTTTCTTTCACAGACTTATTATTTTCATATAATTTTTTCGGATAATGAAGCTAATGCATTATTCTTATTTTTTATATGAACGAGATGAAATATCTGTTTATATCAAATAAAAGGTGAAGACTGCATTCAGACCGAAGGTTTTTTTTTTTCAGAAATTAAATTCGTCCAGACAAAAGGAAAAAGGAGAGGAAAAAAGAAAGAAAAAAAAAAAGGAAAATTTTATAATAAGAAAGGAAAAAAGAAAAATTTCAATATAAAATTTAAAAAAAAAAAAAATTAGGGAAGAGAGAAAGAGAGATAGAGGGGAAAGAAAAATAAGGAAAGAAAGGGGGAGAGAGGGAGGGAAAGAAAAGAAAGGAAAGAAGGAAGAATTAAATATGAGCTGATAGGTTGACCTAGAAAAAATTTTCCTGAAAGGGCTGAACAAGTTAATATACAGAGTGAGGGAGGAGGGTGATCAGATTTAAAATAGATACAGTAATATGTCTAATAGTCATTTCATTTCAGACAGCAAAAACTCATCATCACATTATAATAATCATCACAATTTCAAATTATTATTATTATTATTATTATTAATATTATTAATAATAATAATAATAATAATAATAATAATAATAATAATATTCGACAACAATAAAATAAAGTAATAAATAAAATAAAAAAATTAAATACTATAAAAAATAAATTAAATAATTATATAAATTAAGATATAAACAAAGAACAAATATAAAGAACAACGTTAAGAAAATAGATAAGGATAAAAATAATAAAGATAATATCAAAAATATTAATAAAAAAATAATTAATAATTTAAAACTATAAATGAAGTAGGCAAGACAGTCACATAAATGACAATACACTGTAACCCGGATATAAGAGAGTTGTCGGGACTGGAGAATAAGTCTCTTATATCCGGGTTTGGTCTGTTATATATACATTAACCCAAGCTCTAATTGGGGACCAGAGAAAATCTATCTTATATCCGGGTTTCTCTTATATCCGGGTATCTTATATCCGGGTCACACTGCATACAAAAATGTAAATACATGTACGCATACATGTTAGTACTCATAAAACAGAATCAACAGTTTAAGTGTATATTCCCCCAAATCAATGATTTTGGGAATTTTAAATCTGTTCTTGTCACTGCAATTGAAAATAAATTTATTCCTTTAATTCAATAATTCATCAGCAGTTTTATATTTAATCCTTATAATTTTCTCTTATATGCATAGATTGCATCTCTCTCGGAAGTTGTTGTGAGTCCAAGACTGACGATATTCAGTCACCCACACCACGAGGGCGTCATGTGGCACAAGGCCAGTTTAACGTGGGATCTCCAAGCCCGTAGGCTCGGCCAAAAATATGCCTATTGAACCCGTATAAACGGGTTCAGGGTCGGTTTACCACCCCGAAAGAGAATCCGCCCTTCGGCGTAGCCTCCTTTGGGTTCCTCCCCGCCCGAAGGCAGAGAGTTCAACCGTTCAGCCGGTCGACCAACATCGACTGACTGACTATTGAGAACTGACAGATGATATCCCATCGGGCAGTTACATTTAACTGTTTCGGCAGTAAAAGGGTGGGACTAAGATGCCAACCTAGTAGAACACTTAAATTCATGCACTTGGGGCACCAATGAAAATCGCTGGTCAGAACAGATGTCTTGAAAATATTTATAAAAAAGACAGAGGGATGCCACATGACGCCGCAGAGAAAGTGACTGGATTCGAGACCTCAAGTCAAGATCAATCACATTGCATATCCGTCTGTATTTTGACGAGAAAATCGAGATGAGCAGCGGGAACACCAGAGCATATTTAGCAACAGTATTCTATGCAAGGGCTTATCAGCTGAGGATGTTAGGACTTTGAATTGATTGAATAGAACAGGGATTGAGGATTTGCTGTAGTTCAGTACATTCTTGCAGAGCCGCCAATAATCTTTAGAACCAAACTTGCGAGATGCAATACATTTTCATCCTATCAGGAAACAGCAACTATGCTTAATTTAGGACAAGCTTGCACATATTACAAGCAGAGACAAAGAGACGTCTGTCGGAATCAGACATGTTGCTGAGGTACAGACGGAAAAAGTGATTCCTATGGGCTATAGCGGCAGATTATCAGGCGAGAACCAAAGAGATGAGCGCGATTTAAATTGGTATTTTCTTGACGGGATGAAAGAAAGCCTCAATGTCGGTTTTTACATAGGAGGAAACCTCAGATGCATATTTTTGTTCAGGATGACTAAAAACCACGAAGGTAATAATAATAATAATAATAATAATAATAATAATAATAATAATAATAATAATAATATCTGCAAATTTATTGCAGATATTATTATTATTATTATTATTATTATTATTATTCAGACTCAGTTACAGAGACTGGACCTGTAACAATTTTATAGGACTTTACAATACACACAGACAGAACAATGAAAGCTAATCGCCCAGACATCGTGATGAAAGACCACAAGAACAGAATGTGCTTTCTTACTGACATGGCAGTCCCAACAGAACTTTGATGATTTAAAAAAAATCAAACTACAAGGATCTTGGAATTGAAATCATCAAAATGTGGTACATGAGGACACCAGCAATTCCAGTTGTAGTTGGAGCCCTCGGTTTCATTAGAAAAGGTTGCGATAGACTCATAGCAGAGATTCCTGGTAGCCCAAGGCTTAAAGAAATACAAAAAATTGTACTCACAAGTACAGCTCACACCTTAAGAAAGGTTTTATCTATGTAAAATGTGTGTGATCTTAGAGTTTTAAAAATGCTCAGCGGAAATTGTCATGACGCCATTTCTGACACTTGGTCTCCAGTTGGGACACAGAAAGAAAAATTAGTATACACAAGAAATCAAATCAAATAAAATAGAACGGTTTCTTCAACTTTACAACGGACTTTCCCTGTTGTAAGTTATATTTATTGCAACATCGATTTATTTTGCAACTATATATATATGAGGAGAGACAGAGAGAATGTAAGAAAGAGAGAGAAAAGAAAGAGAGAGAGAGAGAGAGAAGTGGGGTGACGATTACATTCGTTCTACATCTGACCACAGTGTCTCCGTGTTCGATATTGACCACTTTTAATAAAAGTCAACCTAAACTGTATTTATTGCAACATTGATTTATTTTGCAAGAAAGTATGGCATAAAAAATGTCCAAACAGTTTCATTTGTTTGAAAAGGATATTGGAATAGACAAGAACTTATACTCAGAACGAATAACTGGTGTCCGAACAGAAAATGAATTTGGTAAATACGCAAAAATAGAAAGTAGCGTAAGACAAAGCTATTATGTCTTCTCACCTGACTTATTCAACCTTTACAGAGAGTGGATACTGAAAGAATTAGAAGTCCTACTAGAATTCATTATATCTACTAAAGGTAATAAAGCGAGAAGAAAGGACTAAGCATTAACTATAAGAATGTATGGTTATCAGAGAATTGAAGCAACAGAAATGTGGTTCTACAGAAGGATGCTGAGAATACTATGTACTAAACACGTGATAAAAGATGAAAATGGAACTAAAAAGGATTTTCTTATTTAAAATCATAAAGAGATAATTGAAAATTCTAGAGTATATAATGAGGGCTTGGAGAACTTGACACTCGCAAGAAATATTGAAGACAAGTGAGACAGGGGAAAGCAACTAATAATCTACTTAACGAGCTTCGATAAATGGTTAACATAACAGGGGGAGATAGAAAAGACAAAACTTACTAATAGCCACAAAGCACAGGACGTTGTGGAGAACCCGCATTCTAAAGGGACATATCACAGAAAAAGAAGACATATATACATACATTCATATATACATGCATACGTTCTATCACCATTAAGAAATCTTCCTACATAGATATATATATAGTGTAACCCGGATATAAGAGACCCGGATATAAGAGTCCCAAATTAGAGCCATACTTACCTAAACAAAATAAACTAAACCCGGGTATAAGAGAAACCCGGATATAAGAGACTTCGTCTCCGGTCCTGACAACTCTCTTATATCCGGGTTACAGTATATATATATATATATATATATAAAATGTGAGTAAAATTTATCTCACAGCTGATAGATGCTACCTTCAGCAGAACGGCTCCAGAGCTTCGTAGACAGAGCTGTTCGTCCACACTTCAGGGGGTATCAGCAATTTACTGCTTATATTTTCGTCGTTTTATGCACGTTTAACACTGGTGTAAATTTTCTTCTGTATTCTCTGTGTTTGCCTGTGCGCTTGCCCGCGTGCAGTCATGCGCCCGTTTGTGCGTTTACTAGCCTGCGTCCGTCTGCACGGATGTGTGTCGTAAACATTTTGGATTTTTCTTAGTTTTTTTCTTCTTCTCTACACTTGCTTATTTAGGTATTTTCCTTTCTTTCATCTGTAGTTGTTTTAGTCTCTCTTTTTTCCAGCTCTAGGTATATCACCTATTTTTATTTATGTATTTATTTTCATTTATGGGCATTTTATTATTTTCTGGTAAGTAAGTTGTTTTTCATTTAATTACATTTTTTATATAAATAATTTATAGGAAATAAATATAATGCTTATATATACATATATATATATAGTCAACTTGTTGTTTATACTGCAACTATGCTGAGCGGACCTTAGTTACAGTTTCTAGGAGAGAACATGTTATCTAGCGTGATCAGCAGTTTGAACACGACCAGTACGCTCAAACCCACGGTCACGATGACTTGTGACTTCGTGCTATCGACACCTCCCCAAAGGTTCCATCTACCCATTTTCACTCATAAGGATTGGCTCAACCGGTGATATGGTTTCCAAGCACTTTCCAAATGTGGCGTACGTAGGCTGATAACAGTCACCTTCTTGACAAATCGATCATGGTGAGATTTGAACCAGGATTTCATTGTCAGAAATCGAACGATCTAACCACACGGTATCACACAGACTCACAAAGACACACATATCTATAATGATATTGATGCTGAAATTATAAATTCTTATACATAGACATGTACACATACATACACTCTTACACACACACACATATATATACATATACACATATACATACATGCACACATATTTATATATATATTCACTGGGCTATTATTTCGTTTCTTAATTTGGTTTAGAACTAATTCCAGGAGGTTAGATTTATAATTAAATTTATTTATTATTGTTCGAATTTAAGTGAATATGGCTGACTTTTATACGCTTATGTATGCTTACACGTACATATCTATTCGTGCGCCAATATAGGTGTGCTTCCATATATATACACATAGACGCGCGTATTTTTTACTTCTCAGTGAGTAAAAAAAAAAAAAAAAACACTCCGGGCTGGATTCGAACCCGCAACACTGAAATTTTAGATTCCCAAGTTTTCATTACTGCGATTATTTTTGATGATTTTTTGCGACTTTTTATTTTATTTTATTTTATTTATTTTATTTTAATTTATTCTATTTATTTTGCATAATAACAATTTTTATAATCTTGGAAAATAATTTGGAAATAATCGAAATTAAGTGCGAAATTTAGAGAAAGTCACACATGAAATAAAAGTAAATGTTTATATGGAAAGTAAGGACCTGCGTACATCAAATTATGTTTAAATTAAGTGGTGGCAGAGGAATTATCGCTGAACTTTTAAAAGGTAAGCTTAAATATTAATGCAATACTTAAATGCAACGATCAATTTTGAGTTGTTCTGTAGTTTATAGTTGCCTATCACATCTACTCCTCCCTATCTATTGAAATGAAGGCCCAGTCAAGATCCCTCCGCAGGAGCTAACTTAAATAACTAGTAAATAAATATCTATCTATCTATCTATCTATCTATCTATCTATATTTGGTTGGATTGATATGTGTTTGTGACCCTGGGTTTCACGCTTTTGCGATCGCTGACGATCGCAAAAGCGTGAAACCCAGGATCACAAAACTCACATCAATCTAACTAAATATGTTAGCTCTATCTCTGATATTGAGCGCTTTCTAATAAGTACCGCGCGTATAATATATATATATATATATATATATATATATATATATATATATATATATATATATATATTTATTTATTTATTTATTTATATTTATATACACACACTTTTCACACACACACACACACACACACACACACACATACATACATACATACATATATATATATATATTAGGGAGAGATTAAAGTTGTTCCAACGAAAGAAGAGCGTTTATTTTAAAGAGAAACCGTAAATGTTTTGCTTATCACGTGGATTTTTATTTATTTAATTTTTAAAAAATATATACTTTATTTTCCATACATAAAATTTTAGGTGGTTTAAAAAGATACAGATGTCATTGAAAAATAAGAACAAATAACTCCTTCTTTTCTTCCTCTGACCAATCCTAATTGTTTTATTGGCCTTTAAGAAGAGGAACATTTTTTCCACCAATCCAAGGAGAATTTGGATTACTATGACACACAAAAGACAATGGTTAAACATAGGAAAACATAAAGAAAAATCTAATTCCTTTAAATAATATGTAGAAATGACTATTCTTCGCCTGATGATAGTCACAAGACCTGAAACTCGTGGAGCAAAAAATATGCAGAATAAAGTATGTTTTAAAAAAATTAAATAAAAAACAATCATCATAACCAAAACATTTTCGGCTTCTCTTGTGCATATATATATATATATATATATATATATATATATATATATATATATATATATATATATATATATATATATATATGTATGTGTGTGTGTGTGTGTTTTAGCTGAAATACTAAATATAAGATATTTATTAAAAGAATAGTGAATGATAAGCAATCCAATGTCCAAGCAATCAATTTCATCAGAATTACCCCGTGAGAATTTGTCAGAAACTTCCTTTGTTCTATTCAAATGAAATGTGGGAAGCATTTTCAGTTACAAAAAAAAATCGAACCGTAAGCGTATGGTATCAAGTGTTATTAAATCCATGAAGCAACTATTTTATACACCTTCACAGATGTATGCATAATGAGACAAAGAAAAAAGAAATTGCTAGATACATAGTAATGAAAATCGACTTATAATATGCGAGGTATGTAATTATACAATTGGAAAAGCGGAAATAGTTTCCATCTTTAAAAAATTAAATTAATAAAAACTCTGTTCCCGATTCACAATTCGAAAGTTTTAGGGGTCATTAAATCTCAGAATTGTAATATCCTGAAACTTAATTAAAACTCCACTAATGACTGCTTTAAATACAATAAGACACGCAAATTATTATTATTTTTTATTATTTTTGTTTTTTTTGAAAATGGCTAATTTTGTAAGTGAGAAATTTACTTGAGTAATTTTCTTCATAATGTGTAGGAAAACAGTGAAACCATAAACGGTTTAATTAATTTGCGAACAAAGGAATATAAAAACAAACGCTCCCTTTTCCCCCAAAAGGCAAAGAAAGAAAGAAAGAAAAAAAGAAAGAAAGAAAGAAAGAAGAGGACGTTAATCTATAACATTACTTCCCTTTTATGATGGTGTTAGATTAAGATGTATGAATATCTTTTAATGAAACATTTCTTTACTGTCAAAGTGAAGTAACGTTTCTCGCGTCATTATGACGAGGATTGGGAAAGATTTTAATCCCTCCTATTACGCCCCAAGAAAAAAAAAAAAGAAGTTAACCCCAAAGAATAATCCCATGATTATATAAAACTTTAAATAAGTATACATTTAAAAGTTGTTGCAGGACTGTCGTCAGTTTTAAATTCTTTCATAATTATTGCAGTAATTGACTGTAAACGACAGACGCAACATTTAATTAAAATAGGTATTCATGCCATATCGGTAGCACGGATTTTACAAATACATGACTGTACTGAAATCTTGTGATGTTTCAATCTCTCTTGCGTTGAAAACTGAATAAATACTCATTGTTTTTAAACACACACACAAACTCTCTCTCTCTCTCTCGCTTGCTCACACACACACACGCGCGCGCGCACGTGATTATGTGCCAGCGGACAGAATTTAACCTGAATGTATTATTTAAATACAGCCATTTTCAGTAGTAATAGGAGCATTAGTAATGTTGAAAAAGTTTACAGTCGCGAATATTAAGAACGTCCCAGGTAACCATCAGTATCTGAGATACAAGTGATTGTATCATGAATAACGTTCACTTACACCCCCCCCCCAAAAAAAAAACTCTCCCAATGTAATATGTTCAATAACTTTCTAGAAAACATTTATTTACCTAAGGTCTCAAGGTCTTGTATCAAACAGCAAGTAAGAACAGTTAGAAACAAAAACAACAACAACAACAACAATAATAATAATAATAATAATAATAATAATAATAATAATAATAATGCCTCAATTCTATACCAGAGTTCGTATACCGTCTCATTGTTATTGAATAGGTCTATTAACATGTACATATTGCTGAATTAAAATGGACAATAGTAAATGTCACGTTCAATACCATTGATTGTCAGTTGTCTGGCATTAACTATTTGGGCATGTCCCCCAAGGCTGACGCATTATGCATCTCTGTTTATGAGCATGAGTAGTGGGTGAGCACTCTGGTTAGGCGTCGTGAACTTTTTTTTTTAAGTCAAGTCAAGATAACTTAGGGGTCACACATAGATACTTGTGAACACTCCCCATATATATAATTCTTAAGAGCCATGTGTCGCAGCCAAATGAGCACGACAGTGATTTTCCAAGCGTAGCTCAGATGTGGCACCAGGCTGAAAGTATGGAGCACCAAGTGAGGATCAAACTCTAATTGTTCTAGCGTGACAAGCTTGCTAATCATTACACCACGTCGAGGTACCCTAAGAATTGATATAAGCAGCACATAACCATGAAACCCAGTCTGATGAGTGAGCCGGAAGACTGAGAAAGTTTTCTACTCTCAGAAAAAAAAGATACTAGAACCTTATAGTGTTGACACTGAACAAGTAGAAATATGGTAGCAAAAACAACCTCTGCATTGCATTAATGTGGAGTAATGGTTATTGAACTTCTCTGCTTGTTTCTTTACAATCAAGAACTGAAATAGATTCTCATTGTATACACAATATATCAAGTTAACCTGTCAAATTTTAATAGAAAACATCGTCTTTGTTCAATGGCGAGCTAGCTAGTCTGGTTGAACTTTACTAGCGAATAGCGAGTTTTATCATTCTTGGATGCCCCAAACTGGTGATTTTGTGTCGATCTCAACTAAGTTTAGTAAATAACACTGGACAACATAGTAGATTATAGTTACTGAATGAGTAAGATTTTCACAAGGTGCGGCAGATTTAAGACATTCTGACGACCCAAGGCCATATTCTTAGGTAACGGTTATCAAGTTAATACGGTAGACTGCTACAAATAGGTAATGACTTCAAACCTAACTAGCGGTTCTATATTTGTGACTTTGTTATAAATTAAGTTAAACTTAATAAATAACAGCCATAACTATGGGGTATATCACAGTTAATTGATTTATTTATTTGTTTTTACAATTTATCAACCATTTGCTGGTTATTTAATGCCAAAACATATTTTTTGAATTGTAAAAATATTTTGGGAGATAATAATGGTTTACTGATAAAAGTCTTACTAGTTAAGCCATATCTGGAGTTGGTGAAAGTGGTGGAATCATAGTATTATCGCAAGTGAATATCACAAACCAAATGGTCATTGGAACTCGGCTCTTTGATTTCAAATTCTGAGCCATTATTCATTACACCACCCACATATTCAAGCTTACAGTACCTGGAATTTTCAAGCGGTCGTCTGTATAGGTACTGACCAAGCTCAACGTTGTTTAACTTCGGTGATCGTACAGAAACCGATTTCAATGTGATGTGGTCGTAAACTGGATAACAGTTAAGTATACTAGAATCAATTATAAATAAGTAAAATCAAATGCGTCAACATAATTTACGAAAGTTTCAAGAAATTCAAACAGCCCACACGAACTGAATGCAGTACTGATATTTGCTGGTATCCGTTGTCAGCAATAGCATTTGTGAGGTAAATGTTTTCATGTCCAAGGCTGTTACTATAGAAGACATTCCAGAAACTGAAATTTGGTGTAAGTAACTTTTCCAAGGATAATTTCACTGATATATGTTTAAGTCTACCTGCGTCAAAAGAAAGAATAATATATATATATATATATATATATATATATATATATATATATATATATATATATATATATATATATATATATATATTCCCAAAAAATTTCGCTTGAAGATGGAACAGAGCCTACTTTAACTCAAGTTAATTCAAATATTATTTTGAAGTTTTCGGCTCTTGTTTTGAAACATGAGACCTCTTATGTAGCGAGTTGGAATCATATTTTTAAATAAATAATTATATATATATATATATATATATATATATATATATATATATATATATATTGAGATGTTTCATTGAATAATTTACATGAGTTTTATCTACTTATTTTCAATTGGATCTTTCATATTCACAGAAAACCTTTTTGGTGTCATTATTAAGGAAAGAGATAAAAACGCCGTGTTGATACATATTTTATTCTGAGTATTTTCGACGTGGCACAATGTCATCTTCAGGGTCTTGTTTATTTCAAGATAAATATTGTAGTTTTCATCATTTTCAAAGACAAAATTTCTGTGTCTATCTGAAAGTTAAATTTTCTACTTGCGAACTGAAGAAAGCTGAGTCAGTACATGTTCGATTTACACCCCTTTAGTGTGTGTTGTGCAGAGGTTTACTAAGTATAGTCTATCGAGAGTTTTTTTTAAAAATAAATATTAAAATTATTGATTCAATCCTTGATATTTAAAACTATCTATTCTACATATTTTAAAAGATTTGTTCAGTATTCATATTTAATTTTATTAATGTTTGGTTTCAATTTCTTAATATTGATAGCTTCGAGAATTTCTAGTTTATGTCTATTATTTTCATGAAAAAGTATAGATGTATTTTCAACAATAATTTTTCTGAATTGAGTATGTGGACGGGAATGCTGTTGTAATTGTTTAAAAATGTTGGACATATCATTGAAATGAAAACTCAGCCGCCGAGACAACGTTGTCGATATGTGTCCAACATAAATATTATTTTTACTTTTGGAGATACAATCTCCCAGAAGACATTTTTAACTTAATAAACAATATTGGTATTCTGCAACAGGTTAGTACGTGGGAAAGAGATGTTACGAATGACTGAATTAGACATACTAGATTTAGTGTAGTATATATATATATATGAACCCGGTGTAACAGCAAAATTGTCCAAACCGTGTACCAGTATGGGATAATTATCCATCTCAAAATGTTTAATATAAAACACTAAACTAATTGAGTTTCTTTTTTCTAGATTTTCGTTTAGCCATCTTGACACCATTTTTTGTCAGAATCACTGAAAAACCCTTTGAATTATTCAGCTAGAAAGAGAATAGGTTAAAACCGTTTTGTGCCAGTCCCACTGTCTACCCAAGTGACCAATGGTAAGAGGAAAAGATCGTTCAGGCCTTCAGTAATGATACCAAGATTCATACTCTGGCTTCCATCTTCAAAGTCCATTCTAGAATCACCAACAGAAAAGTGGCTAAATTTAAAAAAGAGGGCGCAGTAGAGATGAAAACTGGAATAGAAGGTCACAACAGGATGAAAATTTCAACTTAGAGCTAAATATATTCTTATTGTTAAAAGTAAAGTCTAATAGTGTTATAAAAATCTCGGGGTATTCCAGTAAAATATCCTTAATCATTTCAAAGCTTAATCTAACAGTTGGGCAGTTTTGCTGTTACATGATTTGGACAATTTTGCTGTTACACGATTTGGACAATTTTGCTGTTACACCTGATATATAATAAAACACTTACTCGAAATCAGTAAAAATCATAAAGTGAATATATAATAACCATAGTCATTGAATCAGTTGATATATCCAACGAACACCTATTTAGATCTAAAATGTTTAGCATTCTTTCTATAAAGAGTTACATGAACAGGACTCAAGATAGACCTTTTCAAAACAGAAGCTGTGGTCTGGAATTAGAATGAAACAGGCAGCGCTAGAGCTAGTTTCGCCCAACACCACAAGTTGCTACAAAACCAATCATTGACCGGAAAATTTGAGTCATCTTCATAAATAGTCTCATCAGATCGAGGGTTTCATATGGTTGTCATGCTTGGTATTATAACGCCACTATTCTATGGCTATTGTTATAACACACTCTTACTTATATAATGTACTTCGTATAACGATTCTCAAAAAGGTAATACTTCGGAGACTCTACCGTGACGCCTTTATTAATTAATCTGAAGACTCGAAACGGCTATGTATTTACCCAGGCCTCCCTACTTAGACGGGTATCGACACAGGGCCAGATTTAATGTGGGGAACTCGAACGCGAACACTAAAAAAAATACCCATTCTTTGCAAACGCGAGAACGAGCACTTTGCTTGTCTGCTTTTCTCAGAAAAGTGGTGTCTATTCGAAGACAGAGCCCTGACTGAGTCACCCTTTGCCCGAAGTCAGAGGTCTTGTCAGTCGCATGCCAAACAGCAAACAACCTGACTCGAAACGGCTAGGCATTTACCTAGGTCTCCCCACTTCGACGCGAAGGGTACAATGTCAGTTTTAACGTGGGAAATCCGAGCGCGAACACTCGAGAAACTCGTCCAGAATTGAAACATTCCCCACAACTGTGAAGAAGGAGCAATTTGCTTGTCTATTTTATCTCAGTCGAGTCTCTATCCGTAGATATATCCTCGACTAAGTTATCCTCTGTCCGAAGACAGAATCTGTGTCAGTCGCAAGTCAGATTGCAAACTGACTGACAAGAAACTGCCACTGACCTGGAGGTCTTTATAGTAATGGATTACTCCATATAGGCAACAGGGTGTACTATTTACTCCACAACACTTGGCGCCAAACACATTCAGATGAATGGTTAAAATGACTTTAAGTTAGTGACGCCTGTGATTTTTAGTGAATACTACACTTCTTTTAACATTGTGGTCTAGAGCTACTATATAACATTAGCTGTACTAAATAACAGAACCCACATCACTTGAGGATTTTCAGCAGCAACAACTAAAATAGATAGCACATGTAGAACAAAGAGAAAATAATGACATACTCAAGATGCTGACATTCCACATTACTTCATATAAAAGTTTGATGGAAAGAGCGATAAGTGCTAGCATTGAGAAGCTGAAAAAATGTCTTAAGAGAAAGAGTTTATAAATTTCACCCGAAAGTAGTACTGGCTGCTCGGTCAATGAATGCCGAATGTTTCCTTGTAAGGAAACGGTTAATATTATCCATACCATTTCTCTTTATCATCAGGTGATGTGTTTTCATATAAATTGCACTTGAAAACTACCGGAGGAGTTTCTTGTGGTATTTTTGTACGAAAAAATAAGTAAAAGTTTTTTTGCAAAAATAATAAAATGTAATTATCTCATTCTCACTACAATCGACTTATAAGTTATTTATAATTGTGGTCTGGCAATTCTACAGCAACAAAAGTATCTGTTTCTCAATAAACACTTGAAATTTTCTAGTACAGTAGATTAATAATGAATCATGTTTTTCAAATAGCGTAATATTTTTCTTAGTTTTTCTAGTGAACGTATTGATCGCACACTGAGTGTTGGTGTTAATAAACTAGGACTCGATGCAGAATAACAGAGCTATATATAATATATTAATATATATATATATATATATATATATATATATATATATATATATATATATATATATATATACATTTTTCCATCAGCGGTAGCATAGCTCTGAGCACAACGCAGTCTTCAGGTGCTGATTGAAAAAGTTTTCAATCAGCACTTGAAGATTGCGTTGTTCATTAAACCCATCGTAGTGCTACCGGTGAGGATATATATATATATATATATATATATATATATATATATATATATATATATATATATACACACACACACATACACACACACACACACACACACATACACACACACACACACACACACACACATATATATATATATATATTAAAAAAAACAGCCCACTTTTACATTGAGCTCTCAGGATTTCATCCTCCTTGGGACTACCCATACGGATTACCAAGTTTTTCGTAACTTAACTATATATATATATATATATATATATATATATATATATATATATATATATATATATATATATAGCACCCATTGTATATTTTTAGACTCTTCTCTATCCATGAATGTGGTACACTGTCGAACGCTTTTCTGTAGTCGATCCATGTTATCAATAAATTTCTTTTCTTTATTTTCACATCTTCCAATATTGTTTCATTGATAATTATCTTGTCCTTGCACCCATAACTTCATCTTTTTCATCCCTTCCATTCTGATGAGAACAAATGATTTTTCTCGAGGAAGTTGTATATGCTCTCGGTTATGATAGAAGTGAGGAGTTTGTACATTCTTTGTAGGCAGGTAATGGGTCTATAGTTCTTCGATTTTTTTTTAGAAGTAGATACGTTAATACCCACATGCATTTTTTTTGTTTATGACTATATAATTTTATGCCTGTGTGAGGTCTTGGTGGGTTTTATATAGGTTTTTTATCCAAAAATTGGCTATTCGCTCTGTTTCTGGTGCTTTCCGCTTTGGGGTTTTGCAGATGGCGGCGGTTGTTTCAGTAATATTGATATCCGTTCATTGTTAGTACTCTATATGTGTGTGTGTTGTTCCTGTTGTTACTTAGTCCATATAGCTCTTTCATTGTGTACTTTGCAGTTTTCCCACATTTTAGACCAGAACACCTCGACTTCCTGTATATTAAGTGGGTCATTTATCAAGTTCTCGACATAGATTATTGGCATCTTCTTTAAAGATATTTTTCATAATTTTCTGTTTCTTTTTTCATAAAACCTTAAAAAGTCTTCGTTTGAATTTGTTGTTTACAGCTTCTCTTTAATTTTTGGTACGTCAGTATTATTCTTTATATTGAGGCTTCGTTTCAGTTCTCTCCTTTTTATTATTCTTTCATTTTAGGGTCCTTGTCTACTTCGCTTAAAAGGGACAATTGTCTTCGTACTTTATTTATTTCTTTCCATTTTTTCTTTTCGTTTACGTTGTTTTTACTTTTTCACCTATTGTTTCTGCATTTGTTGCCGAGGTTGTGTATATAAGATAATTAATTTCTGTTAGGTCCATTGGTCTTTCAATTTCGTCCCTTATTTTTATAATGAATTGGTTAGCGAGGTTGGTGGTTTCCTTTACATGACGGTTCTTTTTACTTTTGGAATTGTCGGCCTTTCCTCGAATGTCATTTCCTTTACAATCTTCCATTTATATCGGATGTTTTTTTATCATCTCTGCTTATCTGTCATATTCGTCATTATCTTCCTCTATTTTCTTGTATACCTCAAAGGGATTATTACAACGGTTTTCTATGTTTTCCTTTGGGTTGTTGGCATTTAACCTCTCGATGTTAACGTTTAATGTAATTTGATGTTTTCTCTGATGTTTTCCAGTTCTATCTCAAGTATTCTTTTTCCAGACATTGGTTAGTTTGTTGGCATCAATGTTTAGTCTGTTTGAGGGGTGTTTTCTCGCTAGATATTATAGGCTACTTTGATCGTTGTTGTCGGATTTCTTCTCATAGCAGTGTAAAAAGCTATCATTACTTCAATATATTCTTCCCTAGACCATTTATCTATTGTTCTTTTTGTGGTATTTTCTTTTAATGAAAATAGAGAGACTCCTTGAGGACTGTCCTCGGTGTGGTTTCCCACTAGTTCTCGCTAGGTAGAGTTTGTTTCAGTCGCAGACTTTTCAATCCTAGTCTGGTTCTTCACCGTGGATAGCTGTCCTTGTTGACCCGTGTGACGATCTATGTGGCTTAGCAATATTTTTGTTGTCAGCATTATATTTAGTTTGTATTTACCCATACGTGAGGGATGGTTCATGGGCGCCAGAGCATATTCATATGCTATCACTTTGAATGGGCCAGGCCTCCTCCTGCTATTATTATTATTATTATTATTATTATTATTATTATTATTATTATTATTATTATCTCTTTTAGTTTTCGTTTCTTCTAGGCCCCAACCAGATACGTAAGGTTAAAAATGGCATCAGGACATTTTCCACTGAATATTTTTGTAAAAAAACAAAAAACAAAACAAAAAAACAACAACAACTTAAGAGCAGATACATTTTACATAGATGAAACCCTTTGTAAGTTTTGAACTGATTCTGTGAGCATATTCTTGTTGTGTTCCTTTGATCACTATACATACATTTGTTAGCATTGTATTAATATGGATACATATATAACAAACTTCGGAACGTAATTACATGATATTAAAAGTAGCAATATAAATTACATTTTTTTAATAAGTTGAATATTTAACCTTTAGTGGAATAGTACTTCTAGAGATTTCGTAGTGTTTTATTGGGATTCCTTAGCAAACATTTGTTAAAACAATAAAAACAGTATTTGCTTGCGATACTTGAAGAAAATCCTTCATTTTCAATTTTTAACTAATCTAATTTGTTATAGTCACTAATTCAGACCACAAAACCTTAAAATAGTTTTTGGTCTCTTATCTTAGACTGAAGAAGTATGTTTTTTTTTTAATAAAAAATCTATTCTTTAGAATCGGTGATTATAATTCACACAGCCCATGCTCTTTAAGATAGGCACCAAAGCTTCAAGAACACGTTGCCTCAGCATGAGGCGAATACTTATAATTTAAAATAATAACAATATATTTATTCGATAATTAAATTGAGATGAAGAAACAAAACAATGTGGTAGAGAGAGCGAGAGAAATGGAGGGGAAGGAAGTAGCGTACTTGTTCAGGTTTAGGGTTAGAAGAGACAAAAGATATGAGTGGGAAATTTCAAGATTTTAATTAATTAAGAACAAATTGAATTACATAAGGTGGAAAAATTAAAATAAGCCTCCGTAAATTAGGGTAAAAAAATATACGAAATGGTGCTTAAAAATTCCTTGGCCCGACCAATATGGGATATAAAAACAAATTTCTCATGCTTAGTCAATGGTTAGTAATTGACAAATAAGCTACCTAAGAAATGTTCATTACCTCCTTATATCCTTATATATATATATATATATATATATATATATATATATATATATATATATATATATATATATATATATATATATATCAAGGCATAGCCACATGTCTCTCCATTTCAATGTAACTTTTAAACTCATAGAACTGTGAAACCGGTAAATTTTCACAAATATATATGTGTGTGTGTGTATGAATGGTTCAATGTATAAATTGTCGTCTAATTTATGAAAAAAATAAAAATAACACTCGCATCTGATTTTAACAGATATGTTTACTAAAATTACACAAAAATATTTTGAAATACTAAAGAGTAAATTTATTCCAATCTCATGGCTTCAACCAAGATCTCTAGACGAATTTCCTGCAACTCTTCTGGACGGTCTCCTTGTTTAAGTTGGTGAATGCTTCCATAATCCATGCCTTCAGTTCATCTTGAGTGTTACAAGGAGTTTTCTTGGTCTCTCGCTCAACTGCGCCTCACACATAATAATCAAGGGGGTTGCAATCTGGAGAATTAGGTGGCCACATATAAGCGGTGATATTGTCGCAGAAATTATCTGACAGCCATAACTGGGTTCTCCTGCTTGTGTGGTATGATACAGAGTACTATTTTCAGGCATAGGGTCTTGCAGCGGCCACCCTCTTGACCCAAATCAGTACTACATCTTCTAGTCACTTGATATAGGCATTAGTGTTGAGACTGAGGCCCTATGGGAAGATGAATGGAGACATAACGTCGCCATCACTAGCGATCACTTTCAACACATTCGTAATCACCATTAGACTCATCCAACCCTTTCCAATTCCTCTGCCCTGCTCTCAGATTGACCCCAATCACACTGAAATGTTTGTATTAAAGTTTCCGACGCAAATGCCAAGCAATACAGAAAGCCGTTTGCAGATTTCTGGCGGATTGAAATGCGTCATCGTGCTCTTTTTCTAATAGATGGTGCCCAGCTGACTCTACTATACTGTCTCGTCGACAAAATCAAAAACAAACAACGCGCATGCTCGAAATTAAAACTATAAAATGGCAACAATTTACCCACCGCAACCTGCATATTATACTATTAATAACTATATATCACTGTTTTTTTTTTTTTTTTTTTTTTTTTTTTTTTTTTACATCCACCGGCCTAGGTAATCGGAAGTTATTTTTAAAAGAAAAGGTACCTCGTTACGAAAGATTTTTAAATTATCCTAGCCAGTAAATATCAATTTCACTATAAAAAAAAAAAATACTCACGGATGTCTACTCAAGCGTGTGTTGTAATAGTAATAGATAATGTCGGATTAAAACCATTCTTTAAGTGCTTATACATACACCCGTACATACATACATACATACATACACGCACACACACACACACATATATAGATAGATAGATAGATATTATAATTATTTTTTAAAAATATGATTCCTTCGCTACATAAGAGTTCTCATGTTTCAAAAACAAGAGCCAAGAACTTCAATATATATATATATATATATATATATATATATATATATATATATATATATATTCGTGAAATACATCTTGTGATGCCTTGACCCGCATCATCAATGATGTTTTAGCCGAGGGACATGATGAGATTCGGCCCTTAAAACATACTACTTCTTCATGGTGACCCATCCGTCAGCTACAACTATTGTCATAGTATAATGCATGCTAACACACAGCGACTCTTTTGGCCTTTATAGTCCAATCACGTACAACTTTCCGTTCACAAGCCTTCACTGTCTTCCATGAAAAAGAAGCAAATACAGCGATCTTTTTTTTTTATTTTTTAATTCGATGACTTTTCTTGACTTTTAATCTGACATTATTTTTAGAGGATACTCATATTTGGGTAGATGCTCTGTTTTAATCTTAATATTATTATTTTGTCTCCTGATTTACACCCCGAGAAATATATGTGTGACTGTGCGTGTGTAAATTCTTTTCAGGTAGACTTCACCGGTAAAGGAACAAAATGAATAAAAAGATAAGAGGAAAAACTATTATTTACCGACGCGTTTCGTCCTTTGATAGACTTTATCAAGGCAAATGTAGTATTTATTTTGTTACACGTGTTTATATATAAAAGCGAGGATGTCATTTGTTTATCAAGGTTTTTAAATTTGAGAACTTTCATGAAGCTTCATCGGGTGGTTGAAAGGTCAGTCAAAGCACATGGAGGACTCACGGTGTTATAATTCAAAGTCTAGTAAAAAGTAAGCAAGTAATATTAAGGGTTTAAAAAAAAGAAAATTAACATTTGTTTAAATTGTGATTAGATTGTTATAGTTTGGGATGGACATATGTGCTGTACAATGTTTAAAACCGGGGCTAATGAATTTAACCATTCCCATTTGGTTTTTCAATATATTAGGTTGGTGCAAAGATAATGACGTTTTTTGACATATTTTTTTAACGTCAAAAACGTCATTATTTTTGCACCAATCTAATATTTGTGGGGAAAGTAGTAATTCTTAATAATTCTCTGAGGGGACGAAACGCATCGGCTAAGAATAGATTTTGCTCAGTATATGAGAAATAGCATTTGTAAATATAGCCAGTGTCGAAATAGGAATCAATGGTGAGTGTCAGGTTCACGCAACAAAGCGATCCTCGAATTTCCACCTTGAATATTGGAATGTTAACCAATTTAATTAATAACCTATTTTTGAATTCATCCTCGCCATGATTTAGAAATCACTGATTAACCCACACTTACCTCTCTACTAAATCAACCGTCAGAAATTTCCCTCTGTGTCTCACCGTGTAGTAGGGATTAGAAAATTATTTTCTGTAAATTTGGTCTTCACTTTATAACCCTGTCACGAAATAAACTAACCTTAACAAATAACTATGACTGTATTGAGTTCGATGCTCACCGAGTGTTCGCTTTTGTAGGTTTGTGCAATCTTCCGTTTCTTCTTACATTTGCTGTGACCTTTTTATAGCTTTCCAAAATTTCCTATCCTTTCTAGCTCTTATTAATGTTTGTATTTTCACCATCCATTTACATGTTAGGTAGGTAGAGCGCAGCTTTTCATTGTCCCTTTTATCTTCGATATGTTCTGTGAGTGTCAAATTGTACCGAGCCCTCTTTCTTCATTTTATACAACAGAAATGTCAACTGCTTCTTTCTGATTCTGAGTATGTTTCCTGTTTTTTTTCTCCAATATTAGACTGGTCTTCAGTTAACCCTCCCCCGCCCACAAAAGATATAGATTACCTGTTTTTATATATCACTATCACAGGTGTTACAAATATTTTTTTAATGCTATCACCCTTCAGGTGACTCTCTACATATCCCTTTTTTACCTCATTTGTCTAGGAATTAACACGGAAAGATAATGGGGTAGTTTTCCGTTGTCTTCTCTCTGTATTTCATTTCAGAGTTGTCTTTCTCCTAGACTGGCAACCAACCAAGGCGTTAGAGTTGACTTGCTATTTAACTCATAACTTAGATTACAGGTAAAATATTGGCTTAAAATTTTAATAATCATATAATAATTATCAGGTTGAAAAAATTAATAGTATACTGAGACTTATATTTAAAATTTCATCAATTTTCAAGATGAACTTAAATAAATACCCAACTTAATGTATTTTAATATATGATCTAGATGTTATATTTTAGCTGCAGAATCTGTTGGTAAATGTGTTGTACTGCGAGACTGAAATATCAATCAAAATTTAGCTGTTTGTTAAATCGAATATCCAAGATTTCGTCTATTTTTTCGCGTGCAAAAATCTACAAAATTATAGATTTTCTTGTGATTATATTTTATAGATCCAAATGCTCAACTGAAAAATATAGTAACAGTTATAGGAATGATATTAGTGTTGTCATAATAATCGTACGATCAAAGATGTTTTTAATCAAGTTCACCCCAAACAAGTCAATAAAGTCACTAGGACGCAGGGCATTACTGAGCGTGGAAAAAAATAGAAACAGAAAGATTACTAAGGAACGAGAACAAAGAAGATAGCAGATAGCGATTGGCATTGCATTTAAATTTTTGAGGATTTAAGTTGGATGGAAATCATGGATCCGGAAAAGAATCCTGCAAGCGAGAGGTGCGAGAAAAGAAACTTTTAGCGTAGAACTTATGGTTACATATAACCAACTTAACTGTAAATTGATGAATCCTCGTCAACTGTCTTGTACAGGGTTTAAATTCAAAAAGTGTGGGTACCATAGCGAAGAGCTCATTCGAACAATTACCAAAAGAGTATCGATAAAAAAAAATGGCAGAGGGCAACCTAACGGCGATAGAAAAGTTACTGAAGCCGAGACGCCAGATCAGGACCAGTAATATTGCTGATCCTTCTTTGTATTTTATCAAGGAGCTAAAGATAAACAGAAGAGACACAGAACCATATATGGCAGCAATATTCTAAGCATGGATGTATAGTCGACATAGATATGCAAGATAAATTCTGGAGAAAAAAAATACTGAATGCCTTCTTTTTAATTTAATTAAATATATACCATTTAAACCGTACAGGTTAAATGTAAGTTCGTTTCGTCAGCGAGTTTGTTTTCTTGTAAGAACACATCATCATCATCATCCTCTTGTCTTTTGTAAACGTAGGGCGGATCTGAATGCAGAAGCCATACTAACTGCATTCAGCAGCGGTCTATTAACGGCCACCATCAGCAATTCTGGTACAGTCTTACCTGTCCATTTTTTTTACATTGTCCAACCAGCTTTTGCGTTGGCGTCCTCTCCTACGCCCACCTTTGCATTATGGTCTTGCACAGGTAATCGTGCCTTGTAATGTGTCCAAACCACGCCATTTTTCTCCGTTTGACAGTGGCAAGAAGAGGTTCATGGTGTCCCACAAAACGTTCAACCTTTTCCCGCACAAACTCTTTTTTTTTTGTTCCCAATAGAAAATCTCAAACGCTCGGATTACTCCCTCTGTATCTGCCAACAGTGTCCACGTTTCACATCCATATAGGAAAATGGAGACTACCAGCGATTTGCATAATCTGTACTTTGTTTGAAAGCTGATTTTGCTCCTCCATATTCATGTCAATTTGGC
Organism: Acanthosepion lycidas; assembly: GCA_963932145.1. Taxonomy (NCBI): domain Eukaryota; kingdom Metazoa; phylum Mollusca; class Cephalopoda; order Sepiida; family Sepiidae; genus Acanthosepion; species Acanthosepion lycidas. The sequence goes on from OZ010616.1 coordinate 29,033,555, forward strand.
CATCGCTAATAGGAACCTAATATGCTTTAATTACCACAGAGTTGGATTTATCGAACGTATATAATATTTGACATAATTTTGTGCGAATATTATAACTTTCTAATAATGACATTAACTTCATATTATCACAAGATCCAATAAAATAATATCAACGTGTGACTTGCTACTTTTACTATTTTATGCACAGTGATTAAAATACTAATGCCAAAGTTCGTAAGTGGTCATTCACTTATTTTCTTCTCTATCTACCATAATGACATGTCAGTAAGGATATTTTTGTCAAGATACCACGTAATTGGACAAATGGTGTGAATTTATGCATTTCTCAAGCAGCCTCGACCAAAAATAGAAATGAATTTGATTTTTACTTTTACCATACTGTTAAGGGCCAGGCTACATATAAACTTTATATCATCGCATAACGTTGTAATTTATTAAGCATTGCTTTGTTTAAAACTGCCACAATTAATAAATACCCAAAGGAGATCGGATAACCACCCTCACTAATTAATACTCCATACTGGGTGTGCTCATAAAATACTAAACTTAAAGTACTTTTTGGTATAAGTATAAAGTACCTTTTAAGGATCGAACATTACTTAGTAATAATAGTAAGATATACAACCCTCGCTAACATTTCGCCACAACGAGGTGTTGTAGATTAATTTGATAAATATTCACAAGGCTAGTGGATTATTGAGGATCGAACTCATTATTCTAGTGATGAAAGCACACAGAATAGCTTGATAACCATTAAACCTACTCGTAGATCCCAATCATCATATAAATTTAAACTAAATAGTCTCTTATTTAAAAGCATGATAAACGTTCTAAAGGATATTAGGATATAAACAGTATAAAAAAGAAAGGCGCTGATCTTCTATATGATATCAATAGTTTCATTTAATAAATAATTGATAACTTCACAGAGGAAAGTGAAACTTGAGATAACTAAGATGTTCTACAAAATGATAATGGTAATATTAGCTATTTTCTGAAACATTCACATCTTCAGTTCATTCGGCATTCACTGACCAACCAGTCAAAAACTACCGAGAATACCATGGACTGAACATCTGAATAATAAGGAAAATAAATAAGTGGAAAATAAATAAGAAAACGATAGCCGACAGAAATTTCTGGGAAAGAGGACACTCATAACACATTGAAAACAAGAATAGCAGAGGAAAACAACAAGAAACAAAAAAAATATTACTGAACTACTATGTAATATTTCTCCATCTAGATGGAAATCAATGTTGGATAATTTCTTCATAGGTAATGAAGAAACTTGAGGTAGGCAAGAAGTAGCTCTACCGAAGGATAATATGAACACTATCGACGGAACATCTGACAAACGGGGAACATTTAAGGAAAATGGAGACAAAAGAAGACACACCTACTTAGAATCAAAACGAGACAATTGAAATTACTAGGATACCTAATGAGGAAAGTGGGATTCGAGAATTTAAAACTAACAGGTCACTGAAAACAAGAGGAAAACATCGAGTAACCTACTTAATGATCTTGTGTAAATGGATGGTAAAAGAAAGACGGTAAAAGATATTAAGCTGGTAAATATTCGTTAGAGCTAAGTAGAGGAAAGTGAGGAGAGTCATGATCGCCCACTTACTGTATGAGAATGGCACGTAGAAACAAAACAATGTCAATAACAAAACTATGTAATGATTATAATATCTTGCATGTCAAAACAGTAAAATGTTTTACTAAGTTCATTAAAAAAGAAAAGAAAAAAGAAGAAAAGAATATAAAAAGTAAAAAATAAAATAAGTGTGTCTAGTTACTCAAGATAGTTGCGTATTTCTAAGCAATGACTGACTTAGTGATTCTTTTACCTTTTAATAATTCCTTTTTGTTCTTGTTTACTATATATTTACTTCCCCTCATTAATTAGGTTACTCGCACTTCCACTATGCTACACATGACTCTTGACTTTACTATAATCTGTGAGTATTAAATTCTGCAAGCCATCTATCCGTATTATGTGACCTAGAAATCTAAATTCAATCAAAATTTGGAAATCTGATTTTCAAGACAGTTAAAATAAAATAGCAACAAAAAGAACACTTTTATTCAGAATCAGGAAAAGACAGCTGAAATTCTTTGGACACATAATGAGGAAGGAGGGCTTGGAAAACATAACCGTCACGAGGTAAATTAGTGGCAAGAGAGATAAGGGAAGGCAGAGAGCCACTTATCTGACTGCTATGAGCCACACTAGACAGAAAGTTGTGGAGAGCCATGATCTCCTATGTCCTGAAGGGACGCTGCACATAGAAAAAGAGGAAGGAGAAATCCCATCTACTTAGGAGACTTGTCCAACGAATTCTTTCTATTTAATTTGATGTAAGATGATCTTCCTACTTCGTCTATTACTACTAAGTTTAGTTAATATCTAAAAAGATCCAATGTGTTAAACATATAATACTAATTCCTACCCTTGGTAAGTAATCACTTATAAGGCCCAACTCAAACCACGTAATAACTTCTTTTACTATAAATAATTAAACGCCCGGGAATATGGATGGATAATTGGGTTGAAACAAAATCTTACTCTTGAAAAAATTAATTGCGTCAACTTGGTAAATATGCTGACCCGGATGTACACTAAGATGTTTTCCATGACGTTAAGTATTGTATTACGAAAACCATTGCGGCATACTGAGTTTAGTATATTTTCTACATTTCTGTATTTAGTAGATGTTATTACGCCTAGCTTTTTATGGTACAAGGCTGGCCTTTAAAATCAGCATTTGAAAGCACAGTATTTTTATTTTTACCCGAACTGGCGTCAGTAGGATATGTACAAGTATATGACACCAGTCAGGCGCCGTATATCATTGAATACTTATTTCACTTCAAACCCAAGGACGGTTACTGCGTCATTAAGTAAAGAAGGTTGTTCTTTTAAAGAACATGGTTGATTCAAGTTGACTTCTTAACAAGTCAGTTTTGGAAAAGTTGTTCATATCCAATTTCATTTCAACAAACGAAGATAAAATCATTATTTGGCTGAAGGAGTGGCTCACTTGCTAAGAACTATTACTAAGTAATATTGTTAATGTAAATAATATTTTTTGAGTTTCGGTGGAACTGAAGTTTTGCAAGGCTCACTTTCATTCGGTGCATTCTATTTATGTACTTGTAAAATCTATCCTACCAGAAAATACAATAAAATGTTAAACTAAAGAAATAAAAATTACAAACAGTTGCATAATGTCTGCCAGTGGTTAAGTCTTTCGATGCAGTACTTGAAAGTTCAATGAGTACTCTTAAAACTACAAACGGTAAGGTACTTAAAATAAGGTACTTAAAGGTACAAACGGTAAGGTACTTAAAGACTGCAAATGGTAAGGGAATGATGAAATTAACCGTTACAGGAAATATTTGACATTCTTTGACTGAAGACTTTGTGACACTATCGGTTAAAATTCATAAAATCTTTTTTAAATAGTTTTTTTTTTAAATAATTTTTAAAATAGGTTTTTAAATAGCTTTTCAAGAATTTAAGCTTTCTAAGTCCAATAGCTGTAATCGTTCTTTCTGAGAGATTTTTGTATTTTTTTTAAATAGGGTTTTTTTTTTTTTTTTAACAAATCTGTTTTTGTAAAGTTAACTGTTTGAGGATATTGTTATTTTCTCTTTTTTTTACATTTGCTACCCATTTTTGTTGTTGCTACTTTTGAAAATGTTCAAGTGACTTTTTTTTGTGACTTAGCAATACTTTTATGATTTTGTAGCGTCACTGTAAAGTATGATGAAGGATTGATTTTAAGACCTAAAGAATTAATTTATTTGAAGTCATACTGCGCACATCTCAACTCTTTCCTTGGAGGTATCCCACCAACAGCAGATTAACATTGAATATTGGTTCCCTTTTGACATTGGCTGATAAGAAGTTATGCACCTGTCTTCTTTTTTTTTTCTAATTAATAAAGTTCGCCCGTTCCAAGGCACTAGATCCACTCAAGGTAGAATGTTTCAATCGAAATTAATGTGGTGTATGACATGAACGAAGAGTAGGTGTTAGGAAGTGAGGATGATAGACAATGATTATTTACTCCTGACTTAAAGAAGACAAGATTGAAATGATCAAGAAAGCACCCACGCGTGAGTTGCTTCTCAAAGTGATAGTTCCCGTTAAAAAACTGAGTCTTCTTACATTTGAAACAAGGAAGAAATGTGGGTGATTCAAGTCCATAGAAATAGCATGTCTTGTACTAGCTGTAAGGATCCGAACTAGGGAAACGAAAAAAATATGGCTCGTCTGAACATTTTTGTAGTCATTTCACCCCATGCAAGCTAGTAAAGCAACTAAGAAACAAGGGGTTACTGAGTGTGAAAGAATAAGAAAAACAGAGAAAACATTATTAAGAAGCTAGAACAATAGAAGAGCAATCAAAAAGACAGTAGATAACGATGACATTACATTTAAATTTTTGAAGATCAAAGTTGGCTGGAAAGTACGGTGCAGAAGGGAGTTCCAGTAATGTGAAGTGCGTGAAAAGAAAGTGTTAGCATAGAACTTACGGTTACATCTAGCCAGCTCGACTGTAAATTGATGATATTTTTGTATCAATCTAGTATTGCGCTTAAATTAAAACAGTCTGGGTATCATAACAAAGAGTTCATCCGTAAAGTTATCATGAAAGTATTTATAGAAAAGACCCAGGAAGGCAACCTTAAGGCGGTGGAAAAGTGACTGAAGCCGAGATGCCAGGTTAGGACCACTAATCTTGCTGATTCTTCTTTGGATTTTATCAGTAATCTTTAAATATATTGCAGGAACACCGGACTACATGAGGCAACAATATTCAAAGCATGGACGAATGGTAAACTTATAAATATGTAAGATAGATTATGGAGATAAAAAATTGTCTTGTCCAACATAGTGAACAAACTTTCTTAGTAGTTGACCTATCAATGGATTCAATATAAATTTCGACTTCATGTCTATTCAGAATGTTAGCCCAGGAAGGTGCACTGGAAGTTAACATCAGCCATGTTTATGGGAAGCTGAAAGTTATCTCTCAGGGGATTAATAGAGAGACGTTAGGACGCGTTAAAATTAACATATCATTTCTTGCCCCAGTTAACAATAGACAGTAGGTCATTTTTTTAGATAAATCAAAAATTTATCTTATAATCTGAACTTAACGAATTTGCCATGGAAATGGCGACAATGCAATGATAGGATCGTAACGTTTCGTCTGTAAGAAGTAGTTCTTAAAATGGAAAATAAGTAATTACCACAAAACGTTGTAAACGATTTTGAATTCTATCAAGTCTGGAAGGGGGTGATTGAGTCGGTCATTCCCAGATATGGCAGCAATACTCCATTAATAGCCTAATCCGATTTTTATCATAATGCATATCAGAAGAAATCAAATAGTTCCTGGAGTGATAAAGTGCGCTATTTCCCAACATTTTAAGTAATGGATTATATAACGAGTTTCACTTGAGGTCGCAAGTGAACTTGAAACCCCAAAGACGTTCAAACTATTGAAACTCATTGAAAGTGGAACCGTTCATCGTGATTGGAGAAAACAAATCATGGAGAAAATTACGTACGAATAGTTTACGTATCTATAACTGGCCACACGTATTCGAGGATACCTGTCTATTAGGGTGGCTAGCCAATCCCTATTGCAGACGCTGTGCTCAGGCACATTTGTGTTTGTTCAACACCCACTAAGCCCATCTGTGGTTTAAACTGCATCTATGCTGAGCAGAACTTAGTTACAGTTTCTGGGAAACAGCGTGTTATCTAGCATGATCAACAATTTGATCAAAACTAGTACACTCAAATCCTCGATCACGATGACTTGTGACTTCGTGCTACCACAGCTAACGGACAGTCCTCAAGGGTACCGTCTACCCAATTTCATTCACAAGGCTTGGATTAAACTGTGGTATGGTTTTTCATGAACTTTCTAAATGTGCAGCATGCTGGATTCGCTTCCCCCCCCCACTCCAGACCAATAACATCAGGAAGTCTCCTTCTTGACAAATCGACTATGTTGAGATTCGAGAACTGGTTTCATGGTCAGTTTACGTATATTTTGCATAAAGATATACGTATATACTAACGGCTTAAATATGATTGTGCCTCTGAACTAGAAAATTGATACTAATTACCGTGATACAACTGATGATTTTCGGCAATACATCCGTATTCTAATCTACTTTCTAGGATAGGGGATAGATCAAGGCATCTGGAGATATCGATTGACATTACATTTGAATAGTTGAAGATTATAGCTATCAGGGAAACAAAAAATGGGGAGGGAGTTCCACAGGCGAGAAGTGCGAGACATGAAGCTACTGGAGTAGATGAGGCGGCTACATTTAACAGTTTCGACAGTGAAGGAGTGAGAGCGAGATGCCAGCCTAGTTGAACGCTTAAATTCATGAAGTCTGGGAACCAGCGAAAGCAGTTCATCGGAGCAGTTAGCATGAAAGTATTTGTAAAAAAGACAGAGAGAGGCGACGATACGTCTGTGAGAGAGCGGCTGCAGACGAGATGTGAGATCAGGGCTATTTCATTACATATGCGTCTTTGGATTTTATTAAGGACCTTGAGACAAACGGAAGGGGCTCCAGACCATATATGACAGTAATACTCCATGCAATGGCAAATGATTGATTTGTAGATTTGAAGGATCGACTCCAGCGAGAAAAATTCCCTTGCGCGACACAGGGAGCCGATTTTCCTTGCGGTGGACGAAGCTATTGTCTCAATGTATTTGTTCTATCTCAGGTCAGCGGACAATGTGTGACCGAGCAGTCGCAAAGAGGTGCTCTCGTGGAGTTGAGCGTCAGACATTCTAATGGAGGCAGGGATGGTTCTGTCTGGTGAGTAATAGAGAGCAGTTTTGTTTTTGAGGCATTAAAGTTAACCAGTCAATTCTCGCCCCAGTCCATAACCGATTGAAGGTTCTTTTCGAGACAAACGGCCAGGTTAGTTTTGTCAGCGACACTAGATTTGTTTTTGAGCCAGGAGTAAATAATAGTGTCGTCCGCATAGATGCCTACTCGGGAATCTATGGCGTCAGGAATATCGTTATTGAAGTGACATCAGGAAGATCGTTGACAATTATTTACTAAAAATATGAAGACGAAGTTTGCGTTTCTATAAAGATTTACAGGTGAATTCAAAACCCTGTTCACGGTGTTCAAAACTAATAGCCATGACACATCAGAGATCCAGGGATTATTTAGTAAGAAACAGGATCACTGGATTGCAGTATTTGCATTCAAATATATTCGGCAAAGTGGTCTGTCCAAGGATGTTCAATGACCAATGAACATGTCTTCATAGTTGGTAACAATATGCGAGAAAAGGAAGACAGTTAACCAAGTAAATTTCCTTTTATGTGTCATTACCTTTCAATACATGAACGATCATGTCTCTTCGCGACTTCCTCTTTTTTGTTGCTCTAAATCACTTTTAACTGTTTACCATTCTTCATTGTCCATTCACACAAACTAATTAAGTAGTTTACTCGTTGTTGGTACTCTTGCATTTGTAATGTCCTGTGAGTGTTATGTTCTCTAAACCTTCTTTTTTCATTATGTTTCTCAGAAATTTCAGCTATCTCTTTTACTTCCTTCTTTATTTAAACATCCTTGTTGCTCACATGCTATATTCTCAAAATTTGTCAGTAGAACATCACTGTCACTCCAAGTCTTTTCTTCATCTATGATCTGTCATTTAGGAAATATATATACATACACTGTACTTTATATATAAGATAATCAATAATACATTTTTATAGTAAAATTGAAGATATGACAAAAATTGCCAAAAATAAATAAATAAGACTTGCTATGATTAATCTCATGTTTTGAAATGATAAACAACTTTTCACTTCAAGTTTGTTTTTCTAAGATAATTTGTTTAAAAAATGTAACTAACTAATTAAAATTTAATCAGGGAATAATGTCATTCTCTTGAATTATAAAGTTTGAATTTTCATATTTTGATTTCAGCATTAAATAACCCACAGAGGTGTTGATATGTCGCTAAACAAAAACAACCAAACCAACCATAACAATGAAGGAGCTAAGCTTAACTTAGTAAAGTAAAATAAAACCGCCAATGTGTAGGATCAAGTGAAGATTCATTACTCTAGCAATTGTTTATTAATAAAAACAATTGCTTGTAATTATAACATTATTAAACATATTTTGTTCTTTCAAATATCGTGTTCCTTCAGTACGTGGGCCGTCATGGTTCTCTACAAATTCTTATCCTGTAGCTATTAGTAAGGTTTATTTATTTATTTATTTATTTATAGCTATGCCTCCCAGTCTCTGTTCTGTCCATTTACACAAACTCGTTAGGTAGGTTACTCACTGTTTCATTATGCCACTCTTACCTTCAGTTATACTGAAAACTAGCTTAAAACCCCGCCCTATCGAGCTAGCTCACGTGGAGGGCTCTTTATCACAATAGGGTAGGGTGGAGTAGATTCCCTGTGTGCTTTCTATAAATATTTTCACGGTAATTGCTGTGATGAATTTCCCTTTTCGGTAGTGTGTTAATTCACTTGATTTTTTTTTTTTTTTTAAACCAGTAACAGACCCCGCTTTACGTTCGCTAAAGACTGGACTTAGATTTACATTAACTTTTGAATCAATTGTTCTGATTTTATTAATTTTTCTTTTATTTTCCTCGCTTCTCGGTCGAATTTTCCTTTTTCTCCTGTAAAATTTAGTTACAACAGTCTACTGTTTTTTGTTTTTTTTTTGTTTTTTTTAACCATTTCTTTTATTTTGTTTTTCGTTTTATTGTTTGTTTTTTTGTTGTTGTTGTTGTTTAAACTTTTATTTTCACTTCCTATTTTATTTTACTTAGGGTTTTTACTCCATTCTTTTTACGCCGTTTTCTGTTTATTTTTCGTTTTTTCTTTAAATGTTTGCATTTTTCATTTTTAAGTATATTTAGTTTGAATCTTTAATTTCAAACCATTTCAAAGCCTTTTATTTTGTGTAACTCTTTAGTTTTTAGTTGACGCCGAAATTTATTTTTTTCTGTTTTGATTATAGTCAAACGCACTTTTTCGTCTGGTATAAACAGCATTTGATTTTTACTTTGAATCCTATTTTCCTTCACGATCATTTTTATTCTCGTATTTTTTTTGTTTTTTTGTTAAATTTAAATAGTTTTATCTTTAAAAAAATTTAAATAGTTTTTGTTTGAAGTATGTTTTCCGTTTCTTTTAGTTTTTATAGAACTCTTAGTATTCTGTATAAAAAAAAAGACCGACAAAGGGTCAGTCTATGAAGAAAAGTCTACTCGGGAAGGCATCAAAAGCTAACCTACCAGACAAGAAATTGTCAACTGTAGAAACACGCAACCCCAAATGAATGACGATGGAGATAAAATAGATGATAATAGGCAGAAAGATGGTGGCCAATAATGACCGAAAGAAGAATGAAAATGTAGTGACCCAAAAGGTCCAAAACAAACACAACCCTAAAACGAAAGATGCCGTTGGATGTACAGAAGGCCAAAATGTCCATAATACCAATAACGTCAGAGAAAAGATGGTGGCAGATAATTGTCAGAAGAATGGTGGCCCAAAATGGGCAAAGCAAAGTCCAAAAATTATAATCAATAAAATTATAACCAAGAAAAGCTGGTGGCCGAAAATGTTGAGACTGGCCAGATAAGACCTCTGGGATCCGACTCTTGTCGACCAAAATCCACCTCTGCCTGGCACTGATTGTTTCGCGGCGTCCACAAAGGGCATGCCTACGGGGATTGGCTCGTCCCTGGTAGAGGGAAGCACCAGACTGCGTGACCTCATTCCTCTGAATCCTCCACGGTTAAAGACACTAACAGTCCCGTGTCTAAAATCAACTTTAAAAGAGATACCCAGGTGAATATCACAGCACGTCGAAAAGACATTTGAACCATTCTATGAAAAGCGATAGAAACTGAAATGTCGACGAAAATGTCGCAGAAACAATCAGCAAAAATCACCTGTTCCTCAATCTCACTGTGGGGATTGGGAAGTGTCAATTGGGCATGCCTTTTTTCACTGTAGTGTTATACGTTCAGCGTGGGAGTTGGTTGAAAGCTAGTTTAGGAAAGTTTCTATTTCAGTTTCTCATTTTGGTCTATTTCAAGTTAACATAGTCTATGTAAGCACATAGGCACGTATATTTTTGTCCGCTTCATTTTTTGTTTTTTATTCCCCCATCCCTCCTCCCTATTAGGTGACATATTTCTCAGTTCGCTGGTGGGCGTGAGACATTTTCAGAATTAATTTTTTTTTTTTTTTTTTTCGTTTCGAGTTTCGCATTATTTCACCCCATTTAACTGAGATTCTTTGTCAGTTTTTTTTTTTCTTTTGGGGAGATGGGGGTCAAATACTAATATAATTTTGTTTAGTTTTGGAAATATTTTCATTCATTTGTATATAGAATCATTGAGGATCAGTATTTTGCACCTCCCCCCAACAATTGTACATTAAAATATAAAGTAATTGTAAATATTAGTTTTAGTCTAAGGAATTTAATTGAATAAATGGGGCATTTTGATGACTGGTGCCATTAGTATGAATAAAGGTGATGTTTTGGTGAATGGAATATAAATGAGATTAACTAGGTTTACTTTAGGACTAGTGAAGACCAGCCTCTCCCCCTTTCGCCTTCTGCCACATTTGTTTCCTTTCCGTACAATAAATAATATATCCCTCTAATGCACTTTCATAGTGTATTGCTTTTGACCAGTAACAGACCAATTTTCGATCGCTACTGGTTAGTTATTTTTGGATAATATTTCGAATTATTAAAAAAAAAAAAAAAATAGATATTAAAAAAAAAAATTAATCATATTTTGTATTAGTCAAAAAAATGGACTTGGAAAGACATTTTTGTTAAGTTATTGACTTATTATATAGTTAAGGTTTGGATTTATTACATTTTGTATTTTCTTTATTTTCATTCTATTTTTCCTCCCCTCTCGGCTTTTAACTGATTTTTTTTTTTCTTTTCTTTTGGTGTAAGATTTACTTACACCAGAAGACTTTTTTTGTTTAAATGTCTTGATTTATTTGTATTTATTTTCTCATGAGATTTTTTTTTTCTTTGCTGTAGGGGGAACCTTTTCTTTTTTGCTCTAGGGTGAATAATTTTTTTTTTTTTTTTTTTTTTTTTTTTTTCGTGAAGAAATGGTTCGCCCCTACAACGTTTTCTGTTTATTTTTTTTATTTTTTTTTTCATCAACGTTTATATTTCTATTTGCAAATTTAATTATTTGGAACATTCTATTCGATTTAATTTTAACTTTTTTCTGAGTCCATTTTTTGTTTTTATTTTCTTGATGTAACTCTTCAGCTGCACATATTTTAAAAAAAGAATTTTTCATCGAACTTTCTTATTTTTACGTATTCTTGTTTGACTAAGGTCAAACTTAATTTCTTTATTGGTATAACAAGCATTTTTTTTTTTTTTTTTTATTATTTATATTTCTAGTTTATTTTTTTAATTAATTTCTTTTCAAGGAAACTTGAATAAATTTCTGTATTTTATTGATTATAATTTTTGGTTGAAGATTTTCCATTTCATCTTTTTTTTTTTATCTCGTGAGGATATTGAGAAGGATAAGGGGGAATGGCCATAGGGAAGTGCCAGACAGGGGGACCTCAGTACCCGGAAGCCCTCCAAAGAAAACGGCATGTACAGACCCACTCCCTCTACCAGTACTAAATGCGATGCACCGGCCTTATTATCAATGAAGGGTTTTCAGAAGAAATATGAGCCGACTTTTGACAAAAATGAAAAAATAGTACCATTGAAGAGAGATATAGAGGCCAAGAAGAAAAAGACATCTCTGCCGATAGGGGTAAAGGCTCCCTCTTCCTCTGCTCCGTCTTTTTCGACATACAAAAAAAAATGCATATCCTCCTGCACCCAAATCGGTGATACATATTTAATATATGCCTTCACTATTCAAAAATACACCCTTTATATACTCATCACAACACCCGCTATGACTCCTCCATATCCTCAAAAGTCGGACACAAAGCGAAAAAGCATCGAAGTCCAGAAAGTGACATATCATCCTTATCTGAAAAATAAAGTCTCCATACCAAGTCAGTGAATGTGTCTGCCGCGTATCCCAAGAACAGAGAAGGCTCTTGCACAAAGTAGGAAAATCAAAGATCTCAAGTGCCTGTTAAATTTGAGGTAGGTCAACGGTAAGGAGGTAGAAATACCAGAAAGTTTTCCCAAAACCAAGAGAGTCTTGACTGTCGTGAGATAGGGACAGGGTAGATGCCAGATATAGCTTATGATAGAGGAGGCCAGTATGTCTTTGAAATTAATGTCCCCCACCCAAATAACATACGTGTATGATGATCATATGACAAAACTAAAACAAAACTGGACAGGGAGGCTCCCAGTTTTTGTTCAGCCGTCACTCTACAGAGCTTTGAAAGTAGCGTTCCCGTAGGATATTGGCGGGCTGTCTCTTGATGACACCATCAAAAGTGAGATAGGGACAGCAAAAGGTTCAAATGGACAGTCCGTTGGTATCCTTACCCCGGCCATGTTCAATGCATATTCTCAACCCTAATCGGACTGATAATGCCACCGGTTAGCTAGTGTGAATGCCCAGGGCCTGAGGTCGGAATTATGCATTGCGAGGCTCGCTTGCGATGTCTCAGGGTGGATTGATATTGTCTACAGGAGACTCGAGTTTAAACACGCGATCATGAATACATAATAGCTGAGACGTGTGTCTTTTATTCAGCATGTTTTAATGAACATTCTATTGTGAATGTCGGATTGCTCTGAAGCTTCTTTTACGGACGACGGATGGCCACTCCGACGTACAGGCGTTGCCGCGTAAAGCATTATATCACGTATTAGTGAGTGATCCGTTTAAGATGATCTGATAGGCAAGCTCAGTCTTACGAAGCGGGAGGCTCACTCCATCCTTTTGGAGTTGAAATGGTTTGATGTAACTGTAAGTTTTATGCTAACAGTTTCTTCTCGCGAGCTTCTCACTTGTGGAACTCACTTCCGTTTTTTTTTTTTTGCATTCCAATGAACTTTGACATTCAAAAACTTAAATGCAGTGTCAATGGTTATCTTCTGTCTTTTGAATTTATGTTCTTTTATTGTTTTCTCTCCTTAATAATGTTTTTGATTTCACATTCTCTCAGTCTCCGTATTCCCTTGCGTTTTATTGGCTTTATTGAAATTCTTGGACTGAAATAATGAGAAAGGACAATTGATATTGTGAGTTCAATCCACATGTAATGCTTCTTATTTTATACCAGAAATTGAAATAAAATACGCGATTTGCAAATAATTCAAGTAATAGATATAACACAGAAAATTAGGCAAATGTCCCCGCTTACGTGTTTCATTTCACAAGGTTCCGATACATTGAGAACTAATTATTAAACGTATAAAGCAAAAGACATTATTTAAAATTAAAAAGAGTTCTCTCTCATACTAGCACTCGGAAACACACTCCTTCACTTCCACGCTCTTTCCTTTTCACAAAAGCATATATTCTCCTTCTCACTCTCTCGATCTCATTCAATCTTATTTTCTATCATTCTCTTTCACACATGTACACTTACAAAGGTGCACACTCTCTCTTCTCTCTGTCACCCTTTCTCTTTCACACATACACATTCACTTTCACACTCTCTCTTTCTCTCATCATGAAGTGCAACAAGGTTTTTGACGATGCAAGATTTCAAACATAGTCACGAAACCTTCCAAAATGTCAGCTTAAAGAAGTTAACAATTTTGTATTTCGTCTTATTTAAGTCATAAAATTTAGCTTCATATATTTTAAAACAAAATCATTTCACCCCAACCACGGTAATAAAACCATTAAGATACAAGGTGTTACCGAGTGTTAAAGAATATGAAAAAAAAAAAAAATGAAAAAAAAAGAAAAAGAAACATTATTAAGAGATAACAATAAAAAACAGGAATTAAGAATAGGGAGTATTAGTTTATCCGTTGTTTGTTGTTTTGAATTGGGTTTACGGATCCTCAGTGACTAACTGAGCTGAAATTGGTTATTGAATTGGCTGTTCCATGGATAACAAATTACTTCAAATAATACCTGCTAACATGGACTTCCTTGGACAGAATTAATATTACTAGCTAAAAAGAAACATATCTTTAAAGTGCTCTCCCTTCGAGAACATGATAAAATATTTTTCTGCTATGTGTCAGCACGTTGGCGATCATAGCTCTCCAAAATTTCCTGTCCATAATTTTTACTTTTTGCTATCTCAACTAAACCCTGTTTTGCCATCTATTTACTGAAGCTCGCTAGGTATGCTATACATTGTTTTCCTCTATCTTGCCTTCAATCTATCCTGTGTGTATGAAATTTTCCAAGCCCATTTTCCTCATTATATACCCTAGAAATTTCAACTATCACTTTCTGATATTAAGTTTAAGTGCCCGTTTTGGGTTCCATTTTTTCTAAGACTTCGTCGTTACTCACATATTCGGTCAATGGCATCCTCATTATCCTTCTGTAGAACTATATTTCTGTTGCTTCAAGTCTCTTCTTCATCTGTGGAATTATCCAGCATTCACTGACATGTCGCAGGACTGATATTACACAAGAGTTCAGTACTCTTTTCTTTGTTTCTGTTGCTTCCAGTCTCTTCAACATCTGTGATGAGATTGTCTAGCATTCACAGTTATATATGAAGATTAATATTACATAACAGTCCAATTTTCTTTGTTTCTAACCAAACTTTAATATTAGAAATGCTAAAAGGACCTTCACTTTTACAGAAACGATAAATTTATTTAAAATTATGTAAATTATATGGTATGTCAAATGTGTCTTATTAAATTATATCGTTTTTCTTCCAAAGAATTAATGCCAACAGCCAGTCCTTCTTACTTGCTTTGCTAAGATAATCCCTCGCTATAGTATAAATATATTCTGTCGCAATAAAACCTTTTAATGATAAATGCTAAAATGTAAGAAAATAAAATAACAAAAGCAAAAAAAAAAAAAAAAAAACAGTAAAAAAAACAGCATAAATTGGGCGCATTAATCTTTGGTTTCTTTTGGTTTCTTTAAAAGTGACTAAACAAAACCAGCACTGCAAATCATTTTCATGAATAGCACCCACTTTTGGGGACTTAGAAAGAAAAATGGTGATCAACTTTGATGAAACATGTTCTGGCAATCATACTGTGCGACAAATTGCTTAAAGTGGTTTCAGACATATCTGCGGGAGATGGATCTCTCGTTCGAATACAAAATGTCCAAATAAAAACAAATTTGCTGTCAATTTCATAGGGTACAAACACCAATAACGACAATAGCCACTATAGAAATAACAGTAAAACTTTTGATACACGTGCAACATAAAGATAAACTGATGTTATAATAAATTTGCCCGCAAATTTAACATTGATGAGTAGATCTATAATATTTATGGGAGTATTCATAATGGCGAAATCTGTTTTGCGCAAGTGGAGTCTCTTACTGAATAACTCATCGCATCTGCTCTCTATTGTGTGTCATTTAAATCCAGAATCCTTGAGAAATCTGTTGTAAGCATTTTTGATTTTTTTCCATTATTGATCAATTTCTTTCGATCCAATTCCTCTTCGTTTCAAAAGTATTCTGGATCATTGCTCCTCAGTGTGATAATCTATAGTTGTTTCAATCTATCTCGTTTTTGTTTTCTGCACCTCATATTAAACCATCTTTGTACAACTTCAAGGCTCGACTGAAAAGTTCATAGGCTGACCAAGATACTCTCAAAGAATGTGATCAAATGAGGTTTATTCTTCAACATAGTCCCCCTTGCGGTTGGCATATTATTTCCATCGGTGTTGCAGTGTTTGGATCCCAATGGTGAAGAAGCTTTCATAAAAAAAAAGTCAACCACAGCAGATATGACGTCATCACCACCGTGATACAGTTTCTTGGTCGATTTTTTATACAAGTTGGGGAACAGATAGTTAGAAGGGGCAAGATCAAGAGAATAAGAAAAGTGATCAACCAGTTCAAAGCCTCGGTCACGCACAGCAATCAATGTAAACAAGGACGTGTACTGGAGCATTGTTCCGATAAACAAAAACCTCTTTCATCAGTTTTCCTGGACCCTCCGTTTTTCATAGTCTTTCGTAACTGACTCAGCAAGTTGAGATACTACTCTCCATTAATTAGCTCTTTGATAATCGTTAGCTTTTGCATTTCAAAAAACTGAGGTCATCACCTTCCTTACAGATGAAATGCTATTGACCTTATTTGGAATATGTGAGTATGGGTGTTCCGAATGCATGGATTTTCTCTTTGTTTCTGGCTCAAAATGATGAGCAAAACATTCATCTTTGGTTAGAAAAAGTTCAAGGAAAGCAGCTGGATCTACCTCCAACGATGTCAGATCGTTCCGTCATGGGGTCAGACTGATGCACTTTTGATCAGATGTTACAAGACGTGACACCCACCGAGCAGAAATCTTCGTCAGTCCAAGTTTATTAGGCCGAATATTTTCAATTTTTTCATGGGACATGCTAATAGCATCATAGTCAATCGCCTGTCACCATATTGTGAACGTGATTAATGCTTTCCTAAATGTTGACAGTTGCAGGACGTCTTAGGCCATCCTCAAGATTTCCCACCTTCCATATTCAGCTGTCCACTTTTGCCCTGTTGATAAAGCTAGATTCTTATTCTCTAATGTAGCAACTATGTTAGTATAAATGATCTTGGGGGCTAAACACTTTTTCTGTGGGTAGTTGTTAGCACCACTATCCCAAATTTTGTTCATTTTCAAAAGAAGTGATACTAGTGACTTTTATTTTTTTTTGAATAGTCAGATATAAGTTTATTTTGAAAAACAATGCATTTATTAATAAAAATTGAAATTAATTCATGCAAGATATTACAGCCTTAGCATCATTTCAGTTCATGAACTTTCTACCCCACTTTTGTATATTTCACTTTTTTAAAAATAAGTGTAATAATATCAAAGTAAATTTTAATTTTTATTTAATTTTTGACATTCTTAGACAGAATTAAAGTAGAACATTTCAAATTTGACAATTCATTAATAAAATTAATGCACTTTTTCTCTTCATATATAGGTATATACGAAGCTTATACAAGTCTGATACATTCTTCCTTTATGTACACAGACTTATAGCGATTTACTAAGCGTAACTTAAATTTGGCACCAGGTGTAAAGTATGGAGTACTCAGCGACGATCATTGTCACTACTCAGTTGTCATTGAACTATCGCGACAATATATATATATATATATATATATATATATATATATATATATATATATATATATATATAGTTAAATCTAGAGAGCCAGACAAACCTACCAAGGTTTCGCCTAAGCGGATCGTTAGGGAAGGCTGGCTCTCCATATTAGTTGATTTTAAAAAGTGCTCGATAGGGTAGCATAGAGCTGGATTATTATGAATAGAAATCTTATAGTCATCATTCAAAATAATATATGTTGCCAAAAAAATATTTATTTAAAACACACAGTGAAGCCACGTTACAGCGGCGCAAAAGTGGCAGAGGTTGAAATGCCAGCTATCTTTAGTGTTATAGATACTTCTTTGTGTTTTGTCAAGAATTTCTAGATAATATAGCAAACCGCTTATCGTGAATCATTTTTGTCTTATATAGCATAGAATTATTTAAAAGTATTTTTTCCCGATGACACTAGTTTATCAAAGAAACATGTCAAAGTGGGAGTTTTTCAAATCTTACTTATTATAAAACGCAGATTGTGTGTGTGTGTGTGTGTGTGTGTGTGTGTGTGTGTGTGTGTATCTGTTACGTTTATATATTGGATCGGATTTCCTACACTTTTCAACCAATTTCAACAAAACTTCACAGGACTACGTAAAATTACCTTGCGGTGGTTCTAACAACGCCAAAATTTGGAAAAACACAACTGTTTTTGCACAAAATCAATTTGAAAACACGATTAAGAGGCATTAATGAAAGGTGGACAACTCTGAGTTATACTTATTATAAAACCCAGGTTGGTTGTCTGTGTGTGTGTGTGTGTTCGTTTATATATGGGATGGGATTTCCTACATTTTTCAACGGATTTAAACAAAACTTCACTTTTTTTTGGCAGGTAGTGTTTCTTATTGTCTTGCACACTTTTTCTTTATTTTTACATTCAGAATGCTTTAAAAATTCCATTAAAAAGACAATTGTTTATAATAAAATTCTATTCAATCGGTAGACTCATAAGTTAACGATTGAAAACAATGTTTTTGTTTGAGTTTGGGTTTGACCAATCCGTTAAAAAAAGAAAAAAAAAACTAATTAAGACATGCGTGTCCGTCAACTTTAAACAATAATCTTTGTCAATTTTATTTTTCAGTCTTTATGATGGTCGATACTTGATCAATCTCTTACTGTTACATCCCCGGGCAACGCCGGGCTCTACTGCTAGTTGTCTTATATATTTGCTCTTCTGTCTGATTTTATAAAACTTTATTTACACACACACACATGTATGTATGTATGTATGTATGTATTCAGATTCGTTTGGAGACATAAACGTTCTTTAAGTATTTAATTTATTTATTTGGAAATATTTCTATGGATTCCACGAAGAATTTAACTTATTTAAATTTTTATTCTTTTGTATGCGAAAGTATTCGACCCTAATTTATTTTCCTTATTTTTTCCTTTAATTATTACCAATTTCATTTTATTGCATTTAGCGACTCAATTAGTGGTAGTAAAAATCTTTAATACAAGAACTGATAATAAATAAGAGACAGTATTAATAATTATTATATTTGCACAATAAGCAGTAATATCATTTACATAAGGTTTCGTCCCCAAGTGATAAAATAAATTATATATATATATATATATATATATATATATATATATATATATATATATATATATATATATATGATAATGACACAGATCGTTAACGCCAAGCAAAACATAGTCTAATAAATTACTGAGGCGAAACGCGCTTGATGACGAAAAGATTTTTTAAAACAATGTGCTCAATAATAAAATATAGAACAACATGTTCGAAATTTGATCGTACAGATAAGTCTTTTGAACTTCATATATACAGGGTGTATCAAAAATACAAATTTGGTGGGAGAGGGTTCCTCACATCGAAACAAGGACAAAAGTTCACATAAAGATATGTCCACAACTCCTTTCTTTTTGAGTTATTAAGTTTAAAGAAAGTTTACGATAGATGGCGCTGTGCTGCCATGTCGACTAAGTTACATTTTTTATTCATGTACATTTCTGGCTCGTGTGTCTTCAATTTTTAACGAGTGTAGTACAGAATTAGCTGAGAATTGTTCTGTTTAACAATGACAGGATATTCGTATCGTGAGCAGATACACTCTTGATCAAAAATTTAAGGCGACTTGAAATTTTTTTTAAAAAGACTGTTTTTCATGTTTTCTTCTAAAAGGTTATAAAATGTCAATTTCTTAATAAAATATTCAGATTATAATTTTTTGTTTACGTTATGTATTTATAATTTTTTGTTTACGTTATGGATTATAATTTTTTGTTTACGTTATGTATTTTTTTTTTTGTAATTTTTTAGATTATAAAATTAGTAACCTTAAGTAAGAAATGTTGAAATTTTTTCCATGACAAACAGTCTTTTTTTTTTTAAAAAAAAATCAAGTGGTTTTAATTTTTTTATCGGGACTGTATGATTTTTACATACGGCCGCGCGAACGGTAACAGACGCGATGCTGCATGGCTGTATCAGATTGCGTTTCCAGGCCGAAATCAGCCGAGTCATTCAACCTTTGCTGCTGTTTACCATCGCGTTTCTGTGACAGGACCCGTGGCACCATAAAATGTATCAAGGAAAACTGAAATGCACTTGTACGCCTGACCACGAAGAACATATTCTAGAGGATGTCGGAGACGATCCAGGTATCACGTCAAGTGTCCCTAACATGTCGTACAACTCATCACTCCCCACGGGAGAACTTTTTGCCGATGGTTAATTACACAAACTGCCGATTCGTTTTTTTTTTTTTTTTTTTTTTTTTTCTTCAGTCTTGTTTACGAATGAGACAACATTTAGAAGAGGTGAAATAACAAATTTACACAACCAACATTTGTGTGCATATCGGAATCCCCATGGTGAAAAACGGGCTAGACGCCAGAATCAGTTTGCAATTAATGTGCGGGCTGGAATTATAGGTGACTGTCTGGCCATATGTTCTCCAAACACGTCTTACAGGAGTTGACTACTAAGTCGGACACACTTTCAGACCAGCTTGAGGATGTATCACTGCTAATAGGAAAACACATGTGCTTCATGCATGATGAGGCTCCAGTACATTTTAGACACATTGTTTGGGATGCACTGGCTGACATCTACCATGAGAGATGGATAGGGAGGAAAAGACCGGTTCCATGACCTGCTCGTTTCCCTAACCTCAGTTCTATGGATATTTATCTATGGGCCCACCTAAAAAAATTAGTTTATGCAGCAAATAATAATGCAATGTCGCTTCATCAACCATGAGGGTTTGCGAAGCAATTCAACTACGTGTGACAGTATTTGAAAGGGTCCGCCACTCAATGATCCGACGGGTGCATGTGCCTGTTTGTGTATCAGCAGGTGGAGGACATTTTGAACATTTGTTATGGGTTGTTATGTTGAGGTACAATGATGGCCTTTTGGATATATGTTTATATGGACATTTTACCTTGTTTTGGTGTCAGGAACCAGTCTGAAAATTTGCAAAATATTTTGACACGCCCTATATATATATATATATATATATATATATATATATATATATATATATATATATATATATATATGGAGATCAGTTGAATCCGCTGCCTTGGTTTCAAATTTACGGTATCCTCAGACGATTTTTATCAAATACCCTCTTACCGCTTTATTATTTTTTAAACCGATGAACGCTATATTATTCTTTTTAAATAAATAAACAAACGCGCGACGAAATAGAAAGGGAGGAGGAAGAGGATGTGAAGAAAGAAGTAAAAAGGGGAAGAGAAGAAAAGTAAGGGTATGATAAACGTATCGATACCGATATATTTATAATACCTTTACTTTTCTAAGGCTCTGACAAAAGTATCGATGCCGACACGTTCATAATTTCCTTACTCTCCTTCTTCTTCTATTCCCCCTCCTCCTCCTTCTTCTTCTTCTTCTTCTTCTTCTTCTTCTTCTTCTTCTTCTTCTTCTTCTTCTTCTTCTTCTTCTTCTTCTTCTTCTATTACACCCAACGCCTTGCGTTTGTTTATTTCTTAAAATAATATTTTATAGCTTTCATTACTTTAGGCAGCAAGTTCGCTTTCAGGCATGTCTAATTGAATAAATTACAAACATTATGTCTGCTCATTTTTATCATAATCCTTTCATATTCACGAATATTTTCCATATATTACAATTAAATAAGGCAAGAAATGCACTGTAAGAGTGAGAATCTAACTGTTACAGTGCGTTTCTTTTCTTATTTAACGGTAATATATGGAAAAAATATTCGTGAATATGAAAGGATTTCGATAAAAATAAGCATACATAATGTTTGTAATATATATATATATATATATATATATATATATATATATATATATATATATATATAGGCAACAACCCTTCTTCTAAACATTTTTCATTAAATACAGAAGACAAGGAAGATTTAATTAATTTTTTATTTAGTTTTTCCATTTTTTATTTTTTCTTTAGTTTTTCCGTTTTGAGTACAGAAATTTTGCATAATTGTCCCAAACGCTTTCGGCCACTTCTTTAGTCATTTTCAAGGTAGTTGTGTACATTAAACATCTCTCTCCTGCTATCAACTTCACCTTATTTAACAGTGGAAATGGAGTGTTAAAAGTTTTTTTTGAAAAAAATAGAAAGATGCTCACGCGATTTCCAATCGCGCTGAACACGCGAAGGCTCGATATAAACGGCCATATTCAGAACACACACACACAGACACACACAATAAATAGAAATTAAACAGTCAAAGCTTAAGTAAATAAAAAATAACAGTAGCAAAAACATAAACCCCTTGAAAATGGGTAAAGATGCGACGAAAATAAAAATAAAAAATTAAAACTTTCTTGTCTGCTATATTTAATGAAAGATATATATATATATGTGTGTGTGTTCATGTGTGTGTGTGTGTATGTACTTGCAAACACACACACAAACATATATAGATCTGTGGACACACATATACCTGTTTTTAGCATACATGTGTTCGTAGTTTATGATATGAGATGAGAAAACTGCGTACGTATTAATATGCATTTGACCGTATACGCGTATGGGAACAAGACCGTTCATATAAATCTGTGTTACTGATTCCTTGTATGGTTGGAGATCTGAATCTTAATTTCACAAAGGATCTGTTGCCTCTGATTCAAACCTTAAAACATTCAGTACAATCGGAAAATGATTGGGATTGTACGTTCAACCTCGATAATTCTTACTTACCTTCAAATTCCTTTCTCACTCTTCCACACTTTTATTCTCAGCATTTTTCTGCTACAGTCTTTGCGAGAATCGTTTCGTTTTTCGTCACCTTCCAATTGCAGGGCTTCAGCAACAAATTGTAGTTGTCACCCGCAATTTTATTGATACCCGTTCATAACCCTTACTATGTTCCCATTCTCATTGACCGTCCTGATCTCTTTTGGACTGAGTCAATGTTTCTACCTTTAACCCCTTCATCATCCATCAGTATCCTTTTGGCTACATTAAAATCATCTTATTCGACTGTGTTAATCTTCATTCCTGTATGTACATTAGCAAATTACTAGACTAACCGGAAAAAAAAAACAGTTTTACTAATCAATAAAACTCATTTTTAACTTTTGTTTTTAAAGAGTATGAGCGACACGTGTTATTAATAAAACATAAAATATGTTAATCTGTGAGGATTTACATTAAGTTTTTTTTTTTTTTTTTCCGTGTCCTTTTAGGATGTAGAAGATCATGACTCTTCCCAATTCTCTTTTCAGTGAATTGCTATGATATTGTAAAAGATAGTGGAGTGGTTTTCCCGGTCAGGTTTTGAATTCCATGTTCTTCTCCCAGACTTAAGGTTAGAGGACCCAGTCTACCTTACAAGTTAACAAATTCGTGATAGAGAAAAGAATGGATTCCCACATTTACGAAGTAAGTTAGTTTGAAAGAAATGTAACAAGAATAGAAAAGAACTTGAACTTTGTTCTCTGATTTCTCTAACACGAGCCACACATTCGATATGCTACTCAAAACTGGCAACCACACAAGATTAAATACACTAGCTTACCCTCTTATTTAGCCAATACCAACGAGCGAGAAGAAATAGATTCATACCTTTCTCAAGAGCTTTGGTGCGAAAGTGATTGCAACTGACTAACCAGAAATCTGAACTAGGTTTGTCGATTCCAATTTTTGCGCTGATATCCGTCATTTCAAAAACTAATCTTCTACGGCCCTTAGCTGTGTATTCTTCTTTACCAAGCACCAAGCCTCTTGTCATCCACCGCTCGTTCCGGCATCCATTCACAAAATCTTTTCAAGTATGTAGCCCAATTTCTTCCTCTATCGCTTTTGATTTCGATATACACAATGAGTATCAAATTCTCTAAGCCCTCCTGCTTCATAATGTCCAAGAAATTTCAGCTGTCTCTGATTCTGAGTAGAAGTGTTCGTTGTGTTACCATTTTCTTTAAGACTTCCTCGTTGCTTATGCTCACCATCCATGGAATTCTCAGTATCCTTCTGTAGAACCACATTTCTGTTGACTCCAGTTTTCTCTTCGTCTGTGAAGAGATTGTTCAGCATTCGCTGTCATATCAGAGGATGGACATGACAATCCAACAATTTTTGTTTCTAATGATGTTTTTTTTATGTTATTCAGCACTTTCTTTCGCTCGTCCAATGCATGTTCGGATTTCGGTGCCATATTTTTCATCATCAGTTAAAACATTTCCGAGATATCTAAACTTAAGTACTTGTTGGATGATGATATTTTATGCCGTATTTTGTATGAGTAGGCGCCGCACGGAGAGCTATCACAATGACACATTTCTTACGCATGTATGTTAATATCCAAAGGTTCATCACACAAGGCAGTTCCTCTCCCATTCGATTAAAAGATAGAGGTTTAATTTCCTTTGCATTTATTCTTCTTCTATGTACCGTGTCCTTTCAGGCTCTCCAAAAATCTCTATCCCTTGTGGCCCTTAGCATTGTTTTATCCTTTGTTAAGTATACTGTCCCTTGATCCTCAATCCATTCACACAAATACGCCTTGCTCTATCTATCTTGTACTCAGTATGTCTTGTGGGTGTCAAGTTTCTCCTTCATCATTATGTGCTCCAGAGGTTTCAGCTATCTCTTTCTGATTCTGAGTAGAAGTGTTTGTTGTGTTACTATTTTCCTTAAGATTTAATCGTTGTTAATATGCTTCGTCCATAGTTTTCTCAGTATCCTTCTGTAGAACCACATTTCTGTTGCCTCCAGTCTTCTCTTCATCTGTAAGGAGATTGCCCAGCATTTACTGCCATATAAGATGATGGATATCACATAGCAATACATAATTCTTTTCTTTTTTATAACAATTTTTTGTTTTTGTTTTTGTTTTTATTTTTCAGCACTTTGCTTAGATTTTGAAAGGGATTTTTCGCTAACTCAGTGCCTGTTTGGATTTCGATGTCCGTCCACTTCTATCTATCTTGTCTTGTGAGTGTCAAGTTGTCTAAGCCCTCCTTCCTCATTATGTGTCCAAGAGGTTTCAGCTGTCTCTTTCTGATTCTGAGTAGAAGTGCTTCTTGTGTTATCATTATCCTTAAGATTTATTCGTTGCTTACTAGCTACATCCACGTAATTCTCAACGTCTTTCTGTAGAGCCACATTTCTGCTGCCTCCTGTTTTCTCTCCATTTGTTGGGAAATTGTTGATCTTTTACTGCCATACAAGACTGTCTTTACCGTTTGGAAGGCATCTTTCGCTAAACCAATGCGAGTTCGAATTTCTTTGTCACATTTTCCATCCTCTTTCCAGATATTTAAACTTCTGTATTTGTTTAATTTCGTCATCTCCAATTCGTACCTGCCGGAAAATATTAACTTCACTGTCTCTTTCAAACTAGTCACTTTTTGTATCTACACACACTCACTTATAAAGGATACTTTTCACAAGAATAGTGCTAACTTTTGGGGAGTACATAATCATTGGAATAAAATTAATTTGTTTTACTAATTTTTTTTACCTAAAGTGAGGCCCAAGAGCCAATCAAGGCAAAGAGTTACTGAATACAGTTGTTGTATAGACATAAGAAGAATAGGCAAGAATTGTATATTATGAGGATATTTATGATATATAATGATATATCCTAGATATGAAACAGTTAAGATTCTAATGATCGGGGAAATATCCCCTCAGAAGTCTGTACCACAAATTATCCAGAAGAGACTCCCTCGGTGGAATTTTCTTCTTACCATTATAATACGAAGAGCTAGCAAAACATCGACTAATTGCCAATTGATTCGAACTTTATAAAATGGTAAATAATAAGGATTTACTTATAAGTAGTTCAGATATTTTAATAAATGTCACCGAGGAAGCATCCTCTCGGGAGTCTCTTCTATAAAATAGTGGTTCTCAGGAAGAAGCTGTCTGGGTTGAATTTTTTTTTACTGATGTAATACAAAGAGAATGAAAATGATTCGATCCTATGTATGAAATCAGTAATATTGAGAAGTTGCCTCGCACGAAAGTTTAGAGCGTTTTTTTTTTCTGTTAAAATTGATACTTTTTTTTCTTTTCTTAAAGGAATAGCATGTTATTAATGCGATACTGTAGGTTAAGATTTGCTAAACCGTACTCTAAATACTTTTTTTTTTATCAGTATCCTACATCCATTTACTCTATTTTGTATATTAACGTTTACTTCACGGTTTTGATCATTATTGCTTTTCATGTTTTGTTTTAAACTTTTTTTCATTCTATTTTTTCCTCTCCCCCCCCGTATCACCCTATGTCTTTACCTTTTTCCTTTCACTAAAACCGAAAACTATTCCATTTACCTTCCTTACATCTCTGTTCTTTTTAATAAACAACAAGAGGGCCCATCTCTTTTTCCGATCTGCTTCTTATTACAGCCGAAGCATTTGTCAAACACAGCTTCCATCACAACTAGTTGCTGACAGCAGTTCAAGCAGTTTTCTTCTATCACAAAAATGTTCTTTTCATTGCGATCTCCTTACTCCTGCCACTTTGTCACGTAGGGTCAAGGAGATACAGTGGGGGTGCGTACAGGAGGTGGAAGTGGAATATGGGGTCGAGATGCTCTGGAGAGGTCAACCGACTGTTAATCGAAATATCGGATTTCTACAAACTTCCAACTGTGATTTAAATCACGATTTCCTTCAACAGAATTGACATTGCAAATTTTTTGGTTTTAGACTGACCACTGCGTGTACGGGCACTTTGCCATGATTGATATTTATTATAATTTGTGAGTTTCCTTGATTTTATAAGTATTACACTGATTGCCCAGAGAAACAAATTTCGGGAAACATGGACCTTCGTGCCCACAAAACAACCGGAGTGTCAAAAAGGACAGTTTTTTTTTTCTCCACGGCACCTCTATTATATTAACTACTTTCACTCTTCGACAATATGTAATGTTTTAAAAAGTGGTGATTAGAATTGTAATAAAAACTAAACATATGAAAGTGAATTTATACATTTTCTTTCATCTTGAGAATTGACAACAGAAATAATAAACACTAATTATGAATTAGATTTTTTACTTTCACTATTATATTGTTTACGAGAATGGCTAGCAAGAAGAAGCTGCCTCGGTGGAATTTTCCTCTTACCATTATAATACGAAGAGCTAGCAAAACATCGACTAATTGCCAATTGATTCGAACTTTATAAAATGGTAAATAATAAGGATTTACTTATAATTAGTTCAGATATTTTAATAATTTTGTAAATGCTTATAATTTATTAATAAAAAATACTTTCATTTTTATTTCTTTATAAATTGACAGATAATAAATATTATATTGCATTTAGTATTAAATTGTATCAGTTTTATTTAGAATGCTTTAAATATAAAATAATTCGTATAAACAAACGATCTCATAGATAAATATTGTCTAATATTTTTGTTGTAAATTCTAAATAACAAAATAACGTATAAATTCACTTTCATCACATGTTTAGGTTTTATTACAATTCTCATCATCGCTTTTTAAAACAACATAAACATTGCTGAGGAGTGAAGGTAGTTTAAATAACAGCGGCTTCATCGGAAAAACCGTCCTTTTTGACATTCCGTTTTCTTGCGGACATGAAAATCATTGTTTACCAAAAATTCTCTGTACATGGTAGATACAGTCGATTTTACAAGTACAAGACCTCTTTGTGCGAGGAATTTATAATTTATTAGACCAGCCAATTTGAGAGAAGGCATTTTAATTTTGTTCAGCAAACTTGTAGAAAAAAAACAGTTCGTCAGACGGTTATTGGAAATGTTTATTTGTAGTAATAATATATTATTCAGATTAGATATCTGTCCTTGCGAATAGTACAATAAACATTTAAATGAAAAATACATTTTGCTTCGGATTTGAAAGAGAAAGTTTAAATTATTGAGATATATATTAAGTAAACGGGAATTGGAGTATTGGAAATTCACAGGACATTGATATATTAATTACGACTTATCAACCCTTCGTGTGTTATTTAAAGCCGAAGCATGTTTTGAATTGCAGGAATAATTCTTTTTTTTCTGAGTGAAAAAAAATTTTTTTTAGATAACAATGATTTTTCTAGATACAAGTTCTACCATTTAACCCATAACTGAGGGGAAAATATATGTGTTCCAGTTTTTTTTCCAATAGTTTCTACGTGTAAATGAATGTAAAGTTTCCAATTTCTTTCTGAACCGCTATCCATTACAGCAGTTACATATCCATACATTTTGAAGGCAAAGGTGAAACAAGTACCTTACCTAACAAGCTTTTGTAAATGGATAACAGAATATGAACAGAGAAAGATAGTAAATGGTCAAACAGTACTTGGTGCTACAAGAAATAGGAAGTCGCCGAGAGCAGTGATTGTACTCATTCTGAATGGACATTCTACGTAAGAGAAAGCTCAAAACAGAAGCTCATACGTCTCTTCACTAATGTGTTGCAGTGAATAATTTTTATACCAAAAACATAAGTAATTCTTTTAAGGATTAGAGATTCTCTATTATGGTATAAATAATCAATCTATTCATTCATTGCGTCCAGAACGCAAAGAAATAAATCAACCAAGCATAAATATGTTCTGTTTAGAATAGCAATCAATAATTTTTATCTATTACCTAAAGGCAATTTGAATAAAAATTTAATGTGTAATGCAAACTCATCTCCAAGAAACTGCCACAAATCAATTTTTTTTCTGTTTTTGTGCCAGAAATGGTCAATAAAATGAATTTGCTTGCCTTATACGAAATCCCAAACGGAGGCTTGTATTATATTTTCAATTAAAAGACATTGATCAATAACTCTTTCAGAAGAAAGACATTTTTATACCGATTTCCACATAGCGAATGGGACAACTATCACAGAAAAAATTTAAATGAAATTAAAATAATTTACACTTGAAGGATTAGATTTTTTAATCTTTCATTGATCAGTATAAAATCGAAGAAGTAATATATAAAGTAATATAAAGTGCTTTAAACATGATTTTAATTGATATCTTGACTATGAAAAACTGAATAAATAATTGAGTTTGTCAGCACTTAATTTCCGAAGAATCCTTATGCGGGAAATGTCAAGGATATATAACTTCTTCTTCTTCTTCTTCTTCTTCTTCTTCTTCTTCTTCTTGTACTGTCATATAGGTGTAACTAACTTGAAAGTGAAAGGAGATACAGAGACTACCAAGAATTGTGAGTAACGAGGAAGTATTAAGTAGAATAATAACTACAATGTAACTACTGCTAATAAGAAGAAAAGAGACACTTGAATTATCCGAGACATGTTATATGTCACAGGAAAGATAGCTTGGCGAATTTAACACTCACATGACATAACTTGAGAGCAATAAGGAAACAATACAAATGATAAGAATTCTGGGGAAACTGATACTTACAATGAGAAAGAAACAGCTGAAAATTCTGTGTCATATCAGGAGAAAATATATCTTGAACCATTTAACACTCACAGGACATATGGCAGTAACCTACGTAACGAGTTTGTGTGAATGGTTGGTATACTATAAAAAAGAGTGGACATAAGAGGTTTAAAAGTTACTTAAAGGAAAAAAAGATAGGAATTTGTGGAGAGCCGAGATCGATTAAGTTCAGTACATAGAACAAAATCCGTGGAAATTTTTTAGTAATTAATAAAAAAATGAATATCTAGATAGTCAGAAAAAATGGGTATCAAGATATATAGATAGATAAATATTAATAGACTGAGCCAGTTAGCTAGCTTGCTAGATAAATAGATAGATAGATATGAACAGACTGAAATAGATACACACAGATAGATAGATAGATAGATAGATAGATAGATAGATAGATAGATAGATAGATATGAACAGAATGAGATAGATAGATAGATATGAACAGAATGAGATAGATAGATAGATAGATAGATAGATAGATATGAACAGAATGAGATAGATAGATATGAACAGAATGAGATAGATAGATAGATAGATAGATAGATAGATATGAACAGAATGAGATAGATAGATAGATAGATAGATATGAACAGAATGAGATAGATAGATAGATAGATATGAACAGACTGAGCTAGATAGCTAGCTAGATATGAACAGACTGAAATAGATACGTAGAAATAGATTGAGATAGATAGATAGATAGATAGATAGATAGATATTAGGTTGGTGCAAAAATAATGTCGTTTTCTCACATAGTAACATATGTGAGAAAACAACATTATTTTTGCACCACCCTAATAGATAGATAGATAGATAGATAGATAGATAGATAGATAGATAGATAGATAGATAGGACATCGATATATGCTAAGATATAATACCAGTGTAAAGGAAAAAATATCATTTCTGGTATTAAAACCTATTATAGAGAGTGATATGGATAAATTGCCATCTAAATTATGCAAAAATGAAAATAACACTGACATCTCATTTTAACAGATATATTTATCAAAATTAAACAAAAATATCTTGAAATACTAAAAAGTAAATTTCTTCAATAAAATTGTCATTGGCTTCAACTCCTGCCTCCAGACGACTTCGGAATCTCCTGCAACTCTTTTGGAAGTTCGTCTTTGGTGTTACAAGGATTTTTGTTGGACTCTCGCTCAGCTGCGCCTCACACATAATAATCAAGAAGATTGCAGTCTGGGGAGTTAGGTGGCCAGATGTAAGGTGTGATGTGGTCGCAGAAATTTTTTGGCAGGCATGACTGGGTTCTCCTGCTTGTGTGACAGGTTGCAGAGTCATGTTGTCAGACATGGGGTCTTCCAGCGGCCACCCTCTTGACTCAGGACAGGACTAAAGACTCCAGACATTTGATTAGGCCTCCGTGTTGGGTCTGAGGCCCACTGGGAAAATGAATGGAGGCATAACTTCGCCATTACTAGTGATCACTCCAAACGCCTTCGCAATCATCAATAGACTCATCCAGCTCTTTCCGAATCCTCTGCATTACCCTCAGATTGATACTCCAAACACTCTGAAATGTTCGTATTGGAAATTGCGACGTGAATACCAAGCAGTACAGCATGCCGTTTCTAAATTTGTGGCGGAGTGAATTGTGACATAGTGCTATAAAATGATGGCAATCGCACCCTGTAGATCAGTCCGAGATTGGAGTATTGTCGCCATATCTGGGCAGAGTTACCTATTCCTCACTTTCCAGTATCGATAGAATTCAAAAGCGTCTTCGAGTCCTTGTGGGTGACAATTTTCCACCCTCCAACTTCTCTCACATGCGAGATGAAGCAAGCCTCTCACTCTTCTATTGCTACTTTCATGAAAGTGCTCAGACGAACTACATTTCTTGGTTCCGCCTGTGTTAACTTCACAGCTAGGACTCGCCATGCCAATTACATTGTAGCAAACTACATACATTCACTTCGTATTCTCTCGATAAGGAGTAAGTTCTACTCGAACAGCTTCTTCCTGCGAAACTCTGCTCTGTGGAACCGACTCCCAAGAGAATGTTTCTTTGATTATTACAATTTTAATCTGTTCAATTCTAGGGTTAACTGTTATCTTTTCCTACCATCCCTATAAACTGCCTCAAAATTTAACACCCTTATATCGAGTGATTTCTGGGCCTTGTACAAGCCAGTCACTTATGTGTCATGCGTGATACACGCTTAAGCGATCATGTATTTTTCGATATATGACTGACGAGGCAGATTTTTTTTCCGCAGTAGGTTGCCATTTCTTTCTGCGGTAGACCAGTTGCCATCCAAGGCTATAGAACCCGGTCTGTCCTGCTACTTACCTATAGCTGGGCGTGGGAAGAAGAGGATACATACCTTTCCCAAGGGTATTAGCACGTGAGTGAATGGAATTCGAACTCGCTTCTCCGATTCCGCTATCCATTATTCCACTGAAGGCGAGCCTCTTATTTACGAGTGAAAACCTAAAAACACTTACATAGATATGACATAGTGGCCATTAATTGTTTTTTTATTATTATTATTATTCGGTCACTTCAAGAAGTACGCGGCCGTTAGTCGCGACAGATTCCTTTTACTTTTACTATCTGTAAACTAGTATGAATTCTTGTATGAAAAGTAACTTCAAATTCAGATTTGCTCTTCTCTTAGACAACTACCAAAAATCCAGTTTACTCTGCATAACTGAATCCAGCATCTTTTATGTATCGTGTCCCTTCAGGACGTTGGCGATCATGACTCTCCACAATTTCTTGTTCTTTGTAGCCCTTCATAATTTTTATCTTTTTCTTATCTCTCTTAAACCCTGTTCTGCTATCCATTTAAACAAGCACGCTAGTTGTAATCTACCTTTCTCTGTTCCCCTTGCCTTCCATCTGCCTGTGCGTGTCAAATTTTCCAAGCCCTCTTTCCTCATTATGTGCCCTAGAAATTTCAATTGTCTCTTTCTGATGCTACGTATAAGTGTCCTTTTTGTTTCAATTTTCTCTCAAACTTCGTCGTTGTTCACATGTAATTCTTAGCATACTTCTATAGAATCACATTAGTGTTGGTTCACGTGTCTTCATCAGCTGTGAGGAGATTGTCCAGCTTTTAATGCCATATAGTAGGACTGATATTACATAACCGTTCAGTGCTCTTTTCTTTGTTTCTATCGAACACAATGAAAATTTATCTTGTTAAAACCTTTTATGAATTAAATCATCAATCTGCAAAAACGAATTAGATTATATGAAAAGTTTCATTTTGTGGTGAAATATTTTATTAAGATAGATTCATGGCGCGATTATCAGTAAGGAATTTTAGTCTTCGTAAGTCACCTTTCAAGTAAATTGTGTATTCATTCATAAAATAAGGATTCTGGTTTCCATTTAGTGAACTATTCTGCAATTTTTAATGACATTCTGAAACTGAATTACTTAGGAGATAAAGTGTGCTAAGCAATCTTTAACCTTCGTGCACGAAAAATAAACCTTGTGTCACAAAAACGCTTTTTCCCTTGAATCCACTATTATTTTAACTACCTTCACTCTTCAGCAATGTTTATTCTTTAAATAACGATGATTAGAATGGTAGTAAAATCTAAACATATGAAATTGAATTGATACATTTTTATTTTTGAGAATTTACAACAAAATTATCAAATTATTTATTTACTAGATTATTTATTTACAAGAAAAAATTTATATTACAGCAATCTAAATACTAATACACTTAAAACTTATTAAATGCAATATTTATCATTTATCAATATAGAAATAAATAAATATGAAAACAATTTCTAAATTCATAAATTTATAAACATTTACTAAATTATTAAAATATGTAAACCAACTACAAGGAAATCCTTATTATTTACCATTTTGTAACATTTGAATCGATTGGCAATTATTGGTGTTTAATATTTTGTTGTCAATTCTCAATAGATATTTAGATTTCATTAAAATTCTAATCATTGCTTTTTAAAAGAATAAACATTTCTGAGTAGTGAACATAGTTGAAATAATAATGGTGTCTATAGTGAGACAGGTAAAATGGACTGTTTTGCATAGTCAATGGACTTACTAATAAGTTAGTTGGCACAGAGGGGAAACTTCTATGTCACAGACTAGAAGACTGTTTTGCATAGAGTCAATGGACTACTAATAAGTTAGTTGGCACAGAGGGGAAACTTCTATGTCACAGACTAGAAGACTGTTTTGCATAGAGTCAATGCACTACTAAGTTAGTTGGCACAGAGGGGAAACTTCTATGTCACAGACTAGAAGACTGTTTTGCATAGAGTCAATGGACTACTAATAAGTTAGTTGGCACAGAGGGGGAACTTCTATGTCACAGACTAGAAGACTGTTTTGCATAGAGTCAATGGACTACTAATAAGTTAGTTGGCACAGAGGGGGAACTTCTATGTCACAGACTAGAAGACTGTTTTGCATAGAGTCAATGGACTACTAATAAGTTAGTTGGCACAGAGGGGAAACTTCTATGTCACAGACTAGAAGACTGTTTTGCATAGAGTCAATGGACTACTAATAAGTTAGTTGGCACAGAGGGGAAACTTCTATGTCACAGACTAGAAGACTGTTTTGCATAGAGTCAATGGACTACTAATAAGTTAGTTGGCACAGAGGGGAAACTTCTATGTCACAGACTAGAAGACTGTTTTGCATAGAGTCAATGGACTACTAATAAATTAGTTGGCACAGAGGGGGAACTTCTATGTCACAGACTAGAAGACTGTTTTGCATAGAGTCAATGGACTACTAATAAATTAGTTGGCACAGAGGGGGAACTTCTATGTCACAGACTAGAAGACTGTTTTGCATAGAGTCAATGGACTACTAATAAATTAGTTGGCACAGAGGGGGAACTTCTATGTCACAGACTAGAAGACTGTTTTGCATAGAGTCAATGGACTACTAATAAATTAGTTGGCACAGAGGGGAAACTTCTATGTCACAGACTAGAAGACTGTTTTGCATAGAGTCAATGGACTACTAATAAATTAGTTGGCACAGAGGGGAAACTTCTATGTCACAGACTAGAAGACTGTTTTGCATAGAGTCAATGGACTACTAATAAATTAGTTGTCACAGAATAGAAGACATCACAGCTATATGTCATCGCCATAGGATCTCTAACACTGTTGGATAAAAGAATAATTTTATATTTTGCAACTTTGTAATAACTAATACAATTAAAACTAATGCAATGGAATATTTATCATTTACTAATTTCTAAGGACATAAATGTAAAAACAATTTTTATTTATAAATTTATAAACATTTACTAAATTATTAAAATATGTGAACCAACTATAAGGAAATTCTTATTGTTTACCATTTTATAAAATTTGAATCAATTGACAATTAGCTGATGTTTTGCCACCCATTCTTAGAAACAATATAATAAATGAATAAAGTGATTAAACAATCCTGGATTCTCGTAACAAATCCATTTTTCAACGTTAGTCACTATATTACCAATAAAAATATGTTCTTTACGTTGAGTAAAGCTAATATTTTTAACCGCTGACCTATATTCGGTTCATGTTTTTTTTTATCTTCAGTTATTTCTCAAAGGTTAGTAAATTATGGACCACATTTGAAAGACTTCATAAAATCCAAATAGACTTCTAAGATTTCCTTAACTTTGAACAAGAATAGAATTAGAAAATTTTACATCGACCTCATAGCAATCTGAAAATTTTCGCGTCTATTAACTTCATTTCAGGAAATTTATCTTGTATTTTTAGTTAATATATCATCTCTTTATTTACTTTACATCTGCCATTGATAAAATTAAATAATTTTGAATTTATCTTATCTTATGCAATCATTTTTCTGTGTATAATATTTATCATTTCATAGAACTATGCTGGAAAATTATATAAAACCATTTAAAAAGCGAAACTATAATTGATGCTGTTCACTTTAAGCATGTATTCAAAGTGATAGATTTGATGATTTATTAATTTGAGATGCAAAGATTCAATTACTGTGCATGTATCAAATTCGGCAGGCCAATCGATACTTGTGTCTCAAGAGGAAAAGGGATTGTAATATCATTTGCTTTTGATCCAAACCTTCAAACTCTTGCTTAAAAAGAAAAAAAGAAAGCTGACATAAAGATCAAACTGTATTAACTTTATTGAGTAACGGTTGCTCTTCGGGTTTTTCGTAACAGGTAATCGAATGAATTTTAAAATGGAAGGCAGGTTGAATCCAGTCGTTATGCCTGCTAAGTGCTTTTAAGTATTGCTACTGTCAAAACAACTTCCTTTCATTTTTATACATATTGATATTAATTCCTGGTTCATCACCATTTGTATGGGTCATAAATATTTTATTCAAACTGACATTTGTGCTTATGGTTGCTAATTAATAAGTGCATATTGATGATTTTAATATAAAAAAAAACACAATTTTTTGCCGGCTCATAAGCGTTCTATATCACAAATGGCTCTCTCTCTATATATAAATGTGAATGGACGGAGGTCTGGCATAGGGATTTGTTAGTCTCTCTAACAGATAGGTGTTCTTAAAAACGAACAGTCATTATATATATATATATATATATATATATATATATATATATATCGATTTCCTAAGCGTTGCTTAGATGTAGCACAAGGCTGACATTACTGAATACCCAATGACGAACGAACTCATTACTTAATTGTAATTGAACTAGTGACACAAGTTTGTTAATAATTACATCACGTACAAGTGTTACATGCATACATCTATATAATAAATGCGAATGTCGGTGTGCCAGTGTATCACACATTTCAAGGGGAAGAACTCTCTAACTTTTAATAACTCATTTCAGATGAAAAATACTCTCCTCAAATTACACAGTTTCAAAATAAAATTGTCCGTGTTTTCAACTTTACTCCTAAAGGCCGTAGCCAAATATATCATACCATTTTGGAATCAGGCTGACCCCGTGCGCAAGTTAAAAACATTCCGGGACGGATCCAAACCAGTAATCCGGAAATTTTTGATTCCAAACTTTTCATTACTGCGATTGTTTTCGGTGATTTTTTACTTGATTTTTTGTGACGATTTTTTTTTGTACGATAGCAGTTTTTATAACTTGAAAATAAATTTATGAATAATTGAAATTAATTGAGAAATACAGTGAAAGTATCCATGAAATAAAAGTAATTGTTTGCACGGAAAGTAAGGACCTACGTACATCAAATCATCTTTAAATTGATTGGTGGCAGAAGAATTATCGTTAAACTTTTAAAAGGTAAGGATAAATATTAATGCAATACTTAAATGCAACGATTCATTTTGAGTTCTTCTGCAGTTTATTGTTGCCTATTACATCTACTTCCTACTTTGATGAAGGCCCAATCAAAAGGCCACCGCAGGAGCTAGCTCACACACACACACACACACACACACACACACACACACATATATATATATATATATATATATGAGCTATATATATATATATATATATATATATATATATATATATATATATGAGCTATATATATATATATATATGAGCTATATATATATATATATATATATATATATATATATATATATATGAGATAGCTCCTGCGGCGGGCTCATATATATATATATATATATATATATATATATATATATATATATATATATATATATATATATATATATAGTAGGAGAGAGAGAGACAGACAGAGAGAGAGTGAGAGAATGATATATTTGTGTAGTAAATTCAACAAATTAGTGCATAAGAGCGCTATGTCATAAATGAATTTATATGCCGAGTTTTATCAGTCTGCTTGAAATATTACATATATATGTGTGAGTGTAAACAAGGAGAATGACACACACACACATCACACGCTCACACACACATCACGCGCACAAACACACACACACACACACATATATATATATATATATACAAACACACATATATATATGTATGTGCATGTTTGTCTGCGGGAATACATACAAATACATACATACATACATACATATATATATATATATATATATATATAATCACTGTTCGTTTTTAAGAACGCCTACCTGTTAGAGTCACTACCAATATTACGTATATTTTTGTGAGTGTAAACAAGGTGAGGGAGATATACTTGCGTGTTTTTGCACACACACACAGACACACACACACACACACACACACATATATATATATATATATATATATATATATATATATAATACACGAGCGCACATATATATATGTATTTGCATGTTTGTCTGTGGGTATACATACAAATACATACATACATGTACACACACACACACACACACACACACACACACATATATATATATATATATATATATATATATATATATATATATATATATAATCACTGTTCGTTTTTAAGGACACCTACCTGTTAGAGTCACTACCAAATCACTATGCCAGACCTCCGTCCAGCCACATTTATATATCTATATATCTATATGTGTGTGTGTGTGTGTGTGTGTATCAAATGTAAAAAACTTAGCATATCATCGAAGAATTCGGGAATAATTTTATTTCGACAGATGTTTTCAGTATCTGCCTCATCAGAGCGAAATTACGAAATGGTTTAAATTTATTCAGACAATATATTAAATCACAAGAGATATGAAGTAAATGTCTAAATTACTTGAACTAGAAAAGATTTCTGGGGATTTACATTATTGAAGAGAGGAGTGTGGAAAAGAAAAAGGATAAGAAAGTTGTCAACACAATGTACAGATGTAGGAGGGGGAAATATAACTAATAACTCGTGAGATACATTGATATTGTATCAAAATGTATATCGTCATCATCTAATTTATATCAGTATAATAACAATCAGAATCATATATATATATATATATATATATATATATATATATATATATAAATAAATGACATATTAATAATATAATATATACATATATAATAAACTGAAATTCATTATATCTAATTTGTCTTCATAATAATAACTTTTATATATATATATATATATATGCACGTGTGTGTGTATGTAGCATATACATATAAATGACATACAAATATTCACATCCATACAAATACACAAGTAAATATATACATATATACACGTATATACATGTCCATATATATACATGAACATATTGTTCTGTATATTAAAAATCCTACTTAGATTATTCTTACGACTTACGAATTTGATATTATCTATCTATCTGTCTATCTCTCTCTCTCTCTCTCTCTCTTTATATATATATATATATATATATATATATAAGGGTGTTTCATTAAGACGGATCAAAGTCAGTAGTAAATAAATCAGTGTTACAGGTGAAAATTTATTTATTTCTCTATTTGATCATGTTATTTAAATCATGGCAATCATGTGTGAAAAATAATATCACCCAAATATCAGCCAAATCTGAAAGAAAAAGAAAAACATCATTAGACGCTTAAACTTAATTCACATTTAAAATCGGTTCAATTTACTGGAACACCCTTTACACACACACAGATACACACATATATATATATATATTTGAAGAATGCTGCATGTTTGACTTCTTTATTTTGTTATGCGAGTAAATTTCCTTCCTTGTATCATTTCATTGTAACGTCTTTTACACTTCTGTTTAGTGCATTGTTACTCATTTTTGAGATAGATGAACTTTACTCTTTTTAAGTAGTAAATTAATTCTAGGAACCATTTGAGAAAGACATATTTGATTTTCAGTTCACAGTCTCGCACGAAATTTTGTTTTGATGGTAGATATTGCTGAAAAATTTTGTTCACAACAGCAAGTGGATAAGAACAATAATAATAATAAATAAAACTTTCCATACATTTTTTAGTCAGAGGTAGTGTTGATTTCGCCATGGAAGACAAAATCTTTGGTAGGGAAGAGATATCCAAAAGATTTTTAGTCCTTATATTATTAAAAAATCACACAAAAGTGAGAAGTTTGCTCTAGAGGAAGAATTAAGTCTATTGATTATGCTTCAACCAAAAAAGAATATTCCTATCATATTTTCCCCACGAAAATGTTTGAATGACCTTTGTTTTAGTATGTGTCTATATTTCTGAGATGAGGCATTATGTACACTATTTACATTATTCGGACTATTGCCCTCATCTTTGTCGCCATATTTATTACAACGTTTCAGCCGTTGTACGCTCCGGCCTTCTTCAGGTGGTTGGAATGTCGAACTGACCCCTTTATTTCGCTCACTGTGGTAGACTATTCTAGTTTCACGTGCCGTGTTTAATAACTGACATCTGATAACTGACATCCATTAGACATGGCACCTGGAACTAGAATCGTCTACCCTAGTGAGCGAAATAAAGAGCTCAGTTCGACATTCCAACGACTTGAAGAAGGCCGGAGTGTACAACGGCCGAAACGTTGTAATAAATATGGTGACAAAGATGTGGGCAATAGTCTGAATAATGTAAATAGTGAACCTTTTTTTTTCTTTGTTTCTGAAAATGCTGTCGAAACAAATTAAAACCTTTAGGTGCCGAAACCTGGAAAGTATTAATAGAATGGAAGAACCTCTCATCCTAACGACGTTAAATTTTGGTAGTGTTATTTTGCTGTGTTCCTACATTGTCATGCTGGTAAGTAACACATTTTTCTATATACCAAAGTAAGAAACATTCTATTTAAGGCTTAATTTACTCAGCTGTTAATAAACCGTCTTTATTGATGGACTTTTCATATTCCACTGACTCTCAATTAACAATACCTTTTGTATCCAGTCAGCTACAAAGCAAATACTTCTGTGGATGGAATCATGGTTTTAATATTTACACTGTTTTCTGGGTTTCAGTTTTTCCTGTTCTGCTGACACGCAAAAACACAATTTTCATCATCTGTAACAATGCAATCTAAAAATGAAAGTTTGGCATTCCTGTTTAAAAGACTGCTGCACATGACGGAACGTTGTATTTGCTTCTCAGCCGAGAACTCATGATGAATTATCTGTTTGTAAGCTTTCCTAATTAAATTAAAATGCAATACAAACGACATGTTGGATAGAAAATATGAAAACTAATTCTGGACGGAGTTTTCTATCATTCAACTCTGGATCTGACTTGGTTTGTTGTCATAATTTATATTAGGTTGGTGCAAAAATACGTTACGTCAAAAAACGACATTATTACGTCATTATTTTTGCACCAACATAATAGTAATAAAATCCGTAATTATTTTCTGAACACCATAATATTTTAATTCTCTTATCTTCAGTTATTCTCACCGACTTTTTTGCCTGACATTCACGATAAATAACAAGCAACTGAGAGCGAGGGTAGTGCTTGGAAAGCAATTCTTGCATGTACCAGCCATAAAAAGAAAGTTTAAATTACAAAAAGTGGTGACTGCGTAACACATTAATTGCATTTATTGGAGTAATTAGAGTCATGCACTAATGACATCAATTTTATATTACGCATTTTTCTTCAAGTATATAAAATCATACCTTGACTTTGAAAGAAAAAAGTAATTTAACTCGGCACCAATACAGTTGGAATGTACTCATCTACTAGTTTGTGCATCCGATACTTTTAATAAAGAAAAATGTATCCTGCGGTAAGACTTGAACCTGCATCTGTTGGAAAAGAAATCATCGTCTGATTCAGTGTGATTTCGACCGCTTGCCTACAACAAGTGAATATTACTGTTAAATAAAACGTAAAATTTAAAAAATGCAATAATTATAAACAAAACCCAAACCCCCTAATTAACCTCGTCTAGAAACATCACTGATGATGTGTACTAAAGCATCCGATAGATGTATCTTACGAAAAAAATGTGGCTGCGTTTGTTTCCATTTTTAGGGAAGAGCGCTCATTGCTGGTGAACCGGAAGTCATCCAGGATTGGACAATAAGTTGCCAAGAAGAGTCGCAAGGTGTGTCGTTTGGAAGATGGAAAAAAATGTAGCTGACGTAAGGTACAGAAGTCGATACTCGATCTGTATCGTCTGGGTCACTGTTGAGAGGGTGGGGTGTATGATGTTAAAACCCTGAAACCCTTAATGAATCTCGGCTAGCAACATCACTGATGATGTGTACTAAAGCATCCAATAGATGTATTTTACGAAAAACTGCAAATGGCTAAAATAAATTTTTAAATTATATAATTATTAAAACATATAGAGATATTTACTTATATGAGTGCCTGCTGTATAGTGTTATTTAGTAAGTTAGCTTCATAAATTATTGTTAGTGCAGTTCATCATTATGTACTCTACTATTGTAGCCTTATGCCAGACTATGCTAAATTTAATTAAAAACTCTATTTAATGAACTTGTTATTGATTAATGATTAAAAAGAGGCTTCTTGAAAGTCTATTCCACGTTAGGTGTACTATCCTTAGAGGTAACTGCCTATCTACATATATTTGAATATCTACCTGCTTTTAAAAGATAAATATATAACACATCTAATAAGTATAAATACAAGTAGTGACTTTCCAATCGTAGCTCAGATATGGCACAAGGCCGAAAGTATGGGGTACCCAGTGAGGATCGAACTCACTACTCAGTCGTAATAGTTCTAGCGAGACAAGCTTGCTAACCATTACACCACCCGAGTTGCCCAAAGTATAAATATAAGTATACACGTGCATGAGTAAGCACGCACAAAGACAGGTTCACTTGCACACACGTATTAAAGATAATAAAATGAAATTATTGCTTAAAGATGAGAGGGCGGTATTAAGTGCAACAGAAACTACATGTCTCTGGTGTACGCTGGATGTCCTCTCAAAATCTCATCTCTACATTCATGTTCCACAATTTTTTGTTTTCATTTTTTTTATTTTTTTTTATTTTTTTTTTTTATCAATTTGATTTTCCTGCAATTCTATAATGCACCTACCTACCCATCTTCTGTGCAAGAATCACTTTTCAAACTCCCGTCTTATCTCCTCGACTAGCGGAAATGCCGACTTGGAGTGTCTGTCTTAACGGGATGCGTCTGATGTGTAGCCAAATGCAAATAGCATTCACTTTATGCTGGATTCATTTACAATTCTTTTCAGGTTACCTTTAGTTTTCAATTTCTTTTCTTTCTTTCTTTCTTTTTTTTTTATTTAAATGATTTTTTTTTTTACTTTTTTCAGTTGAAAATTTTCGGCAGTTGGGTAGCAGAGAACTGAATCTTTCTTCGATCTTTTAAGAGACAAACAATTTCACTGGTGTAATATGATGCCCTGGTATGATAAAGGTTTCCCCACTTTTCTTTTTTTTTTTCCTCTCATTTTCTGATCTTCACCCTCCTGCCATCCCCCGATACACAACAGGTCAAATCTATCCCCTAAAACTACTTTAATATCTGCTGAACAGTGTTAGCTGTTAATCATGAGCATTCTTCTTGTTCTATGTGGCATATTTCTTCAGGACTTGGATGATCACGGCTCTCGACAATTTCCTATCCTTTGTAAAGTTTGCCTTTTTGTTGTCGCTCCTAATTCCTGTTCTGCCAACCATTTACGCAATAACGTTTTTCTTTATCTTCTATATACCGTGTCCCTTCAGGACGTTGGCAACCATGGCTCTTCAGAATTTTATATATCTCTTCTTATCTCTGTTCTGACAATTATTTAAACAAGCTCGGTAGATAAGTTATACGTTACTTTCCTCCGTCCTTCTCGCCTTCAGTATGTTCTGAGAGTGTCAAATTTTCTAAGTCTTCTTTCTTTATTATGTGGCCTGGAAATTTCAACACTGTCTTTCTGAATCTAGGTCCAACTGTACAAAATGTGATTTAGCATCATTCTCGAGTAATGAGCAAAGTTCATGAAATTATGTTCCTCGCCTATTACCCCATAAATTTAAACTTTGACCCCACTAGGTATTAATATAAATTACTCGTAATATATTAAAAATAGACTTATGTTTCTTGG
>OZ010616.1:29081630-29096630 GCA_963932145.1 Acanthosepion lycidas
GAAATTTGTTTGCAGTCATACACATTAGTGAAAAAACTTGTTCCCAAATGTAAGTGAAAAGGAATACCATTATGATTATCACACATTTTAGATACAAATGAGTAGGGCGTTACCGTGAAAAGAAGAAACTTCAAAAAAGAATGAATGAATGGATAGAACCATATACTCATCTTGATGGAATATCATGATCAATAAAAAGGGTGATAGAGCAGAGAGTGGGTTCATGCCATTACTAAGGGCAACAATCAGAACGCGCTATTAACATTTCCATTTAATAGCTAAAAATAAAGCAATATTATTTCTTTGATAATTTTATATACAATCAAACCTAAATAAATATTGTTCTCTCTTCATGACTTACCAAGATTAGCTTTGGCGCAAGGTGACATGTATAAAGTACATATTAAGGATCGAAATAGTAAGGATGGAAAAAGTAAGGATGGAAATAGTAAGGATCGAAAAAGTAAGGATCGAAAAGGTAAGGATCGAAATAGTAAGGATAGAAATAGTAAAGATGGAAAAAGTAAGGATCGAAATAGTAAGGATCGAAATAGTAAGGATGGAAAAAGTAAGTATCTAAATAGTAAGGATCGAAATAGTAAGGATGAAAAAAGTAAGGATCGAAATAGTAAGGATGGAAAAAGTAAGGATGGAAATAGTAAGGATGTAAAACGTAAGGATCGAAATAGTAAGGATCGAAATAGTAAGGATCGAAATAGTAAGTATCAAAAAAGTAAGAATCGAAATAGTAAGGATGGAAAAAGTAAGGATCGAAATAGTAAGGATCAAAAAAGTAAGAATCGAAATAGTAAGGATGGAAAAAGTAAGGATCAAAAAAGTAAGAATCGAAATAGTAAGGATGGAAAAAGTAAGAATCGAAATAGTAAGGATCAAAAAAGTAAGAATCAAAATAGTATGGATGGAAAAAGTAAGGATCGAATTCTATATTTAGTAACAATGGTGAATCAAATAATTATCTCAATTCAAGATTGCTTGATTCCCCTTTACTTTGTTCGAATTGCAAGAGTAAATGATTTTCATATTTTCCAGTTTTAAACCTATTGCCTATTAACTAAATAAAGAAAAACTCTTTGTGTTATGTTGCTATAAATCATTGATTCTAATATAATAAAATAAGGAATCTAATAATATATATATAT
Source organism: Acanthosepion lycidas (assembly GCA_963932145.1). NCBI lineage: Eukaryota > Metazoa > Mollusca > Cephalopoda > Sepiida > Sepiidae > Acanthosepion > Acanthosepion lycidas. Next base: position 29,082,791 of record OZ010616.1, read on the forward strand.
ATATATATATATTTCCTGAGTCAAACTCAATACTTACAATAATCTTAATATAAAATATTAGCTGAATATTTAAAAGTTCTATATTTTAAGACAAAAAGTGTTATGAGTTATAAGTCACGATCTGTATGGGATACACAGTAAATACTGAAGCCGCATCTTCTTTTATGCGCCAACTCCAAAATTTCTTGTACATTGCTATCTCTTCTAAACACTATCAGGTTATCCATTTAAACTGGCTAGGTAGATTATACATTATCTTCCATCGTCCCTTATGCCGTCAGTATTTCCTCTGAGTGTTAAATTCTCTAAGCCGTCTTTTCTTATTATGTGTCCCCTAATATGTTCAGTCCATGGTATTCTCAGCAGCCTTCTGTAGAGCCACATTTTTATCGCCTCAATTTTTTCTCATTTGTGAGGAGATTGTCCAGCATTATCTTTTTGACTATTGATCATAAAAAAAAAGAGTAAATGAATAGAATCACATCCTCATTCTTTTCTCTGTTGATGGAATACCAGGATCAATATAAAGGGTAATAGAAGAGAGCGCAAAAGAAATGGTTTCATGACTTTACTAAAGGCAACAGTGTGAAAGCTCTATTAAAATTCTCAACCAGAATTTGCATCACAGTTATTCATTTTCAGGGCTAGTTATTACGTGTGAGGCGCAGTTTTAACGAGAGACCAACAAAACTCCTCAACTCAAAGATGAACCGAAGGCAAGGATCATGGCAGCATTCACCAACATAAACAAGGATACTGGCCATAAGAGTTGCAGGAGATTCCGAAGTCATCTGGAGGGCAGGGTTGAAGCCAATGGCGATTTTATTGAATAAATTTACTCTTTAGTATTTCAAGATATTTTTCTGTAATTTTGGTAAATATATCTTTTAAAATGAGATGTCAGTGTTATTTTCATTTTTGCATAATTTACAGGACAATTTATCCATCGCACCATATATATATATATATATATATATATATATATATATATATATATATATATGTATATGTATATGTGTGTGTGTGTGTAATTTATCGAACATCCAGGCAGGTGTTAATACGGTTTAATTAAAAACAGAGAATTTAATTAAATAAATTATATCTACGAAAATAACGTATAAACAGAAAACATTAAATAATTATCGGACTTAATCTGTTTTATATATATATATATATATATATATATATATATATATTAGGTTGGTGCAAAAATATTGACGTAATAATGTCGTTTTTTGACCAATTTTTAAACGTCAAAAAACGACATTATTACGTCATTATTTTTGCACCAACCTAATATATATATATATATATATATATATATATATGTGTGTGTGTGTGTGTGTGTGTGTATACTACAAACAATGTGAATCTTCACTTGTAAATATTATAAAGGAATACACTACCCCAATTGACCCGAATTAAGAAAATTAAATTAATTATCTACTACAAAAAAATTTAAAACAGCTAACCTTATCCTGAAGAATAACAACACAACAGCAAAGTCAAAATTACAACGAACAAACATTATCTACGAGTTCAAATGCCTCTTAAGCAACTGTGTTTCTCATCAAACCGAATTCCTAAATAATTACATCGACTACATGCCTATCCAGACGTCTTACGATACACCTGTCTGACCAAAGCTCTATTAGAACCCATTTAAACACGCACACAAAGTTACCAGACACCATCCGAAACATACTCGTAGAAAATACAAATATGATATCCTCATCCACCTGTAAAAAAGATTAAAAATAATGGAAGCCCTAATAATAAAAAAGAAAAAAGCCAACACTTAATAATATTAACTACGGACACGGCCACAATATGCTAACTGTGTTCGGAAAATAAAGCATCTCTATAACGCTAGAAACATACACACAGCGCACACACTCAGTAAAACTGAAAAAATAAAAGCATCCTTGATAATGGCTAAAAGTATAGCCGAAAGCGCCCGGAATTCTAGAACATTTGAACAGTTTCTACACACTCTGTGTACCAAAAAGAAAACACTTGTTGGATCACAAGAAAAATTAAATAAAAAGGTTAATCGTATTACCTTGTCTGTCGTTTTTAATGAAACATGAATAAATAAAGCCTATATATATATATATATATATATATATATATATATATATATATATAGGATTCTGTTACTCAACATCAATTATCTTTAAATCAATATTCAATTTCATTTTATATTTATACAGTTCAGCGGTCACTTTAATGTACATTCCAAAATGATGTAACACATGGTAGCATCAACTTAATATATCAACATGTCGTGTCGAAATAATGAGTAATCGTTAGTAATACTGAATGGAAAATTTAAATTAACAACACTCTTGTTTCAGTATCTGTCTATATTTCTGAGATAAGGTATTATGTACATTATTTACATTATTTGGACTATTGTCCTCATCTTTGTCACCATATTTATTACATTTCGGCCTTTCAATATCTGTCTATATTTCTGAGATGAGGTATTATGTACACTATTTACATTATTTGGACTATTGTCCTCATCTTTGTCGCCATATTTATTACAACGTTTTGGCCTTTCAGTATCTGTCTATATTTCTGAGATGAAGAATTATGTACACTATTTACATTATTCGGACTATTGTCTCCTCATCTTTGTCGCCATATTTATTACAACGTTTTGGCCTTTCAGTATCTGTCTATATTTTTGAGATGAGGTATTATGTACATTATTTACATTATTTGAACTATTGTCTTCGTCTTTGTTGCCTTATTTATCATAACGTTTCGACTGTTGTACGGTCCGGCCTTCTTCAGGTGTTGGGAAAGTCGAACTGAACCCTTTATTTTGATCGCTGGGGTAGACTATTCTAGTTCCACCGTCCATGTCTAATGGATCTCATATTTCAGTTATCTCCTGTTAATTCCCCTCTCCAAGTTCTCCACTGCTTTAACCAGGTATTGAACTCACACTCTTTGGGTCCTGTCACTGGATCTAACTAACGCCTTTATCCACTGTGCCATGTGTCAAATCGACTTGTGTCAAATTAATCTAAGTAAATTTCTATACAAGATATTTTCTCGTGCATCCGTCTTGTCAAGTAGCGTTTGTGTGCATAATTTACGTATGTATATCATAATTCTAGCTCATCTATGCGGGATACGAATGATAATGCGTGTGTGTATATATATATATATATATATATATATATATATATATATATATATATATATATATATATATATATATATATATATGGGGGGGGGTGTAATAAAAGTTCAGTTGACTATTTATCTATTAAACACATTTTTGAGAATTTTGCTGACGATGAAATGCGTTAAATTCTAATAATTTTAATTTTGCTTTTGTTTAGTAAATATTCGCTCAACAAAAGGCCCAGAAACACTCAAATTAGATGGTTACTGAATTAGCTGTGTTGTATGGATGTAGGAGGGTCACGTGGATAAGTAAGATAAATAATCACTGGACCTAGACTTGAAGAGGTTAAGAATGTAATGTTAAGGAGAGCATCTACGCTAGAGTTTGTTCCACAAGGTAGATGTTCTTGGGAAAAAGCTATCTGAGCCGAACTTGCTTCTTAAAAATGGAATACAAAAAGGATTAGGATGATTCGATCCCGTGTACCTGACATGACAGTTCCGAGCTGTAAAGTTCTGAACTGGTCAAACTAAGGATTGTAGTTCCCGTGAAGTTTTGCCATTTAAATAGCGATAAGCTTCCTAAGACATGTCTGTACAAAAGGGGCCGAAATATGGAAATAAGTCATCCCGCACATGGCCTGGTAAATGATTTTGAAATCTGTCAAGGCTGGAAAGTGAGGATTGAGCAGCTCCAACCCAGACATGGCAGCTAAATTTCATTTCTGTACTGTTCTGACTCTTATCAAGATAAGAGATAATGTATTAACGTATATTAAGATGTAAAATATTAAAATAATGATTAATTATTTAGGATATTGCATGAATTAAGTATGAAGAAAAATATAGGGAAAAAACAAACAAAAATCCTTATATGCAATTATACGTTGACCTTATATTAACATTAAATCATCATAATTATGGAAATTATGCTGATTTAATGTTAATATAATGTCAACATATAATTGCATATAAGGATTTTTGTTTGTTTTTTCCGTATATTTTTCTTCATACTGTCGGATCTATATCTATATATTTGCTTACATAAATTAAGCATATATATATATATATATATATATATATATATATATATATATATATATATATATATATATATATATAGTTGGATTGATGTGAGTTTATGACCCGATCGTCAGACAAACCCGTGGTCACAAACTCACATGAATCCAAATATGTTAGCTCTATCACTGATATTGAGCGCTTTCCAATAAGTACCGCGCATATACATTATATAAATAATATATATATATAAAAAATTGCATATATATATATTCAATTCATATTTATATATATACGCATTATATATATATATATATATATATATATATATATATCAGTTACTATTATACAGGGTGATTGAAAAGTAACTCCCTATTTTATGCATAATGGACTCTCCCGTCTAACTATAATTTTTACAAGACGAGAGAGTCCATCATAGATAAAATAGGGATTTACTTTTTAATCACCCTGTATTTTGGACTTATCTATAAATATAAAAAATGTATGTTACACTTAAAACATTTACGCACTAAAACAAATTTTTATGAATATTTTAATAAGGATAGATATAATTACCTTATAGAAATATATACGGAAAATTCTACAGACATCGCTTGGTTAGAATTAATGTTATTGTGGCAAATTTGACTTGCATTATAAAATCGGACATATTGCAGGAAGTTAAGGGTATACACCTGGGTATCGTAAAAACAGATGGGTAATAAAATAATAACAAAACAAAAAAGAAAAATCCAGAGTAATATATGAATATAAGAAAAAGGTAATAAGACACAAGAACCTAGACTAAGATTTTACTGCATTCTCAGGACTAAAAATGGGAATATAAACAACTACAAACACTAAATAGTGTTTGTTAAACAAATATTTAGTACCTATCAAAATGTTCTTCGGAGTTACTTTCATATGTATTTATATTCATAATGCATTCCTATAACAAAACATCTAAATGCCTAATACACAATAATTCATTAATTTAATAAACATTCTAAATGCGTAATAACGCATTTCTATAACAAAATATTTAAATACCTGTATTGTATGCATTATTTTATATTTGAATAAATTAATTATTCTTATAAATATGGTTGGTAGTTAAGAAAATAGAGGGATTCCGTGATTTCTTTTTCATTATCTTCGAAGTGGTTGTTGTATAAAAAAAATTCTTACATTACTTTAAAGCTTTAGAAAATACTATATAATACTGCTTATATGACGAAAATAACTCTTTTGGGTTGCAGATGTCAACAAATCAGTATTATAAAAGGTGACGATTATTTCTAAATCAGAAACAATGACAAGAAAATGATCATGTTTGATTTCAGACGATATTGCGGGGTATTTGTGCCATCCAACGCATATTCTATGGAAGAGCGTTTGCAAAGTTAGGAAGTTGCTGAAAAGATAGTAAGAGAAGGAATGTGTGTGTGTGTGTGTGCGTGCGTGTGTGTGTGCGTGCGTGTGTGTGTGTGTGTGAGAGGGTGCGTGTGTGTGTGTGTTGTGTGTCTGCGTGTGTGTGTTGTGTGTGTGTGTGTGCAGTGAGGGTGGAGAAACCATGGCTTTCTTCTGAACACGGTCTTCTGCATTAATATGTTGTTTTTGTTTTATATTCATTCGATCGCTTTGAAGGTTATCTTTGTAATCTTATTTAAAAGCAATACCATTTTTCGCTAGAATAATAATTCAGCATGATTTTGTTACTTGTAATTCTGCGAGTTAGGAATCTTGCGACAAATTGAATTTATTTTCCGAAACTGGTTCGTAAGCGTAGGAAAGAGAAAGGGAGAACAAGGCAAAGACCAAGGGAGAACAAGGCAAAGACCAAGGGAGAAAAAGTGAGAGATAGATAGATAGATAGATATATAGATAGAGAGAGCGGGGAGGGAAAAAGAAAGAAAGAGAAAGAGTGAAGAACATTACCACGAGTAAAATTCTTCTAATGCTTCTCGAAAGACGGACGCATCGATTCTGGTTCGGTCGTAAGACTTCCTTACACAGCACTGTAACGGTTTCAACTGTCGACTAACTCTGCCGACTTGACCTTCTTATTCTTGTAATTTGCTCATGATTGGGGAGTTAAAAACCAATGTCCTTGAAATAACCAGCAGTTCATTGTGATAGTGAATGGAAAAGGAATCGCTCATTGATAAATCTTCACGCCATCTTGTGTCATTAATTTTTCTTGGCTTGTCAATATAGACATGTATACACATAGACATATATATATCTTATTTGAAAAATAAATTTTTTGTATCAAAATGCTACTTGATATTAACATAACTTTATATTTAATATATATAGAAGCTGATAAGGTCTTCGAAGATTAAAAAAAAAAAAAAAAAACATGAAAATATTAAAAAAATCAATCAATTTTCCTAACAGCTAAATCATTTAAATATAAAGAAATGAAATGATAAATACTTAACAGGATGTGCAGGCAGCGTAAAAGTTATCGTTGTGGCAAGCAGAATCAGCATTCCAAATTCAAATTCTGGTTGAGTTCGTTGCATTTATTTTCGTACAAGTATCCTTTCGAAAGTTATGATTCCATCTCTCTCCCCCACTTGATACTTGTCAAACAGTAGGATCGCCTAGCCCCTCTAAAAAATAAACATGGGGATATTTAACGATCGAATGAATATAAAACAAAAACACCGTGTTAAACAGAAGACTGTGTTCAGAAGAACACTATTATTTGTTAAACAAATATTCACTACATTCACCTGTCTAGCTTAGGTTAGTCTAAGAGAAGGAAACTTGTTGGGCTGATGAATGAAAACCTACTCGCTACTAAAACCAAAGCAGTAACATCTAACTTGGTGAGACTGGAGCCATATATTCCACGGGTGTGTTTCAAGAAACTCATATGATGAAATAAATAAATATAAAATAATAAAATGTTTTGAAGAGAGACATTTAAATATATATTTTTAATAGAAATGCATTATTAGAAATTATTCTAGATTTTTGCGTTTTTAAAGTATGAAAGTAACTCCGAAGAACATATTGATATACAGTGAATATTTGTTTAACAAAAAGCACTGTTCTTCTGAACACAGTCTTCTGCTTAACGTGGAGTTTTTTGGGGTTTTTTTTTAATACTCATTCAATCCTTAACATCCCCATGTTTATTTCTGGGAATAAAAGATAAAAACAACTCTGAAGAAAAAGAAATATAGATTGAGGAACAACACTTTAAATAATGTGAGGACAATTGCAATGAACAGAAATATTTTCTGTTCATTGTGATTATCCTCACATTATTGTCTCTTTATAGAAAAGCTGAAAAACAATTGTGAATAGTTAGCACATGGAAAAGTTTCATTGATATTGTAAATATTTATTATCATCTTATCATTATCTATATATAGTGTGGGTGAAACTAACTCTAAAAAACACCCTAATAGCTAATTAACATCTGATTAGCAATCAAAATTCTCCTTGATTTTAATATTTCCACATTTAATGATGTCGTCCTTGCGAAGAATGATATCGTACAATGAAAGAACTTAAGCAACTCTAAAAAATATCTTTGTAGTTAATCAATATTTAAGCGACAATCATTATTTTTGATTTCATTACCATTTCGATGTTTATTGCCGACATCCTAATATAAAAAGTATGAAAGCAACTGTGAAAATAACTTGTCAAATATATGATTAACACGGAAGGAAAAGTTGATTTTTTTTCATATTTTTATGTTTATATTCATCATCCTGACATTATCAATATACGTAGATTATTTTACAAGTGATAAGAATAAAACATGTTTTATTAATAGATTAACAAACAAATCTCATTTATTTTGTTAATATTCCATGTTTATTGTCATCATCCTCACAATATTATCTATATCAAAAGAAACTATAAACATCTACCTTATAGTTCATCAATTTTTGTTTCACTATCATATTTTCTTGATTTTGTTAATATTACCATAAAAGTGAGCCATAAAAGTGGATTAATGTCTGTGTGGTGTTTTATGCGCGTAACAAAAGGTAAGAAGTGAAATTTATGAGGTAAATTAATGGCTGACCCTAGACTTGAAGAGGTCAAGATTGTAGTGATCAGAAAAAACATCTTTCTTGGGAAGAAGCTGTTCGAGTAGAACTTACTTCTTAGGAAATAAAGATGATTCATTCCTGTGGATGAGAATGATTCATGCTTGTATCATGGCGGGTTCCAACTACAAAGGTCAGGGTTGGTGAAACCAAAGAATGTAGCTCGTCAGTATGCTTAACTTGGGAGAGGCTTGCTAAGTTTTGTGTGTAGGGTGGAAAATAATTTATCACCCATAAGGGCGTTTAGAAGGTTTTGATGTCTATCAAGACAGGTAATTGATTAGGCAGCTTCAGCTCAGATATAACAGCGACACCTCATTTTTTATTTGATTTTGCTTTTGTAAAGATAGATAAAGAAGGAGTCAGATACTTACTGCTGTGGCACAATTAACCACATCAATAGATCAGATATATTAGTTCAACTTGTGGTTTGAGTTGAGCTTGAGTCTCAATAGATGTTCAAGACAAGGAGCCTCATTGAAAGGATATCCATTCATCATGATAGGTGAAAGTTATAGGATCTGCTCGGGGATGGTGGAACATTATTAGTTATGTTTTGGAGGTAATGAATTTTACAAGCCAGTCCTTAGGGTTAGGTCAGATGAGATGTCAGCATCTAAATTCTGGTTATCCAGATTTTGAGAGGAATTAATATTTGACAAACAGTCAAGACGCTTTGGTTTATTTTAACATTTCCATTGTTATTCGCATCAATCGTAGTACATTATTTATGAAAGAAAATATGAAAGATGTTCTGTGAAATAGAAGATTGCTATTAGTTGATACCACAATACTTACACATACACACAGTAACAAGAGACTCTAGATATTGACAATAAAATTAAAACAAACAAACGCACACTCAACAAAATTACATTCAAACTAGTCACAACACATTACATTGCATCTTGACATATGGTTATGTTGTTAATATTTCGGTCTCTCACGTGGTACGACGTCATAGAACTGCATTATGAATTTACGAACAGCCACTGCTATTCCGCAACCGTTATCGTCACATAGCAGTCTTCTATACCAACATAACAGAATATCATCTTTGATGGTGAATATCTTTGTTTAAATGTCCGTATAACCACTCTGAAGATGGCTCACGTGAGCCGAAAGCTTAGATCAAGGAACAGCTTAATATAAAAATATCCAAATGTTGAACAATTTTTGTCTTTATTTTCACCCGAAATTGAAGCAAATATATGGACTTTAGAACGGCTCATGATCAAACATAATAAATATTCATATATTTAACAATATATGTTTTAATAATGATCTACGGCCCCAATACACTATATATATATATATATATATATATATATATATATATATATATATATATATATATATTCAAACATTTTTCATTGAATAATATACATATATAGATATTTTTGTAATAGTCCTTTCTAGTACTCAAATCAATTGCTTGATGTTAAGATGAAATTCATCAAGGAGAGTGGCGAGTTTTTTCCTACCCAAGTACTTTCGAACTCCTACAACGTCATCTATATATGTCTACATTATTCAATAAAACATGTTTGAATGAAGGTATGCTGCCTAAATAATATACATATACATACATATACATAAGAGTTTATATACACACGCACGCATGCGCGCGCGCACACACACACATATAGATATATAACCAACAATACATGATCATAATAAGACTAACAGGAGATTAATACAGAATATTATATATATATATATATATATATATATATATATATATATATATATATATATATAGTATTCTGAGTCTGTCTATATTTCTGAGATGAGGTATTATGTACAGTATTTACATTATTCGGACTATTGTCCTCATCTTTGTCGCCATATTTATCACCACGTTTCGGCCGTTGTACGCTCCGGCCTTCTTTAGGTGGTTGGAATTTCGAACTGAACCCTTTATTTCGATCAGTTGGGTAGAAGAGGAGGAGGAGGAAAACAACACTCAGAAAACAGTCTGCCTGCCTTATGTGAAGGGGTTATCAGAGAAAATACAAAGAATCTGCGGGCCATATAACATCAGGACAACATTCAAAAGCTTGACGACACTTCACAGATCTCACTCTCGAGTGAGACCCCCCCATAGAGGAGAACATGACTATAGACTGTGCGTACGCTATCCCGTGCAGCTGCGGAAAGGAATATAAAGGAGAGACAGGCCGCCCCCTCAAGGTAAGGCTTCAAGATCACCAGAAAGCTGTAACGCGAGGGGAAGTAGAAAAATCAGGCGTGGCTGACCACATATGGAGAGAGATCATCGCCCCCTGTGGGATCATGTTGAGATCATAGACAGGGAACACCATTGGAAAATTCGTAAACTTAATGAATGAACACATAAAAATCTCCTGAGCCGACCAAGCATAGAAATAAATACAATATGGAAACCAGTAATAAGGAGTGCCAGAGAAAAGCAATGATAACAAAGTTGCAATATGAACTCTGGTAAAAACATGCAATGATAACAGCAAAATTGCAATATGAGCACTGGTAAAAATGGTTGCTGAAAACATTAGGTTTATAATACCAAGAAATTCATACCCAAATGTCCTCAAGGACACATGGCACAGTGGATAAAGGCGTTGGTTAGATCCAAAGAGTGTGAGTTCAATACCCCGTTAAGGCAGCGGAGAACTTTCAGAGGGAAAAATTAGCAGGAGATAACTGATAACTGACATCCATCAAACATGGCATGTGGAACTAGAACAGTCTACCCCAGTGATCGAAATAAAGGGTTCCGTTCGAAATTCCAACCACCTGAAGAAAGCCGGAGCGTACAACGGCCGAAACGTTGTGATAAATATGGCGACAAAGATGAGGACAATAGTCCGAATAATGTAAATAATGTAATATTCTGTAAGACTAACAGGAGATTAATACAGAATATTACCTATATATATATATATATATATATATATATATATATATATATATATATATATAGAGAGAGAGAGAGAGAGAGAGGTAATATTCTGTCTTAATTTCCTGTTTCTCTTATTAACAGTATTAATAATACCAACCAATCAATATAAGGTGTCAAAGATGCAAACTAATCAACCATACATGATGTTAATAAGAGTAACAGGAGATTGATATAGAATATTAGATAGATAATATTCTGTTTTAATCTCTTGTTAGTCTTAACATGTCTCATGTATTGGTAGTTAGTTTGTATTTTTGACATTACATTGATTGGTTGGTATTATTAACATTTTATATGGATGATCTTATTTAACGGTTGCATATTAATTTACTAAATAATTCTATACGTTTGAATTATTTATTAATTTCTTATAAGAGGCCTCTTATGTATCAGCTACAAAAATGTAAGTAGGAAATCCACAAAGCATATAAAAAAAAATTGGATTACGTTCAATTACCTCTCTACCCCTCCACCTTCATTTCTTGGGAAAATTGACCGTCTGACATGTATACACTTTGTAATCATCTTTATCTTAACTTAATGTCTGGCTGCTCTCGGCAAATAATTTCCGACCATGATCCATTTCTAAACTTTTATATTTTAATATTTTCTTCTTCGCTTAGTTTGAATTGAACGTAGGTCATATTGGATTGGTTGATCAGAGTAAAGATCCCAAGCCTTTATATACTTTTTTTTTCGAAAAAAAGAGGATGTACTTTGCTTTGTAAATGAAAATAATCGTTCACTCACGAGTAATTTACAAACGTCTGAGGAGACACAATGGTATGCGTAGAAAATTGTATAGCGATTTTTACTAGTTCTTTACTTGTTATATATATATATATATATATATATATATATATATATATATATATATATATATATATATATGTGTGTGTGTGTGTGTGTATGTTGCTTAAGATTTACTATTTTTATTGTGGAAGAGTGATCCATATCGGGAATAGAGCGTTTGAAGATATGAACAAGGTAGACATAGATATCAACACTAAATGGTAACAGGCCGTTTTAACATGCTTACCAAGGCACACATTTTCTAGGCTATAGGAATGCGGGTTCGAATCCTATCGAGAGTTACAATACTTTAATAATATTTTGTATTATCTATTTCGGTAGCAGTTAATGTCACTCTCTGTAAAAAGAAAATAAAGTTTATAGTATATATATATATATATATATATATATATATATATATATATATATATATGATTAATACAAATAAAATTGATTGATTGTAGACGAAATGTTTAGTAATCGTTCTGTCTGCTCATCAGAAGGTTTCAGTATATATATATATATATATATATATATATATATATATATAAAATCAACACTCAGTAGCAACAAGCTGTTTCTAGCATGAAACAGCCTGTCGCCACTGAGTGTTGACTTCAATGTTCATTTCATATTTATATTTACATATATTGAGCACTTTATCCCATAAATATTGCACACATTAAAACTATATTTCTGCGCACACACACACACGCACACACACATATATAATTGGACACTGGGATCAATACAAAGCGACGACAGTCTGTTTCATGTTTCAAAGCAATCTTCAGGCCATGCCAATTTTATATTTGCATACGCTCTATCACTGACATTTGACCATAAATATAACTATAACATACATTAAAACTATATCTTTATCATATATATGTGTGTGCGTGTGTGTGTGTATATACATGCATCCATATATATATATATATATATATATATATATATATATATATATATATATATATCTTTGTGTCTATAATATTATGTATGTATCTGTACATGAGCGCATGTATACATGTGTGTGATTTTCTGATACTGACTTTTATTCTTTGTTTCTTTATTATTAAATTTGGTAATTCTCCAAGATTGTTGAGCCGTCAGTCATAACACTGTTATTATAAATGTAATATAATTACAAATATTTACCCGTAAGACTGTCATCCATTTCTCGTCACGAATGACGCCATACATAACGTCAAGAAGTATTCTCATGTACATGCTGAGAAGTTCTCGGCTTGATCACGAAGCGATTAAAAATTGTTTCGGTATTTATTCATTTGGTAAGATTTTGGGGAGTGGATTCTCTTCCTAATATATATTTTGCTTGTTCATTAGCTATATTTTTTAGTGGTTCGAGCAGAGATATTTTCAGCCAATCAACGTAAATATTTGTTGAGTATGACGAAGACGACTGCGTTTATATATATATTTATATGAAAAAATATATTCTTAACGTGTGCTATATTTACAGGATAAAGTGCTCAACATCAGAGATAGAGTGTGTGTAAATATCAGAGTGAACACTGAAGTCAACACTTACAGGCGACAGTCTGTTTCATGCTAGGCGCAATCGTCAGGCCTGACGATTGCGTCTAGCATAAAAAAGACTGTTGGCTCTAAGTGCTGACTTCAATGTTCACTCTTATATATATATATATATATATATATATATATATATATATATATATATATATATATTATTGCAGGCTCAGAAGAATTTTAAATTTACTGGAAGAAATCGAAAATGAGATGAAGTCTTGAAACCGCCGAAATTACAAGATTATTGAGAACAGTAACAATACTGAGTTAAAAATATTGAAAAGATTTGTTGTCTTATGAGCCCCAAGATATG
>OZ010616.1:29101630-29104130 GCA_963932145.1 Acanthosepion lycidas
CACAGTGAAGCGGCGGGCCGGATAAACAAGTATCGGGAGCTGGATTCGGCCCATGGGCCGTAGTTTGGTGACCCCTGATATAAAGGAAAACAGCGCCTTAGAGTAATTGTCTACATGATCTGAACACCAGTTTGGTTTCAGGAAAATCCAGCAATCCACTATGACTTTTCTTCTTTTATGTGTGTCGTAAGTTAAAATAAGTGACTTGAAATAAAATACAAATTTCACTCGACTAATTTTTTAGTAAAGCTGCTATATATATATATATATATATATATATATATATATATATATATATATATATATAAAGTTTGTCACAAACTTTCGATAGCACTGTTTTAGATATGATCCTGCTACTATTTATAAGAAATTCGAACCCCAGGGTCTTTGCGTATTACACCATACTTCCCTGCTGTAAAATGAGGACCAATTTTATTGTTATAATTACGAAAGAATACAATTTGTTTAATTACTAAATAATATAATTTTAACTCCAACTATATCGTGTAGGGCTTTGATATACATGCTTGGGTTCTATAAAACGCTTTCGGTTCTGGGTACTGGATTTTTATTTGAAGACTTTCACTTTCAAGAGGCATCAATGACTCATCTTGAACTGGTGACTGAACAGACGTCGGACTACAACTGTACAGTCATCTATAGGTTATTTTCAGGTTTAGACGCATTAGTCAAGATTACTGGGATTTTCTCGACACGGAGATAAACTTTTGGTTAATTAAATTAGTGAACCTGGGTATTCGCCATGGCGTGGCGAAATCGTCAATGTTAAAGATTAAACGAAGACATAAAGGAAAAGGTTATGCATGGATTACTCACAGACGATAAATATACTGATCCTGATCCCTACCACTTGCCAAAAATGGATTATTTAGTTACAAAGCTTGCCAAGTATAAGTATTTCCTAAAATTTGACTTAAAAGTGCCTATTATCAAACTAAAGCAATCTGACAAAAAGTACACTATTTTCGAAGACAATGGTCAACTTTATCAGTTTACTCGACTTCCATTAGGGGTAAACAATGAGGGTGCAGGACAATTCAACGTCATACAAAATATGAAATTCTTTCGTCGACCTTAAAATCGAATAAAAATAACTCAAGTATCAGTTTTTAATACATAACTTTATTTTTAATTTAAAAATTTATTGAGAATTGTATATAATTTCCCTGGAATATTCAGTTGGAGATCGTTGTGAAAAAGAAGAAACAGTCTGCAAAATTCTTTCATCTGCCTTCATAAACTTCTTCAATTTAGTGGGAGGGATCCTTGCATTACACCAGGAGCCTTAGTCACAACGCCAAAATTGTATGTTGCTGTCTCTTTTACTTAACTTAACAAATATTAGGTTGGTGTAAAAATAATGTCGTTTTCTCACATAGTAACATATGTGAGAAAACGACATTATTTTTGAACCAACCTAATACAAATAAATGGCCTTCGTGTGCAATTTTTTCTTTTCCACTTTGACTAAGAATTTCCATGTTTGGAGTGAGAAAAAGTGTGGAAATTAAACACCACTCAGCCAAATAGGTTGTTGTAACTAATAAATCACTAAGACAGACAGACAGACAGACAGACAAACTTTAAAAAATCTCTACGATTCAAAGGTGATCTAAAAGATGTGCGCAATATGACAGCCAACATCGGTTGGCCTGGTGTTGAGCTGGAGGTGATGAAATGTCCCCTCCCGATCAAAGGTGTTCCCACTTTCCAGAGATCAATGGACAAGACAATAAAAGAAGAAAACCTAAAAAAAATATGTTTCCTTATCTTGATAATATTATCATTTTGAGGTGAGACAGAAAGCGAGTACGATAAGAATCTCGAAGAATTTCTGAAAACAAATTTAACCTTAAATGGTCCTAAACTATTCTAAGAATAACAGCACCGAATACTTTAGGATATTCTGTGAGGAAATTGTATCAGACCTAGAACGGATGAAAACATTACAAGAAATGAAACCCCCCAAAAATACGGGAATACTTAATAGTTCCAGGTGAATGCTTGCAAATAAAAAACTGACCTTTCAAATAAAATACATCCCTTAGTTAGCGTTAAACGGTTTCCACTGAATAAAGAACTTCTAAAATCTTAGTTATGGACTATTGAGGAAAAGTTACTTTTCGAGGTCGAGTGTAATGCATTGGATAATGGTATATCCGCATTAAGTCAAAATGGAAGAGCCGTCGTGTGTATGTCAAAAATGCTTACAGAAAACGAAACGTGATATAATATTTAGGAAACAAGCCTTGGCTGTAATCATCACAATACGTAAATGGAGATATCATTTGTTACGATAGTATTTCAAATTTTATACCGATGCCAGATCGGGATATTTTATGTAGGATAAACGAAAGCGTAAAAATATGTATAAAAAAAAACACGCTAAAATCAATGAATGGAGAATGGAGCTCGGTGATTTAAATTTTGACATCAAGTTAACGACTTGGGAAGAGTAATGTAGCTGCTGATGATTTTA
>OZ010616.1:29109130-29111630 GCA_963932145.1 Acanthosepion lycidas
TCTAAACTATGTCTAGATTAGTTATGTAACACTGTTGGTGGATAATCATGAAATTTTTTTTATAGGAGATGAGGAAATTGAACGCATAATAAGCTGAACTATGTGTACTTTAGTACCAAATTTTTCTTCTATGTGCCGTGTCGCTTCAGGGCGTGTACGATCAAGGCTCTCAGCAATTTACAGTTCTTTGTAGCCTTAATAAGTTTTGTTTTTGTTATCTCTCTTATATCTTGCTACGCCATCCATTTACACGTACTCGCTAGTTAGGTTATACACTGTTTTCCTCTGTCCCTATTGCTTTCAATATGGCATGTGAGTGTCAAATTTCGTAAGCCTTCTTTCCTCATTATATGCCCTAGAAATTTCCAATGTTTCTTCCTAATGTTAATTATAAGTGTCCTTTTGGTTGCTATTGTGGTAAGATCCGTAAGTGGATCTTACCACAACAGATCCATTCATGATAACTATTCCTAGGAAATTGTCTAGAAAGGAAAGTAGATAATTCTATGACAGTGACTTGTCTAGCTGAGTAATGAATACTACTATCACGACTGACTCTGTCGAGTTAAGCGTTGTGTCTTGCCAAACCCCAACATCACAGCAGTAGCTATTCTGTAAAACTTCGTTGTTGCTTATATGTTCAGTCTATGGCATTCTCAGCATCCTTCCGTAGAACCACTTTTCTGTTGATTCAAGCTTCTTCAAGAGTGACCTAAAAATGATTTTTCAAGGACTGAACAAATTAAATTGCAGAGTAAGGAAAGGAGTGATCAGATTTAAAATAAATACATTGAATTGGCTGATATTAATGTCATTTTCGACAGCGAAACAATCATCATCACATTATAAGCATCAAAATTTCAAATTAATAATAATAATAATTGACATCTATAAAATAAAGTTAAATAAAAAAAATTAAAAATTAAATATATAAAAATACATGAAATATACATAAAATTTTAATTAATAAAATAAATAAATTAAATACATTAAGAGATAAATAAAGAACAATTTTATCGAACTTAAAATATGCATATATATGTGTGTGTGTGTGCACATACATACATATATATACATATACATAATAATAAAAATAATAATAATAATAATAATAATAATAATAATAATAAAGATAATATAAAATAAAAATAATTAATACTTTAAGATTATAACAAATATAGGCAAGAAAATCACACAAATGATCATATACAAAAACGTCAGTGCATGTACATATACATGTTAGTGTAAATTCTCCAAAATCAATGCTATTAGGGAATTTTAAATCTGTTCTTGTGTCTACACTTGAAGATAAGTTAATTCCTTTTGTTCAATAATTCATCAGCATTTTTATACATAATCATTATGATTTCTCCAGTATGCATAGATTGTATCTGTCCTGGAAGTTGTTGGGAGTCTGAAATTGATGATCCTCCATTTAATTTGTGGATGATCCTCCATTTCTAAGATTCCAATAATGTTTAGATAGAACAGTTTGATATCTTAAAGAAGGATATTCCTATGTATACTTTTTCTCATTTATATATTTCTTTCGTTAAAATGGTAGCTTTGTATAGTACATTTTCAGAATTACAAATGACTCCAACGGGGCAGTTACTTCCGGTTTTACAATTAAAGGAGGCTTGTTTTCTTGTGATTTATTGTCATAATTTTTTTTAAATATTTTTTAAAAACTTCGGTCTGAAGGGATGAATATTTGTATATTCATGAGATAAACTATAAGCGAATGGATTTTAAGGATTGTCTGTACTTATTATTATATTGCTCTATTACTTACATTGAGCTCTCTTTGGATTTATGTCCTCTTTAGAATTATCCCTAATAATTATCAATTGATATTATATATAATTAAATATGGTAAAGCCTCAAACCTTAATTTCACTAATCAATATAACACAATCAAATCTGAACTAGTGATGACCAATATAATGTATCAATTTTCACTGCTCAGTACAAGACAATTACATATATTGGACATACTATCATCTCCTTGAGTAGACACCTCGCGTGTTACTTATCAGATCAAAATGCTATAAAAATATCTATCAACCCACAATTGACAAGAACCTTAAGAAAAATTGTCGTCCAAAACACTAAAATTCTATATAAATCACATTACCGGAAACATCTCGTTATTAGAGAGGCGCTGTATATTAAGCATCAATCTCATACTATCAACCTCACCTTATTTAACAGTGGAAATAGAGTGTTAAATTTTCTTAAAATATAAAGATGGTGACGTGAACTCCAGTCGCGATCAACACGTGATGGTAAGGAATAAGCGCTGCTATTCAAAACAAAAAGCTACCCCCCACGACTTGCAAATGGCTAAAGAAGTGGTCGAAAGCGCTTGGACAATGAAAATTATGCAAACTTTCTGTAGATCCTTGCACCTACAAAACGTAAAAAAAAAGTTCTAAATTGTAGAGAATCTGAAGTTATTTTAAAATGTTTTAAATTATCGAAAGTTTGGAAGATAAAG
>OZ010616.1:29114130-29119130 GCA_963932145.1 Acanthosepion lycidas
TCTGGTCTACTTTGTATTGAGCACTCTTTTAAGAATAGTAATTGTTGGTTATTGGAATTCATTCCATACACACCAATCATATACTTGGTATATATATATATATATATATATATATATATATGTGTGTGTGTGTGTGTGTGTGTGTGTGTGTGTGTGTAATTTTTATTTGTTTAATTTGGTAAATCCATGAAAATAAATAGTTATTTCGCCGATGTTATTTTGCCGGTTCAGTTTATGCACTGATCTAAATACCACAATATAATCAATCTGTCACGAAACGAACCTGTTTAGCAACAGATTGTTTAATTAACAAGTAAATTAATAATTGTATGTGTATGGACGCATTAACTTTTATGCGCTTTTTTTTTATATAGTTATTATCAAACTTGGGCTCGCTCTCGATTGGTGGAACTTTCAGCATGGGATTACTTTCTTTTCTTTTTGTACGTCTTTTGTAAATTATGAGCCTCTAGCATAAAAATGCTTTCATTTACTGATAAGCTGATAAGGTCAATTTAGTACTAACATTCACTACTTTGATTCATAACTTCGATCCAAAATGGATTGCACTATTATTTTCTTTTATCCATAAGTATTCTTATAATATGTAGACACAGATTTCCATGCATCTCTGTTTGACATGTTTACAAAAGAATTCATTTTAACACATTTTTAGGGCAAACTAAATTGTGAAATGAAATCAATTCTTTTTGCCTATCCTTGCCAATTTAGATATATAATAAGTGATGCGTAAACCAATATATGTGCATCTGTTTTCTAATATATATATATATATATATATATATATATATATACAAAGAGAGAGAGAGAGAGAGAGTGTGTGTGTGAGAGAGAGAGAGAAAGAGAGAGAACGTAAAATAGACATTAATAGCATTCTTTCACACTTACCGATTTTTCAGTAATGTTATTTTTATTTGTATTAAAATGTCTTTCGAAAAATATTTAAATCAGAGCACTATTATATACGTAAGTAAATGAATATAGAAATATATATCTGTGTACGTGTGTTTAGATATACACACGTAGTATATATATATATATATATATATATATATATATATATATATATAACGTCGCTTATTGTATATCTCAATACAAACACATGCCTATGAAAGTGCTTCCAAAGAAAATTTATTATTATGGGAAAATGCAGACAGACAGACTGGAATATATATATATATATATATATATATATATATATATATAGAGAGAGAGAGAGAGAGAGATTATATACAGTGATAGTTGGCCAACAGCCAACATTTTACATAGACCATTCTATGAGGGTAATGAGTTCCAATATGTGTCCTTGTGCCACAGCAAGCCAAATTTAGTAAATAATAATATATAGATAGACGTTAATGCCCATTCTGTTTCATGCTTAAACGCAATCTTCAGGCCTGAAGATTGGATTTAAGCATGAAACAAACTGTCTCCGCTTCAATGTTCACATTTATTTTTACATGCGCCCTGTCCCTGATATTGAGCACTTTAATTTATAAATATGACATACCTTAAAACTATATATTTATCAAAAACACACACACACACACACAAATAAATATATATATATATATATATATATATATATATATATATATATATATATATAATTATTTATTTAAAAATATGATTCCAACACGCTACATAAGAGGTCTCATGTTTCAAAAACAAGAGCCGAAAACTTCAATATAATTATAAGAATTAAATTTAATTAAAGTAAGCTCTGTTTCATCTTCAAGCGAAATTTTTTTTGGAATAACTTATTTCTGAAATTTACGTGTTTTAATAGTATATTCATGATTGAAATCAAAATTTCCATGGTAACAGCCATGACGAATTTTTAAAATAGGTAGGGGTGTTGTGTGCTAATAATTTGTATCAGCATAGAGTTACTTTCATGTCAAGTCAGGGTAAGGTGGGGGGGTCTGAATTTAAAACGGAAGATGTTTTCAACCAGTCTGGTTTACGTGTCTATGGAGATTTATTTATTTATTTTATTTTATTTCTTTATGAAAGGGTTTTGTGTATATAAAACTGTCGTAACATTTGTTTTTTGACGACTTCATAAAGGGCTATCTTTTTTTTGTAGGGTGTTTAAACTTTTTATTGGGGCTATGGATTATAAAAGTTAATTTATTGTATGTTTGTTTTTAAGCTAAATTATTCAATGCGTGAATTTGATGATGTTGGCAAAAAACCGTTAACTCATGTCTATTGTTTAATAGACTTTTATTATTTAGAAACTTAATAATGTGCACTTTCTCATGGAGGCACAAAGGGCATGGGTCATCCCAAGTTTTACAAGTTCTAGTCCTGTTTATAATTTTCCATTTTACTTTAGGTATCCTATTTATTTCCTTCAGATGCCAAAAATATTTAGATAGAGAAGAAATCAGACTTCTCTATCTAAATATATATATGATGGTCAATGAGCCAAAGTCTTTCTATATTGTAGTGAGGATGGTCCTCATTTCTAACCCGTTTACCTTGACTTAATAAACACACATACGCAAAAAGCATCACTAGCTGAATATTTACTTAGGTATGCAAGTACTGGTCTGATTAAAAAGCCACTCACACACTGAAATACTTGAGTATAACAGTAGGATAAAAATATACAAAAACCGCATCACTATTACATATTAGGTTGGTGCAAAAGTAATGTCGCTTTTTGACGTTAATACGTCAAAAACCGATATTATTTTTGCACCAA
Source organism: Acanthosepion lycidas (assembly GCA_963932145.1). Taxonomy (NCBI): domain Eukaryota; kingdom Metazoa; phylum Mollusca; class Cephalopoda; order Sepiida; family Sepiidae; genus Acanthosepion; species Acanthosepion lycidas. The sequence goes on from OZ010616.1 coordinate 29,116,865, forward strand.
CCTAATACTTATAAAGTGAGGTGTGTGCAAAAAACACACATTTTGGTGCCCATATGTTAGAATGTGTATAAAATGCATCGTGGTGTTCGTATACTTTGACAAATACATATATATATATATATATATATATATATATATATATATATATATATATATATATATATATATATATATATATATATTAAATAAGAAAAGCTGTCGTTGCTATTACACTTGAACTGACTGGTATTCTCACATATACACACCGGAAGTAGGCGGAAGCTCTTAAGAGGGTCGGTTTATCGAGTGTAAATTTGATCAATATATATGTTCAAAAGTGGTGATACAAAATCGATGGAAAATCATTGCTGCTTTAAGTAATGAAACAAGTTACTGGGTACATTAATATCCGTGGAAAGAAGAGACAACTAACAAAATACATTTCACATAGTTAGAAAGTTCAGTGAAGATGATTTCTTGTTTTTATTATTTTATTTTTCCCGTAGTTAAGATTGAACCCGTGTCGCTGTGTAACAAAAGATTATCGCACCATTACAGTTATTTCACTCTCTGAGTCATTGATTACATGCATAGAGGCATACATACGAGTACCTCGACTTAATGTGTAATGTTTAGAAAGGTTGTCACACTAGGACAGTTACAACTGAGAAGCGAGTTCGATCCTCACTGGGTGCTCCATACTTTCGGCATTGTGCCACATCTAAGCTACGCTTATAAAATCACCAGAGAGACAGACATGCTCGCAATACACACACACCTGCACACGCAAATACACACACACATACACACACACACACACGCACACACATATATATATATATATATATATATATATATATATATATATATATATATAATTAAACCTAGAGAGCCAGACAAACTACCAAAGTTTCACCTAAGCGGATCGTCAGAGAAGGCTGGCTAACAAGGTAAAGAAAGAACGGAATATATAGTTAATAAACAATAAAACCATAACCACGTGACAAAAAAAAATTGGTTTATTTGCAAATCAAGGTTTTCCGAACGTGTATAGTTTCTTATTTCTATTAATAATATATATATATATACACACATATATACGTGTGTGTGTTTGAATAAAGACAAAAGGAAAACTTATCTGAGCCGACGCGTTTCGAGCTCTTTGAGACTTTATCAAGGCAAACGAAAGGTTTTAATTTTGCAAAAAGTATTTATATGCAAAAATAAAAATGTTACGGTTTTCTCAATTTTTTTTTAATTTAAGGACGCTCATGAATATTCACTAAATCTAAGGCAAGCTGTGGAGGACTCCAAGTGACACAATTCAATATTTAATAAACAAAAATGAGTAAAAGATATATCTTGAAACTTTTATTTTATTTTCGTTCCTTGTTACAAAAGAAAAAACCTTCCATTTGCCTTGGTAAAGCCCCTCGGGTGGCGAAACATGTGTAAAAGATTTCCTTTTGTCTTTATATATATTATCCTTTTACAGATATACCCTATCTAAAATTTTTACACCCACCCGATATATATATATATATATATATATATATATATATATATATATATATATATATATATATATATATATATATATATACATACATACATACATATATATATATATATATATATGTGTGTGTGTGTGTGTGTGTGTGTTTCATTAAATAATATCGACATATTATGCCTATTTATTTTTATAAGGATTATTCTAAAAATTAATGGACATAATATATATATATATATATATATATATATATATATATATATATATATATATATATATATATATATAAATAATTGAATGAAACATGCTTCAGAGAAGATATGCTGCCTAAATATATATATGTATATACATATATATATATATATATATATATATATATATATATATATATAGGCAGCATATCTTCACTCTGTATATATATATATATATATATATATATATATTTTCAAACATATATATACACACACAGAGATACACACGCACACGCACATACACATACACATACACAGATATATATCTTGTATATTTTGACATCATTTTTACATTAAGCAATGTCTCATTGAATAATTTAGACTAGTTTTGTCTATTTATTTTCAATAGGATCTTTTCATCTTCTCATATACAAGGATAAGCTTCTTAGTATCCTTTAAATGAAGAGATAAAAATTCTTCTTTTTATATGCCATGTCCTTTCATGACGTAGACGATCATGGCTCCCCACCTCCCTCTATCCACTGCAGCTCTCAGAAAGCTCCTTCCTTCTGCTTCCTCCCCCAGA
>OZ010616.1:29121630-29159130 GCA_963932145.1 Acanthosepion lycidas
TTAAAATGAGGTGATTTTTATGCCTACATTTACAAATCAACTCATTATGTCTGTTCAATAGTATGTCCGGATCCTTATGTTTTATTATTAGTATTTTTTCCATAATGCACAAATTGCATCTGTCTCTGAAATTAATCGGAGTTTTGGCTCTTGAGACGATTTTCCATTTTATTTGTGGGGTTAATTTGTTTTCCAATAACTCCCAATAGTGCTTTGAAAGTGCAGTTTGGTGTTTTTTTGATTCATTATAAAAGGATTGGCGATGGTTGTAAAATCGTTGTTTCCAACTTCCCGCCGAAATTCCTATGTAGATCTTCTTATGTTCAATATTTTTTTGGGGGAAAATCGTAGCTTCGTATACTATGTTTTTGGACAAACATACTCCTTCTACTGGACAGACAGATCCTTCCCTGCAGTTACAGGTAGATTTGGTCTTTGGGCTTGTATTAGGATCTTTTTGAAGTTGATTATAAAATTCATTTAAAATTTTACTATTATGGGAGCTAATAATTTTTTCCATGTTGTTCATGCAGGAATAACTAATTTTTAAATTCATTCTATTGAACAACTTTTTTAATAGCTTGTCTTTTTTAAAATGTTTATCTATTAGTTTAAGAAAATATTTTCCTATATTAATGTTCGACAGCTTACAGAAGGGTGGGTTGAACCATATAATTTTCCTATTTCTATTTCTAGATTTAGAAGACGTGTCGCTAGTAGATTTATCTATATAAGTGAGTGTTTGTTTGAATTTGCTTTTTAATAGGGCTTGATTGTATGTTGATTTATTTTGATCAAAGATACATTTACTAGAGGATAGTTTATTTATTCTAGTATTTACAGTGTTAGGGATCTGTTTCATAATTGCTTTAGGGTGGTTTGAGTCGATATTTATGTATATGGGCGATTGGTTCTCCTTTTGGAAAGGTTTATAAGTGTTATTTTCAAGATCAAATGTTACGTCTAGAAAATTTACTATTTTCAGGTTAGATGATATTTCTATTTTAAAACCTATATATTTGAAAGCCTTAATTATTTTCTTCTGGAGTTGGGATGTAAGATGTCCATTAGAGTTAGGTATAATAATGAGACCATCATCCCTGTAAAGCCCTACATTTTGTGGATTAAGGAATCTGCTCAGAATATCTAAAATATACAACCCTATTAGGTCTGCTATTTGAGCAGAATCAAATGCTCCCATTGGGACATTGAAATTGTCACTGTTATTTTTAAACCAAGTAGTGTCGTTAAGTTTAAGTACAGATTTTCTGGAATCCATTATGATTTTAATTTCATCGTCAGTGATTTCAGTATAGTTTCTAGCAAAATTTAGGCTATTTTCTAATAAATCTTTAGAAATGGAGGGGTAAAAATCGATAATGTCTAATTGGATAAAAGTGGCTTTATTTTTAAATTTTAGATTTTTGAACCACTTAATGGTGTCAGATGAATCTTTCCAAAGGTTTAAGGGATAATTTTCTAATATAGATACGTTTATTCTTTTAAGAATGTTTCTAGAAATTAGTCCTAACTCTGATTTGGAGTAATAAGACTAATAAATCCGTCCAAATCAGAGTTAGGACTACTTTCTAGAAACATTTTGGTGCAAAAATAATGACGTAATAATGTCGTTTTTTGACGTTAAAAAATACGTCAAAAACGACATTATTACGTCATTCTTTTTGCACCAACCTAATATATATATATATATATATATATATATATATATGTATATATATATACATATACATACATATATATAAATATATATATATATATATATATATATATATATATATATATATAATTCTCAAAATGTGTGTGAATATCTGCGTGTGTGGTGTGTGATCGGATGTTGCTTATGCGTTTCCTCAGTTTTCATCAGATTTTGATGAATTCTTTTGTTTGATAGTTAATTCTTCAGTGCCGGTTCTGAGTCCAAATGACACAATTCCCTTATCTCTGGTCAGCATTCAATCTCTCTCAAGTCAGGTTACCTTTTCCGTTGTATAAAGCCTACAACAACAGTTTTAAGGCATTGCTTTCATTGTCGTTTATAGCTATTCCCTTGTTTTTTTATTACTCAACATTTGTTTTTCCAACCTTTTATAAAGTTATTCGAGCTTAGTGATTCCTGTAGTTTTACAGCGTTCTCTTCTGGTATTTGCCTACGCATTCCATTTGACAATTCATACTTGCCTAAGATATGCCACCAAAGAAAAGAACTTGCCTAGGTTTAAAACCGTTACTACCAGGTCCGCGATGCGAATAAGAGATAACAAATCGTCTTTAGAACGTTCAGTTTGCCTGTCTCAAAATGCCTCTTGGAATCAGAGCAATTGAGTCCGAAGATCAACATAGCCATCGGCTTTCCAGAAGTGCATACCTGAACGCTTCTGCACGCGAGGCTGAAAATGATGATTAAAGGACTCAACGGCTAAGGAGAAACGCCTCTTCACCTGCTGCTGCGCGTGAGGCTGAAACTGCTGAGAAGAAACGTTTCTTCAACTGATGCTGTGCCTAAGACTGAAACAAGACCGAGAATGCAAAAACGGCCCTTTTCAACGCCACCCCCATTCAAATTGTTAACCCCCATTTGGGGATGTGCCACTGTTGCACCCAATTGTTGTTACTAATATTGATTTTCGTGTGGGTGACTTTAAACTCAAACTGCTCCAACTGAACGGTAAAACTTCCCAGTATTGAAAGACCCAGGTTAAACTGTTAGTATATGTATATATATATATATATATATATATATATAGGTAACTATACTCGTCTCGAAAAACCTTTGGATTTTTGATTTCCCTGATCATCCGCTTAGGTGAAACCTGAGTAGGTTTGTCCGGCACAGTAGGTTTATCTCTCTCTCTTTCTATGTCTGTCTGTCTGTCTGTCTGTCTGTCTCTCTCTCTCTCTCTCTCTATATATATATATATATATATATATATATATATATATATATATATATATATATCAGGTATGTGGTGCAGTTCAGTTTATATTACATGAATCATTCATACAAAAAACAGATATTGAAGTTAATGATATAAATGGCGAGAATACATCTTCGCAAACAAATTTAATAAGTTACATTAACCCCGAACCTGTAGATGAATGTTATGATCCCTGTTTATAAATTCCAGTTGCATAAGGTCTTTTTTTATTTTTTGACAAACTTTCATCTGTGTATACAGACATCGCCAGGTATGGAAATAGATTTGTTTTTACATCTCGATAATAACAGCACAACGAAAGAATAGATGTAATCCGAATATGTCTATATATATATATATATATATGTGTGTGTGTGTGTGTGTGTGTGTGTGTGTGTGTGTGTGAATATAAACTAAATAACGTGATATTAGCAAATGTATATGCGTGCGATAGCGTGCATACGCAAAAAAGCAAATAAATATTTATTTAATATAATTTGTGGAGCAATCAAAAGAGTGCTCAGCATAGTTAAACAGAGCTAAGTTCATAGTGTAACTTAAAGTTTCATGGTTTCCCTAGTTGTTTTTTTTTTGCACTACTAACTTAGGTGTATGTGTATTTATTAATTATTATAATATATATATATATATATATATATATATATATATATATATATTATATTTATATACTATTCTACAATTATATTACATTTTTATATTATTTTTTTACTACTATATTATTATATACTATTTTTCACATTTGGAAGAGGTGTAATCACAAGGGCTAATCCCAAATTCAATATCGTAATATTTGTTTAGCATAGGATAAACTAGAATGAATTTGAATAAGAAGAAACAAAAATTGCTACATCAATGTTTCAAATATAGACAGCCTTAAAAGTACGCATTTGAAATTCTGTTTAAATCTCGAATATCAACCATTTCAATCACGATGTAGGCTATTCTGATTATTGTAAATTTAGAATGCACAAGGCCAGAAGAAAAGGGCTCTCAATAAGTGTCAAATTCTATACCCGACATAATAATTTCTAATAGTATTCTGATCGCTGCAATATTTACGAAGTATAGTCTGACACGTGACCAAAAATTAGGGAGAGGAGAGAAATTCTATTGGGCGTTTTAGTGAACACTTCCTCTTACTCCTTTACTCACCGCCTGACATTAAAGGACTGACAAAAATCACGTTTATATCTTCCGCGTTCTTTCGACCATCGTGGTTTTTATTCACTTCTAGTTGATACTAAACGGCTTATTCGACACCAAGAGTAACTCATATAAATGCTTAACTCACATTCGGTTTAAGAAAACACGTTTAAGTAAAGGTTTGCTTCGTAAATGTATTGTTTAACGCATATACATACACATATATATATATATATATATATATATATATATATATATATATATATATATATATATATATATATATGTGTGTGTGTGTGTGTGTGTTTGTGTGAGTGCGTGTGTGCGTGTGTGTGCGTGCGTGCGTGTTCTGTTAGTGTCCTTATTTGACGCAGGGTCATATAATTTAAATATGGTACATTTAAGCCGCAAGAATCATTTCAAACAAGCTTTTGACAAGTTCTGTCTATCCAATTTTTTATTAACTTGTTCAAATTTTCGAGTAACTTATCTTATATAATTGGTAAACTTTCATTTTTTTCCTGAGTACATTCAAATATTGCTACATTTGTTTTGTGTATGTTTATTTAATTGTTTAAAATATTAGACAAAAACAGTTACATAAACAGACAAAAAACAAATTCTTTGAAAACGAATGTAGGAAATTCGAAAAAGTTAATAAAAAATGGATAGATAGAACTAGTCGATATTATTCAACAATATATATATATATATATATATATATATATATATATATATATATATATATATATATATATCGAAATCTACGGGAGAGTCCATATATATATACATATATATATATACATATATATATATATATATATATATATATATATCCCGTAGATTTCGATGTATGAGGATCCGTCAACCTCATTCAGTTTTTATTCTTGTGTCGTATATGACACTTCAGTCTCGGTAGTGACCCGAATACAAGTCCACATATTGTGTAACAGCGAGAATCTCGAGACATAGTAACAAGAACATTTGTTGATTAAATCTCTTAGCTGGTCAATACGACTGATATGGAATTTTTCGATACCACTCTAGCACAAATATTTCCAGTTATTTCTATCCAGGGCAGCTCGTTCGAAGTTAATATGAGGCACATTGACAAATGAGAGGTTACTCTTTAGCACGTCTTTATATCTGAGCCACAGCCGTCCAACAATCCTCTGTTCACTGTCAAGCTGGCTATACATGAGGACCTTAGGTTAGGTATTCTGTTGTCACTCATTCTTGCAACATGAGCAGCCTAACGAAGGTGTGACTCCGTCAGAATTTTGTGAGAAGATCGGCATTGGACAACCTATCATCAAAAGTATACCCACAAAACGCCCGGAGACAACCTTTGTGGAAGATAAACAGCTGATTGATATGGGAATTACATGAGGTCCACGATTCTGAGCCATACAAATGTGTGGTAAAAACAGCCGCTCTGTAAACCCAGTTTGATACTTCTCTCTTTCCATAGGCAGTGGTGCAGCTTCCCAAATGCACTTGTAGCTTTGGTCATTTGATTTGTTATTTCGTCATCAAGAGATGCATTTGCGTTTATGTTACTTCCTAAATATGTAAATGACTTCTTTCCATCAACCTCTATAAGAGTGACTGGGTGGAAGCTGTCTTACATCCCGAATCTGCTTTGGACAAGGAGGCGTTTTCTTTATGCTAATGGTAAAACCAAAAGCTTTGTGTGCAACAGAGAACCGGTCGGTAAGTTATTGAGATTCCTCTTAAGATGCTGTCACCAGTGCAGCAGCATCAACAAACAGTAGATCACAAATGACGCTAATTCGAAGAAGTGTTTTAGCTTTGAACCGCTGATGGTTGAAAGGACAACCACTGGTTAGAAATTGAAATTTAACACCAGTGTCCATGTAACCAAAGGAATATTTAAACATTACTGAAAAGAATACGGCAAAGAGAACGGGGACCATGACATGACCTTGATTCGTACCATTTGTTACATTAAAAGAATCAGAGAATTCCCCATCGGATACAACAGCAGCTTTCGCCTACTCCCTGCGAAATGTGATTATAGCATCCAACATTCTGTGAGGGATTCTAAGCTTTTTAAAAACTTTCCATAGAACCTAACAATTTACAGTGTCGAAGGCAACAAACACTGTATACATTGTTATGGGCAACAAACACAATATACATTGAGGGCAACAAACACCATATACATAGTTAACAGCAACAAACGCCATATACATTGTTAAGGGCAACAAACACAGTATATATTGTTAAGGCCAACAAAGATCATATATATTGTTAAGAGCAAGAAACACCATATATATTGATAAGGGCAACAAACACCATATACATTATTAACTTCAACAAACGCCATATACATTGTTAAGGGTAACAAACACAGTATATATCGTTAAGGCCAACAAAGATCATATATATTGCTAAGGGCAACAAACACCATATATATTGTTAGGGCAACAAACACCATATATATTGTTAACGTCAACAAACATCATATATATTGTTATGGGCAACAAACACCATATATATTGTTAAGGGCAACAAACACCATATATATTGTTAGGGCAACAAACACCATATATATTGTTAAGAGCAACAAACACCATATGTATTGTTAAGGGCAACAAACACCATATATATTGTTAAGGGCAACAAACACCATATATATTGTTAAGGGCAACAAACACCATATATATTGTTAAGGGCAACAAACACCATATATATTGTTATGGGCAACAAACACCATATATATTGTTAAGGGCAACAAACACCATATATATTGTTAAGGCCAACAAACACCATATATATTGTTAAGGGCAACAAACACCATATATATTGTTATGGGCAACAAACACCATATATATTGTTAAGGGCAACAAACACCATATATATTGTTATGGGCAACAAACACCATATATATTGTTAAGGGCAACAAACACCATATATATTGTTAAGGCCAACAAACACCATATATATTGTTAAGGGCAACAAACACCATATATATTGTTATGGGCAACAAACACCATATATATTGTTAGGGCAACAAACACCATATATATTGTTAAGGGCAACAAACACCATATGTATTGTTAAGGGCAACAAACACCATATATATTGTTAAGGGCAAAAAACACCATATGTATTGTTAAGGGCAACAAACACCATATATATTGTTATGGGCAACAAACACCATATGTATTGTTAAGGGCAACAAACACCATATGTATTGTTAAGCGCAACAAACACCATATGTATTGTTAAGGGCAACAAACACCATATATATTGTTAAGGGCAACAAACACCATATGTATTGTTAAGGGCAACAAACACCATATGTATTGTTAAGCGCAACAAACACCATATGTATTGTTAAGGGCAACAAACACCATATATATTGTTAAGGGCAACAAACACCATATATATTGTTAAGGGCAACAAACACCATATGTATTGTTAAGGGCAACAAACACTATATACAATGTTAAAGGCAGCTAACATCTAAGGGCAACAAACACCATATACAAATTCTGTTTCTTTTCACGCACATTTTTGGCTAACTGACAAAGTGAGAAGATCATTGTCTTTAGCCTTCGTTGACAGTCTACCTAGGAGAAGGAAAACTCCGAACAATAAAACTATGAATGTATGTATATAAATATATTTGTATATGTATATCTAAGTAGATGTGTATGTGTATGTGAATGTTTAAAATTATTGACAACTCTAACCGTTCATAAAAGTAGATTTCTTTAGAAACATATCCGATAATGCATTTCGCCATTTAAGGCTACATCAGACCCGATAGCGGAAGAATGAAATGCGTGTACGGGTATTTAAGCATATATTTAAACAATGAAATCTTAATACTTTTTCCCTAAGCTGGCGTTTTCCGTGACTAAAGAAGGAAAATGAATGACTTTTAAAAAGTTGTACACATTTATTTTCTTTACTCTCAGTTCGAGTGTAATGGTATAATCCTTCAGAATGGGTAGAAAGTAAAAGATTTCTTTTTTGTTTATCCATGCGTTTTCTGCATGTTTTAAAAATAGGATATATAATCCCGACAAAGTTTTTTTTTTAAGTTTTGAAAATTGGAAACTTCCATGAAAGTAGATTTGTTTAGAAGTAGATTTTTGTATGTGTATTTGTCGGGATTATATATCCGATTTTTAAAATATACTGTGCATGTATGTGTAGGCGTGTATGTATGTATTATATGGGCATGTTTATAGGTGTGGGGGTTCTCAACAAACCTGGATAAGAAAATCATGGTTGCTCCTAAACGACCTCCCACTCAAGATATATATATATATATATATATATATATATATATATATATATATATATATATATATATATATATACACACACACACATATATATATATATATATATATATATATATATATATATATATATATACTATAATAATAAAAAGAAAGAACAGTATTTAATGATAATAAAAAGAAAGAACAGTATATGTAATAATAATTTTTAAATAATTTAAGTAACCCTGTTAAATTTACTTGATTTAAAAAGAAATATAGTCTATTAATAATTAATAGTAAAAATAATATTTTAAAACTGTAGTTAAATATAACGTATCCTAACCTAAACACCCCTTTTACAAAGAATCTTTAAGTATACAAGTACGAATTTAAGGAAAAAATGCCGAAAACCTTTTTGTCGATAATAATTTATAAAAAACAGACGACATGCGTTTGACGGATGGCAGAATTCGTTGCAATATACACCCCTACCCTTCTTAAACTTAACCTCTTTTTCGAACGTAACTCATAATTGATACAACAATAGTTAATAAAAATAAACACGCTACCGCCCATGTATGACTAGATTTCTCTGTATCTTTGGAAACAAGAAATTATGAATTATATTTGCGTTTAAAACTCAGTAAATTTAAAAATAAGTTATTCCAAAATTCGTTTGAAAATGAAACAGAGCCAATGCTTTTAATTTAATTATAGTATGTTAGCTCTAACACTGAGATTGAGCGCATTCCAATAAGTACCGCGCATGTATAATATATGAATAATATATATAAAAAATTGCATATATATATATATATATATTTATAATTATATGCATACACATTACATATATATATATATATATATATATATATATATATATATATATATATATATATATATATAACTTATGCCTTCCCTTTTATATTTATATACATACACATTTCACATATATGTGTGTGCGCACGCGTGTGTGTATTTAGGCAAAATATTTTCATTCAAGAAGGTTTGGTCAAATATTTCAGACGTATCATGTATATTTATTTTAGTTTTAATCCTTTATATGTATACGAATTAATTTCTTGGTGGCTGCAGAAAATTGATTAAGAAAATTCCAAAATTTACATTCAAATATTTTTTTTTATTTTCCCAAGTAATTTCAATCTCATATGAGACCATCTTCAGGAGGCTAAAAAGTCTGTGGATGTTTATACAATTGCTCCGTAAATTCATTTTGTTTTTTTACTGTGCGTTTTACAACGTTCCAAATTCGAATAGAAAATCTTTAGCTATGGAAGGTGTGCAACTTTTGGAAGTTTTATTTCAATATTTAAATATGAAAAACATTTTGGTTATAACATTTCAATTTAGTATTTCATATAAAACTTTGCTGATGTGAATATTTAAGAACTGTTGTTGCTATACTCATAGAGGCGACAGTCTGTTTCATGCTAACCGTAATCGTCGACGTCAACTTCAATGTCCAAGTTTACCATGAAACGGACTGTATGCTGACTTCGATGTCCACTTTTATTTATATTCGCTCTATCCGTGATATTGAACAATTTAACCTATAAATATAGCATACCTTAAAACTATACTTTTTATTGTTTGATATTGTTTCTGATTTGTCAAACAATGCATTAAATATGCTGTCTTACGTTAGACAGAATGTTCAATATGTTGGTTCTCATTAGTTACTGCCAAAGAAAACAGCTTGACTTAAATATATTCAGCGAAAGGCTTGATTGGAATTCGCACGTGTAGTCTTGGAACAAATTTATTTATTGTTGGAAAGAAAAGTCAGAACGAAATTGATTTTTTTTCTCAGAATCAGACACCATCCCTAGAGTAAAACATTGTGCACCAAATTTATGAAAATATTCGAAACTGTTAAGAAACGTGACATGATATTTTAAAGTAAGACTCTGCCAGCTACTTTTTTGTAGGCCTCCGTCGACCAGTGTTGACCATGGGTAGCATCCAAGTTGTCTGCTTTGCTAGAGCATCGACGTCTGTCACTGTAGAGGCCGATGCGAGAGTGACAATCTCTGTTGCAAAGGTCGCATGTGTGTTCTGTCTCTGATCTGTTGGAGCTGTCACTTTGCATTCTGCGGACTCACCTTTCCGTGGCGACTTGTGTCAGCTTCTCCTCCCCTGACTTGAGGTGTTTGGTCTGGGTTGCTCTCCATTCGGATTGTATAGCTGCCAGGCTCTCCCAGGACTCTGTGTCGTTTCTGTGTTGCACAGCTTTCATGTCGCGTCTCACGACTCGCCGTACCGCAGCTGTGGCCGCCCGGCGGGTCTCCTTCCAGCGGCCAACTCTCCATACAGGAGATCTTTGCGGATGCGGCCGTCTGGTATGCGATGGACGTGGCCCAATCAATGACAATGATTATAAATATATCAATACGGATGTGAAAAATTGGTTTAAAGTCAAAAAGGTAAATGTCTTAATTTGGCCTAAAATGAGTCCTAAGTTGAACCTAATATAATATCTGTGTCTAAAACTTAAAGTTCATTCATGAAAAAAATTAAAATTTAATTGTGTTAAAGCGGTTTTCTTTTGAAGAATTAAACAATATGCTGAAAATTGTGCAGAGGATTAGTTACTAACTTACTAACTATAGAAAAGGTTTATTTTAAATTACTGACCAGAAATTTATGCCATTGACTGTTAGAAGAAGAATTCGGATAATCGTATTTTTACATATAGTTTTCCTTTATTGAAAAAGAACTTTCTAAAATGTATAATTTAAAATTCATAGTCAATAATAAATTAATATAAGCATATTCATCTCATCAGACCGTTTAGATTTTGACATGGAATCAAGATATCCCAGAGAGATAGATATACAAAGATAAAAAAAGAAGATAAAACTATAGCAACATATTGTATATATATATATATATATGGTTGGATAGATGTGAGCTTGTGACCCTGTGTTTCACGCTTTAGCGATCGTCAGACAAACTGATTAATTTTTTTTTAAAATTTGGGTTTATGTAGATTGCGTGTATTGGTGTTATTGTGGAAGTGGTGGGGGAAACTTCGTCGTTTTTTCATCGTACTAACGCAAACATCGATGTATGCAGACACATATACATACTTGGTCGTCCGTCGGGACTCATACATATATAAACATATGTGGGCAGTTTCGGATATGACATATGTATGTATACGGGTGGTGTTGTGTCTATACGTACGCATTTGTATGTTGAAATTTAAAGATTGGAAGTGTGGCGGAAATGTCTCGTGAATGTCTCGTGAATGTATACATGTCATATACTTTATTTTTCCGCTGAATAATATTTCCTTGCATGTATGTATATACGTGTGATGGGGTTTGTGTGAAATTATGATAGGTAAAAATTATTATTATTTATATTTATTTTTAAATTTTGAAAAATATGGCGGTTTATTTGTTATATTTAAAGCTGGTTATTTGTTTGTTTTTGACTGTGTATATGTAACAGGTAGAGATTTGTAATCCTTATTGGTTATTTATATGGTGATGTTTAATATTTAATATTCTGGGTCAGAGGGTAGTTTGGTTTAATAACGGGTCTATATGCTATGATGTGATAGTAATGTTGCAAGGGATTGGAGGCAATGCTAATATAATTAGCTAATAGTTATTGTAAATTGGTAGAAATTGTAAATTGGTAGAAATGATTAGTAACGGTGGTGGGAGAATGATGAAACCATGAATGTAGTTATAGTGGTGGTAGCTAAAGAGTGGTTGTTGGTGTTTTATTTTATTTTATTTTATTTTGTTATATGTATTAATTTATTTTGGTATGAATCCTGATAATAGGTATTCTGTGTAAAATTATGGTAGTTGAAGATTGCTATAATATTTTAATTTTTAATTTTTAAGTTACAAAAATATTATTGTTTATTATATTAAAGCTCGCTATTGTTTATTTGTGGCTGTGTATATGTGGCTGGTAGAAATTTCAGTTTGTAATCCTTATTGGTTATTTTCATGGTGGTATTAAATATGCTGGGAGAGGGGGTAGTATACGTTAATTATTATGGCAGGATTATATGGTAATGTTAGATATGGTGTGATAGTAATATGTAAGGTGGATGGTGGCAATAATAATATAAGTGGTTAATATTTATTGTGAATTGTTAGTAGTGATTAGTAATGTTGGTGGGAGAATAATAAAAACTATAAATGTAATTATTGCGATGCTAGCTTGAACTGAAGGGTGGTTGTTGGTGTTTTCTTTTCTTTTATATTTATTTATTTTTATTTTATTTATTATGAATCCTGGTAATGGGTGTTTATTCTCATGGTTATATATGGAAATTATATCTGATCTTATTGTTTTAAGGTGTTAAATATGCTGGGGGGGGGTAATATGCGTTAAAGATTGTAGAGGATTTATAATAGTAGGTGTGATGTGTAAGTGATGGTGCTGGGTGTTGGTGGTAATGATAATATTATTAGATAATAGTTATTGTAAAGTGGTAAAAGTGATTACTAATGGTGGTGCAATGATAATAATGATAGATGCAATTATTTTGATGGTATCTTGAAATTAAATTGTGATTGTTGGTGGTTTGTCTATTTTATCCGTTTGGTATGAATTCGGATAATAGGTACTTGTTCTCATGCCTACATTTGGAGATTATCTCTGATTTTTTGTTTAGTAGGTTCTTTTGCGGTTTGTGTGATATTGCTACTTTTTCGTGTAGGCATTTTTTTGTAATGTTGCTGTAGGCAGGGGCTTTTTTCAATATTTCCCAACTTATTGTTGGTGTAATATTTTTGTCTTTTTGCTGCCATATGTATGTAGAAAGTGTCGTGCTGTTCGAAGATTTCCTGTTGGTGAATGAAAGGTTGTGATTGTTATTCCTCATCTTGAATGGACCTTCGGTGGCACCGATGTAGTGCATTATGTTGTTGTTTGCACTTACCTTGGCCTTATATATTCTGTTCGTAAGTTGGCAATTTCCCTGGAGTGGACATGTTGTTCTGTTTCTGCAGTTGCATATTGGATCCTTGGTTTCATTTTTGTAGGTTGTCATTTTTTTGTTGTGGCTTTTGATTATTTCTGTTATGTTTTTTGTACAGCTGTAACTGATCTTTACGTTATTTTTGTTAAATATTTTTGATAATTTGTTTGCTTCAGTGAAGTGTTTTTCTATTAAGTTTAGGAATATTTTGCCTATGTTCGTTTTAACGGTTTTGTTATATGGTGGATTAAACCAGATGATGTTTCTCTTTCTGTTCTTGCGTTTTGGCTGTGGAGGTATATATAGTAGTTGTTGTGCGTAACCACTTGCTTTTAGTGCTTCGTTGTACGGTGCTTTTTTTGCTATTGAAAATGTGTATGTTAGATGAGTTCTCAGATAATCTGCGGCTGATTGAATTTGGTATTTGTTTGATGATAGAAGGTGGATGGTTGCAGTATGTGTGTACGTAAGTTGGGGTGTCATTTTCTTTTTTGTATGGTTCATATTTGTTGTTGATCAGGTTAAGAGTGACGTCAAGGAAGTTTACTATTGTTGAGCTTGTATTTATCTCTATTTTGAATCTAATATTTTTAGGGCGTTCACTATTTTCTTCCTGAATTTGTCTACTTTGGGGCCATTGGATTTCCTTATTAAGATAAGACCGTCATCTCTGTATAATCCTGTGTCCTTTCTCTCCAGGATTCTGGCCAGGTATGATAGGATGAGTATGCCTACTAATTCGCATATTTCAGCTCTATCGTAGCTACTCATTGTTACGCCAAATAGATTGTAGTTTTGTTTCTTTACCCATGGTTCATTGTTGTGGAACAGCAGGGATTTGCGGCAATGCTTGATTATTTTTATATCTCCGTCCGTGAGTTTTACATTTAGTTGTGCCAGTTGTATAGCTTCAAAAAATAACCAACTCCAACAAGGTATTAATTTTGGCTGACAAAACCACTAACATATATACTATAGATCCTACAGCCTACAATCAACTCTTAACCAACAAAATTACACAACTATACAAAAAGGCAAACACGAACACAATAAACATTATTAACCAAGAAGCCAAAAATATAGACACCAAATTGAATATAGATGGAAGAGTAAACAAACTAGCTGAACAACATACTTTCATCACGGCAAAGGACCACAAAGCCAGCTTCGTAGAAAAACCCACATTCAGACTAATTAACCCGGTGAAGAGCGAGATAGTTCTCAGATAATCTGCGGCTGTGTGTGTGTGTGTGTGTGTGTGTGTGTGTGTGTGTGTGTGTGTGTGTGTGTGTGTGTGTGTGTGTGTGTGTGTAAATATAAATAAATAAATATATATATATAAATATTTATAGATTATATGCGCGGCACTTATTAGAAAGCGCTCAATATCAGAGATAGAGCTAACATATTTGGTTGGATTGATGTGAGTTTGTGACCCTGGGTTTCACGCTTTTGCGATCGTCAGAGAAATTGATTAATTTTTAAAAAATTTGGGTTTATGCAGATTGCGTGTATTGGTGTTATTATGGGAGTGGGGGGGGGAATCGTCGTGGTGATGTCATCGTGCTAACGCAAACATAGATGCATGTCCGTACATCAGATGAAGTACGTAGATACACATACACACTTGCTTGTCCGTCGGGACTCATACATATATAAATATATGTGGACAGTTTCGGATTTGACATATGTATGCATATGGGTGGTGTTGTGTCTATACATACGCATTTGTATTTTGAAATTCAAAGATTGGAAGTGTAGCGAAAATTTCTCGTGAATGTCTCGTGAATGTATACAAGTCAACAATCAGAGCATTTTTCTATTTTTTCGCTGAATAATATTTCCTTGCATGCACGTATATACTTGTGGTGGGGTCTGTGTAAAATTATGATAGGTAAAAATTACTATTACTTTTTTATTTTTAATTATTAAAAAAGAAAGGGTTTATTTGTTATTATTTTAAAGCTGGTTATTTGCTTGTTTTTGTGTATGTGTGTCTGCTTAACTCAACGGGTGTACGGACATGCATCTATGTTTGTGTTAGCATGACTGACATCACGACGACGATTCTCTCCACCACTTCCATAATAACACCAATAATCTACATAAACTCAACTTTTAAAAAATTAATCAGTTTGTCTGACGATCGCGAAAGCGTGAAACCCAGGGTCACAAACTCACATCAATCCAACCAAATATGTGTGTGTGTGTGCTTGTTCTTGTTTATATATATATATATATATATATATATATATATATATATATATATATATATATATATATATATGTGTGTGTGTGTGTGTGTGTGTGTGTGTATATTTGTATGTGAGTATTTTTATCATTTGTTTATAATAACATTTTTTTCTTATAAGTATATTATATTTTTATTATTATCATTATTACTTGATGATGCTATGGAAATAGACCCCTTCCTCTGTGAACTTTATTTGATACATTGTTGTAATTTTAAATTTAACCTTCCTATCTCTTTACCTCCTCTTACTCGTTATATTAACTTTTGTTTCTGTTCTCTCTCTTCATTTAGTAAGCCTCCAAAGAAAACTTTTCTAGGTTAATTTATTTTTACTATTTTTTAAAAATCTTTTATATCTGTCTGTCTGGGATATCTTCATTCCATTTCATATAGTCGCTCTGATGCATTTATTCATGGAAATAAATTTATTACTGACTATGAATATTTAAGTTTTTTTTTCCTAATTATTCTTATAATTTGCTCTGTATTATACATTCAGCTCTCATATTTACTAAAAGTCCTCCTTGGAATAATCACTACCAATTACAATTTGGCATTATTTATCTAGCTAGCTATCCGGTGTAGTGGATGGCGGCTCGGATTGAGGAATCGGAGAGTCGAGTTCGAAATCCATTCGAATTGACTTACGTGCTAATACCCTTGGGAAAGTCATTAATCCTCTTCTTCTCCCTCCAGCTATGGGTAAATAGCAGGACAGACAGAGATCTATGGCCTTGGATGGCAGCTGGTCTAGGAGAAGGCAAACTCTGAATTCAAAAACCTGCGGAGGGTCATTTGGGGACCTTGTAGTACATAGTGTACCACGTCTCTGCACTCAGCCCTTCAAAAGGTGTGGTTGGTTCTGCACAAAGCCTTCAACACTATAATCAAATCATATGTGCTCGTGTCTGGCTGTGGGAACTGTGCTGCTTGACCCTCATACGTCGAATACGACGGAACAGTGCACTAAATATATATATATATATATATATATATATATATGTGTGTGTGTGTATATATATATATATATATATATATATATATATATATATATATATATATATATATATATATATACCCGACTCTGTCTATATGTCTGTCTGTCTGTGTGTGTGTCTGTGTGTATCTGTGTGTCTGTGTGTATATATATATATATATATATATATATATATATATATATACCCGACTCTGTTTGTCTATCTGTCTGTCTGTCTGTGTGTGTGTGTGTGTGTTAATAAAATAATGCTTGATATAATATAACAGAGCTATTAAATATCTATATTAATAAATATTCATATTATTCCTAAATCGGTAGAGCGACTCGGAGTTTCATGCACAACGCAATTTTCAGGTGTTGCGTAGAAACTGACCATTACATATTTTAAATTTTAATAAATTGGTCAACGCAAATCTTGTGCAGTACATTTATGTGGAAGTTACATTTGTTTATTTCAAAATATATATTGCATTTAAAATAGATGGTGTTTTATTTTATATTTATAGTAAATGGGGATTAATAATCTATTTTATATTTAAAATAAGCAAGGATTAATGGCATATATATACATACATACATGTTTACTGTTTTTTGTTGTTGCTGTTTTCGTTAAAAAAAATTATATAGAAATAAACGAACCTAGAATCCATAAAAATTTGTATATGCTAGATAAGTGAACACACACACACACACATATATATATATATATATATATATATATATATATATATATATATATATATATATATATATATAATTAACTGAAAATCCACATTATTGGTCGGTAATTAAGCTAGCTCCTGCGAAGGGCTCTTGATTGGGTTTTTATCGCAAATAGGTAGGGAGGAGTAGGTAACAATAAAATACAGAAGACTTCCAAATCGATCGCTGCATTTAAGTATTGCATTAATATTTAAGCTTACTATTTAAAAGTTCAAAGATAATTCTTCTTCCGCCACTTAATTTAAAGGCAATTACATGTACGTAGGACCTTACTTTAATTAATTTTGATTATTGCCAAATTTATTTCCAAGTTATAAAAATCGTTATAGTACAAAATATTCGTCGCAAAAAATCGGGAGAAAATCGTAGCAAACAATCGCACTAATGAAAACTTAGGAATCCAAACTTTCAGGATTGCGACATTGGATCCGTCCCGGAAATTTTTTTAATTTCTCACGGAGTCAGCCTGATTTCAAAATGGTATGATATATTTGGCTACATAACATTCTAATTTGAGAACAGTATTTGTTTCATTTCTAATGAGCTATTAAAAGTTAGAGAATTGTGTCCCTTTAAGTGGGAAAGTGTGACACACTGACATCGGCATTTATTATATGTGTAATTGTGTGTGTGTGTGTGTATTCCTTAAATCACGTATTGTTTTTGTGTATCTCGCCAGATGTTTTTATTAATATGCATGATTCTTTTTTCTTTTTATAAAAATAAATAAGGGATACTACTTTTACTTCAAAGAATGTACCCTTTGTTTCTCCACCATAAAAGTGTCAAAATCACAAAAAAAAAAAAAGAAAAAAATGAAACTTGAAGGAATCCTTCATATTTTCTTGATGAATCCTTCATATTTTCTTGAAGGAATCCTTCATATTTTCTTGATGAATCCATCATATTTTCTTGATGAATCCTTCATATTTTCTTGAAGGAATCCTTCATATTTTCTTGAATCCTTCATATTTTCTTGATGATACCCCTGGACAATGCCAAAATTTTCTTATTTACCCCTGTCTTTATTCATAGTATCTAAACTAGTCAATCAAAAGATGAATTAGATACATGAGAATAAAATAATTATATCATAGATGATTGTTTCTCGCATGGGATTCTGTACGCTTGCAGCTTACAGAAACTAGAATCATCATGAAGATCTATTAATACATCACAGACACTACAGTTCAAAAGTTTGAAGCTACCCTCAGAATTAGCATGGGATGAACTTGACAGAAGAATGAGAAAAAGAAAAAAATGAAAAAAAGATCTTAGAGCAATTGAAAAAAGAGTGGGATCAATTATCAAATTTATACTCTGAGAAACTTTTACAACGAATGTCAAAATTTTTTGCTGCAGTAACTAAAGGAGGATATTTTGTCGAGGGCAAAAGTTAATCATAAAATGCTTTTTTTTTTTATCATAATAAATTTCTAATAAAAAATAATTTCTCACTTTTTTTTTAACCATGTATAGTAATTTTCTCTTAGAGAACAACTACTTTTAGCGATAATTTAGAAATTTCCAGGAGTTGTCGCAAAATATTGAACTTTAGTGTATATCGATGTATTAGTAAATGTAATGACTGCTTATTTGTTTTTTTTTTAATCGATTTCACCCCAAGCAACGCAATAAAACCATTAAGACGCAAGAGGTTACTGAGTGTGAAAGAATTAGAAATCAGAGACTTAACTAAGGAGCAGGAACAAAAGTAATCGAAAGATTAGCAATTGATATTGCAATTAAATTCTTGAAGTTGACTGGAAAGCTTGGAGCCAGAAGAGAGTTCCACAATCGAGAAGTGCGAGAGAAGAAACGGTTAGCATAGAAATTACGCAAAAATCTAACAAACAAACAAACAAGATAGATAGATAGATAGATAGATAGATAGATAGATATGTATGTGAAGTTCGGTGACTTCCGTCTAAGATTTTCAATTATATCGGCACGCCAGGTGTAAGATATATCTAAAGAATAGATTAGCTATGTCTGCGAAATTCTGAGACGGAAGATAAGTGACTGAAAAGTTTTATTTATTTTATTTATTCAGTATTAATGCTTTTTGTTCCAGATTTTTTTTAACCCACCTCGTCGTAAAATCGTTGCCCCCCAGTAATTTACTGGTGGACGAGTTTTCTTAGGCGTAAGCAATTTTCGTTTTTATTACTATATATATATATATATATATATATATATATATATATATATATATATATATATATATATATATATATATATATGTATGTATGTATGTGTGTGTGTGTATATATATGTATATATATATATAAAAATAAGTATAAATAGATATATATGTATATGTATGTATATGTATATATATAAAAAATAAGCATAAATAAATAGAAAAATATGCATCCATATATATATATATATATATATATATATATATATATATATATATAATTGCATACGTAGATATCCCATGACATTTGTGTGCTTATAATTACTTAAATGTGCATATTTGCTTTTGAATTATAAATTTATTTCTGTAGATAGAGGTATATAAGTGGTGCGGATATGTTTTTGTAAATTTTCCATTTATTTATACTTATTTAAAGGTTTTTTTTTTGCTTAACAAGGTCTGTAAATAAAATGGACTGCACCACTGTTACTATATTACTGTATATATACAGAATATATATATATATATATATATAGATAGATAGATAGATAGATAGATAGATAGATCTGTGTGTGTACATAATTGTGTGTGTGTATGTGTGTGTGTGTGTGTGTGTACACAGACACAGAAGGACTGTTTTTTATTTCACAGCTCATCAGTGTGGCTAGACATCCAAATGCTTCAAGCCGGGATCGAAACCCGGCTCATTCGGCGCACGGTTGAAAGAAAGGCGAATTTTTACGTATACACACACGCACACGCACACACACATCAACACACATACACGCACATACGCACAAACACACACACATACATATATATGTATCTCTATATGTATTTCTATCTATATATATATAATCTGTATATATATATGTATGTGTATATATGCATGTGTATATATATGTATATGTATGTGTCTATGTGGTGTGTATATATATGTATATGTATATATACATGTATATATATTTATATATATACGTATATATATATATATATATACGTATATATATATATATATATATATATATATATATATATATATATATATATATATATATATATATATATATGTCCGAATTTAAATTATGTTACGGTCAGTTTTCAATCAGCATCCGAAGATTACGTTATATATATATATATATATATATATATATATATATATATATATATATATATATATATTTCATTTAATAATATTGATATATTATGTCTGTTTATTTTTATAATAATTCTTTCCAGTTCTCTAATCGTTTTCTTGATAGTAAGTTGAATTTCACCAAGAAATACTGTATCCTGACAAAATGTTTTGCAAAAAATTCCGAAATAATTATAACGGACCACGTTCATGCGTGTTTTTAAAAATCACCACCACAACCATCACAGTTACAATTAGTTTGTCTTTGTAATTAACCACTGACGATGATCTCGTAGGAGATCGAAAGTACTTGGGTAAGAAAAAATCAAGTCGCCTTACACGATGAATTTCATCTCAACATCAAGAAACTGATTAGAGAACTAGAAAGGATTATTTAAAAAAATTTACATAATATGACTATATTATTCAATGAAAAATAAAGATATCCTGCCTAAACACACACACACGCACACACACACGCACACACACACACATGCACACATATATATGTATATATATTTAGTAAAGATAATAAATCTTTTGCTATATAATCCAAGTAGTTGCTAGTAATATAAAATATTAAACCTGATCCACAAAAAGAGCTTAATGTATTTATTATAACAGAGCCAATAAATATTATTTCACAACAAAATTTCAAAATTACTTCATATTACCATATTTCTGTTTGTGTAATAATATATATATATATATATATATATATATATACAGTGTAACCCGGATATAAGAGAGTTGCCGTAACCGGAGAATAAGTCTCTTATATCCGGGTTACACTGTATATATATTTGTGTCAGCTTTTTTAATTGATTACATGATCCGTGTTTTAGATCGTCGATTCCCTCTTTAATGATATTTATTATAAATTTTCTAGAATTATTTAAAATATGGTGCTGTTTTAAATTAATTTTTCCCCCGTTTATGTTCAAAGTTAGTGTATGCTTATACATGCTTTCTTTTGATCTGTCAAATATGAGGAGTAATGTGCCTTATCCCGCCGCGCACTCCCATGACGCAGGGGCAAGAAATTTGAATTCAGAATGTTTCTTTCCATCCACTAGCTCTTCTCACACTCTCAGTTTGTCCTGGTTTTTAACCCATAGTTTGGCAATGATAGAAGAGAAGAAATGTATTTCCCAAGTGCATTAGTATGAAATGAACACAATGACTCCGGTCAGAATCTGAACTTGCACTGCCGATTCCATTTTATGCGCCTATAATCGTTACGCAAGAGCTTTCCGTTGACTACGTGCAGCGCATGCGCTGCTACTGACAATGATAATGGTTAGTGTACCGCCGTTGTCGATATCGTCGATGTCAAGTTACAACGATAGAACAGTTTTCAATCTGTGTCTCTCAATAAAAGCGAAGCCATCCGCACTCAACTGCCGACAACGATTACCGCGCAAGCAAGCGCCAGCTCCTTCCGCGTTTGTTAGGTGAATTTGATTTGAAATTTTGATTTGATCTATATGACTCATGAAGAAACCTTGATTACGTCCATTAGCAACAATGGAAATATTTTTAAAAATATATCTATTTACTAGCTTAAATATGTGTAGATATTTCTTTATTTCTCTATACAAAGAGTATAGCCTAAGAATTCACTATATTCATTTCAAGTTTTAGGCTAGACTGAATAGAAATTATTATTGTCTTTAAAATCTTATATGTTAAATTTTTTTGCATCTGTCTCTCTTTCTTATATATATATATATATATATATATATATATATATATATATATATATATAATTATTTATTTATTTAAAAAAGTTTATAACATAAATATGTTATAAAATCACTACAAAAATAGCCATTTTGTTTCAACACCCCCGGTTTCTTATCAAGTGGCTCTACTTTGTATTGAGCACTCTTTCAAGAATAGTAATTGTTGGTTATTGGAAGTCATTCCGTATACACCAATCATATACTTGTGTATATATATATATATATATATATAGAGAGAGAGAGAGAGAAAGAAAGTTGGATAGACATTTTTGCTTTTTTTTAAAATTATTTCACCGAAACAAGGCAATAAAGACACTAAGACGCAAATGGGTCACTGAGTGTTAGAGAACATAAACAATATTAAGAACAATAAAAGAATAAGAATTAAGAAGACAGAAGATAACTATTGAATTGCATTTAAATTTTTGAAGATTAAATTTGATTTGGGAGCCAGAAGTCGGATGAGAGTTCCACGGGCGAGAAGTGCGAAAGAATAAAATATTTTCATAGAAAATATGGTTACATCTAACCATTTCAACTGTAAAATGAGATCTTGCCGCCAGTCTATTACTGTGCTTAAATTCATAGTGTCCAGGTCCCATAGAGGAAAGTTCATCCGAACAATTACCTTGAAAGTATTTATAAAAAAGGCGTAAAGAAGCTACTTTATGGCAGTAGAAAAGTAACTGAAGCGAAGATATCAGGTCAGGACCAATAACATTGCAGTTTCATATTTGTATTTTATCAAAAATCCCTAAATATGTAAAATGAACACTAGACTAGAAATGGCAGCAATATTCAAAGCAGGAATGAATAGTAGATTATATAAGAGAGATTCTGTCGAGAAAAATTATTTAGCACAGCACAGCAAATCAGCGTTCTTAGCAATGGATTCATTCTTTTCGCTTAATGTGAGCGGAAAACGTTAGTACGAGAAGGCGCAACAATTCACTCTTCTAGCTGATGGAAGGTAAAAAAATGTTCTCTCAGACGATTAAAGAAAGTAGTTTTGAATCAGGGGCGTTAAAATTAATAAGCCATTCCTTGCTTCAGTTAACTACAAGAACTTTGCAGTATAAACTACAAGTGGGCTTTGGGGGTGTAAAATAAACACAAATCTGCCTGAGCAGTCACCTTCAACGGAAATTGGCCAACTGCCCTAAAAGACAGATGTGCTGGGTTATTATTATTATTATTATTATTATTATTATTATTATTATCGAATAATTTTTGTTGGTACTCCAGAAAAAAACTTTTTCCTAATTCTTTTTTAAATAATTATTTTTATCGTTCTTATTATATTTTACAGGATTCGTGCTTATGTTTGCTGTTTCTGTGTAGAACATGGTGTAATTTATCCATTCAAAATGATATTTAAAAATCTAAATACGGTCGTATAAATTCAAATATTAAAAACTATGATGAAAGATATCATTAAAATATTGGAAGATTATAAATAGCTTTCAGTTAACTAAGCCTTCAATTTCATCCATCTTCGAACCTTGTAGAATGGTGCTACACAATCACAATTAAAGAAATCTATCAAATAACAAAAACCATATCACTTAAGGACTTTCAACAGCAGCGACTAAAATGGATAGCATATATATATTTTTTACAGTCTTTTCACCGAAAGCAAGGCAACAAAGCCACTAAGACGCAGATGGTTACTGAATTTGAAAGAATATAAAAAAAACATTATTAAATAGCGAGAACAGTGAAAGAACAGAAATTAAGAAGACAGAAGATAACCTATAACTCGAAGAGAAAGTAATGACATAATAATGATGTTGACGTTCCTCACTACCTTAAACAAAAGGTTACGAAGGAAACTCCCATTAATACTACAAAGATCGATAACATTTCGTAAATATGATAAACCTATTTTCCTGAAAAACTGTTTTAAGAGAACGGTTTTATAAATTTCAAATGACAGTAATGCTTAATGTTTGGCCAATAAACATTGAATGTTTCCTGATGGAAAAAAAGCTAATAATACCCTTTCCATTACTATATTATTTATGAACAATTAATGCTTTTCTGCATTGTTCAGTTATATTATTTTAACTTATACGTTTCGTATTCTTATGCTATAAGAAAAATATTCTTTTCCGTGTCTAAATATTAATTAGAATATTCTTGCCATTGTCTCCATTTGCCATCTTGGACTAAAGTTTAAACTTTGACATTCATTAGAGGGAAAAATCATGGTTATGTCAGGAATTTAAAACCTTCTTAAAATCAGAAGATATAATCTTACTTATTATAAAACGCAGATTGTTTGTGTGTGTGTGTGTGTGTGTACGTTTATATATTGGATCGGATTTCCTACATTTTTCAACCGATTTCAACAAAACTTCACAGGACTGCGTAAAATTACCTTGCGGTGGTTCTGACAGCACTAAAAATTGGAAAAACACAATTGTTTTTGCACGAAATCAATTTGAAAACGCAATAAAACACGATTCTGTTGCCAGAATGAAAGGGGGACAACTCATATCGAGTTATACTTATTATAAAACCCAGTTTGTTTGTGTGTGTGTGTGTGTGTGTGTGTGTGTGTGTGTGTGTGTGTGTTCGTTTATATATGGGATGGGATTTCCTACATTTTTCAACCAATTTCAACAAAACTTTTTTTTTTTTGGCAGGTAGTGTTTCTTATTGTCTTGCACACTTTTTTCTTTATTTTTACATTCAGAATGCTTTCAAAATTCCATTTACAAGTCAATTGTTTATAATAAAATTATATTCATTCGGTAGACTCATAACGATTGAAAACAATGTTTTTGTTTGAGTTTGGGTTTGACCAATTCGTAAAAAAAAAAAAAAAACAATTAAGACATGCGTGTCCGTCAACCTTAAACAATAATCTTTGTCAATTTTATTTTTCAGTCTTCATGATTGTCGACATTTGATCTATCTCTTACTGTTACATCCCCGGGCAACGCCTGGCTCTCCTGCTAGTTATTAATAAAAATCTGAATTCTTTAGTATTGTAAGCAAAAATGCTTATAACGGAATACTGAAAGCAGTATGCACTCCATTGATATAAAGCTAGTTTAAAATATTTATTCTTTTGGAACCCTTAGCAAGATGTATCGCGAGAAATTGCTATTTTTTATGTATATTTATACTTAAAACAAATCGGATAATCATTCAAAACAATTTGTACATCATATGAAAGACATTGAAAGAAATGTTTTATCTGGATTGGCTGATGAGATAGCTCGCCAATATGACGTCTCAAAAAGATATTCTGGTTCCATCTAATCAATAAAATTATTGGGAGTAAAATAAGTAAATAGAAACAGGATAGAGCTAAAGCCCAAAAGATTGTAGATATTCAATATTTATGAGTGAACTTTTGGCTTTGAGGTAAAAATTGTGCAGGTGAATAAACTGTTAGTTATTTGTTTATTTATCTTATTGTTTTGCTACGTAATGTGCATGCTGATTGTTTTGATGACACCAGGCATGCGTAATGACTTTGATGAAGGCAGGTGTCGGCTGTGCGATTTCACTGTGATATAATCTAGCTTTCATTGTCCGTAATGAAAAATGATTGGGTTTTAAGCCTGTTAAATGAGACATAACATTTCGTGTCTTTTAGCTGAATCCGCACTAGATTTCAGTTCAGAGTTAACAGTTTACCATCTGGCTTTTACAACAACAGCAACAACAGTTAGGAAAGAAACAATTACAGCAGCAGCAGCAAGAACAATAATAATAATAATGAGTGATAATGAAGATAATGATAGCTATTAATTGTATATCGTAATAATTATCATATCAAATGACTGGGTGGCGTTTGGAACTCGCGTTTAGATGGACTATGTTTTGTTGCAGGTACCATAGCAACTGCCATGGTCAACTGGCCTTGGTGTAGTTTACACCCACCAGGGGAAGCTACCGGTAATGTGGAATGTACCGGAAGTCATCCATAATCTTTGTGGGAACAGAGTGAGATGACAGGAAGTTGCATAGAGTGTAAAAGACTTGGCCAAGGTCTCCATATCCGTTGCAAGATATAGTTATAGAAACACAATATATGATATTTAAATATTATGTTTAGTCTCTATGTTCATATGTTAATAACATAAAATAAATGAAATCACCAAACTAGTGTCCATAAAATGTAACATCTAGAATAAAAGAGGCATCATGTTTAAATTTATATATATATATATATATATATATATATATATATATATATATATATATATATATATATATATATATATAATATTAGTGGTAAATTTATATAAGTGTGTTTGTATGTATATATATATATATATATATATATATATATATATATATATATATATATATATATACAAACATATATATATATAAATATACACATACACACACATGCACGCGCACACACACGCACACATGTGATTGCTTGTGTCTTTTAAATAAATATTTTGTTGGCAACAATGCATATATATATATATATATATATATATATATATATATATATATATATATATATCAAATATGTGGTGCAGTTCAATTTATATTACAATGAATCATTCATACAAAAAGTAGATTAGTAAAGTTAATGATATAAAATGACCAAATACCTTCGCTAACAAAATTTTAAAGGTGCATTAACCTCCAAATCACTTGATGAATGTTATGTTTCTATGTGTGTGTGTGTGCGTGTGTGTGTCTGTGTGCAGATATGTAGAAAAATAGGAAAGAACACGTTAGGTATATAATCCGAGATTCTTTAGTATTTTTGTTTTTATTTTTAAAAAACAGTGCCCCATACGGAAGTAGAGCCTAAATTATGAATTTTCGCTTGAGGATGAAACAGGGCTTGATACTTTAATTCAGTTTAATTTTAATCATTATATTGAGGTTTTCCGCTCTTGTTTTTGAAACATGAGAACTCTTATGTAGCGAAGTAATCATATTTTTAAAAATAATTATAATATATATATATATATATATATATATATATATATATATATATATATATATATATATATATATACACCCTATCGGGCGACATTTAATCTAGCCGCTGCGGAAGTAGGGAGGAGTAGATGCGATAGGCAACAATAAACTACAGAACAACTCAAAATTGATCGCCACATTTAAGTATTGCATTAATATTTACGGTTACCTTTTAAAAGTTCAACGATAATTCTTCTGCCGCCATTTAATTTAAACACAATTTGATTTTTATACATGGGTGACTTTCGTTGGATTTCGTAATTAATTTTGATTATACCGAAATTAATTTCCAAGTTATAAAAACTGTTATCGTACAAAAAAAAAAAAAAAGAAAAAAAGGAAAAGGAAATATAGTCACAAAAAATCACGTAAAATTTTGCCGTAATGAAAACTTGGGAATCCCAAATTTCAGGATTGCGTGTCCGGAGCTGACTCATAATTTTTTTTTAAATTGCTCACGGAGACAGACAGCCTGATTCCAAGATGGTATGATATGATGGACAATTTGAAAACATGGACAATTTTATTTTGAAACAATGTAATTTGAGAACTGTAATTTTTCATTTGAACATGAACTTATTGGAAGTTAGTGAATCTCTTTAATTGTTTTTATCAGTATAAGCTAAGATGGTAGAATCCGGAAACGGTCGCAGTAATGAAAACTTGGAAATTCAAAATTTCATGATTGCGGGTCTGGATCCAGCCCGGAATACTTTTAATTTACTCACAGATTCGACCTGATTCCAAAATGGTATGATATGTTAGGCTACGCAATCTAGAAGTAAAGTTGAAAAAGCGTGACACACTGACATTTGAATTTATGATATATATATATATATATATATATATATATATATATATGTGTGTGTGTGTGTGTGTGTGTGTGTGTGTAAAGAGTAAGGCGGAGAGAGAAAGAGAGGGAGGGGAAGAGAGAGGAGAGAGAGAGAAAGAAAGGGAGAAATGTGAACAGGCAGACAGATAGAGTGTGGGTAAGAGATGAACAAAAGTCACGCATTTCTTTACTTGAAAGTACATATGGCAAATAACCTTTTTTTTATTAATGGAAACCGTTTTATATATATAAAATTGGTGAATGGGAAAAAATAAAAACAAAGGCTTGTTATACTTTATATCTTATTAAACCGACATATTTGTATCACTTTAAACGTTAATTTTAGTGGATACCTATATCTGAGTAGACGCTCCGTTCGTAAACAGTTTTGTCTTTCATTTCAACATATATACACACACACACACGCGCGCGCGCGCGCGCGCGCTTGAGTAATGGATAGCGGCTTGGTTTGAGGAATCCGAAAGCCGAGTTCGAATTCCAGTCGAATCCAGTTACATTCACTTACATGCTAGTACCCTTGGAATCCTCCTCTTCTCCCTCCAGCTATGTGTAAATAGCAGGACAGACTGGCTTCTATAGCCTTGGATGGCAACTGGTCTAAGAGAAGGACAACTCTGAATTCCAAACCTGCGTAGGGTCGCTTGGGGAAATTGTGGCACATAGTGCACCAGGTCTCTGTATTCGGCCCTTCAAAAAGTGTGGATGGTCCTGTACGAAACCTTCTCAACTATAATCAAATCTCATGTGTCGGGCTGTCGGTTTCCTGGGAAATGATCTGCTTGACCCTCATACGTCGACGGGAGAGTCGAGTATATACACAGAGTAAGGTCGATATTTGCGAACTTGCTTACATTTAGAATTTTGGGTGGGTTGTACGTGTACATACTGTTTTATGGTGCGCATTTGACATCAAAGAGGAATGGAGAGGAAGAATTCAAGAGTCTTGAAAATTATACATAGATTTGGCTGTCATAAAAACAGAGAATTACACGGAGAACATTAATTAGATATAATATGAAAGGCAGTAATTGCAAGCAAATTTGCAAAAGGCCTAATGTGACAATAGAAAACTTAGAGACATAAAGCTATTATGGGAACGAAGCCTCAAAATCACCTTGGACTAATGACGAGAATAAAAAAGAGAATCACTAGTCGTAGTGGTTTGAATAAGCGTATTATTTATTTATTTTTTAATAATTTCACCCCAAGCAAGGCAACAAACCCACTAAGAAGCAAGGGGTATGAGAGAACACGAGCGAAAGGAAAACATTATTAAGGTGAGTAGATAATAAAGAATAGAGATTAAGAAAACAGAAAATGATGAGTTAAATTTATTATGATCAAACTTAATTGGAAAGCACGAAACCGGAAGAGAGTTCCACAAGCGAGAAGTGCGAGAGAGAAGAAACTGTCAGCACAGAACTGACCGGTTCTTCTAGCGATTTCAACTTGTGAGCGTTAAATTCTCCGAGCTTTCTTACTTTATTATGAGCACCACAACTTTTGCTCTATTTCTTATTATTCGCAACTGTTTCTTTTTAGTTATTCTTCTTACAATTTTCGCTTAGTCTGTCCAAGATATTATCAGCATTCGTCGATAGAATTACATCAATCTCGCTTTAATTTTTTTCTCCATTTAGGGTGAAATTATCATGTACGAGGATGGATATGATATGATAGTTTTCTTTTTAAATTTTAATGTTATTCTAATACCAATTTTCGAGTGTTAGTATCATACATATTTTCGGAAATACATTTTAAATTTCTGTGCAATCTGTCATCTGTTATGAGACTGTGTTAAATTTCTGCACTTGCTTAATTTTGACGTCATCGATGTGTAATTATCATCTTGATTTGTCCCTTTTCCTAACCATTATACATATGTCTTCGTACAGTCAAAGTTCAAAACTTTTTTTTATTATTTTTATTGTTTTCTTTGTCTAGTATTTCTTTTCAGTTTTTTCTCGTAATCAGAATCTGAGAACCCCATGTGAGCAATGACGAATTTTTAAGGAAAAGTGAAAGTAAAAACAACACTCTTACTCGCAATCAGAAAGAGATGAATTTTCTATAAGGAAAGAGGACTTGAAGAATTTGATACTCACAGGATATATTGAAGGCAAGAAAGACAGAGGAAAGCAGAGAATAACCTACTTAGCTTATCATACAGATCTTCTCAAAAGCCCATATTTGAACATTTTTTTCATATATATACATACATACATACATACATACAT
This sequence comes from Acanthosepion lycidas, assembly GCA_963932145.1. NCBI lineage: Eukaryota > Metazoa > Mollusca > Cephalopoda > Sepiida > Sepiidae > Acanthosepion > Acanthosepion lycidas. The sequence goes on from OZ010616.1 coordinate 29,152,014, forward strand.
ATATATATATATATATATATATATATATATATATATATATATATATATATATATATATATTAATGAATATACATGTCCCACACTGCATTACTCGGGTTTCATGCCAAACGAAATCTTCAGATGCTGAGTTTATACTGACTGTTAATCGAATCTAATTTGAAAATATACCAGTTTATCGTAATACTGGCGTAGTTAAGCACTATTTATATAATGATATAACTTTTTCAAAAACTTAAAATAAATATTTTAAATTAATTATATTTCTCATAACATTAAATCTAGCAAGTAAATCAACCGGTATTACCATAAAAATAAAAGATAAGTAATTATTAATTTAATTTTAGAGTGATAAATTATCAACTATAAATTATTAATTATTAATAATGAAAGGGACCTAACTTAATTTCATTTAATATAAAATTACTAGATAAAAATATATAATAAAAATAAATAAATAAATATAAATAAATCAAATAACTATTAAAACTATTAAGATCTATAAAAAATAATAGATAAATAGCTAGAAATAAAATGATATTAAAAATAGGAATAAATATATATCATAACAATCCATATTAAAAAAAATAATAACCTATAAAAGGTAATAAATAATAAATAAAAAAATAAGTTAATAAACAAACAGATAAATAAAATACCTACACTAAAAACTAAACCGCGACAGTATATAAAAATGAATCTAGGTGTATGTGCTTGAGTAGATATTTATTCTTATGCTTAAATGTGACCATCAGTTCTCTTATTTAGTAAGCTCGGGTTATTTAAATGTTGTAATGTAATATAATTATTTTTCAACTAAACACAGGCTGCATTTATCCCCCTTGCCATTAAACGGCTTAGCCCTGGCCATTATATTCCATTTAATAGGTGAATAACTGAATCTTTCAACTGCTAGAAAAAAATTAGAGAGAGCAGTGCTGTTTCTATATTTACTATTAGCTAAAATCATACGGTGATGGTAGAAGTGAAGCTTCCAAGGATTCTCAGTAGAAACAAAATATAATTTAGCATCGCTACCGAAACGAATGCACACTGGTCGGCGATACATTCACCGCTTAATGGACAGATCGTATTATTTCGGCAATTGCAATTATTTTTTATAGCTCTGTTATATAACATTGAGCACTGATTCTATAACACCAGCACTTTGTGTGTAATTCAGATATATTTTATATTCACACACACACACACACACACACACACACACACACACACACACACACATATATATATATATATATATATATATATATATATATATATATGTGTGTGTGTGTGTGTGTATATATATATATATATATATATATTTCGGCAGCAAGAATTCTCTCAAATATGTTTTATTAAATAATATGGGCAATTTATGACAATCAATTTTTTTAATTAAATATTTCAAATTTCCGATCAAGTGGTTTTGTGCTATCGGTAAATTTTACAAAATGCATATTAATTTTTATTTTATATAATTTTTTTACCGAGTACTTTCCATGTTACTATCTTCGTTTTCACGGATTGTTCTGTGTATATTTACGCATATTTGTTTTAATTCCGGCATTTTCACGTTTGATGGAACATATCTCAAGTCAGTTATAGTGACGTCATATTATTGGTGAAACTAAAAAAATTATCTGTTTATGTGTGCGTGTCTTTTAACATTAAACACATTTCAATATACATACATACATACATACATACATACATACATACATACATACATATATATATATATATATATATATATATATATATATATATATATATATATATATATTATTATTATATTATAATCTATTATAGATTATTATATAATCTGTAATAGATTATAGGTGACTGTCAACTTGGATATCTTTATGGAAATGTAAAAATCCATGACAAAGATCATCCCCTTTGACCTATCATTTCACAAATACCTAAACCAGTATATTATTTTTCAAAAACCCTAAACAAATTAATTACTCCCTAACTCCCAAGTAAATATTGTATTAACTCCACAAATGAATTTATACAAATTCTTCATACTATCATTGAAATAATCGCATCTTTGAATGTACAAAATTTATTTACTAATGTCCCCGGACATGAAACGATTGACATCATTATCCGCGATGTATACAATCCCACCCATCAATATTAAACCCAATATTAAAAAAAAAAAAAATATTATTAGCATGTAACAATCAAGTACCTTTTCATGACCCCTAGGTAATACTTAAACTCAGATAGACGGTATTGCGATGCGATCTATCTTAGGCCCCCCTTTTTTCTAATTATTATATGATACATTTAGAAAATAAAATACTTAATAACACTAATAAATCCCCTATATTTGTAAGATATATAGATGACATTTTCGTTTTAGCTAAAAATATTGTTAAAATTACACAACCTAAAAACAAATTTGAAAGTCACTCCGTCCTCAAATCTACATTAGAACTTAAAATTAATAAAATTCCATTCCTTGATATGTTAATTGATTCCAACAAACATAAATTTACAACTTCTCTATATAAGAAACAGACAAGGATTAATTAATGTTTTCTTATTTATAATAGTGAATGCCCCCAACTATATGAGTTATCCGTTATAAAAAAAACTTAATCCAACGCACGCAAATGATATCTTCTTCTAAAACTATCATACTTATTATAAAACCCAGGTTGTGTGTGTGTGTGTGTGAGAGAGAGAGAGAGAGAGAGAGAGAGAGAGTGTGTGTGTACGTTTATATATTGGATCGGATTCCTACATTTTTCAACCGATTTCAACAAAACTTCACAGGACGACGTAAAATTACCTTGCGGTAGTTCTGACGGCGCCAAAAATTGGAAGAACGCAATTGTTTTTGCATGAAATCAATTTGAAAATACGATTAAGAGGCATCGCGAGAATGAAAGGGGGACAACTAATATCGACTTATAATTATTATAAAACCCAGGTTGTTTGTGCGTATGTGTGTTCGTTTATATATGGGATCAGATTTCCTATATTTTTCAACCGATTTCAACAAAACTTCACTTTTTTTGGCAGGTAGTGTTTCTTATTGTCTTGCACACTTTTTTCTTTATTTTTACATTCAGAATGCTTTAAAAATTCCATTAAAAAGACAATTGTTTACAATCGGTAGATTCATAACGATTGAAAACAATGTTTTTGTTTGAGTTTGGGTTTGACCAATTCGTAAAAAAAAAAACTAAAAAAAAAAAACTAATTAAGACATGCGTGTCCGTCAACCTTAAACAATAATCTTTGTCAATTTTATTTTTTCAGTCTTTATGATGATTGATACTTGATCTATCTCTTAGTGTTGCATCCCCGGGCAACGCCGGGATCTACTGCTAGTATTCTATTAAAAAAAACGCATAACATTAAACAAACACTTGTTAATAATGGATTCCCTAATTTCGTCATTGATCAACAAATTAAAATTTATCTCAATGAACTTAATAATATCTCTAACAAAATTGATATTATTAATTATGATAGTGTTCGTTAACATAAACATAACATTATTAACTTATATTATTGTAACCAAATGCATAATAATTATAAACATAATGAAACAACACTGAGAAAGTGAAGCTCATCATATATTATAAAAAATTTAAAACAATTGACCTCATAGCTTCTTATAAACCTACAACTACACAACTAAATCCACTACAAAAAAAACCCAAAACAACAAAAAAACAAAACAACAAAAAAACAAAACAAAAACAAAAAACTGATGCAGTGTATCAATTTACTTTTCCTTTTAGGGATTGTATCTCGGATATTAATAATAAACCCACTACATATATTGGTTTTACTACAATCACGCTACGAATGGTTGACAGAGGAGATTCTCAACATGATGCAAAGGAGACAGAAAACTCTGCCAAGATGCGGAACGGAATACAGAAAATTACACAAAGAAATAAGGACCAAATGCAGACAGGCTAAAGAAGAGTGCCTAAACAAAAAATGTGAAGAAGTATAGAGATTGAGTAACTATTAAAAAAAGAAAAAAAGAAGATATACACAAACAAGTAAGGCGACTAGCAGGACAGAATACAATGCTCGTCAACACACTGCTTTAAATCAAAGGACGGAACACTGATATTAGAGAAGGAAAAATTCTTCAACGCTGGGGCGAGTATATTGACGAATTCTTTCATGACGAAAGAGAACAACCAGCAATATACAGAACTACCGACGGAACTGGAATTCTAAAAACCGAAGTAGAAGCTACAGTGGCCAAATTGAACAGAAACAAGAGCCAGACGGAATCGTAACAGAAATACTGACAGACTTAAATGAATTTGGCATAGACAAGATCACCGAAATAATAAATGAAATCTACAATAGTGGGGACGTACTGGAGGATTTCAGCAGATCTATTTTCATATAAATGCCTAAGAAACTACGCGCAAACAAATGCGAGCTCCACCGAACAATCAGCCTAATGAGCCACGAAAAAAAAACCATCACCCGTATTCTGATGAATAGAGCACGCAGCAGAATCGGGCCAGAGATAGGACAAGAACAGAGCTGGTTCATCAAAGACACTGAACAAGAAACGTGATTTTCATGCTTAGAATTTTATCGGAAAGAGCAATACAAATCCAGAAAGACGTGTATCCATGTTTTATAGACTACGCAAAGGCATTCGACAAAATACGCATGCTAGAACTGCTCAGCAACCTTGATATATTCGGGAAATATATCAGAATAATCAAGAAGCCATACTGGCAGCAAACGGTACGCTTTCGCATCGAGAATGAGCTCAGCGAATATACAAAAATAGAAAGAGGTGTCAGGCAAGGATGCGTCTTCTCACCGGACTTAATCTATAACAGCGAGGCAATTTTTAGGGAACTGGAGATCCTACCAGAATTCATCAATGGCGGTCACAACCTTACTAACATAAGATACGCAGACACGGAAAAGAAACTTCAAAACCTAGCAGACACGGAAAAAAAATACTACAAAACCTCCTACAGAAGGTAGCGAGGGAGAGAAGAAAGGACTAACCATAAACAACAAGAAGACAGAATGCATGGTCATCAGTAAAAGGAATCGCCCAAAATGTGATTTGCAGGTCGGGGACACTAAAATATATGCGGAAGTTTAAGTATCTGGGAAATTTTCTGGCGGAGGACGGTAGGTGCGACGCTTAAATCCGAAGATAGATTGGGATGGCCAAGGATGTATTTCAGAAGCTGGGCAGAGTACAGTGACACATGAGGATTCCTATGATGAAAAAGAAAAGAGTAATGCGCTGCTACGTGACATCTGTCCCCCGATACGGCAGCAAATGTTGGACGGTATCCTCAAGGATGAAGAAGAGACTCAAGGCGGCAGAGATGTAGTTCTGCAGAAGGATGCTGAGGATATCATGGACCGAGCATGTGAGCAACGATGAGGTCTTGGAGAGGATGCAAACAAGTTATGAAGCTTATGCTTAATATAAGGAAGAGGCAGATGAAACTTCTGGGACACGTAATGAAAAAGGAGGGCCTGGAGAATCTGATACTCACAGGACGATTAGAGGGAAAAGAGACAGGTGAAAGCAGCGCATGAAATATGTGGCGAGCTTGGGAAGGTCGATGGCAGAGCTTGGACTTGGGTAGTTGGCAGAAACTAGAGAGCCGCAAGGGAATTTGACAGCCATGATCGCCTACGTCCTGAAAGGACACCACATAAAAAGAAAAAGACAACAACGCTCTCCTATAGGCTTACCTGTCACCTTTCTGAACTTAGTTCTATTAAACAACATTTCTTAGAAAAGCATAGCCATGTACATAATATTGGACAGATATTACTTGATAACACAACGATACTCACACATACACACATTAAAAAGAACATTCAAATATTGAAGGCCATCTGCATTAAGCCAAAGCAACCCACCCTCGACAAAATTACATTTTAAACTAGTCGCAACACATTACATTGAATCTAGACATATAGTTCTGTTGCTAATATTTCGTTCTCTCGCGTGCTACGGCGTCATAGAACCGCGTCATGACTTTACGACTTTCGTCTGCTATTCCGCGACCATTGGCATCGTATAGCAATATTCTATGTGATCATAACAGAATATCATGCTTGATGGTTAATTTATTTGTTTAAACGTCAGCATAACTAATGTGAGTCGAAAATTTAGATCAAGGAACAGCTTAATAAAAAAAAACATCCAAATTTTGACAAATTTTGTCTTCATTTTCACCCGGAATTAAAGCAAATATACGTAGTTTAGAATGGCTCATGATCAAACATAATAGATATTCATTGTCTGTTATATATATATATATATATATATATATATATATATATATATATATATATATATATATTGTGACTTTCGCATAAATCCGCTATTTTAATTTATGCACTTTCCTTTTCTATTTTCTTGTTTTGTTGGAATTTATACCATTTTGTTCTTTCATCCTGACCTAGGGAGGCCAGCTTATCGAAAAATGTATTAACGATATCTATCTGTCTATATATATATATATATATATATATATATATATATATATATATATATATAATGAAATTGACTAAGTCCTGACAATTATTTTAATATATTTTCTGTTCATACATTATTTTTTATTGATACAAATATTTAAGTAAATGCTCTATTTATAATAAACAGTATTAACAACATTTACCTGTCTGAATATCCGAGAAATTTCATAGAAAATATGTGTCCTCCAACAGGATTCGAGCTTGTATCCGATACGGAACCGTCATATAGCCTGACGTGCTGTACCATTTAGTGTCTGGTTAGAAATGTTTAACTATTTCGTGTAATAAGAGAAATAATGAGAAAATAATCTTATTCTTTTGGTTCAATAATTGTCCAATATTTTTTGCATTTAATTATTAGGGTTTTTTCCTGTATAGATTGCATATATTCCATTTGTTGGGAGTTTGTGATTGACAGATGATATCCCATTTAATCTGTGGGGTGAAGCCTCTAACTTTAAGTCTCCAAAAATATTTAGAGAGAGCAGTTTAGTGCATTAAAGAAGCATCAGAGAAGGAATGCCTGTGGTTGTAAAACCTCTGTTTCCAACTTCCAGAAAAGATAGCTGTTTTATCATTAATTTTTCTTTTGGAA
>OZ010616.1:29164130-29171630 GCA_963932145.1 Acanthosepion lycidas
ATTCGTACGTATTTCATATATATATATAGATATGTACATACACATATTGTTTAAAACTTGATGTTTATTAGTCAAGAGTGTTCTATATCTGCAATGTCATGTTTATATATATATATATATATATATATATATATATATATATATATAGCCATCTACAGACTGTTTCACTGTATCACAGCACTTCATGTGTGAGTGTGTTTGTGTGTGTATGTGTGTGTGTTTATGCATATGCATATATATATATATATGCATAAAAAGGAAAAGTTTATTCAAATTATCTCCCTACACACACACACACATATATATATATTGTTCTTATATCAATGTTTAATCATCTATCCATAATGATATGCATACTCTGAAATATCACTGTCTCTGAATGCACTCTTAAAAAACAGTTTCAAAATTTATCTAGTTAAAAAGAAAGTTCTAAAATGCCTGCGTTAAGAAATTTTACTTACATGTGTGTGTGTGTGCGTATTTGTAGTGAGTGTATCTGTGTCTGTGTGAGTAAATTGCATTTAGTTTTACATTTGTCAGTATGCTGCTACTACAAAAACTGCTCCTGTTCCTTATAAAGCTATATTGTGTAGATGTCTTTGGAAGCTGAAGAAATTGTGTATGACTATATTCGTCAACTATTACTATTTTACATATATATTAACATAATATAAATTATTCTACTTTACTTTATATCCAATTTATTAGTAATTGTAAGTTACTTTATACAATTATGATTGCTCTGTCCATCTATATCAATTTTCCAACCTTTGCTTCGTCGGATAGATGGCTAAACCAAAAGAAGAATGTATTGTGTCAGTATTACACGTAGAGATAGCATTCTTTGAAGATCTTGACACCTCCCTGGGTTCAAATTCTTTTCATACGTACCTGCTGTTAATTAATGAACATTAATAAAACACATGAAAGTTATTTCTTGTCTATGATCTTTAGTCAAACATGTATCAGTGATGAACTACTACCTAAATATGTGTGTGTGTGTATGTAAAATTTCTGTTTATATAAATTGATAGAAATAAGTGAGTATATATGTACAGATTGATTATTATCCACAGTTTTCACCTTAATCGTGATTGTTTACTTTCATTTAAAATAAAGAGACAGCAAGTCTACTCGTCACTCCAGCATTATTATTATTATTATTATTATTATTATTATTATTATTATTATTATTATTATTATTATTATCTTCACATGGCGGTATATGATAGCTACGACAAAGGATCATATAAAGTGCTTTAATTTTGCTTTAAGGTTATTTAAGTTAGTTGCTACTGTACTATGTTGGATGGACAAAATTCTTAACTCAAATTTCTACAGCATCCCAATTGAGGATTATTTATTCATTTTGATTTGCTGTTTCTTACGAGCATTTACCAATACTTTCAACTGATGATGCCAACAGTAGTTTTTTTTCTTTCGATACCATTGTGGATTGAAATATTTTTTCGATACCATTGGATTGAAATAGTTTTACCTGAGTATATAAGCAGCACTCGTTAACACAATCTTTTGTATTTCCTAAGATTTTTGAAGTGTGTCTCTTAGTATTCTTTTTAATAATTCCTGTCACTCATACCACTACTGAATAAATGGTTGTATTTAAATACCACATTCTTTAATTTCTGTTTCCAGATACTAACATATGGAGAATTTATTGCTCAAATGGTTTAATCAGACTGTTTGATCATGTCTTGAATATAATGATGATTTTGAAGGATTTTTTATGACAGTGATGTGCATGGTATATATGGTAATGTTCGAGAACAATACATTCTAGAACTAGCAATGGTTTTTGTTTATAATATTTTTTCATAAAGATTAGAAACAATTTATTTAAAAGAAAGAAAAAAAAATGAGTACTGAAGTGTCACCAATGACAGTAATACTCTATTCTGTTATACCTATTTCATATTCATTTACTGATAAAATAAACCTGTCTGATATTAGGTTATCAATATTCTTTTCAACGTTTGTACAGAAACGATAATTTGGATCTATTCCATCCTTTATAATATGCTCTTAGTAAGATATTGTTAGTAGGCTTTGAACCTAAACTGCTAGGATAAACCCTTCTGTTTCTCGTTTCAACTCAGATCACCACAACAACTTATAAGACAGATTTTTGTCCATATCAGGGCCTTGAGCTTACACTGAGAATTGTCCACATAAAGGGTTTGTCTTCTAACGTAGTTTACAGTTTAATTAATCTTTTTCTTATGGCTTATTTTTTTTGTCTCTTTTATAAGTATTTTATCTTCTATTTCATCTTGATTGTTTAGTTACTAATCTTAAATTATTGAATGTAGCTTTTTAGTTGATTCATGCTGGTAAACAAGCTATAACATTCAATAATTACTGTTATTGTGGTTTTATATGCGAATTCTACCTGGATTAGCATCCAGCTGTTCTAGGTAGGTAGAGATGATCTACATCTACTTTAGAACAATATGTCTTTATACATGGTTAGAAGTTTTCTGATCATTTGATTCTCCGTACTTCTTCAAAATTCTAATTTGTCACTTTCAAACATGTAACAATTAACGTGACTAAGGTGTTAATAGCTTCAAACCTATTTTGTGCTTTTAAAATTTTTTTAATCGCACTTACACGTTTAAAAATTCCTTTCTGTTAGTTTGATCCCAGGCCATTATTTGATCCCAGGCCATTCTTTGATTCCAAGGTATTTTTGCGATTCTTTTTGATCCAGTTCAAGAATCACGGTTTCATTATCAACTTTAATAAACGTTCCTGTACCAATTTCTTTCCTTTAAATGTTACCTTTAGCTACAGGAAATAATTTCATGGTGACATTCACAATGAATCCCTTTACCGTTGCTAACATAGTTTTTAACTCATTGTCATTTTCGGCAAATAGTTTCAAATCATCTTTATAAAACAGTTGATGAATAAACTTATAAATAAATTGCCTGAACCAACTTTCCTCTTTTAGAGGATGTCTGAGCTCATTTATGTAAGCCTAATTCCATGGTGACTTTCTCAATTAATAATTCATTTACCGTTGCTAACATAGCTTCTAGTTCCTTATCATTATGAGCAAATATTTTCAAATTATCGACGTAGAACATGTAATTAATAAACTTATTAAATATGTGATATCCATAACTTATATTTAGTTTACTCGAGATAGGTAGTAATGCAATTCAGAATAAAAAGGGAGCCTTCTTTAAATATTCCATTGTGGATATGTAAACTATCACATCTAATTTTATTATAATTATTATTATTATTACTATTATTATTACTATTATTATTAATATTATTATTAATATTATTATTGCTGTCATCGTCGTTGTTCTTGTTGGTAATGTTATTATTCATTTAGTTTGCTCAACAGTAATAACCCGTTGCTTTCAGTGGAGATCAGCCTACAAGATTTGATAATCTAGCACTTTCTCGTTACTACTACTACTACTACTACAACACTACTACTACTATTATTATTGTTATTACTGTTGTTGTCGTCGTAGTCATCATCGTTGTTGTCAATATTATTTGTAGAGTTTGCTCACCCGTTGCTTTCACACGAGATCAAACAACAAGATTTGATAATCAAGCATTTTCCTCGGTATTACTACTACTGCTACTATTATTATTATTATTATTATTATTATTATTATTATTAGGTTGGTGCAAAAATAATATCGTTTTTTGACGTATTTTTTAACGTCAAAAAACGATATTATTTTTGCACCAACCTAATATTATTATTAGGTTGGTGCAAAAATAATGTCATTTTCTCACATAGTAACATATGTGAGAAAACGACATTATTTTTGCACCGACCTAATATTTGCTTAAGTTTTCACGTCTGTAGTAACAGGTGGTTTTCACTGTTGGTCAAGTGACAGCAAGTTTCATCTATACTCCAGCACTCGCCGCAGTATCAGATTTTAATAATTCTGTTTCCTGAATGATTTATTCCATTATTATTATTATTATTATTATTATTATTATTATTATTATTATTATTATCAAAAAAATTATTATGCCATTAATGACATATCTGGAATTATAAAGCATAATAATTTATATATTAAAATTTAGTTCGATCTTCCTTCAGCAGCTCTCTAGAATTTGTAACAGTTAATATCCCAGATTATTGAAAAAAATCTTTGTCAATTCTGCGAGCGTACATTTTCTTTAAACTGTGATAAAATACATGTATTTGTTAGATACTCTAAAACTGATCAATTCTTTTCCTCGAAATTTTAGAGGTTATAGGTCGAGAGACAGTTGACAGATTTCATTGAACTGACAATAATTCAGATTTACTCAACATTGCAACTCATATTACTAATGTTTAGTTATATTAATGTTCAGAGAAGTGTGTTGTAAAGCAGGTGTCAAATTTATTTTTGCGAAAGGCGATTACTTGCATAGTCTTTCTTTTGAGTGTGCTTTCTTTTTTTTTCTTTTGATTGCACATTCATACCTTCTTTCTTTCTTTTTCCTTTCTTTCCTTTTTTGGTTATGCTTTATTTATTTATTTGGACTGTGCTTTCTTTCTTTCCTTTTTCTCTTTTTCTTTATTTCTTTCTTACTTTGTTTTGATTGTGCTTTTTTTCATTCTTTCTTTCTTTCTTTTGGTTGTTCTTTTTTCTTTCTTTCTTTCATTTTCTTTCTTTCTTTCTTTCATTTTCTTTCTTTCTTTTTTCTTTCTTTCTTTCTTTCTTTCTTTCTTTCTTTCTTTCTTTCTTTCTTTCGATCGCCCCTTATTTATTTTGACTGTGCTTTTTTTCTGTCTGTCTTTCTTTCTGTCTTTCTTTTTTGAATGTGTTTTTATTCGTTCCTTCTTTTTTCCCCTTTCTTTTGTGCTTTATTAATTTATTTATTTTGATTGTGCTTTTTTCTTTTTTTTTCTTTTTTTTGATTGTGTTTTATTTATTTATTTTTTCAATCTTTCTTTCTCTTGGTTGTGTTTCATTTATCCTTTTTCCTCTCTTTCTTTCTTTTGGTTGTGCTTTCTTTCTTTCTCTTGATGCGCTTTATTTTTAATTATGTTTTCTTTCTTTATATTTTTTTTCTTTCTTTCTTTCTTTCTTTCTTTCTTTCTTTCTTTCTTTCATTCTTTCTATCTATTGCACTTTTTTCTTTCTTTCGATGGTGCCCCCTTTCTTTCTTTTGATTGTTTTTTCTTTTGTTTTGTATTCTTTCTTTCTTTTTCTTGGTGCGTTATATTTTTAATTATGTTTTCTTTCTTTCTTTCTTTCTTTCTTTCTTTCTTTTGTATTTTCTTTTTTTCTTTCTTTCGATGATGCTTTCTTTCTTTCTTTTGATTGTTTTTTCTTTTGTTTTATTTTCTTTCTTTCTTTCTTTCTTTCTTTCTTTCTTTCTCGTAGTAGTAGATTTTACATGTATCCCTTCTGATCATACTGTTTGATAGATATTCCTAACAAGTAGGCACAAAGGATCATAGACTGACTGCTTAAAGAAAAAGATACTTTGATGTGGTTGACTGTCACATCATACGGGTTTGACAGATATTTTAAGACTCCCCACTTGTCAGTAGGGTCGGAAACTATTAATTGCTTATTTATACCTTTTGATAGCAGTAAGCTTACTGTGCGTGGAAGGTGATTGAATTTTAAATGTGTTGACTTATGCTTTGTATTGCGTCAATTATTATACAAGTTGATTAGTAGCGGTTGCAGTTATGACTATTGGTTCAAATTAATTCCAATAATGACGAGAAAAATCGAGAAACAATTTAGTGTTGGTGATGGGAAGGGATAAAATGAAATCGATATGATCGATTTAGATGGGAGGAATTTCCTAGAATTTTTCAAGCATACAATGAAAAACTGGAAAAAAAATAATTCAAATTTCTTACTGTCAGTTGATTGAATTATATGATACGCTAATTTCAACATTGATTTAAAATCTCTCTCTCTGTATGTCGTGTCCCTTAAATATGTGGTCGATTATGACTCTCCACACCTTCATTTCATCTCTCCACAATAACTTCATTTTGTCATATTTGTTTCTGCATCTTTTTGAACAAACTTGTTAAATATCTTTCTCGTTTCTTCCATACAGATATGTGGGCGGTGTAATGGATAATGGCTTAGAATGAGAAATTGGAGAGCCGAGCTCAAATTCCAGTCAGTTTTGTGACATTCACTTAAACATAAATACCCTTGGAAAAGTTATGAGTCCATCTGCCCCTGCAGCTATGGGTAACATAGTAGAAATTGTATCTGTAAAAATCATTGTTATTCTTAAAAATCTGTTAAAGCTCTATTCACTCAGGAAAAAAGAAATATATTCTTACAATCTAAAATATATTTCTGTCTTTAAATAACCCATAAAGGATTGATAAGCCTTAAAAAACAAATCAATCAATAGATAAATATTCTTCCATACAGCATTTTAATCTCTTTTTTTTATTAAACGGTAAATTTAAGAACTATTAATAAAAGGACAAACCATCAACCATAAGAAGACAGAATATATCATCAACAAGACATAGAACCCAAATTGTGACTTAGGAATTTGAAGCGTTAGAAGCAAGCAACTACGCAAATCTTGGAATTGTTATAACAGAAGACAGAAAATGTGACACCGAAATCCGAAATAGAATTTAAATGACGAAAGTTGCCTTTCAGAAACTAAGCAAAATATTAAGTAAGAAGAAAATGTTGTTAATAACAAGGAATAAGAGTTCTGTGCTGCTTTGTAATATTAATTCTACTATATGAAAGTAAATGCTAAACAATTTATACGCAAATATTTGGTTGATGTTGTTTAGCGGCCGATCAACCTTTAAATGTAAATATTTTGAACATAATTTTATGGCTTCAAACTAAATCTATTTTTATGAAATTGTATGCATTCAACTACAAAAAATGTATTTTTGCTTTAAAAATGTATTGTTCCTTTTACTATAAAAATGTACTGTTGGTCATTTTGCTATAAAAATGTATTGTTGTTCATTTTACTATAAAAATGTAGTGTTGGTCATTTTGCTATAAAATGTATTGTTGGTCATTTTGCTATAAAATATATTGTTGGTCATTTCGCTATAAAATGTAGTGTTGGTCTTTTTGCTTTAAAAATGTATTGTTGGTCATTTTACTATAAAAATGTATTGTTGGTCATTTTGCTATAAAATATATTGTTGGTCATTTTACTATAAACTGTATTGCTGATCATTTTGCTTTAAAAATGTATTACTGGTAATTTTATTATAAATGTATATTGCTGGTAATCTCACTATAAATATACATTGCTGGTAATCTCACTATAAGTATATATTGCTGGTAATCTCACTATAAGTATATATTGTCGGTAATTTCACTATAAATACGTAATGTGAGTAATTTTACTATAAATATGTATTGATGGTATTTTTTCTATAAATATGTATTGCTGGTATAATTTTACCATAAATATGTATTAATATAAAAATGTATTTTAAAAACTTTCATGGTGTTTTTGTTTTTTTGTTTTTTGCTT
>OZ010616.1:29176630-29179130 GCA_963932145.1 Acanthosepion lycidas
ATTCACAGAAAAGTTTTAATCAAAATTTGGCCTTATCTTTTCATATAAAAAAAACGATGAGTATTTTCTATAGACATTATTTCTGCTGAAATTTTAATAAATGTCTTCTGTATATAAGTATCTGTTTTGATAAGTAAACTTTCTTAACATGTATGTAATTTCATATAATTTTAAATGTCATTGAAGAAATATTTGAGCAACAAATAATTAAAGAATGTAAGTGAAAAAGAATCAGAATAAAAAAAAAAGAATAAGAATGAATAAAAACAACAAAAAAAGGAAGACTAGAGAGAAGAATTAAAAAGCGAAAAAAGAAGGAATGGAAAAGACGAAGGAAAGGCAGAAAATATAAGAAGAAAAATGTAATGAAAAATAATGATGCTAAGATCGAAAAAAGAAAGAAAGAAAAAAATAGAAAAAAAGAAAGTAAAAGAAAGAAAAAATAAAAACAAAAGTAAAAAGAAAGTAAAAGAAAGAAAAACACAAAAAGAAAGTAAAAGTAAGAAAAAACAAGAAAAAACGAAAGTAAAAAGAAAGAAAGAAAGAAAGAAAAAAAGAAAGAAAGAAAGAAAGAAATAAAAAAAAGAAAGAAAGAAAATTCCAACTGTAAGTCCAGTAATAATATGTACAGTGTAACCCGGATATAAGATAAACCCGGATATAAGAGAAACCCGGATAGAAGAGAGATTTCCTCTGGTCCCATATTAGAGCCATACTTACGTAAATAAATATACCAAACCCGGATATAAGAGAAATCCGGATATAAGAGACTTCGTCTCCGGTCCCGACAACTCTCTTATATCCGGGTTACACTGTATATGATTTTGGTATTGGAGATGCGCGCACACACGCACACACTCATAGACACACACATTTTCTCAGTATCACACAAGCATGCTTACGCCCAGACACATGTACATATTGGAGCTCATATGCATAGGAACAAAAATAAATTACGCTAAATTATAACTTTTTTCTGTAGCGAAATAATAATAATAATAATAATAATAATAATAATAATAATAATAATAATAATAATAATAATAATTAATAATAGTATAAAATAATAACAATAAAAATAATAATAATAATAATAATAATTTTCATATTAATTTATGTCTTTCTCATAGACAATTTTGTTGTTGTTACAACTTCATTTTTTATTATTATTACGCCACTTTAATACTAATATTTTAATTTTTTATTTTTAAAAATAATTTCATTTCTACATTATCATTGAATGCTGTTACCAAATCTGATCTGGTGCTTCTATTGTATACCTCGAAAGTCTTGACAAAATCCAGAGAACGGGCAGCAATATAATCGGTCCTCACCAGGCATCTCGTCAAGTCATTTTATTACCAACTTTTCTATAATTGATTTTTTATTATTTTTTTCTCTAATGAATTTAAGCATGCTACTAGATTGGTAACTAGGTCTCATTGTTTTACTCTTGAACTAACTAGATGCAACCGTCATTTCTACTGTAACAGTTTTTTCTTGCACCTCTCACCTGTGGAACTCCTTTCCGATTTCTTGCTTCCATGATAAACTACAATCTTCAAAAATTTAAATACAATGTCAATCTTGGTCTTGCGTCTTCAGGAAGTCTGTTCCTTTTTTACCTATTTCAATATTCTCATTCTCATTCACTTTCACACCTTGTTAACCTCTATCTAAGGGCATTGTCACCTCGATTTGGGTGAAACGATTAATATATATATATATATATATATATATATATATATATATATATATATATATATATATCCATACATATATATATATATATATATATATATATATATATATATATATATATATATATATATATATATATATATAATAATTCCCGCCTCACACACGCACTTACCAAATTATTTAAATTTTAAAAAATATTAGTTCCTTACCAAACATGTTTTGGTGTCATTTTTCATATTTACAAATATTCATAACGAAAATAAATAAATAAATTAAAAAAAAATTGAAAAAGATAAATAAATAAATAAAAACAAATTAATTAATAAGTTAAAAAAATGAATAAAAACTTGAATAAATAAATAAATGATAAATAAATAAAGTAAATAAAAGCTCCACGTGATCACGAGTTACATAGTTTCTTGTCCCAATTTTTACTAATTTCTTAGTAGAATGAAAGTCAACTGTGTTTCGTATTTTATGAAACAACACATCTAAACTGAATTCTTTGCATTAAAGTTATTCCTACGACATTGAAAAGAATAGGAAGAAAAAAAATCATTTTTTAAATTAATCTTTTCACTCACACAATTTCAAACTCAAATAATAATAAAAAAATGTTAATTAAAAGGCTAACATCTTAAAAACGATATTTCATAATAGTAGGATCGGCCGTCGATTTTTGACTTGCAGTTTACTTACACATATGATTTCATAATAGTGATTAAAAAGACTTGTGCAGAGCTCACCAAACTACTTTTCAAAAGGGCTGATAAGTGAGAAATAATGAATAGGGTGCACA
>OZ010616.1:29189130-29191630 GCA_963932145.1 Acanthosepion lycidas
CATGATATTTTGTAAAAATCGAATGCGGAACAAAAAACAACCTACCCGATACACCGAGAAATTGAATAAAAGATTCTCTTCGAAATTCAGAAGTTACGGAATAAGACAATCACCAGAAGAAAATTAGAAAATATAGCAAAACAAATGCTGTGACTAAACATAACCAAAATTCGAATACTATCCGACTAAATTAGTATAGATTACACAGTATATAAAACAATGTAATATTTATTCATCGATCACACGACCTCATTTATCCATTTTAGGAATGAAATGTTTAATTTTTTTTTTAATGTAACAGGAAGCAATGCAATGAGTAAATATAACTCGGACTAGCTAGCATAACATATTATTAAGTAATGAGGACAGGTTGTAAATACATTACTTTTATTTTGTTTTGTGTTAACTTTGAATATGTTTACTTTTAATGATTTAAAAAACAGAATGACAGAGTTAATTGTATAGATAGAAATTTTCATTACTCATACAGAAAATATGAACGTGGCAACTGTAAAATTACTTAAATACCTCCGTCGTTTTCTAACGGTCGTGATAAACTAGATATTGTTGAAAATTATATGAAATATCTGAACAAAATATATGAGATGAAGTACGTGAAAAAAAAAAGGAAAGAAAAGAAAAGTTATTTGCTTGAAAATCATATTTTGTTGCGATCTTTTCGTCCTTTACGAGAATTTTCAAACAACTGAAAAAAATCTATCTATCTATCTATCTATCTATCTATCTATCTATATATATATATATATATATATATATATATATATATATATATATATATATATATATGACAGGACCCAAAGAGTGTGAGTTCAATAGCCGGTTACGGCAGTGGAGAACTTTCAGAGGGAAATTAACAGGAGATAACTGATAAATGACATCCATTAAAAACATGGCATGTGGAACTAGAACAGTACACCCCAGTCATCGAAATAAAGGGTTAAGTTCGACATTCCAACCATCTGAAGAAGGCCTGAGCGTTCAACGGCCGAAACGTTGTAATAAATATGACGACAAAGATGAGGAGAATTGTCCGATTAATGTAAATAATATATATATATATATTATTTACATTATTCGGACTAATATATATATATATGTGTGTGTGTGTGTGTGTGTGTGTGTGTGTGTGTGTGTGTGCGTGTATGTGTGTGTGTGTGTAGTTTAAGCAACATGTCTTCATTCAAACATATTTCATAGAATAATATAGATTTATT
This sequence comes from Acanthosepion lycidas, assembly GCA_963932145.1. NCBI lineage: Eukaryota > Metazoa > Mollusca > Cephalopoda > Sepiida > Sepiidae > Acanthosepion > Acanthosepion lycidas. Next base: position 29,190,366 of record OZ010616.1, read on the forward strand.
ATGACTATTTTTATACTGATCCTTTCCAGTTCTCTAATCAGTTTCTTGATGTTAAGATTAGAAAAACAAACTTATTGTAGCTGTGATAAAATCTTAATTTCATCGTGATGGCGATTTAAAAACAAAAACAAAAAAACAAAAAAAGTAACAACTCGTGAACAGTGTCTGTTATAATTATTTTAAAAATTTAATAACTATTTTTTTGAAGCTATGGATTTTCTCTTTTTGCAAAACAAGCGTCACAATATAAGGGAGCTGATTGGAAATTGGTAGAATTGAAAAATGGCATTAAATGCTTGCTAAATGCACTTCAACAGATTGCTTCTACACACGTAATAAATTTTGTTGATCGTTGGTTGATTGTTTAGATATGGAGTGCCTGGAGAATTTGGAATTTGTGTTTATTATTTTCGTGATGTAATATAGACTATTGGTGTTGTCCACAGGTACAAGATTAGAACTTGTATCCGACAAATATGTGTATATATATATATATATATATATATATATATATATATATAGAGAGAGAGAGAGAGAGAGAGAGAGAGAGAGGGGGGATTTCTGCCATAATACACAATTATATATCTATATATATATATATATATATATATATATATATAATTGTGTATTTTGTAATTTTACATAATTATATATATATATATATATATATATATATATATATATATATATATATATATATAATTGTGTATTTTGGCAAAAATCCCTCTTTTATACAAGTTTCATTGAAGATAACTGACAAGGTACTACTATTCAGGTTTTTATTATATTTTTTTCTTGTATGCTTACAATAAATTTCTATTGGACCAGTAGCATGCAAAACTTGGGGTGCGATAGCCCCGGGCATCCATATCGGGGGGGGGGGGCATTCAATCAAAGAGTGAAATGAAAATTTAGTTTATATTACATTTGAATAAAGTGCTTATTTCATGTTTCATCTATTTTACACATTTAAAATTATTTTCTTTCCTCACGTTTCTCAGTACTAGGCTCTATAATCACCTCTTACTTGAGTTTTAGGGACATGCAATCAAGGATTTGGCTCCGGCGATCACCAAATTTCACCAAACCACTGCACGTTCAAAATTTGGACAGTGTGTATAAGAACTGACTAAATGACCTTTCAGTCCGGGCGCTTTTGGTCAGTTTATTAGCCATTATCAAGGATAGATAGATAGATAGATAGATAGATAGATAGATAGATAGATAGATAGATAGATAGATATGAACAAACTGAGATAGATATA
>OZ010616.1:29196630-29209130 GCA_963932145.1 Acanthosepion lycidas
TACTTGTTCGTTCAGATACCATTGATTTGTATGGTCAAAATCACAACCATTTGCACAATTACATGTGGATCAGTTTTTTAAGTCGATGTATGTCTCGATATATTCTACATTTACTCTTTTGTTGCGTTATATTTATGCTGGTCTTATGGAGTCATTCCTAGCTGCCATGAATAAAGATTTGGTTTTTCGCTTCAAATTTCCTCTTCGCAACCATCTTATACTTATTTTTCTGTACGTTGAAATGTCAACGGGTTAGCATTCCTTCTTGATTTTGTTTTCTTTAGTTTTCTGATCATTTATTTGTCCTCCTCCTCTCACTCATTAGCTTGATTCTAACTTTTGACTGTCATAATTAATCTTTCATGAGATTAATTTGCATATTTCCGAATTGCTTTGATGGTAGAAGTTGACTCAAGATTCAATAATTTCACACATGTATATTATCGCCATCACCATCATCATCATCATCACTACCAGTTCCGGGTCCCAAGCACAGACCTAAAGTTAGAAATGGCTTCAAGACATCTTTCATTGATCATTTATGTAAAAAACAACAACCTAAGTTTACACACATTTTTCATAGATAAAGCTCTTTATAATATATGTGCTGTACTTTTGAGAACAATTTTTAAAATTTTTTTAAGGCCTGGTCTACCAGGAATCCCTTCAATGAGCCTATCGGAACCTTTTCCAATCAATCCGAGTACTACAACTACAACTGGATTTATTGATGTCCTCATGTGGCACATTTTTTTAGATTTCCACCTCAATATCCTTGTATCTTGATAGTTTTTTCTACAAATCTCAGTACTCCAGTAGATTTGCTATAATACTAATATTCTAATAAATCTTAGTACTGATGTTATCCGGAACAACAAAATTTACTATTAGTCATTTTTCTTTTTGTTCATAATAATTAAATTCGATCATCTCTATCCTGTAATTGGATTTTAAATTTCATGATTTTATTCTTTAATGCAAATCCTCGTTTGTCCACATGTCATTGATTTACATGCTTAAGACTTTTGCACAGTTCTTAGTGAATCACTATTCTTACCCAGTCATGCCTACTTAGTATATTTCTAGGCTTCATGTCTGCATTATCATTATTATTGTTGTTGTTTTTGTGGGTTATTTAATTCATTTTGTTGTCACATGAAAAGTTATGGAAAAACCTTTTCTAAGCACGTGAGCGGTACCATCTTTTGAATTTCAGATAAAGATGGATATCCAGGGATTTTCTTATTTTTTCTGTTAGTTTTCTTTATAATTATTCCCGGTTTTATTAGTATAAAACAACTTCTGTGTTTAAATACCACATTTCTTTTTTGTGATTTCTATTTCCAGATACGTATATTTGTAGAGTTTATCAAATTCTTTTGCAGAAATGTTTTTTTTATCAACGACGTGACACGTCTTTCAGACAGCATTTATTTTATTTTATATTTTTTTTTAATTTTTATTGGAATATTTGTCCTCTTACCTTGCACAGAGCAATCAGTATGTCGGTGGAAGTCCCAGAGCAAAATAAAAATATCACCCTCCTAAATCTGGAGGTGGCTTTGTTGTTCATACCTTTTTTCAGTAACAAATAAATTATAATGACATATCTTTCAGCATCACCCTCAACTGTCATGTTCCGTTTTAAAATTTGCTTGGCGCTGATATTATTATTATTAGTAGTAATAGTAGTAGTATCATCTTGTACATACATACATATACCCTGAGGTAGTGCAATAGTTAAGCATGTCTCGCTAGAACAATTTCAACTGAGTAGTGAGTTCGATCCTCACTGGATGATCCCTACTTTCGGTCTTGTGCCACATCCAAGCTACGCTTGGAAAATCACCATACATACATACATACATACATACATACATACATACATGCATACATACGTAAACCAAAGAAGGACAAAAGATCGAACTCTAAGGAACAATTCTTAATGAAAATTATGTAATTAATTAATTTATTAAATAATTTCGACTGGTCATAATACTACTGTTGGAATAGTACCCGCAAAGAATGGTGAGATCATGCACATCTGGATCAACGCTTCTGCTGAGATTCAGTGTAGTATCTGTGCACTCTGATAAGGATCAAATTCTCGGTCCTCCAGCCAGCACTTTCTGCCTAGGATCAATCTGTAGTGCGAATGCAACGCACATGCACGCATCCAAAACACACACACGCGCGCGCGCACACACACACACAATCACACACACATACATACATACATAAACACGCACACACGCGCGCATGAACAGCAGTGTGGACATATGAATGAACTCTGCATGGTGATTCATATTTTGATCGATTATATGAAGATGATCGATTATATGAAGATGATCGCTTAAAGCAGACGTGAAACTAAATCATAGTGCAATATTCATTTCTATGTCAACACTGTTTTTATGCAAGGGCTTACGGTCATTTCACTTTGAAACACCGATTCACGTAAGTCACCAAAGTTAAGCAACGCCGAGCCTGGTGAGTGCCTAGACGGGTGACCGATTGTGAATAGCAGGTAAGCTTGGACGTGTCGGTGGTGTAATAGACAAATGGGTCAGAATTGTAAATCGTATTCACTAACGAGCAAATACCTCCGTGGGGGAGGGTAAGAATCCACCGCTTCACCTCCTCAAATTATGGGTTAATTAGTACGACAAGCATCAGTAAATCATTTTTATCTCCAACAAATGCCTAGAATCTATTTACTGCCTTTAAATAAAATACAAAATGGTTGATAATCCGTAAAAAATGAATCGCCACTCACCATATATGTGTGTGTGTGAGAGAGAGAGAGAGCGAAGTGTCCTAAAGTAATATTCTTCACAAAACTAAACTTTGGAGTGTAATAATTTCTTCATGTTTCTGAAAGTGGATCGGGTCAATCTGATTCTATCTATCTATCTATCTATCTATCTATCTATCTCAGTCTTTTCATATCTATCTATCTATCTATCTATCTATCTATCTATCTATCTCAGTCTTTTCATATCTATCTATCTATCTATCTATCTATCTATCTCAGTCTTTTCATATCTATCTATCTATCTATCTATCTATCTATCTATCTATCTCAGTCTTTTCATATCTATCTATCTATCTATCTATCTCAGTCTTTTCATATCTATCTATCTATCTATCTATCTATCTATCTATCTATCTATCTATCTCAGTCTTTTCATATCTATCTATCTATCTATCTATCTATCTATCTATCTATCTATCTATCTCAGTCTTTTCATATCTATCTATCTATCTATCTATCTATCTATCTATCTATCTATCTATCTATCTCAGTCTTTTCATATCTATCCCAGTCTATTCATATCTATCTGAAACGGATTATAGCTATCTATCTATCTATCTATCTATCTATCTATCTATCTATCTATCTATCTATCTATCTATCTAACTATCTATCTATCTATCTCAGTCTTTTCATATCTATCCCAGTCTATTCATATCTATCTGAAACGGATTATAGCTATCTATCTATCTATCTATCTATCTATCTATCTATCTATCTATCTATCTTAGTCTTTTCATATCTATCCCAGTCTATTTATATCTATCTGAAACGGATTATAGCTATCTATCTATCTATCTATCTATCTATCTATCTATCTATCTATCTATCTATCTATCTATCTATCTATCTATCTATCTCAGTCTTTTCATATCTATCCCAGTCTATTCATATCTATCTGAAACGGATTATAGCTATCTATCTATCTATCTATCTATCTATCTATCTATCTATCTATCTATCTATCTATCTATCTATCTATCTATTTCAGTCTTTTCATATCTAACCCAGTCTATTCATATCTATCTGAAACGGATTATAGCTATCTATCTATCTATCTATCTATCTATCTATCTATCTATCTATCTATCTATCTATCTCAGTCTTTTCATATCTATCCCAGTCTATTCATATCTATCTGAAACGGATTATAGCTATCTATCTATCTATCTATCTATCTATCTATCTATCTATCTATCTATCTATCTATCTATCTATCTATCTATCTCAGTCTTTTCATATCTATCCCAGTCTATTCATATCTATCTGAAACGGATTATAGCTATCTATCTATCTATCTATCTATCTATCTATCTATCTATCTATCTATCTATCTATCTATCTATCTATCTATCTATCTCAGTCTTTTCATATCTATCCCAGTCTATTCATATCTATCTGAAACGGATTATAGCTATCTATCTATCTATCTATCTATCTATCTATCTATCTATCTATCTATCTATCTATCTATCTATCTATCTATCTCAGTCTTTTCATATCTATCCCAGTCTATTCATATCTATCTGAAACGGATTATAGCTATCTATCTATCTATCTATCTATCTATCTATCTATCTATCTATCTATCTATCTATCTATCTATCTCAGTCTTTTCATATCTATCTATCTATCTATCTATCTATCTATCTATCTCAGTCTTTTCATATCTATCTATCTATCTATCTATCTATCTATCTATCTATCTATCTATCTCAGTCTTTTCATATCTATCTATCTATCTATCTATCTATCTATCTATCTATCTATCTATCTATCTATCTATCTATCTATCTCAGTCTTTTCATATCTATCCCAGTCTATTCATATCTATCTGAAACGGATTATAGCTATCTATCTATCTATCTATCTATCTATCTATCTATCTATCTATCTATCTATCTATCTATCTATCTATCTATCTTAGTCTTTTCATATCTATCCCAGTCTATTCATATCTATCTGAAACGGATTATAGCTATCTATCTATCTATCTATCTATCTATCTATCGATCTATCTATCTATCTATCTCAGTCTTTTCATATCTATCCCAGTCTATTCATATCTATCTGAAACGGATTATATCTATCTATCTATCTATCTATCTATCTATCTATCTATCTATCTATCTATCTATCTATCTATCTCAGTCTTTTCATATCTATCCCAGTCTATTCATATCTATCTGAAACGGATTATAGCTATCTATCTATCTATCTATCTATCTATCTATCTATCTCAGTCTTTTCATATCTATCCCAGTCTATTCATATCTATCTGAAACGGATTATAGCTATCTATCTATCTATCTATCTATCTATCTATCTATCTATCTATCTATCTATCTATCTATCTATCTATCTCAGTCTTTTCATATCTATCCCAGTCTATTCATATCTATCTGAAACGGATTATAGCTAGCTATCTATCTATCTATCTATCTATCTATCTATCTATCTATCTATCTCAGTCTTTTCATATCTATCCCAGTCTATTCATATCTATCTGAAACGGATTATAGCTATCTATCTATCTATCTATCTATCTATCTATCTATCTATCTATCTATCTATCTATCTCAGTCTTTTCATATCTATCCCAGTCTATTCATATCTATCTGAAACGGATTATAGCTATCTATCTATCTATCTATCTATCTATCTATCTATCTATCTATCTATCTATCTATCTCAGTCTTTTCATATCTATCCCAGTCTATTCATATCTATCTGAAACGGATTATAGCTATCTATCTATCTATCTATCTATCTATCTATCTATCTATCTATCTATCTATCTATCTATCTCAGTCTTTTCATATCTATCCCAGTCTATTCATATCTATCTGAAACGGATTATAGCTATCTATCTATCTATCTATCTATCTATCTATCTATCTATCTATCTATCTATCTATCTCAGTCTTTTCATATCTATCCCAGTCTATTCATATCTATCTGAAACGGATTATAGCTATCTATCTATCTATCTATCTATCTATCTATCTATCTATCTATCTATCTATCTCAGTCTTTTCATATCTATCCCAGTCTATTCATATCTATCTGAAACGGATTATAGCTATCTATCTATCTATCTATCTATCTATCTATCTATCTATCTATCTATCTATCTATCTATCTATCTATCTATCTATCTCAGTCTTTTCATATCTATCCCAGTCTATTCATATCTATCTGAAACGGATTATAGCTATCTATCTATCTATCTATCTATCTATCTATCTATCTATCTATCTATCTATCTATCTATCTATCTATCTATCTATCTCAGTCTTTTCATATCTATCCCAGTCTATTCATATCTATCTGAAACGGATTATTGCTATCTATCTATCTATCTATCTATCTATCTATCTATCTATCTATCTATCTATCTATCTATCTATCTATCTCAGTCTTTTCATATCTATCCCAGTCTATTCATATCTATCTGAAACGGATTATAGCTATCTATCTATCTATCTATCTATCTATCTATCTATCTATCTATCTATCTATCTATCTATCTATCTATCTATCTCAGTCTTTTCATATCTATCCCAGTCTATTCATATCTATCTGAAACGGATTATAGCTATCTATCTATCTATCTATCTATCTATCTATCTATCTATCTATCTATCTATCTATCTATCTATCTATCTATCTATCTCAGTCTTTTCATATCTATCCCAGTCTATTCATATCTATCTGAAACGGATTATAGCTATCTATCTATCTATCTATCTATCTATCTATCTATCTATCTATCTATCTCAGTCTTTTCATATCTATCCCAGTCTATTCATATCTATCTGAAACGGATTATAGCTATCTATCTATCTATCTATCTATCTATCTATCTATCTATCTATCTATCTATCTATCTATCTATCTATCCCAGTCTTTTCATATCTATCCCAGTCTATTCATATCTATCTGAAACGGATTATAGCTATCTATCTATCTATCTATCTATCTATCTATCTATCTATCTATCTATCTCAGTCTTTTCATATCTATCCCAGTCTATTCATATCTATCTGAAACGGATTATAGCTATCTATCTATCTATCCATCTATCTATCTATCTATCTATCTATCTATCTATCTATCTATCTATCTATCTATCTATCTATCTATCTCAGTCTTTTCATATCTATCCCAGTCTATTCATATCTATCTGAAACGGATTATTGCTATCTATCTATCTATCTATCTATCTATCTATCTATCTATCTATCTATCTATCTATCTATCTATCTATCTATCTATCTCAGTCTTTTCATATCTATCCCAGTCTATTCATATCTATCTGAAACGGATTATAGCTATCTATCTATCTATCTATCTATCTATCTATCTATCTATCTATCTATCTATCTATCTATCTATCTATCTATCTATCTATCTATCTATCTCAGTCTTTTCATATCTATCCCAGTCTATTCATATCTATCTGAAACGGATTATATCTATCTATCTATCTATCTATCTATCTATCTATCTATCTATCTATCTATCTATCTATCTATCTATCTATCTATCTATCTATCTTAGTCTTTTCATATCTATCCCAGTCTATTCATATCTATCTGAAACGGATTATAGCTATCTATCTATCTATCTATCTATCTATCTATCTATCTATCTATCTATCGATCTATCTATCTATCTATCTCAGTCTTTTCATATCTATCCCAGTCTATTCATATCTATCTGAAACGGATTATATCTATCTATCTATCTATCTATCTATCTATCTATCTATCTATCTATCTATCTATCTATCTATCTATTTCAGTCTTTTCATATCTATCCCAGTCTATTCATATCTATCTGAAACGGATTATAGCTATCTATCTATCTATCTATCTATCTATCTATCTATCTATCTATCTATCTATCTATCTATCTATCTCAGTCTTTTCATATCTATCCCAGTCTATTCATATCTATCTGAAACGGATTATAGCTATCTATCTATCTATCTATCTATCTATCTATCTATCTATCTATCTATCTATCTATCTATCTATCTCAGTCTTTTCATATCTATCCCAGTCTATTCATATCTATCTGAAACGGATTATAGCTATCTATCTATCTATCTATCTATCTATCTATCTATCTATCTATCTATCTATCTATCTATCTATCTATCTATCTATCTATCTCAGTCTTTTCATATCTATCCCAGTCTATTCATATCTATCTGAAACGGATTATATCTATCTATCTATCTATCTATCTATCTATCTATCTATCTATCTATCTATCTATCTATCTATCTATCTATCTATTTCAGTCTTTTCATATCTATCCCAGTCTATTCATATCTATCTGAAACGGATTATAGCTATCTATCTATCTATCTATCTATCTATCTATCTATCTATCTATCTATCTATCTATCTATCTATCTATCTATCTATCTATCTCAGTCTTTTCATATCTATCCCAGTCTATTCATATCTATCTGAAACGGATTATTGCTATCTATCTATCTATCTATCTATCTATCTATCTATCTATCTATCTATCTATCTCAGTCTTTTCATATCTATCCCAGTCTATTCATATCTATCTGAAGCGGATTATAGCTATCTATCTATCTATCTATCTATCTATCTATCTATCTATCTATCTATCTATCTATCTATCTATCTATCTATCTCAGTCTTTTCATATCTATCCCAGTCTATTCATATCTATCTGAAACGGATTATATCTATCTATCTATCTATCTATCTATCTATCTATCTATCTATCTATCTATCTATCTATCTATCTATCTATCTATCTATCTATCTATCTATCTATCTCAGTCTTTTCATATCTATCCCAGTCTATTCATATCTATCTGAAACGGATTATAGCTATCTATCTATCTATCTATCTATCTATCTATCTATCTATCTATCTATCTATCTATCTATCTATCTTAGTCTTTTCATATCTATCCCAGTCTATTCATATCTATCTGAAACGGATTATAGCTATCTATCTATCTATCTATCTATCTATCTATCTATCTATCTATCGATCTATCTATCTATCTATCTCAGTCTTTTCATATCTATCCCAGTCTATTCATATCTATCTGAAACGGATTATATCTATCTATCTATCTATCTATCTATCTATCTATCTATCTATCTATCTATCTATCTATCTATCTATCTATCTATCTATTTCAGTCTTTTCATATCTATCCCAGTCTATTCATATCTATCTGAAACGGATTATAGCTATCTATCTATCTATCTATCTATCTATCTATCTATCTATCTATCTATCTATCTATCTATCTATCTCAGTCTTTTCATATCTATCCCAGTCTATTCATATCTATCTGAAACGGATTATAGCTATCTATCTATCTATCTATCTATCTATCTATCTATCTATCTATCTATCTATCTATCTATCTATCTATCTATCTATCTATCTCAGTCTTTTCATATCTATCCCAGTCTATTCATATCTATCTGAAACGGATTATAGCTATCTATCTATCTATCTATCTATCTATCTATCTATCTATCTATCTATCTATCTATCTATCTATCTATCTATCTCAGTCTTTTCATATCTATCCCAGTCTATTCATATCTATCTGAAACGGATTATAGCTATCTATCTATCTATCTATCTATCTATCTATCTATCTATCTATCTCAGTCTTTTCATATCTATCCCAGTCTATTCATATCTATCTGAAACGGATTATAGCTATCTATCTATCTATCTATCTATCTATCTATCTATCTATCTATCTATCTATCTATCTCAGTCTTTTCATATATATCCCAGTCTATTCATATCTATCTGAAACGGATTATAGCTATCTATCTATCTATCTATCTATCTATCTATCTATCTATCTATCTATCTATCTATCTATCTATCTATCTATCTCAGTCTTTTCATATCTATCCCAGTCTATTCATATCTATCTGAAACGGATTATAGCTATCTATCTATCTATCTATCTATCTATCTATCTATCTATCTATCTATCTATCTATCTATCTATCTATCTATCTCAGTCTTTTCATATCTATCCCAGTCTATTCATATCTATCTGAAACGGATTATAGCTATCTATCTATCTATCTATCTATCTATCTATCTATCTATCTATCTATCTATCTATCTATCTATCTATCTATCTATCTATCTATCTATCTCAGTCTTTTCATATCTATCCCAGTCTATTCATATCTATCTGAAACGGATTATAGCTATCTATCTATCTATCTATCTATCTATCTATCTATCTATCTATCTATCTATCTATCTATCTATCTATCTATCTCAGTCTTTTCATATCTATCCCAGTCTATTCATATCTATCTGAAACGGATTATAGCTATCTATCTATCTATCTATCTATCTATCTATCTATCTATCTATCTATCTATCTATCTATCTATCTATCTATCTCAGTCTTTTCATATCTATCCCAGTCTATTCATATCGATCTGAAACGGATTATTGCTATCTATCTATCTATCTATCTATCTATCTATCTATCTATCTATCTATCTATCTATCTATCTATCTCAGTCTTTTCATATCTATCCCAGTCTATTCATATCTATCTGAAACGGATTATAGCTATCTATCTATCTATCTATCTATCTATCTATCTATCTATCTATCTATCTATCTATCTATCTATCTATCTATCTCAGTCTTTTCATATCTATCCCAGTCTATTCATATCTATCTGAAACGGATTATAGCTATCTATCTATCTATCTATCTATCTATCTATCTATCTATCTATCTATCTATCTATCTATCTCAGTCTTTTCATATCTATCCCAGTCTATTCATATCTATCTGAAACGGATTATAGCTATCTATCTATCTATCTATCTATCTATCTATCTATCTATCTATCTATCTATCTATCTATCTATCTATCTCAGTCTTTTCATATCTATCCCAGTCTATTCATATCTATCTGAAACGGATTATAGCTAGCTATCTATCTATCTATCTATCTATCTATCTATCTATCTATCTATCTATCCCAGTCTTTTCATATCTATCCCAGTCTATTCATATCTATCTGAAACGGATTATAGCTATCTATCTATCTATCTATCTATCTATCTATCTATCTATCTATCTATCTATCTATCTCAGTCTTTTCATATCTATCCCAGTCTATTCATATCTATCTGAAACGGATTATAGCTATCTATCTATCTATCTATCTATCTATCTATCTATCTATCTATCTATCTATCTATCTATCTATCTATCTATCTATCTATCTCAGTCTTTTCATATCTATCCCAGTCTATTCATATCTATCTGAAACGGATTATTGCTATCTATCTATCTATCTATCTATCTATCTATCTATCTATCTATCTATCTATCTATCTATCTATCTCAGTCTTTTCATATCTATCCCAGTCTATTCATATCTATCTGAAACGGATTATAGCTATCTATCTATCTATCTATCTATCTATCTATCTATCTATCTATCTATCTATCTATCTATCTATCTATCTCAGTCTTTTCATATCTATCCCAGTCTATTCATATCTATCTGAAACGGATTATAGCTATCTATCTATCTATCTATCTATCTATCTATCTATCTATCTATCTATCTATCTATCTATCTATCTATCTATCTATCTCAGTCTTTTCATATCTATCCCAGTCTATTCATATCTATCTGAAACGGATTATAGCTATCTATCTATCTATCTATCTATCTATCTATCTATCTATCTATCTATCTATCTATCTATCTCAGTCTTTTCATATCTATCCCAGTCTATTCATATCTATCTGAAACGGATTATAGCTATCTATCTATCTATCTATCTATCTATCTATCTATCTATCTATCTATCTATCTATCTATCTATCTATCTATCTCAGTCTTTTCATATCTATCCCAGTCTATTCATATCTATCTGAAACGGATTATAGCTATCTATCTATCTATCTATCTATCTATCTATCTATCTATCTATCTATCTATCTATCTATCTATCTATCTATCTATCTCAGTCTTTTCATATCTATCCCAGTCTATTCATATCTATCTGAAACGGATTATAGCTATCTATCTATCTATCTATCTATCTATCTATCTATCTATCTATCTATCTATCTATCTATCTATCTATCTATCTATCTCAGTCTTTTCATATCTATCCCAGTCTATTCATATCTATCTGAAACGGATTATAGCTATCTATCTATCTATCTATCTATCTATCTATCTATCTATCTATCTATCTATCTATCTATCTATCTATCTATCTATCTCAGTCTTTTCATATCTATCCCAGTCTATTCATATCTATCTGAAACGGATTATAGCTATCTATCTATCTATCTATCTATCTATCTATCTATCTATCTATCTATCTATCTATCTATCTATCTATCTATCTATCTATCTATCTCAGTCTTTTCATATCTATCCCAGTCTATTCATATCTATCTGAAACGGATTATAGCTATCTATCTATCTATCTATCTATCTATCTATCTATCTATCTATCTATCTATCTATCTATCTATCTATCTATCTCAGTCTTTTCATATCTATCCCAGTCTATTCATATCTATATGAAACGGATTATAGCTATCTATCTATCTATCTATCTATCTATCTATCTATCTATCTATCTATCTA
>OZ010616.1:29214130-29292072 GCA_963932145.1 Acanthosepion lycidas
AATAAAATTTAGACAAGTAAATTTTGTTAAACATTTCCTGACCCGCTTCGTTTGATGTTCGCAAGGAGTAGAGACAAACATCTTTTCAACATCGAAACATCATCTCACCTTTTCAGCAGAGATTATATTAGAGACCTGTCATCTGTTCTTATGATGTGATCAGTTAATTCAAGATAACTTTACGCCATTGAATTAACAGTTTCTGATATTTCTTGGGAACATGTACAGAAGCTGGAAAATGCGAAGATTATTTAGAGTAATGTTTAAGAAGTAAATGAGTCATCAATCTATTTCTTAGATATTACTCAGATATTAGTATTATATTACCAACTCAACCCTAGCCTAGTTAAAGACAAATTATCACCAACGAAGAAATATATTAAGATGTTTCAAGTTTGAGTAGTGGCTGAATCTACATGGATCTGGCATTACCACAATAAAATGAGAAACAAAGTCCGCTGATACCGTGAGGTATTTACTTGACCTCCCCACCAAGTCTGTATATGGCACAAGGTGATTTTAACGCGGGGAGCGCCATACGCATCGTATACATATGCATATGTTTCAAGCGCATAAATTATTTTTTTGCAGCCTCCGTGACCACTGTCACGCTGGCATCGGTATTACACCTATCCACCTCTCTTAATGCAATGAGGAAGGTGCTACCCCATGGATGGGGCTGAGCAACTTCTCCCATGTAAAATAAGAACATAGTTTCACTTGCAGCGTAGGAGCAATAACCACGCTTCAGTAATACCAGAAAGTACTAGGCAAGCCGTTGCTGGGGTCTTGTGAGCCCTCACCGAATGTATGATACAGGGACCCCATTCTACTACATCATCAGTTTTCATATGTTCATATAGAATACAAATTTTATTGTAACCTAATTATGTACAATAATGGATCATATGCAATATATGTGAACAATTCAACTAGGAAAATTGGAAATAAATACAATATGTATCTAAATACAATTTAGAGACATGTCATAATAGATCCTTCCATCTTAAATCAATCAACAATTTGAGATTTTCTTCTGGTTAAAAAGTTGAATAATCTTAAAGCATTCAACCTTATGGATAAAAAAAATAGCAAAAAAACAAATGACGTCATCAAAATCCGATAAAATTTTTCGTCAGTTATTAGTCAGTTGTGCTTAGTTTAATTTATAACGTGTATAAATGTAGGTAGAAAAAAAAGCAAATGGTGATAAGATAGCGAGCGATTGTCACAAAGCAATTCCCGGGGTCTCCAATCAGGCTTAAACCCGTTCGCGGTTTTCGGGAGTAGTACGCACCGGCCCTGGTATTAGGTTATGGATCATATGAAGCCAAACCATTCCTGGAACAATATTATCATCTTATAAAGATTTTGTTGATTTTCCAAAGATAGATGTATGAATTTATTTCTTTATAATGATTTCTGAGTAATTTAAATGAATTAGCAACCAACATTCAAAATTCTTATTCTTGAAAATTTTGAAAACTGTAAGCACTTAGGATAAAAAAATAACAAATACGAATTTTTGCGTATTTAACAAAAACGGTTTTCTTTTTTTATTTATTATTTCATCTTCCTAAATTACTTGCTTTTTAAATACATTTTTTAGTGTTTTGACTATAAATTTCAAAATTAATAAAACGTTTCATTTTGTGAGTACCCCGAATTTTAATAGATGCAGATGTAAATATAGTAATGCGAATATTAGCAATTTCCTTATAAAGAAACATTCAGCATTCATTGACTGAGCAGCCAGGGCTAATCGAGTTACGCTTTTCTTCACTTCCTTTCTATCGGATTGTAATCAAGTGCAGTATCTGTTCTCCTCATCTCTAAAGGTAATAGTAATAATAGCCATTTCATTGTAAGGAAACATTCAGCATTCATTGGCTGAACAGCCAGTATTATTTGAGTTACGCTTTTTTTCACCTCCTGACCTTCGAACTGGAATCAAAGTGTAGTATCTGTTCTCCTCATCACTAATACTAATGGTAATATTAGCCATTTCCTTATAAGGAGACATTCAGTATTCATTGGCTGAACAGCCAGTGCTACTTAACGGTAATAGTAATATTAACTTCCTAAAGCCCTGATCTAGCTTCTTCTGATTTCTTATAAGTTATCATTCAACATTCATGCAGAATTGCCACACGAGTTACGTTTTTTTTACCCCTTGGCTATCTGCCTGGGATCAAATTGTAGTATCTGTTCTCCACATCTCTAATGGTAATATTAATACTAGCTTTTGCCCTAGGAAACATTCGATATTCATTGATCGAGCAGCTAGTCCTACTACTGTCGGTTGAAATTTTACAAATCTTTCATTTGAAATTTAAGAATTCTCAAAATATTTTCCAGGTAAATAGGTTTTTCAATCCAATTATTGTTATTGCTCTTTTCAGTAATGATTGAGTTTTCCTTTCTAACCTTTTGTTTGAGATACTGTAAACGTCAACATATTGATTATGCTATTATTTTCTCTTCGAATTAAGTGTGATATCCATTTTGTTTCTGTTGTTGAATGATGTGGTTTCACTTCTTTGTTGCAATTCCCCACATCATCAGTACATTGGCTTGTTAGCAGGAACGCTGTCTTTTTTAGCAGTAGATTGGTTTGGGATGTGGTATGAAAAGCAATTGATTCGGAGGATTTATAAGGAATATTTATTCGATCTCTCGACAAATGCATTCACGCAAAATTTGTTACAGATCAAGGGAAAGAACTCTGCAGAATAATAATGCATTTATTTCCCTTGTGATTATAATCATTTATTCTGCTCGTCATTTTCATGAGAAAATTTATATTAAGCAATTAATGTTGGGAAAATTTTAAAGTTATTTTTATATGAGCAAAACATTTTTATTAAAAATATTTATATTAACTAGCTTGTTGTATTACAGATTTATTTTGTAAAAAAACTGTTTCAAATTTTTATTTATAAATAAATCCAAAATATATTGTCCATGGAAATATATATTTGATTAATACAGTTGTCGCATGTACATGATAAAATTATTTTATCAATTTACACATTAATATGATCTCTTTGGCATTCTATAATCTACATCTGTCTTTCAATCATTGATTTTGTTATCATTCCTACTGTTTCAATATTACATGCTTGGAGCAGTTTTTATTGCATCATGGAGATCTTCTTTGATTGTATACGTATATATATACAAGTATATGATTGGTGTAAAAGACACCGAGGGTGTTGAAACAAAATGGCTATTTTTGTAGTGATTTTATAACATATTTATGTTATAAATTTTTTAAATAAATAATTATATATATATATATATATATATATATATATATATATATATATATATATATTATAAATTAATTGGTTTAAAATATGTTTTTTTCGCTACATGTTTCAAAAATGAAAGCTCCGAATTTAATTTTGTAATTAAATTAAAGACATTAGTTCCATTTCATCCTCAAGCGAATTTTGGAGTAACTTTTAAAATTACTGGGATTTAAAGACACAGCAAAAATATACTTTAAAATCAGGAGGTCAGTTGAATACGCTACCTTGGTTTCGACCTTACGGTTTCATCAGGCGATTTTTTATTAAATGACCACCTAACGCTGTGGGATTTTTTTAAAATAAAAAAACGTTTGGTGGTCAGTAGATAAAAAAAAAGAAATAAAAAGAACCCCGATGAGACCGTAAGGTCGAAACCAAGGTAGCGTATTCAACTGACCTCCTGATTTTAAAAGCTCTACATGTTATTTCTATTTTTATTTTATATATATTTTTTTAAACGTGATTTGAGCAATTTTTAATAGTACTATTTCCTGGTCGGTTTCAACTCTGACCATTAACATATATATATATATATATATATATATATATATATATATATATATATATAAAATTTTCATACACGTATGATAGGCCACAACGTTCTTTTCAAGACACACACTGTGTTTGTCCATTTCATTCCTCCACTCGTATGTTTCGTGGCGTTACGCTCCCTTGGAAGTTGGTCCCACCACACCGCTTGACCTTGATATCTGTGCTGTAGGTGATGTAATGGAATAATCTGTCACCCCCATGAGTGACTACACTATAGGTAGTAACAACCTATAAGAAACGGACTACAGAGACTAGCTGGGATCTGTTCCAGCTAAACAGTCGAACTCTTTGCTTTCAGGCAGAGAGGAACACGGACGAGACTCCGCCGAAGGGTAGAGTCTCGTTCGGGGAGGTAAATTGCCCCTAAACCCGTTTATGCGGTTCAAAAAGGGAATATTTTTTCCAAGCCTACGGGCTCGGAGAATCCACGTTAAACCGGCCTTGTACCACATGCAAACCTCGTGGGGAGGAGGTGGCTAAATATACTAGCTGGGATCTGTTCCAGCTAGACGGTCGAACTCTATGCCTTCGGGCAGAGAGGAACCCGCACGAGGCTGTGCCTTCGGGCAGATTTTCGTTCGGGGAGGGAGACTGGCCCTGTTTATACGGGTTCGTAAAAGGGAATATTTTTGACCGAGACTACGGGCTCGGAAGACCTACGTAAAACTCGGCCTTGTGCCATATCTACCCTTGTTGGGGGTATAGTAGATATGAACTAGCTGGGATCTGTTACTCAGTTCTCAGATGATGTCTCTCTGCCTTCGGGCAGAGAGGAACCCGGTCGGGGCTATGCTGAAGGGCAGAGTCTCGTCCGGGGTGGTAAACAGACCAGAACACGTTTATGCGGGGTCTAGGGGGCATTTTTGGCCACATCCTACCCTGGGGAGGTTGGTAAATATTACTAGCTGGGATCTGTTGAGTACGACTCAGACTTACGCGAGAACTACCAACTTTTCAATAGTAGCACTCACTACTGAACTAACGACCTTGTACATAACTGTTATCTTTGTTCTTATTGTACTGTTTTTTTTACAACAAACCTTTACTTATTTTGTCCACTTTGTTCTTAGCACGGAATATAACAATAAATATAACATTAAATTCGGCATTGTGCCACATCTTACCCCTTGGGGAGGTTGGTAAATATTACCAGCTGGAATCTGTTCCAGCTGTGTTAGTCAGACTCTCTGACTCCGGGCAGAGAGAATCCCAAAATCTGTCGAAGGAGAGAGTCTCGTCTCGGGAAACAGCTACCCGACCCTGTTTTATACGGGGGTCTACGGGGAATTTTTGGCCGAGCCCACGGGCTCGGATTACCCCACATTAAACTCGGACATGTGCCATTTCCTACTTCGTGTGTAGGCTGGTAAATATAGACTAGCTGGGATCTGTTGAGCACGACTCAGAATTACGCGAGAATTATCGACCTTCCAATAGTAGCACTCACTACTGGAATGACTTGCGACGACCTTGTGCATAACTGTTACCTTTATTCTTATTGTACTGGTTTTCTACTATAAACCTTTACTTATTTTACCCACCTTGCTTTTTAAGTATATCTTCCTCTTAGCACGGAATATAACAGTAGGGAACGTGGTGTCCTCAGTAGTCGACTTGTAACTATTGTGATTATACGGCGTTTGTGATTACCTGTCTAATCTTTCAACCCCTTTTTACTAACCATATCGAGAAAAGGAGAAAGTGGTCGGACGAATACGCACAATAAGGATTCATGCGAATAACGGAACGTGATGGGAGTCAGCATCCTCAGTGCATGATTTATAATGCCGAGTTGAGCAACTCTAGCCTACCAGCGGGTAGGTGCATGCAGATGGCAGATACAAAAACACAACGCTCGTTGAATTCAATGTGACAGAGCTAGATTCGATAAAAAGTCTACTCTGGTTGTTCTCGGGTTTGTACCCATCGACAACCTGATTATCACAACAGCCTACGAAGTTGCGTACCTGATCGCAAAGCAGAGCAAACCACATACTATTGTTCGAATGCTCGTAGAATCAGCTGCGTTAAAAATATCTGATATCATACTTGGAAAATCTACTGAAGACAAATTAAACCAAATTCCTCTTTCAAATGACACCATCAGTAGCAGAATAGATATGAGCGATGACATCTTGGTTCAAGTAATTGCAGATCTGCAAAATTCAGCCTCCAACTCGACGACACCACCGACGTTTCCAATGTAAGCCAGCTTGTTGTATTCATGCGCTGTGTGAAAGACGACGAGAAGAAACTTGTGGATGATGTCTTTCAACGATCTTTTGTGGAATATGGTTTCGGACCGAGCTCCAATCATGCTGAGACGAAACTCTGGTTTTGGAGAGCTGGTGAAAGCCGATGCACCACATACCATTTTAGGAGGCACGGTGGAGTAATGGATAGCGGTTTGGATTGAGGAATATGAGAGCCGAGTTCGAATTTCAGTCGAATCCATTACATTGACTTACGTGCTAATACTCTTGGGAAGGGTGTGAATCCTCTTCTCCTCCCCCCAGCTATGGGTAAGTAGCAGGACAGACAGGGTTCTATAGCCTTGGATGGCAACTGGTCTAGGAGAAGGAAAAACTCTGTATTCAAAACCCGTGGAGGGTCGTTTGGAGACATTGTGGCACGTAGTGCACCAGGTCTCTGTAATCGGACCTTCAAAAAGTGTGGATGGTCCTGCACGAAACCTTCACCATTATAATCAAATCTCATGTGCTATGCATGCGGGTTTGGGGACTGCTTGTGAATTCCAAATTCCCATGAAACTCCAATATTGGAGCCGGCTCAACCCACCTCGGGTGAATGCCATTACAAAAAGAAGAGAGAACAAAATCTTTACGCACTGTATTTCTGCACAGGCATGCGTTGGCAACAAAAACATCGCATCCAAAACTGGCAGAAGTACTAAAAATCGTAGTGGGATGTGTGAACTGTGTGCGAAATAGTGCTATGAATCTCCGCATCTTCAAAGAGCTGTGTAATGAAATGGGCTCTGAATTCGACGTACTTCGATACTATTTTAACATTTGGTGGTTATCCCAGGGAAAAATGCTGAATCGAGTTTTTTTCCATGCGTTTAGAATTAGCTCTGTTTTTGAGAACACCAACATTATTATACATAGTGCTTCGAAAATTCTGAGTTAATTCTTATTTTGGTGTACTTGGCCAATATTTTCAATGCTCTCAATAATCTCAATCGACAAGCGCAGAGTGGTGGAGTCAACATCATCGAAGCGGAAGAAAACCTGAAGGCTTTTTTAAAAAGCTATCATTATGGAAAGGGTGAACAGAGAATGATAACTTCGCCAAAGTTCCCCTCTGAACGACTCTGTAAGAAAGATTGAAGACGTGTCTGGAATCGGAGACATTTCTGCACCTGGGGTACTGAACAAGCAACTGCTATACACTTAGATGAGCTCAGAAAGTCTCTCGACGGATACTTCCCCACCAGAGAGTTATATCCAGCATGGGTAAGACATACGTTTACGTTTGTCAATTAATGCCAATGATGAATACCTCGATGAAATCATTAAACTTCAACAAGGACAAACTCAACAGCAACTCTTCAGAACAACAACGCTCTCAACGTTTTTGGCATCACCAAATCGTAGCGTACTCTGTTATTGCTAATAAAGCCCTTGAAATACTCATACCGTTTGTTACAACGTATCTTTTCAAGGATGATAGACAGGAAAACGAAGAAAAGGAAGACACTTTTTTTAGGAAATTGATATGAGAGTGACACTTGCCAAGGTGAAACTTTTTGAACTTTTCTCTGAAATCCAAGAGCAAAAGTCACATTGATTTGCAGTTAATATTCATTGGGTAATGTTTTTGTTTTTGTGTGAAAGTCATGTTTTTTTGGTTTTGTGATTTTGTGTGAAAATGATATTAGTGCACTAATAAAATATATACCTTTGTTTTGAAACAATCATATTTTATTTTTCTAATTACGAAAGGTTCGGAAAGTTAAAGATCAAATGCAGATAAAATGTGGATCAGAATCTGGTAGGATGATAAAATAAAGAACAAGTAGGAAACGTATATGAATCTAACATTTTTCACTTTTATTAAAGCTTCGTCAAAGATTGAGAGAATTCAGAGACAAAGACAGAAATTCTAATATATTCAATTTTGTTTGGCTCATTTCTCATTGGCTAGACACGTATCACGTGCATTAAAATCGTAGATGATTCTGCGTAAGTTTGTGAAGATTCTTATATGTCTAAGTGGGCATCGGATGGTAATGTTTATTCGTAATTGTGTAATTTTATCATATATGTATATATTTATTGTTAATTTCACTCAAACTTGTTTTCTGTTACCATAGCAGCTATGAAATTAAAACATATTATTGTTTAGGGATCAGTCATCTTCAGTGGCAGAATAAATCTTTTGCACAAAAAATGAAGAGCAATAAAGATTAAATTATTATTTCTAGTCTTTGTGCCTATTGTACAACTTTGGCAATAAAAAATTATTTTCAAAATTATATAAAAGTAGGGAAAGCTCCTCAGAATCATTATCACTTGCTTCATTGCATTTTCCTTAAACTTTATCTATGAAATTAAACTTTGAGAAAGAGCACAAATCAGAAGAGACTAGTTATGGGGTTTAATGAACATTGTCAAATCTAGGTCATTGTAAATATGATGGTCACATAATACATGAGTGGCATTTCATTTTTAACTGAATAACTCCACAGGAAAGTGTCTGTTCACACATGCAAAAAAAAAAAAAAAAAAATCTAATGATAATTAAAATAACACCTTGGCCAAATATGTATTTTTATTCATTTTTAATCAATTCTCCCCAGGCAAAGTAATAAGACCACTAAAATGCAAGCAGCTACTTGGAGTGAAAGTGAATGAAAAATACTTTAGCAGGAACCGGAAACCCAATCTTAAACAGAAAACAAGGGCTAAACCTCTATTACAGTTCAAAAGACTTGGAGGAGTGTGAACGGGACGATAGGGGAACCTTTCTACTCCGATTGAGGATAAAAAAGTAAATACAATCACAGTATTCAAGCAGATTTTAGAAATATAGAGTTGAAGTAAACTATAGGTGGAACCAGAAACCCAATCCTAAACAGGAAAGAAGGGAAGATATATTTTAGTTCCAGAGTAAATTGTTAGATGTTCTCTGAGACTAAATGACAGCAAGTGTTCTAATATCTGTAACACCTTTCTCAGTAGTGTTGTCAATTCTATCATGGAGTATTTACGCCATTGATTGGCTTACCAGAGATCAAGTTATAGCCTCTTGAATATTCCAACATTCCCCTGTTTTCAATGTACTACCATTTCAATGATTCCAGTTTCTCCAATCTTTTTTTCTATTGTGTTTGGAAGCATCCCAATTACTTAGATAATGACTTACACAACCGTCATCTCCATGTTTCATAAGATTTCCAATTTTTAAGTACAGTGATTCCTAAACAATACGGGGCGCCTCATAGGTGCTACAGAAAAGGATAACAGGTGAGGCAGAATAATTGAAAGACAATCAAAAATTTATAAAAATAGTTTCAAAAATTCATATACCAAAAATAAATGATTTCAAAATTTAAAATATTATTATGGATTACTTGGATGCATGAGTCCCAGGATAAATAGTTATAAAGAATTATTGACCAGTTTTATCAGTGAGATATTTCTGTATTATATCAAATATTAAGAATATAATATCTAGATCAGCAAATTGGAGGAGAGAGCTATCAATGATAATATTCTGTCTTCAAATCCGTGGTTATCTCCCTTTAACACTCTCTCTGTTTTTATTTTTATTTTTAATCGTATAAAATTCGGTAAGGCGCATTCTAATTTTCATTCCGAAAATGCGGCACGGAGAAAAACAGCAACTTTCTAGAAAGATACTTATCTGTTCATTTTCTTTTATATTTACCTTGTGATCTGCCAGAAGAGTTAAATTTATTATATTTTCTAACCTTGACTGGGTGATACAACTTGAATCTCAAAATAGTGAAGGATTTTATATGCTTCATTAATGTATTCTTTCTTGGGTAATTTGCTACATTCACTGATTATATGGTTTAATGTTTCATCGTTTTACCACAAAGTCTAGATTTGATAGGGAGCTGTAGAAAGTCATGGAAGGGAAGAGAACATACAAAGTTCAGTCTTCTGGCCTAAGTGATATATCGTATATATTTGCGTATCATGCGACCTTTGAAGGCCTAACTTTGGAGCTAATTTTAAGGGGGTCGCATCATACATGACATATAAAATTAGCTAGACGCTTGATCAAACTATATATCCATTTACTGTATCAAAAATACAGCTGTATTTACAATAAACATGATTTTGATAAAACTGATGTTTTGCTTAACTGTATCCAATAATAATGCATGTAATAGTCACATATTAATGAATTTCGCAGGAGAGTCTTTTAAAAGTTTTGAATTTCGTGTAACTACAAAACATTTCGTTTTTGTTTATCATCACTTGTCTTGATAAAATCGAATGACGAAACGCTTCGGGAAGGACTAAGAACTATTTTCCGATTGTCTATTTTTTTATTCAATATGTCTTCTCTACGTATATATTCTGAGAACTTTCTCATATATTAGTATCGTATTATAAAATACAAAAGGAGTGAATATACATCTTTTCCATTGTTTACGTTTACAAGGTTTATCAGTTTCTCGTTCGGTTGTTTATGGCTGTAGACGTTTACGCAATAAGTAGGACATTACTAACGATATTTTTATAGTTCTCTTTTACTTTTTAAACTTAGTTAACTTAAGAAGGCGGGATAAAGAGACTGGTGAAAAGAGATTAGTCTATTGTAATTTGGTCTCTTAAAAAAGGAACTTGCATGATACCCGACATACATGATAAAATCATTCTTTATAAGTGAAAATTTTGGGTTCGCACCATACGCGAGATCGTGCGTTACATGAGTATATACGGTACTTAAATTTCATGAAGATTTCATAAGCATTTACAATTTATTAATTTAATTGTTTATTTTTTTTATTTGTCCTTAGTAGGAATAGATAGGTTCACCTATCGACCAGTTCACTCTCCACCTCAATTTGAACAAGAGTAGAGGTTTTATCCCTTGTTTCCTCTTTAGTACTGTTTCCAGTTCCTTCTAAAGTCTACTTCAACTCTTTACTTCTAACGTCTTCGCCTAAACTTTGAAAATTTTACTATTTATTTGTCATTTTTTTTTTCTCAATAGGATTATATAGGATTGCCTATCATCCCGATCAAACTCCTCCCCTGTCTTTTGAATAGGAGTAGAGTTTTATCCCTTGTTTCCTGTTTAGGATTGGGTTTCCTGTTTCTTCCAAAGTCTACTACTTCAACTCTATACTTCTAACATCTCCGCTTACAATGACATTTTACTGTTTATTTATTTATTTTTTTTATTTTACTTTCTTCAGTAGGAGTATCGTCCATGTCACACTCCTCCCTGCTCATTCCTGTTTAGGATTGGATTTTCATTTCCTCTAAAATCTACTTCAAGCCTTTACTTCTAATGTCTTCGCCTAAACTCTGAAACTTTACTATTTATTTGTCATTTTTTTGTCTAAAAAAAAAAAACTTCAAAAAAAAAACAGAGTAAGGAAATCGCCAAAAATCCAGTTAATATAAATAAAATAGAATTGTCTGCTGAATTATTTTAAAATTTTTATTAAAAAAATATTCGTAAGACGGGGATTTGGTGATAGAAATAATTCTATGTTCATTGAATTCAAATTTCAAGGGAGATAACTCTTTACAAATAGTCCCTTATTATCTTCCCTTAAAAGATGTCTTCAGCATAAATAGTTTTCTGTTTAACATACTAACAGATAATTTTCAAAGAATAGTTTTCAGCTAATCCATAACAGAAAATTCAATTTCATCAGACATTCATATACAGTTGTAAGTGTGTGAATATTTAAAAACAATATATTTTTGGGAGTGGCATGTGAGTTTACTTCTGAACGTTACCACTTACCAGTGGGGATATTTTTTCAAAATGGAATCAAACGATCTCAGTCGGAGGCTATAAATAAATATTTTTATCTATTTTTTTTAAGTGATGAGTGAGTATTTGATATTCGGCGTAGCAAAAAAAAAAATGTTCGTTAATAAAGCGAATATTGACAGCGATTTGGAGAAACGTCCGTTTCAGTAGTTGGAAGTCAAACCATGATAGGGATAAGATAAAATTTCCTTTTGTTTTTATTCACACAGACACACACACACACACACACACACACACACACACACACACACACACACACCATATATATATATATATATAGAGAGAGAGAGATAATATTAGTGGTAAATATACATATATATGCAAAATCCACAAAATAACTCTCATAATTTTAAATAAAACTCTCTCTGTTAAACTCCTCTCTTATAAACTAACATTCGTCCCACACTCTCATAATTACACTCTCTCTAAATTCTATTTTTATTTCCGGAGTAGGTTTTTTTCTGTTTTCTTTTTGAATTTGTAGGTCTGATGAATTGGATCGTATTTACGATTCCAATGGAATAAATTATGACCATGGAATATTAGTGTTTAAGCCTTTTTATTATATATATATATATATATATATATATATATATATATATATATATACAAATGAAGTGAGAACGAATCAGATTCAAACGTCCACAACATTAAAACTAGTGCTGAATACAATAGTAAAGCAATATTCTGGGATTCAGATTGAGGAATGATTCGAATTCCAGCCGAATCCATTACATTCATTTACGTGCTAATACCCTTGGTAAAGGTATAAATCCTCTTCTTCTCCCCACAGCTATGGGTAAATAGCAGGGCAGGCCGGGTTCTATAGCCTTTCATGGCAACTGGTTTACCGGAGAAAGAAATGGCAACCTACCGGCGGAAAAAAATCTGCCTCGTCAGTCATGTATCACGCATGGAACATAACTAACTGACATTCGAATATATGTAAAACTGCTTCATAAAGGCATTCATTTTTCGATGCATACCATCAGGCGATAGCGGTTATATGTTCGAATGTAATATCCTGTAATATATATATATATATATATATATATATATATATATATATATATATATATATATATATATATATATAATGAATATAACAATCCAATTGGTGACAAAGTTTATATTTATATTAATAAGATATGTGTGTGTGTGTGTATTTATTTAAGTTACATTACTTAGCATCTTCCCTCATTCACTTTGGCTTTCAATTAGCCTGAAGTATATTTATCAGTTTTTTTTTAAATTAAAAAATTCTAAAAAAATAACATTTTTACTTCAGTTTATAAATACTTTTTACAAAATAAAATCCTTATATTTGCCTTGTCAAAGTCCATTGGAGGTCAGACACATCACCTAAGATAAGTTTTCCTTTTGTCTTTTATATTGTTTCTTTTTTTTTTCACCTGAAGTTCACACATATATGTAAATAATAATAGCAATAATCATATACGTCAAATTATACAATTCAACATATATAATATTTTGAAGAACCACTGCCAACAAATTACTCTGTATAAGACTAGTACAATAATTATTATTAAACGATAGGTAAAATCATTCAATCTTATAGTAATAAGATACTACTGACGAGCGGACGCAGTGATCCCAGAAGGATCCGTCTACGAACTCGAGTCGCAGGATGCTGAAGGTAACATCAATGAGCTAACATATATATATATATATATAGTTAAATTCCCAGATCAATTCTGTGGACAAGATTTTTTGCCTTGAAAAAGGCGGAAGACGAAACGCGTCGTCAAAATTTAAGATTTTTTTCCAATTGTCATTTTATACATACATACATACATATATATATATATATATATATATATATATATATATATGTGTGTTTGTGTGTGTATATAAATATAAATAAATATATATATATGTATAATTATTTATATATTATATGCGCGGTACTTATTAAAAAGCGCTCAATATCAGAGATAGAGATAACATATTTGGTTGGATAGATGTGAGTTTGTGACCCTGGGTTTCATTCTTTAGCGATCGTCAGCGAGCGTGAAACCCAGGGTCACAAACTCATATCTATCCAACCAAATATATATATATATATATATATATATATATATATATATATATATATATATATAGTTGGATTGATGTGAGTATGTGATCCTGGGTTTCACGCTAATTGCGATCGTGCAGGCAAGACGTTTGTCTAACGATCGCAAATAGCGTGAAACCCAGGGTCACAAACTCACATAAATCCAACTAAATATGTTAGCTCTATCACTGACATTGAGCGCTTTCCAATAAGTACCGCGCATATATAATACATAAATAATATATATAAAAAATGCATATATATATATATATATATATATATATATATATATATACTTTTCACACACACAGACACACACACACATATATATATATATATATATATGTATATATATATATATATATATATATATATATATATAGTTTATGCAAACTTAGGTAATCCGTATGGGTAGACCCGAGGAGGATGATATCCGGAGAGCTCAATGTAAAATTCAGAGCAGATATGTTTTAATAAAAACAGACCACGTTAAGGTTCCATGTAATAAATCATTTCACCATAACCCCTTTATTTAATTACAATTTAAAATTTTAATTAAATAAATAAATAAAGTTTACTAAATCAGAGAAATGGAAATTTTACTTAAATAATATTCAAATATAAAATCTTTAAAAAATAGTAATATACTTGATGTGATAATAATTCTACAAACTGTTTAATTGTTCTTGAAAGAAATATAGTATATTAAAAATTAAAAGTAAAAATATATCAAATCGTAGTTAAATAAAAAGTATTCTGACGTAGACACCTCCCAAAAAATCTTGAAATATACAAACGAAAAAAATGCCGTAAGAATTTTAGCAGTTGACAAAAAAAAAAAAAAAATATCCAGACGACACGCTTTTAACGGATGTTAGATTTCATTGAAAAATACATCCCTACCCACTACCAAAACGTAACAATAACTGATACATTAAAATATAGACATATTGAACACCCAGACACCCCTAGTCTAGCAAAATAGATTTATCTGTAACCTTGGAAACATGAATTTTGTTTTAGCTGTGTATTTAAAACCCAGTAATTTTTAAAGTTACTCCAAAATTCGCTTGAGGATGAAATGGAACTAATGTCTTTAATTTAATTACAAAATTAAATTCGGGGCTTTTAGCTTCCATTTTTGAAACATGGTTGGAACTGTGTAGCGAAAAACCACATTTTAAGTCTATTAATTTATAATATTAATGCTCTGTAAATTTACATTGAGCACTATTTTGTAAAAATAAAAATATCTATAAGAACACCGGATTATATATCTTACTGTTCTTTCATTTTATTAATATACATACATATATATATATATATATATATATATATATATATATATATATATATATATATATATATATAACTCACTTCAATCCAAATAAATAAATAAATAAATATATATATATATATATATATATATATATATAATTTAACGTTGAATTTCTGCACGTTCAAAAATATTCTTAACATTAATACGCATATATATGTGTGTGTGTGTGTGTTTGTGTATGTGTTATTGACGTCATTGCTTGTTCCTCATATTGGATACTTTCAGCATACATAGAATGTATGGGAGAACAAAGGTTGTATTTACCAAAATAAGAACTGAGAGAATTCAAAATATGTAATCAATGTAGAACATGAAATTCAGTTATGCTTGACATTATATATTTATAAAGGAAAGGAACACATCAATCTCTATGGAATTTAGTTAAAAAATAATATCGAAAAACATTGTAAAACATGATGGGTGAAAAAAAATCAGCATCTCTACTATGTTCAAATAATTTGATTAATAGACTAAGTAGATCAATGGTATATGAAATCAATGGATGAAAAAGAAAAATATAAAAAAAAACTATCGGAAAAAACGTAAAAAATAAATCAGTTATTCTAAAAATCATTATCCATGTGAGCTCTGGTGAAATTAGTTTAATTCAATGCATGGTTTAGGAAAATACATGCAGAAACATCAGTTGTGACTTTTATTTGAAGAAATATTAGAACAAGCTTTTATATTAAAAAAATATGAAGAAAATTGAACAAAGCTAGAGAGTATAAAAAGATAGAATTAAAAAAATAAAAGAGATTAGAGATCAAATAAGCCAATATGCAAAATAAGAAATCTATATAAGCAAGAAAAAGTGTAATATTCTGAAATATTAGGTTGGTGCAAAAATAATGATGTAATAATGCCGTTTTTGACGTTAAAAATACGTTAAAAAACGACATTATTACGTCATTATTTTTGCACCAACCTAATATAATATACATTTGGTTTCCGAGATTAACAAGGGAGATAATACGTACAATCATTTGCGTGATTGCTTCCCTTAATTTTTACGTGCATTAAAATTTGATGAAAATTTCAAGTCTATGACGTGAAGGATTTCTCTTTACAGTGCTATTCAGGCTCGGCGCTCTGCAATAGTTCGTAGGTCTGTAAGTTAGAGAAGGTTCCCTTTGTCTAGTAGTCTGTAGTTTCGAATCCTGCTGGGGAGCTTACATTTTTCTTTAAAATGTTTCCAATATGCTTGTAGACGAAAATAATGTTGAATAAATAAATGGGGCGTCTACTCAAATATGAGTATCCACTAAAATTACGTTTGAAGAGATAAAATATGTTGGATTATTAAATAAAAAATCAATTATACTTTTTAGAAAATTAACCGAAATACCGTATATACTCATGTAAGACGCGATCTCGCTTATATTATAAAATATATAGGCCATCTCCCTTTGGTAGATGGCTCCTGTTGATAATAAAAAGAGCCCATGAAACTGATGATAATGAGAATAATCTAAAAATAGGCGGGAAATAGGATTTCGGGTGCAAATTTCAGATGCTAAGAAGGATATGGAGTGATGAGATGTTTCCCCAGGCCATACTGGGCACAAGCTAACCTGAATAATGCGTGGACAACGAAGCTAACACAAGCGGAATATAAGCACTATTCAGATAAGTGTATCATCTATGTCAAACAGATATGTATATGGATTTCGTCCCTGATACGTTCACTTTTAACTGCTTACGTTTTTAGCAATCCTTTATTCTCTTTCTCGTTATGTATTGTGTTTCTTGTATAAATTATGTTTTTACAATGTTCAAATGTCTCACTTTGATCATGAAGCCACGAATCAGTTTGGGAAGTCGTTAATTTCCCACAATTCTCCCACATAAAAAAAAAATGATTTTATCATGTATCTCGTGTATCATACGTGTTCCTTTTTTGAGAGACCAAATTATTAGGTTGGTGCAAAAATAATGTCGTTTTCTCACATAGTAACATATGTGAGAAAACGACATTATTTTTGCACCAACCTAATATACGCTCCTTTGTTCAATAAAAGTACTTCACTTTAGCAGATCAGGACAGAAAGAATGAACCGTTGACAAAAAAACAAAAAAAAACAAAAACAAAAAAAAAACAAAACAAAAAAACAAAACAAAAAAACAAAACAAAAAAACAAAACAAAAAAAAACAATTAATGGTCGACGAAGAAGCCATGGCGCCCACACTCAAAAGACGGAAGAGCAGTCCTGCCGATGGGGTCATAAATCAACATGGGGAAAAGAGAACCGACAGATTCAAGGCAGATTCTACCCCAGAACAGAACATACCTTTCTGTGCCTTTCTGAGAATAATTTAAATTGAAAGAACGTTCAGGTCAGTTTCCAGCAAAGTATTTCAAAAAGCCCTCGAGACAAGAACCTGTCGAAACTCTTTGAGCTAGGATGTCTCTTTAAGTATTCAGTTAAAGAACTGAGGTGTATTGTATTTTTCTGCCTTGTACAATTTCTTTGCTTCCTCAAAGTTTTTCCCTTTCTTCCATTTTTAAGGGGGTGTAATCTTTTTTGTCAGAATCCGTGCCCTTTTCTAAAAACTGTACACTTTTTCCTTGTATCTGATTGTAATCCTTTTTTTGTGACGTCAGAAAATTGTTATACTGCCGTAATAAGCACACACAAGTAAATTTCTGTGCAACATTGTATTGCATCGTTTTTTTTTAATATTGTAAAATAAATGCTTTTTTTCTTTTAAAGTTTTAAGCAGTGGTTGTCTTGTTTTGTAATTTTGTGCCTATTATTGTGATTTTCTGTTTCTACTGAGTTATGTGTCTAGCACAAGAACTTGGATTCGGCGAGAATCGATTTTTTCTAATATTTCATGTGGCCCATTGTCTGAAAACGGTTTCCCATGTCTGATCTAATCTTTAAAGTTTAAATCAATCTAACAGTACGCTACAAAACATTACAAAAAGCAATTCAGATATACCATAAAACGTTTTAAACAAACAAATTACAAAGTTAGTACACAACATAATTGATCATGACTCTACACAGATTTTCTTTATTTTATGTCAACTGACATGCATTCTTAAGAAATATACAAAAAGGCATGGCACGTAGAATTAGAACAATCTACCCCAGTAAAATAAATAAGGAGATTTATTTTTAAATTCCAATGTATATTAACTGAGGGAGGCCAGATCGTACAATGACCAAAACATTGTGAATATGGCAATAAAGATGTGCACAACAATCTGAATGATGTAAATAGTGTAAATAGTTACAATACCTTATCTCAGAAATAAAAACAGATCCTGAAGAAGGTCAGAGAGTACAATGACCAAAACGTCATGAATATGGCAATACAGATATGGACAACAATCTGAATGTTGTAAATAGTGTAAATAGTTTCAATACCTTATCTCAGAAATAAAGACAGATCCTGAAGAAGGTCAGAGCGTATACTGGCCAAAACGTCATGAATATGGCAATAAAGATGAAGACAACAATCTGAATGATGTAAATAGTGTAAATAGTTACAATACCTTATCTTAGAAATAAAAACAGATCCTGAAGAAGGTCAGAGGGTACAATGACCAAAACGTCATGAATATGGCAATACAGATATGGACAACAATCTGAATGTTGTAAATAGTGTAAATAGTTTCAATACCTTATCTCAGAAATAAAGACAGATCCTGAAGAAGGTCAGAGCGTATACTGGCCAAAACGTCATGAATATGGCAACAAAGATGTGGACAACAATCTGAATGATGTAAATAGTGTAAATAGTTACAATACCTTATCTTAGAAATAAAAACAGATCCTGAAGAAGGTCAGAGGGTATAATGACCAAAACGTCATGAATATGGCAATACAGATATGGACAACAATCTGAATGTTGTAAATAGTGTAAATAGTTTCAATACCTTATCTCAGAAATAAAGACAGATCCTGAAGAAGGTCAGAGCGTATACTGGCCAAAACGTCATGAATATGGCAATAAAGATGAGGACAACAATCTGAATGATGTAAATAGTGTAAATAGTTACAATACCTTATCTCAGAAATAAAGACAGATCCTGAAGAAGGTCAGAGGGTACAATGACCAAAACGTCATGAATATGGCAATACAGATATGGACAACAATCTGAATGTTGTAAATAGTGTAAATAGTTTCAATACCTTATCTCAGAAATAAAAACAGATCCTGAAGAAGGTCAGAGCGTATAATGGCCAAAACGTCATGAATATGGCAATAAAGATGAGGACAACAATCTGAATGATGTAAATAGTGTAAATAGTTACAATACCTTATCTCAGAAATATAGATAGATGTTAATTTCAGATGTATTTACAATTTTGTTAACAATTCTTGGATGATACACTTTTTTAAATAAACAATTTTTCTTCAATAATTTTATCCTTGGTTCTTGATTATGCAATAATAGTGTAGAACAAGGTTTTAAGATTATAAAATATTTATTACTTAATATTATTTATTATTACTTATATTTGTCCTTGCATTGTATATTGCCGCCACATCTGGTTTGATGCTTCTACGTTGTATCTTGGAAATTTTGATAAAATCCAAAGAATATGAAATGGTATTGATCTTTACTGGGCATCTTGGTTTCAATCACTCACCTTTCATCCTTGTTTAGTTTTCTTTGGGATGATTCCATTTTCTGATGTTACTAAAGATTCTTTTAATGTGTCTCACTTTGAATTTCCATTCTCATTTAGTTCATTGTATCTGCTTTTAACACAGTCTGTATATTTCTCCTTCAAATTTGGCTTGTTTAGGATTCTTTAATATTGCAATTTAGATGCTGCCTTGGACTTTTCAACTTCTCTAGCTTCATTCTAATATTACTGGAAGGTAGTCTCTCCCACAGTTGGTATTTGGCTATGTTTTACAGCAGTGGTTCCAAAATGGTGTGGCATACCTCATAGGTTTAGCAGAAGAGAATAGCAGGTGAGGCAAAATGATTGAAGAGCAATCATAGATTTAGAAACAGTTTCAAAAAATTCATATGCCAAAAATAAATATGATTTCAAAATTTAGAATATTATTATAATTGCATGCATTTATACCAGTATAAATAGTTATGAATAATTATTGACCGATTTTATCATTGTGATATTTTGCCATTATATCAAATAATAGCACCCACAGTAATAATCAGAGTAGTAGTCCTGCTGAGATGGTCATAAATCAACAAAGGGAAAAGTGAGCCAACAGATTCAAAGCAGATTCTACTCCAGAACAGAACAGAATATTCCTATAGTAACTAGAGTCTGCAAATTGAAGGAGAAAGTTATCAATAATAATATTCTGACTTCAAATTCACTGTATCACCCTTTAATCCTTTCTCTGTTTTTTTTTTTATTTTTAAATGTACTTTTTATCACATACAATTTGGAGAGACACAAGCAAATTTTAATTCTGAAAATGTGGCCCAGAAAAAAATTTGGGAACTAATGTTTTACAATGTAAAACTTAATTCCTGAATCTCTCATGGATTGTTATGCACTTAATTTGGTTCTTTGTTTCTCTTTCTGTTTTTTTGCATGACTTGAAACCCAGTGTTGGCTACTATTTTATACCTTACCAAGCATCATTGGACCCATATTTCTCCATGTTCATTATGAGTTTCTAGTAAAAATTTGCAAGCTGTTTCACCATTCCAATCCTTCTCTTGTTTGGCATTCAGTTCTCCCACAATGACTGCAATTTCCTGTGATTTGCACTGACAATAGGTGTTGTCTATTGTACAGTAAAACTTCTTAATTTCATATTCCACACTTTGTGCTGTTGGTACATATGCAGCTACAATGGATATATTAAAATTCTTCTTTTTCAGTTTAACTATTAATTTTAACAGAAAGGTGATAGTATCCTCGAAATGAGAAGATACCAACTTAAAATAAAATTTTACTAACTTATAAATTCAGGAAAAAATAAAAATTACAAAGAAGCATTTAAAATATATATTGAATTATTAAGCTTTAAAATTTCAGCTTTTAAGCATGTATTAAATTAATCTGTTAAAAAGTAAATCCGGACAGAAGGGCTTTGCTGTCTAGTGGTCATGGCCAAAACACGGAAAAGGCTATGGAAGTAAATCCGGACAGAAGAGCTTTGCTGTTTTGTGGTCATGGCCAAAACACGGAAAAGGCTATGGAAGTAAATCCGGACAGAAGGGTTTTGCTGTCTAGTGGTCATGGCCAAAACACGGAAAAGACTATGGAAGTAAATCCGGACAGAAGGGCTCTGCTGCCTTGTGGTCAGGGCCAAAACAAGGAAAAGGCTATGGAAGTAAATCCGGACAGAAGAGATTTGCTGTTTTGTGGTCATGGCCAAAACACGGAAAAGGCTATGGAAGTAAATCCGGACAGAAGGGCTCTGCTGTCTTGTGGTCACGGCCAAAACACGGAAAAGGCAATGGAAGTAAATCCGGACTGAAGGGCTTTGCTGTCTAGTGGTCATGGCCAAAACAGGGAAAAGGCTATGGAAGTAAATCCGGACAGAAGAGCTTTGCTGTTTTGTGGTCATGGCCAAAACATGGAAAAGGCAATGGAAGTAAATCCGGACAGAAGGGCTTTGCTGTCTAGTGGTCAAGGCCAAAACACGGAAAAGGCTATGGAAGTAAATCCGGTCAGAAGGGCTTTGCTGCCTTGTGGTCATGGCCAAAACACGGAAAAGGCAAAGGAAGTAAATCCGGACAGAAGGGCTCTGCTGTCTTGTGGTCATGGCCAAAACATGGAAAAGGCAATGGAAGTAAATCCGGACAGAAGGGCTTTGCTGTCTAGTGGTCATGGCCAAAACACGGAAAAGGCTATGGAAGTAAATCCGGTCAGAAGGGCTTTGCTGCCTTGTGGTCATGGCCAAAACACGGAAAAGGCAATGGAAGTAAATCCGGACAGAAGGGCTTTGCTGTCTAGTGGTCATGGCCAAAACACGGAAAAGGCTATGGAAGTAAATCCGGACAGAAGAGCTTTGCTGTTTTGTGGTCATGGCCAAAACATGGAAAAGGCAATGGAAGTAAATCCGGACAGAAGGGCTTTGCTGTCTAGTGGTCATGGCCAAAACACGGAAAAGGCTATGGAAGTAAATCCGGACAGAAGGGCTCTGCTGTCTTGTGGTCATGGCCAAAACACGGAAAAGGCAATGGAAGTAAATCCGGACAGAAGGGCTTTGCTGTCTAGTGGTCATGGCCAAAACACGGAAAAGGCTATGGAAGTAAATCCGGACAGAAGAGATTTGCTGTTTTGTGGTCATGGCCAAAACATGGAAAAGGCTATGGAAGTAAATCCGGACAGAAGGGCTTTGCTGTCTTGTGGTCATGGACAAAACATGGAAAAGGCTATGGAAGTAAATGCGGACAGAAGGGCTTTGCTGTCTAGTGGTCATGGACAAAACACGGAAAAGGCTATGGAAGTAAATCCGGACAGAAGGGCTTTGCTGTCTAGTGGTCATGGCCAAAACACGGAAAAGGCAATGGAAGTAAATCCGGACAGAAGGGCTTAGCTGTCTAGTGGTCATGGCCAAAACACGGAAAAGGCTATGGAAGTAAATCCGGACAGAAGGGCTTTGCTGCCTTGTGGTCATGGCCAAATCACGGAAAAGGCAATGGAAGTAAATCCGGACAGAAGGGGTTTGCTGTGTAGTGGTCATGGCCAAAACACGGAAAAGGCTATGGAAGTAAATCCGGTCAGAAGAGTTTGCTGCCTTGTGGTCATGGCCAAAACACGGAAAAGGGAATGGAAGTAAATCCGGACAGAAGAGCTTTGCTGTCTAGTGGTCATGGCAAAAACATGGAAAAGGCAATGGAAGTAAATCCGGACGGAAGGGCTTTGCTGTCTAGTGGTCATGGCCAAAACACGGAAAAGGGAATGGAAGTAAATCCGGACAGAAGGGCTTTGCTGCCTTGTGGTCATGTCCAAAACACGGAAAAGGCAATGGAAGTAAATCCGGACAGAAGGGCTTTGCTGTCTAGTGGTCATGGCCAAAACACGGAAAAGGCTATGGAAGTAAATCCGGTCAGAAGGGTTTGCTGCCTTGTGGTCATGGCCAAAACACGGAAAAGGCAATGGAAGTAAATCCGGACAGAAGGGCTTTGCTGTCTAGTGGTCATGGCCAAAACACGGAAAAGGCTATGGAAGTAAATCCGGACAGAAGAGCTTTGCTGTTTTGTGGTCATGGCCAAAACACGGAAAAGGCAATGGAAGTAAATCCGGACAGAAGGGCTTTGCTGGCTAGTTGTCATGGCCAAAACACGGAAAAGGCTATGGAAGTAAATCCGGTCAGAAGGGCTTTGCTGCCTTGTGGTCATGGCCAAAACACGGAAAAGGCTATGGAAGTAAATCCGGACAGAAGGGCTCCGCTGTCTTGTGGTCATGGCCAAAACATGGAAAAGGTTATGGAAGTAAATCCGGACAGAAGGGCTTTGCTGTCTAGTGGTCATGGCCAAAACACGGAAAAGGCTATGGAAGTAAATCCGGACAGAAGAGCTTTGCTGTTTTGTGGCCATGGCCAAATCACGGAAAAGGCTATGGAAGTAAATCCGGACAGAAGGGCTTTGCTGTCTAGTGGTCATGGCCAAAACACGGAAATGGCTATGGAAGTAAATCCGGACAGAAGGGCTTTGCTGCCTTGTGGTCATGGCCAAAACACGGAAAAGGCTATGGAAGTAAATCCGGACAGAAGGGCTCTGCTGCCTTGTGGTCATGGCCAAAACACGGAAAAGGCAATGGAAGTAAATCCGGACAGAAGGGCTTTGCTGTCTAGTGGTCATGGCCAAAACAAGGAAAAGGCTATGGAAGTAAATCCGGACAGAAGGGCTCTGCTGCCTTGTGGTCCGGGCCAAAACACGGAAAAGGCTATGGAAGTAAATCCGGACAGAAGGGCTCTGCTGCCTTGTGGTCAGGGCCAAAACACGAAAAAGGCTATGGAAGTAAATCCGGACAGAAGGGGTTTGCTGTGTAGTGGTCATGGCCAAAACACGGAAAAGGCTATGGAAGTAAATCCGGTCAGAAGAGTTTGCTGCCTTGTGGTCATGGCCAAAACACGGAAAAGGGAATGGAAGTAAATCCGGACAGAAGAGCTTTGCTGTCTAGTGGTCATGGCAAAAACATGGAAAAGGCAATGGAAGTAAATCCGGACGGAAGGGCTTTGCTGTCTAGTGGTCATGGCCAAAACACGGAAAAGGGAATGGAAGTAAATCCGGACAGAAGGGCTTTGCTGCCTTGTGGTCATGTCCAAAACACGGAAAAGGCAATGGAAGTAAATCCGGACAGAAGGGCTTTGCTGTCTAGTGGTCATGGCCAAAACACGGAAAAGGCTATGGAAGTAAATCCGGTCAGAAGGGTTTGCTGCCTTGTGGTCATGGCCAAAACACGGAAAAGGCAATGGAAGTAAATCCGGACAGAAGGGCTTTGCTGTCTAGTGGTCATGGCCAAAACACGGAAAAGGCTATGGAAGTAAATCCGGACAGAAGAGCTTTGCTGTTTTGTGGTCATGGCCAAAACACGGAAAAGGCAATGGAAGTAAATCCGGACAGAAGGGCTTTGCTGGCTAGTTGTCATGGCCAAAACACGGAAAAGGCTATGGAAGTAAATCCGGTCAGAAGGGCTTTGCTGCCTTGTGGTCATGGCCAAAACACGGAAAAGGCTATGGAAGTAAATCCGGACAGAAGGGCTTTGCTGTCTAGTGGTCATGGCCAAAACATGGAAAAGGTTATGGAAGTAAATCCGGACAGAAGGGCTTTGCTGTCTAGTGGTCATGGCCAAAACACGGAAAAGGCTATGGAAGTAAATCCGGACAGAAGAGCTTTGCTGTTTTGTGGCCATGGCCAAATCACGGAAAAGGCTATGGAAGTAAATCCGGACAGAAGGGCTTTGCTGTCTTGTGGTCATGGCCAAAACACGGAAATGGCTATGGAAGTAAATCCGGACAGAAGGGATTTGCTGCCTTGTGGTCATGGCCAAAACACGGAAAAGGCTATGGAAGTAAATCCGGACAGAAGGGCTCTGCTGCCTTGTGGTCATGGCCAAAACACGGAAAAGGCAATGGAAGTAAATCCGGATAGAAGGGCTTTGCTGTCTAGTGGTCATGGCCAAAACAAGGAAAAGGCTATGGAAGTAAATCCGGACAGAAGGGCTCTGCTGCCTTGTGGTCCGGGCCAAAACACGGAAAAGGCTATGGAAGTAAATCCGGACAGAAGGGCTCTGCTGCCTTGTGGTCAGGGCCAAAACACGAAAAAGGCTATGGAAGTAAATCCGGACAGAAGGGCTCTGGTGTCTTGTGGTCATGGCCAAAACACGGAAAAGGCAATGGAAGTAAATCCGGACAGAAGGGCTTTGCTGACTTGTGGTCATGGCCAAAACACGGAAAAGGCTATGGAAGTAAATCCGGACAGAAGAGCTCTACTGTTTTGTGGTCATGGCCAAAACATGGAAAAGGCTATGGAAGTAAATCCGGACAGAAGAGTTTTGCTGTTTTGCGGCCATGGCCAAATCACGGAAAAGGCTATGGAAGTAAATCCGGACTGAAGGGCTTTGCTGTCTTGTGGTCATGGCCAAAACACGGAAAAGGCTATGGAAGTAAATCCGGACAGAAGAGCTTTGCTGTTTTGTGGTCATGACCAAAACATGGAAAAGGCTATGGAAGTAAATCCGGATAGAAGGGCTTTGCTGTCTTGTGGTCATGGCCAAAACATGGAAAAGGCTATGGAAGTAAATCCGGACAGAAGGGCTTTGCTGTCTAGTGGTCATGGCCAAAACACGGAAAAGGCTATGGAAGTAAATCCGGACAGAAGGGCTTTGCTATATAGTGGTCATGGCCAAAACACGGAAAAGGCAATGGAAGTAAATCCGGACAGAAGGGCCCTGCTGTCTAGTGGTCATGGCCAAAACACGGAAAAGGCTATGGAAGTAAATCCGGACAGAAGGGCTCTGCTGCCTTGTGGTCCGGGCCAAAACACGAAATAGGCTATGGAAGTAAATCCGGACAGAAGGGCTCTGCTGCCTTGTGGTCAGGGCCAAAACACGAAAAAGGCTATGGAAGTAAATCCGGACAGAAGGGCTCTGCTGTCTTGTGGTCATGGCCAAAACACGGAAAAGGCAATGGAAGTAAATCCGGACAGAAGGGCTTTGCTGCCTTGTGGTCATGGCCAAAACACGGAAAAGGCTATGGAAGTAAATCCAGACAGAAGAACTCTACTGTTTTGTGGTCATGGCCAAATCATGGAAAAGGCTATGGAAGTAAATCCGGACAGAAGAGCTTTGCTGTTTTGTGGCCATGGCCAAATCACGGAAAAGGCTATGGAAGTAAATCCGGACAGAAGGGCTTTGCTGTCTTGTGGTCATGGCCAAAACACGAAAAAGGCTATGGAAGTAAATCCGGACAGAAGGGCTCTGCTGTCTTGTGGTCATGGCCAAAACACGGAAAAGGCTATGGAAGTAAATCCGGTCAGAAGGGTTTGCTGCCTTGTGGTCATGGCCAAAACACGGAAAAGGCAATGGAAGTAAATCCGGACAGAAGGGCTTTGCTGTCTAGTGGTCATGGCCAAAACACGGAAAAGGCTATGGAAGTAAATCCGGACAGAAGAGCTTTGCTGTTTTGTGGTCATGGCCAAAACACGGAAAAGGCAATGGAAGTAAATCCGGACAGAAGGGCTTTGCTGGCTAGTTGTCATGGCCAAAACACGGAAAAGGCTATGGAAGTAAATCCGGTCAGAAGGGCTTTGCTGCCTTGTGGTCATGGCCAAAACACGGAAAAGGCTATGGAAGTAAATCCGGACAGAAGGGCTTTGCTGTCTAGTGGTCATGATCAAAACATGGAAAAGGTTATGGAAGTAAATCCGGACAGAAGGGCTTTGCTGTCTAGTGGTCATGGCCAAAACACGGAAAAGGCTATGGAAGTAAATCCGGACAGAAGAGCTTTGCTGTTTTGTGGCCATGGCCAAATCACGGAAAAGGCTATGGAAGTAAATCCGGACAGAAGGGCTTTGCTGTCTTGTGGTCATGGCCAAAACACGGAAATGGCTATGGAAGTAAATCCGGACAGAAGGGCTTTGCTGCCTTGTGGTCATGGCCAAAACACGGAAAAGGCTATGGAAGTAAATCCGGACAGAAGGGCTCTGCTGCCTTGTGGTCATGGCCAAAACACGGAAAAGGCAATGGAAGTAAATCCGGATAGAAGGGCTTTGCTGTCTAGTGGTCATGGCCAAAACAAGGAAAAGGCTATGGAAGTAAATCCGGACAGAAGGGCTCTGCTGCCTTGTGGTCCGGGCCAAAACACGGAAAAGGCTATGGAAGTAAATCCGGACAGAAGGGCTCTGCTGCCTTGTGGTCAGGGCCAAAACACGAAAAAGGCTATGGAAGTAAATCCGGACAGAAGGGCTCTGGTGTCTTGTGGTCATGGCCAAAACACGGAAAAGGCAATGGAAGTAAATCCGGACAGAAGGGCTTTGCTGACTTGTGGTCATGGCCAAAACACGGAAAAGGCTATGGAAGTAAATCCGGACAGAAGAGCTCTACTGTTTTGTGGTCATGGCCAAAACATGGAAAAGGCTATGGAAGTAAATCCGGACAGAAGAGTTTTGCTGTTTTGCGGCCATGGCCAAATCACGGAAAAGGCTATGGAAGTAAATCCGGACTGAAGGGCTTTGCTGTCTTGTGGTCATGGCCAAAACACGGAAAAGGCTATGGAAGTAAATCCGGACAGAAGAGCTTTGCTGTTTTGTGGTCATGACCAAAACATGGAAAAGGCTATGGAAGTAAATCCGGATAGAAGGGCTTTGCTGTCTTGTGGTCATGGCCAAAACATGGAAAAGGCTATGGAAGTAAATCCGGACAGAAGGGCTTTGCTGTCTAGTGGTCATGGCCAAAACACGGAAAAGGCTATGGAAGTAAATCCGGACAGAAGGGCTTTGCTATATAGTGGTCATGGCCAAAACACGGAAAAGGCAATGGAAGTAAATCCGGACAGAAGGGCCCTGCTGTCTAGTGGTCATGGCCAAAACACGGAAAAGGCTATGGAAGTAAATCCGGACAGAAGGGCTCTGCTGCCTTGTGGTCCGGGCCAAAACACGAAATAGGCTATGGAAGTAAATCCGGACAGAAGGGCTCTGCTGCCTTGTGGTCAGGGCCAAAACACGAAAAAGGCTATGGAAGTAAATCCGGACAGAAGGGCTCTGCTGTCTTGTGGTCATGGCCAAAACACGGAAAAGGCAATGGAAGTAAATCCGGACAGAAGGGCTTTGCTGCCTTGTGGTCATGGCCAAAACACGGAAAAGGCTATGGAAGTAAATCCAGACAGAAGAACTCTACTGTTTTGTGGTCATGGCCAAATCATGGAAAAGGCTATGGAAGTAAATCCGGACAGAAGAGCTTTGCTGTTTTGTGGCCATGGCCAAATCACGGAAAAGGCTATGGAAGTAAATCCGGACAGAAGGGCTTTGCTGTCTTGTGGTCATGGCCAAAACACGAAAAAGGCTATGGAAGTAAATCCGGACAGAAGGGCTCTGCTGTCTTGTGGTCATGGCCAAAACACGGAAAAGGCAATGGAAGTAAATCCGGACAGAAGGGCTTTGCTGCCTTGTGGTCATAGCCAAAACACGGAAAAGGCTATGGAAGTAAATCCGGACAGAAGAGCTCTACTGTTTTGCGGTCCGGGCCAAAACACGGAAAAGGCTATGGAAGTAAATCCGGACAGAAGGGCTCTGGTGTCTTGTGGTCATGGCCAAAACACGGAAAAGGCAATGGAAGTAAATCCGGACAGAAGGGCTTTGCTGCCTTGTGGTCATGGCCAAAACACGGAAAAGGCTATGGAAGTAAATCCGGACAGAAGAGCTCTACTGTTTTATGGTCATGGCCAAAACATGGAAAAGGCTATGGAAGTAAATCCGGACAGAAGAGCTTTGCTGTTTTGCGGCCATGGCCAAATCACGGAAAAGGCTATGGAAGTAAATCCGGACAGAAGGGCTTTGCTGTCTAGTGGTCATGGCCAAAACACGGAAAAGGCAATGGAAGTAAATCCGGACAGAAGGGCTTTGCTGTCTAGTGGTCATGGCCAAAACACGGAAAAGGCTATGGAAGTAAATCCGGACAGAAGAGCTTTGCTGTTTTGTGGTCATGACCAAAACATGGAAAAGGCTATGGAAGTAAATCCGGACAGAAGGGCTTTGCTGTCTTGTGGTCATGGCCAAAACATGGAAAAGGCTATGGAAGTAAATCCGGACAGAAGGGCTTTGCTGTCTAGTGGTCATGGCCAAAACACGGAAAAGGCTATGGAAGTAAATCCGGACAGAAGGGCTTTGCTGTCTAGTGGTCATGGCCAAAACACGGAAAAGGCAATGGAAGTAAATCCGGACAGAAGGGCTTTGCTGTCTAGTGGTCATGGCCAAAACACGGAAAAGGCTATGGAAGTAAATCCGGACAGAAGGGCTCTGCTGCCTTGTGGTCAGGGCCAAAACACGGAAAAGGCTATGGAAGTAAATCCGGTCAGAAGGGCTTTGCTGCCTTGTGGTCATAGCCAAAACACGGAAAAGGCAATGGAAGTAAATCCGGACAGAAGGGCTTTGCTGTCTAGTGGTCATGGCCAAAACACGGAAAAGGCTATGGAAGTAAATCCGGTCAGAAGGGTTTGCTGCCTTGTGGTCATGGCCAAAACACGGAAAAGGCAATGGAAGTAAATCCGGACAGAAGGGCTTTGCTGTCTAGTGGTCATGGCCAAAATATGGAAAAGGCAATGGAAGTAAATCCGGACGGAAGGGCTTTGCTGTCTAGTGGTCATGGCCAAAACACGGAAAAGGCTATGGAAGTAAATCCGGTCAGAAATGTTTGCTGCCTTGTGATCATGGCCAAAACACGGAAAAGGCAATGGAAGTAAATCCGGACAGAAGGGCTTTGCTGTCTAGTGGTCATGGCCAAAACACGGAAAAGGCTATGGAAGTAAATCCGGTCAGAAGGGCTTTGCTGCCTTGTGGTCATGGCCAAAACACGGAAAAAGCAATGGAAGTAAATCCGGACAGAAGGGCTTTGCTGTCTAGTGGTCATGGCCAAAACACGGAAAAGGCTATGGAAGTAAATCCGGTCAGAAGGGTTTGCTGCCTTGTGGTCATGGCCAAAACACGGAAAAGGCAATGGAAGTAAATCCGGACAGAAGGGCTTTGCTGTCTAGTGGTCATGGCTAAAACATGGAAAAGGCAATGGAAGTAAATCCGGACAGAAGGGCTTTGCTGTCTAGTGGTCATGGCCAAAACACGGAAAAGGCTATGGAAGTAAATCCGGTCAGAAGGGCTTTGCTGCCTTGTGGTCATGGCCAAAACACGGAAAAGGCAATGGAAGTAAATCCGGACCGAAGGGCTCTGCTGTCTTGTGGTCATGGCCAAACCACGGAAAAGGCTATGGAAGTAAATCCGGACAGAAGGGCTTTGCTGTCTAGTGGTCATGGCCAAAACACGGAAAAGGCTATGGAAGTAAATCCGGACAGAAGAGCTTTGCTGTTTTGTGGCCATGGCCAAATCACGGAAAAGGCTATGGAAGTAAATCCGGACAGAAGGGTTTGCTGCCTTGTGGTCATGGCCAAAACATGGAAAAGGCAATGGAAGGAAATCCGGACGGAAGGGCTTTGC
The DNA here is from genome assembly GCA_963932145.1 of Acanthosepion lycidas. Lineage (NCBI taxonomy): Eukaryota > Metazoa > Mollusca > Cephalopoda > Sepiida > Sepiidae > Acanthosepion > Acanthosepion lycidas. Next base: position 29,245,028 of record OZ010616.1, read on the forward strand.
TGTCTAATGGTCATGGCCAAAACACGGAAAAGGCTATGGAAGTAAATCCGGTCAGAAGGGTTTGCTGCCTTGTGGTCATGGCCAAAACATGGAAAAGGCAATGGAAGGAAATCCGGACGGAAGGGCTTTGCTGTCTAATGGTCATGGCCAAAACACGGAAAAGGCTATGGAAGTAAATCCGGACAGAAGAGCTTTGCTGTTTTGTGGTCATGGCCAAAACATGGAAAAGGCAATGGAAGTAAATCCGGACAGAAGGGCTTTGCTGTCTAGTGGTCATGGCCAAAACACGGAAAAGGCTATGGAAGTAAATCCGGACAGAAGAGCTTTGCTGTTTTGTGGTCATGGCCAAAACATGGAAAAGGCAATGGAAGTAAATCCGGACAGAAGGGCTTTGCTGTCTAGTGGTCATGGCCAAAACACGGAAAAGGCAATGGAAGTAAATCCGGGCAGAAGGGCTCTGCTGTCTTGTGGTCATGGCCAAAACACGGAAAAGGCTATGAAAGTAAATCCGGACAGAAGGGCTTTGCTGTCTAGTGGTCATGGCCAAAACACGGAAAAGGCTATGGAAGTAAATCCGGACAGAAGAGCTTTGCTGTTTTGTGGCCATGGCCAAATCACGGAAAAGGCTATGGAAGTAAATCCGGACAGAAGGGCTTTGCTGTCTTGTGGTCATGGCCAAAACACGGAAATGGCTATGGAAGTAAATCCGGACAGAAGGGCTTTGCTGCCTTGTGGTCATGGCCAAAACACGGAATGGCTATGGAAGTAAATCCGGACAGAAGCGCTCTGCTGCCTTGTGGTCAGGGCCAAAACACGAAAAAGGCTATGGAAGTAAATCCGGACAGAAGGGCTTTGCTGCCTTGTGGTCATGGCCAAAACACGGAAAAGGCAATGGAAGTAAATCCGGACAGAAGGGCTTTGCTGTCTAGTGGTCATGGCCAAAACACGGAAAAGGCTATGGAAGTAAATCCGGACAGAAGGGCTTTGCTGTCTAGTGGTCATGGCCAAAACACGGAAAAGGCAATGGAAGTAAATCCGGACAGAAGGGCTTTGCTGTCTAGGGGTCATGGCCAAAACACGGAAAAGGCTATGGAAGTAAATCCGGACAGAAGGGCTCTGCTGCCTTGTGGGCAGGGCCAAAACACGAAAAAGGCTATGGAATTAAATCCGGACAAAAGGGCTCTGCTGCCTTGTGGTCAGGGCCAAAACACGAAAAAGGCTATGGAAGTAAATCCGGACAGAAGTGCTCTGCTGTCTTGTGGTCATGGCCAAAACACGGAAAAGGCAATGGAAGTAAATCCGGACAGAAGGGCTTTGCTGCCTTGTGGTCATGGCCAAAACACGGAAAAGGCTATGGAAGTAAATCCGGACAGAAGAGCTCTACTGTTTTGTGGCCATGGCCAAATCACGGAAAAGGGTATGGAAGTAAATCCGGACAGAAGGGCTTTGCTGTCTTGTGGTCATGGCCAAAACACGGAAATGGCAATGGAAGTAAATCCGGACAGAAGGGCTTTGCTGCCTTGTGGTCATGGCCAAAACACGGAAAAGGCAATGGAAGTAAATCCGGACAGAAGGGCTTTGCTGTCTAGTGGTCATGGCCAAAACACGGAAAAGGCTATGGAAGTAAATCCGGACAGAAGGGCTCTGCTGCCTTGTGGTCAGGGCCAAAACACGAAAAAGGCTATGGAAGTAAATCCGGACAGAAGGGCTCTGCTGTCTTGTGGTCATGGCCAAAACACGGAAAAGGCAATGGAAGTAAATCCGGACAGAAGGGCTTTGCTGTCTAGTGGTCATGGCCAAAACACGGAAAAGGCTATGGAAGTAAATCCGGACAGAAGAGCTCAACTGTTTTGTGGTCATGGCCAAAACATGGAAAAGGCAATGGAAGTAAATCCGGACAGAAGGGCTTTGCTGTCTAGTGGTCATGGCCAAAACACGGAAAAGGCTATGGAAGTAAATCCGGACAGAAGAGATCTACTGTTTTGTGGTCATGGCCAAAACATGGAAAAGGCAATGGAAGTAAATCCGGACAGAAGGGCTTTGCTGTCTAGTGGTCATGGCCAAAACACGGAAAAGGCTATGGAAGTAAATCCGGACAGAAGAGCTCTACTGTTTTGTGGTCATGGCCAAAGCACGGAAATCGCTATGCAAGTAAATCCGGTCAGAAGGGCTCTGCTGTCTTGTGGTCATGGCCAAAACACGGAAAAGGCAATGGAAGTAAATCCGGACAGAAGGGCTTTGCTGTCTAGTGGTCATGGCCAAAACACGGAAAAGGCTATGGAAGGAAATCCGGACAGAAGGGCTCTGCTGTCTTGTGGTCATGGCCAAAACACGGAAAAGGCAATGGAAGTAAATCCGGACAGAAGGGCTTTGCTGTCTAGTGGTCATGGCCAAAACACGGAAAAGGCTATGGAAGTAAATCCGGACAGAAGAGATTTGCTGTTTTGTGGTCATGGCCAAAACATGGAAAAGGCTATGGAAGTAAATCCGGACAGAAGGTCTTTGCTGTCTTGTGGTCATGGACAAAACATGGAAAAGGCTATGGAAGTAAATGCGGACAGAAGGGCTTTGCTGTCTAGTGGTCATGGCCAAAACACGGAAAAGGCTATGGAAGTAAATCCGGACAGAAGGGCTTTGCTGTCTAGTGGTCATGGCCAAAACACGGAAAAGGCAATGGAAGTAAATCCGGACAGAAGGGCTTAGCTGTCTAGTGGTCATGGCCAAAACACGGAAAAGGCTATGGAAGTAAATCCGGACAGAAGGGCTCTGCCGCCTTGTGGTCAGGGCCAAAACACGGAAAAGGCTATGGAAGTAAATCCGGACAGAAGAGCTTTGCTGTTTTGTGGTCATGGCCAAAACACGGAAAAGGCTATGGAAGTAAATCCGGACAGAAGGGCTCTGCTGTCTTGTGGTCATGGCCAAAACACGGAAAAGGCAATGGAAGTAAATCCGGACAGAAGGGCTTTGCTGTCTAGTGGTCATGGCCAAAACACGGAAGAGGCAATGGAAGTAAATCCGGACAGAAGAGCTTTGCTGTTTTGTGGTCATGGCCAAAACATGGAAAAGGCAATGGAAGTAAATCCGGACAGAAGGGCTTTGCTGTCTAGTGGTCATGGGCAAACCAGGGAAAAGGCTATGGAAGTAAATCCGGTCAGAAGGGCTTTGCTGCCTTGTGGTCATGGCCAAAACACGGAAAAGGCTATGGAAGTAAATCCGGACAGAAGGGCTCTGCTGTCTAGTGGTCATGGCAAAAACATGGAAAAGGCAATGGAAGTAAATCCGGACGGAAGGGCTTTGCTGTCTAGTGGTCATGGCCAAAACACGGAAAAGGCTATGGAAGTAAATCCGGTCAGAAGGGCTTTGCTGCCTTGTGGTCATGGCCAAAACACGGAAAAGGCAATGGAAGTAAATCCGGACAGAAGGGCTTTGCTGTCTAGTGGTCATGGCCAAAACACGGAAAAGGCTATGGAAGTAAATCCGGACAGAAGAGCTTTGCTGTTTTGTGGTCATGGCCAAAACATGGAAAAGGCTATGGAAGTAAATCCGGACAGAAGGGCTTTGCTGTCTTGTGGTCATGGACAAAACATGGAAAAGGCTATGGAAGTAAATGCGGACAGAAGGGCTTTGCTGTCTAGTGGTCATGGCCAAAACACGGAAAAGGCTATGGAAGTAAATCCGGACAGAAGGGCTTTGCTGTCTAGTGGTCATGGCCAAAACACGGAAAAGGCAATGGAAGTAAATCCGGACAGAAGGGCTTTGCTGTCTAGTGGTCATGGCCAAAACACGGAAAAGGCTATGGAAGTAAATCCGGACAGAAGAGCTTTGCTGTTTAGTGGTCATGGCCAAAACACGGAAAAGGGAATGGAAGTAAATCCGGACAGAAGGGCTTTGCTGTCTAGTGGTCATGGCCAAAACACGGAAAAGGCTATGGAAGTAAATCCGGTCAGAAAGGCTTTGCTGCCTTGTGGTCATGGCCAAATCACAGAAAAGGCAATGGAAGTAAATCCGGACAGAAGGGCTTTGCTGTGTAGTGGTCATGGCCAAAACACGGAAAAGGCTATGGAAGTAAATCCGGTCAGAAGAGTTTGCTGCCTTGTGGTCATGGCCAAAACACGGAAAAGGGAATGGAAGTAAATCCGGACAGAAGAGATTTGCTGTCTAGTGGTCATGGCAAAAACATGGAAAAGGCAATGGAAGTAAATCCGGACGGAAGGGCTTTGCTGTCTAGTGGTCATGGCCAAAACACGGAAAAGGGAATGGAAGTAAATCCGGACAGAAGGGCTTTGCTGCCTTGTGGTCATGGCCAAAACACGGAAAAGGCAATGGAAGTAAATCCGGACAGAAGGGCTTTGCTGTCTAGTGGTCATGGCCAAAACACGGAAAAGGCTATGGAAGTAAATCCGGTCAGAAGGGCTTTGCTGCCTTGTGGTCATGGCCAAAACACGGAAAAGGCAATGGAAGTAAATCCGGACAGAAGAGCTTTGCTGTTTTGTGGTCATGGCCAAAACACGGAAAAGGCAATGGAAGTAAATCCGGACAGAAGGGCTTTGCTGGCTAGTTGTCATGGCCAAAACACGGAAAAGGCTATGGAAGTAAATCCGGACAGAAGGGCTCCGCTGTCTTGTGGTCATGGCCAAAACATGGAAAAGGTTATGGAAGTAAATCCGGACAGAAGGGCTTTGCTGTCTAGTGGTCATGGCCAAAACACGGAAAAGGCTATGGAAGTAAATCCGGACAGAAGAGCTTTGCTGTTTTGTGGCCATGGCCAAATCACGGAAAAGTCTATGGAAGTAAATCCGGACAGAAGGGCTTTGCTGTCTTGTGGTCATGGCCAAAACACGGAAATGGCTATGGAAGTAAATCCGGACAGAAGGGCTTTGCTGCCTTGTGGTCATGGCCAAAACACGGAAAAGGCTATGGAAGTAAATCCGGACAGAAGGGCTCTGCTGCCTTGTGGTCAGGGCCAAAACACGAAAAAGGCTATGGAAGTAAATCCGGACAGAAGGGCTTTGCTGCCTTGTGGTCATGGCCAAAACACGGAAAAGGCAATGGAAGTAAATCCGGACAGAAGGGCTTTGCTGTCTAGTGGTCATGGCCAAAACAAGGAAAAGGCTATGGAAGTAAATCCGGACAGAAGGGCTCTGCTGCCTTGTGGTCCGGGCCAAAACACGGAAAAGGCTATGGAAGTAAATCCGGACAGAAGGGCTCTGCTGCCTTGTGGTCAGGGCCAAAACACGAAAAAGGCTATGGAAGTAAATCCGGACAGAAGGGCTCTGGTGTCTTGTGGTCATGGCCAAAACACGGAAAAGGCAATGGAAGTAAATCCGGACAGAAGGGCTTTGCTGACTTGTGGTCATGGCCAAAACACGGAAAAGGCTATGGAAGTAAATCCGGACAGAAGAGCTCTACTGTTTTGTGGTCATGGCCAAAACATGGAAAAGGCTATGGAAGTAAATCCGGACAGAAGAGCTTTGCTGTTTTGCGGCCATGGCCAAATCACGGAAAAGGCTATGGAAGTAAATCCGGACTGAAGGGCTTTGCTGTCTTGTGGTCATGGCCAAAACACGGAAAAGGCTATGGAAGTAAATCCGGACAGAAGAGCTTTGCTGTTTTGTGGTCATGACCAAAACATGGAAAAGGCTATGGAAGTAAATCCGGATAGAAGGGCTTTGCTGTCTTGTGGTCATGGCCAAAACATGGAAAAGGCTATGGAAGTAAATCCGGACAGAAGGGCTTTGCTGTCTAGTGGTCATGGCCAAAACACGGAAAAGGCTATGGAAGTAAATCCGGACAGAAGGGCTTTGCTGTCTAGTGGTCATGGCCAAAACACGGAAAAGGCAATTGAAGTAAATCCGGACAGAAGGGCTTTGCTGTCTAGTGGTCATGGCCAAAACACGGAAAAGGCTATGGAAGTAAATCCGGACAGAAGGGCTCTGCTGCCTTGTGGTCCGGGCCAAAACACGAAATAGGCTATGGAAGTAAATCCGGACAGAAGGGCTCTGCTGCCTTGTGGTCAGGGCCAAAACACGAAAAAGGCTATGGAAGTAAATCCGGACAGAAGGGCTCTGCTGTCTTGTGGTCATGGCCAAAACACGGAAAAGGCAATGGAAGTAAATCCGGACAGAAGGGCTTTGCTGCCTTGTGGTCATGGCCAAAACACGGAAAAGGCTATGGAAGTAAATCCAGACAGAAGAACTCTACTGTTTTGTGGTCATGGCCAAAACATGGAAAAGGCTATGGAAGTAAATCCGGACAGAAGAGCTTTGCTGTTTTGTGGCCATGGCCAAATCACGGAAAAGGCTATGGAAGTAAATCCGGACAGAAGGGCTTTGCTGTCTTGTGGTCATGGCCAAAACACGAAAAAGGCTATGGAAGTAAATCCGGACAGAAGGGCTTTGCTGCCTTGTGGTCATGGCCAAAACACGGAAAAGGCAATGGAAGTAAATCCGGACAGAAGGGCTTTGCTGTCTAGTGGTCATGGCCAAAACGAGGAAAAGGCTATGGAAGTAAATCCGGACAGAAGGGCTCTGCTGCCTTGTGGTCCGGGCCAAAACACGGAAAAGGCTATGGAAGTAAATCCGGACAGAAGGGCTCTGCTGCCTTGTGGTCAGGGCCAAAACACGAAAAAGGCTATGGAAGTAAATCCGGACAGAAGGGCTCTGGTGTCTTGTGGTCATGGCCAAAACACGGAAAAGGCAATGGAAGTAAATCCGGACAGAAGGGCTTTGCTGACTTGTGGTCATGGCCAAAACACGGAAAAGGCTATGGAAGTAAATCCGGACAGAAGAGCTCTACTGTTTTGTGGTCATGGCCAAAACATGGAAAAGGCTATGGAAGTAAATCAGGACAGAAGAGCTTTGCTGTTTTGCGGCCATGGCCAAATCACGGAAAAGGCTATGGAAGTAAATCCGGACTGAAGGGCTTTGCTGTCTTGTGGTCATGGCCAAAACACGGAAAAGGCTATGGAAGTAAATCCGGACAGAAGAGCTTTGCTGTTTTGTGGTCATGACCAAAACATGGAAAAGGCTATGGAAGTAAATCCGGATAGAAGGGCTTTGCTGTCTTGTGGTCATGGCCAAAACATGGAAAAGGCTATGGAAGTAAATCCGGACAGAAGGGCTTTGCTGTCTAGTGGTCATGGCCAAAACACGGAAAAGGCTATGGAAGTAAATCCGGACAGAAGGGCTTTGCTGTCTAGTGGTCATGGCCAAAACACGGAAAAGGCAATGGAAGTAAATCCGGACAGAAGGGCTTTGCTGTCTAGTGGTCATGGCCAAAACACGGAAAAGGCTATGGAAGTAAATCCGGACAGAAGGGCTCTGCTGCCTTGTGGTCCGGGCCAAAACACGAAATAGGCTATGGAAGTAAATCCGGACAGAAGGGCTCTGCTGCCTTGTGGTCAGGGCCAAAACACGAAAAAGGCTATGGAAGTAAATCCGGACAGAAGGGCTCTGCTGTCTTGTGGTCATGGCCAAAACACGGAAAAGGCAATGGAAGTAAATCCGGACAGAAGGGCTTTGCTGCCTTGTGGTCATGGCCAAAACACGGAAAAGGCTATGGAAGTAAATCCAGACAGAAGAACTCTACTGTTTTGTGGTCATGGCCAAAACATGGAAAAGGCTATGGAAGTAAATCCGGACAGAAGAGCTTTGCTGTTTTGTGGCCATGGCCAAATCACGGAAAAGGCTATGGAAGTAAATCCGGACAGAATGGCTTTGCTGTCTTGTGGTCATGGCCAAAACACGAAAAAGGCTATGGAAGTAAATCCGGACAGAAGGGCTCTGCTATCTTTTGGTCATGGCCAAAACACGGAAAAGGCAATGGAAGTAAATCCGGACAGAAGGGCTTTGCTGCCTTGTGGTCATAGCCAAAACACGGAAAAGGCTATGGAAGTAAATCCGGACAGAAGAGCTCTACTGTTTTGTGGTCCGGGCCAAAACACGGAAAAGGCTATGGAAGTAAATCCGGACAGAAGGGCTCTGGTGTCTTGTGGTCATGGCCAAAACACGGAAAAGGCAATGGAAGTAAATCCGGACAGAAGGGCTTTGCTGCCTTGTGGTCATGGCCAAAACACGGAAAAGGCTATGGAAGTAAATCCGGACAGAAGAGCTCTACTGTGTTGTGGTCATGGCCAAAACATGGAAAAGGCTATGGAAGTAAATCCGGACAGAAGAGCTTTGCTGTTTTGCGGCCATGGCCAAATCACGGAAAAGGCTATGGAAGTAAATCCGGACAGAAGGGCTTTGCTGTCTAGTGGTCATGGCCAAAACACGGAAAAGGCAATGGAAGTAAATCCGGACAGAAGGGCTTTGCTGTCTTGTGGTCATGGCCAAAACACGGAAAAGGCTATGGAAGTAAATCCGGACAGAAGAGCTTTGCTGTTTTGTGGTCATGACCAAAACATGGAAAAGGCTATGGAAGTAAATCCGGACAGAAGGGCTTTGCTGTCTTGTGGTCATGGCCAAAACACGGAAAAGGCTATGGAAGTAAATCCGGACAGAAGGGCTTTGCTGTCTAGTGGTCATGGCCAAAACACGGAAAAGGCTATGGAAGTAAATCCGGACAGAAGGGCTTTGCTGTCTAGTGGTCATGGCCAAAACACGGAAAAGGCAATGGAAGTAAATCCGGACAGAAGGGCCTTGCTGTCTAGTGGTCATGGCCAAAACACGGAAAAGGCTATGGAAGTAAATCCGGACAGAAGGGCTCTGCTGCCTTGTGGTCAGGGCCAAAACACGGAAAAGGCTATGGAAGTAAATCCGGTCAGAAGGGCTTTGCTGCCTTGTGGTCATGGCCAAAACACGGAAAAGGCAATGGAAGTAAATCCGGACAGAATGGCTTTGCTGTCTAGTGGTCATGGCCAAAACACGGAAAAGGCTATGGAAGTAAATCCGGTCAGAAGGGTTTGCTGCCTTGTGGTCATGGCCAAAACACGGAAAAGGCAATGGAAGTAAATCCGGACAGAAGGGCTTTGCTGTCTAGTGGTCATGGCCAAAACATGGAAAAGGCTATGGAAGTAAATCCGGTCAGAAGGGTTTGCTGCCTTGTGGTCATGGCCAAAACACGGAAAAGGGAATGGAAGTAAATCCGGACAGAAGGGCTTTGCTGTCTTGTGGTCATGGCTAAAACATGGAAAAGGCAATGGAAGTAAATCCGGACAGAAGGGCTTTGCTGTCTAGTGGTCATGGCCAAAACACGGAAAAGGCTATGGAAGTAAATCCGGTCAGAAGGGCTTTGCTGCCTTGTGGTCATGGCCAAAACACGGAAAAGGCAATGGAAGTAAATCCGGACAGAAGGGCTCTGCTGTCTTGTGGTCATGGCCAAACCACGGAAAAGGCTATGGAAGTAAATCCGGACAGAAGGGCTTTGCTGTCTAGTGGTCATGGCCAAAACACGGAAAAGGCTATGGAAGTAAATCCGGACAGAAGAGCTTTGCTGTTTTGTGGCCATGGCCAAATCACGGAAAAGGCTATGGAAGTAAATCCGGACAGAAGGGCTTTGCTGTCTTGTGATCATGGCCAAAACACGGAAAAGGCTATGGAAGTAAATCCGGTCAGAAGGGTTTGCTGCCTTGTGGTCATGGCCAAAACATGGAAAAGGCAATGGAAGGAAATCCGGACGGAAGGGCTTTGCTGTCTAGTGGTCATGGCCAAAACACGGAAAAGGCTATGGAAGTAAATCCGGACAGAAGAGCTTTGCTGTTTTGTGGTCATGGCCAAAACATGGAAAAGGCAATGGAAGTAAATCCGGACAGAAGGGCTTTGCTGTCTAGTGGTCATGGCCAAAACACGGAAAAGGCTATGGAAGTAAATCCGGTCAGAAGGGCTTTGCTGCCTTGTGGTCATGGCCAAAACACGGAAAAGGCAATGGAAGTAAATCCGGACAGAAGGGCTCTGCTGTCTTGTGGTCATGGCCAAAACACGGAAAAGGCTATGAAAGTAAATCCGGACCCAAGGGCTTTGCTGTCTAGTGGTCATGGCCAAAACAGGGAAAAGGCTATGGAAGTAAATCCGGACAGAAGAGCTTTGCTGTTTTGTGGCCATGGCCAAATCACGGAAAAGGCTATGGAAGTAAATCCGGACAGAAGGGCTTTGCTGTCTTGTGGTCATGGCCAAAACACGGAAATGGCTATGGAAGTAAATCCGGACAGAAGGGCTTTGCTGCCTTGTGGTCATGGCCAAAACACGGAATGGCTATGGAAGTAAATCCGGACAGAAGGGCTCTGCTGCCTTGTGGTCAGAGCCAAAACACGAAAAAGGCTATGGAAGTAAATCCGGACAGAAGGGCTTTGCTGCCTTGTGGTCATGGCCAAAACACGGAAAAGGCAATGGAAGTAAATCCGGACAGAAGGGCTTTGCTGTCTAGTGGTCATGGCCAAAACACGGAAAAGGCTATGGAAGTAAATCCGGACAGAAGGGCTTTGCTGTCTAGTGGTCATGGCCAAAACACGGAAAAGGCAATGGAAGTAAATCCGGACAGAAGGGCTTTGCTGTCTAGTGGTCATGGCCAAAACACGGAAAAGGCTATGGAAGTAAATCCGGACAGAAGGGCTCTGCTGCCTTGTGGTCAGGGCCAAAACACGAAAAGGCTATGGAAGTAAATCCGGACAGAAGGGCTTTGCTGCCTTGTGGTCATGGCCAAAACACGGAAAAGGCTATGGAAGTAAATCCGGAGAGAAGAGCTCTACTGTTTTGTGGCCATGGCCAAATCACGGAAAAGGGTATGGAAGTAAATCCGGACAGAAGGGCTTTGCTGTCTTGTGGTCATGGCCAAAACACGGAAATGGCTATGGAAGTAAATCCGGACAGAAGGGCTTTGCTGCCTTGTGGTCATGGCCAAAACACGGAAAAGGCAATGGAAGTAAATCCGGACAGAAGGGCTTTGCTGTCTAGTGGTCATGGCCAAAACACGGAAAAGGCTATGGAAGTAAATCCGGACAGAAGGGCTCTGCTGCCTTGTGGTCAGGGCCAAAACACGAAAAAGGCTATGGAAGTAAATCCGGACAGAAGGGCTCTGCTGTCTTGTGGTCATGGCCAAAACACGGAAAAGGCAATGGAAGTAAATCCGGACAGAATGGCTTTGCTGTCTAGTGGTCATGGCCAAAACACGGAAAAGGCTATGGAAGTAAATCCGGACAGAAGAGCTCTACTGTTTTGTGGTCATGGCCAAAACATGGAAAAGGCAATGGAAGTAAATCCGGACAGAAGGGCTTTGCTGTCTAGTGGTCATGGCCAAAACACGGAAAAGGCTATGGAAGTAAATCCGGACAGAAGAGATCTACTGTTTTGTGGTCATGGCCAAAACATGGAAAAGGCAATGGAAGTAAATCCGGACAGAAGGGCTTTGCTGTCTAGTGGTCATGGCCAAAACACGGAAAAGGCAATGGAAGTAAATCCGGACAGAAGAGCTCTACTGTTTTGTGGTCATGGCCAAAGCACGGAAATGGCTATGCAAGTAAATCCGGTCAGAAGGGCTCTGCTTCCTTGTGGTCATGGCCAAAACACGGAAAATGCTATGGAAGTAAATCTGGACAGAATGTTTCTGCTGCCTTGTGGTCATGGTCAAAACACAGAAATGTCTATGGAAGTAAATCCAGACGGAAGAGCTCTGCTGCCTTGTGGTCATGACCAAAACACGTGAACAGCTATGGAAGTAAATCAAGACAAAACCCAGAATGAAAAATTTCTGACAACACTTGCAGCAAAGTTGTTCCCAAATGTAATTCTTTAGGATCTTGCAGGTACTTCCAAATTGTGTGTAGTGGGATGGCACATAGTCAGGGCAGCACATGACCTCTATATCCCATTGCCAGGATCTCACTCTAGTCTCATCAACAAAGGACTGAATTTTAACCAACAGATCGTGCAAGATAACCAGATGCCTACCATCCCCATATGCCTGATATAAAGGATAACATATCAAGAAGGCAGTCTATATGATGATTTACAGCTGGAGTAAAAGTTAGAGTAAAAGTCAGAGTAATGGTTGGAGCTAAAGTACTATGAAATCTTTTGTGTCTAGTTTATTTTATGTCATACAAAAGCTGTTTTCATAAGAAATTGAAATTAAGAAAAACAAAAACAAATAATTTTTTAAAACACCTTATCAATTTCTTGATTATAAAAAATTTGAATTTACATTTCATCTGCATTCTTCTTTATCTTTCCTTTTTTTAGTGGATGAGCCAAATTTTCACATTCTAATCTTCCACAAATAAAAGATTGTCAACCATTATTCATTTTCCTCTAGTCTTTCTTTTATCTTATTTCTGTGACAATATTTTCACAAATAGTATTAGTAGTAATATTATCTTGAATTCTATTATAAGATAAAGCATTATCAACAATTATGCATTTATTACTAGTATTCCTTTTATCATTTCCCTTAATTTTTATTACACTAGCAATATTAATAGCAATACTAATATTATCTTTATTTTATTATTAGATGAAATACTGTCAAACATTATTCATATTTTTATTTTAATCATTTCACCCCAAGCAAGGCTTTGCCGAGTATTTCTTTCATCTTACTTTCACTTGATTTTTATAATAAGCCTGATGAGCCACTCTTTCCTTCTATTTGACCTGTGAGTATCAGATTCTCCAGGCCCTCCTTCCTCATTATGTGTCCCAGAAACTTCAGCTGCCTCTTTCTGTTGTTAAGTATAAGCCTTCTTCTTGTGCGCTATTTCTGATAACATTCTGAGCATGAATATCGCGTTCCTTGTTCTGGTGTCTTTAATGAAGCTGCACTGTTCTTGTCCTATCTCTGGCCTGATTCTGCTGCATGCTCTATTCAACAGAATACGGATGATGAGTTTTATCATGCGGCTCATCAGGCTTATTGTTCAGTGGAGTTCACATTCATTTGAAGCTGGTTTCTTAGGCATAGCTATGAAGATAGATTTGCTGAGGTCTTTCGGTATATTCCTGCTGTTGTAGATTTGTTATTTTAGTGATTGTGTCTATGCCAAAGTCATCTAAGGCTGTCAGAATTTCTGCTACAATTCTGTCTGGCCCAGCTGCTTTGTTTCTGTTCAAATTAGCCAGTGCAGCTTTTACTCCGGCTTTCTGAATTCCAGGTCCGTATTAGGGGAAATAAGGCAAATGAAATTAAAATGGAAGAAATATTAGTGTAAAATGAATAATGGCAGACAAAGCTTTATTTATTCAAAATTCAAGATAATATTACTATTAATTTAATAAAAATCAAGTGAAAGTAAGATGAAAGAAATACTCGGCAAAGTAGCATGTGACATACCTGACAAGCTTGAGCAGGTGGATGACAGAATGTGGTCTGGGGGAGGAAGCAGAAGGAAGAGGCTTGCTGAGAGCTGTAAGTGATAGAGGTGGTGGAGAGCCATGATTGCCTATGTCCTGAAAGAACATGGGACATAAAAAGAAAGAAGAAGAGGTTTTGTCAACCATTGTTCATATTGTTCATTTTACACTAATATTTCTTTCAATTTCACTTGCTTTATTTCCACTAGTTGTATAAGTACTAGTAATATTATCTTGAATTTTATTATATTCATATAACCTATGATTTTTATTAATCTTTACTTATAAAAATGCTCATGATTTTACAAATATTCAAGAGTTGCTTTATTTCCACTAGTAGTATAAGTAGTAGTAATATTATCTTGAATTTTATTATATTCATATAACCTATGATTTTTATTAATCTTTACTTATAAAAATGCTCATGATTTTACAAATATTCAAGAGTTGCTTTATTTCCATTAGTAGTATAAGTACTAGTAATATTATCTTGAATTTTATTATATTCATATAACCTATGATTTTTATTAATCTTTACTTATAAAAATGCTCCTGATTTTACAAATATTCAAGAGTTGCTTTATTTCCACTAGTAGTATAAGTACTAGTAATATTATCTTGAATTTTATTATATTCATATAACCTATGATTTTTATTAATCTTTACTTATAAAAATGATCATAATTTTACAAATATTCAAGAGTTGCTTTATTTCCACTAGTAGTATAAGTACTAATAATATTATCTTGAATTTTATTATATTCATATAACCTATGATTTTTATTAATCTTTACTTATAAAAATGCTCATGATTTTACAAATATTCAAGAGTTGCTTTATTTCCACTAGTAGTATAAGTACTAGTAATATTATCTTGAATTTTATTATATTCATATAACTTATGATTTTTATTAATCTTTACTTATAAAAATGCTCATGATTTTACAAATATTCAAGAGTTGCTTTATTTCCACTAGTAGTATAAGTACTAGTAATATTATCTTGAATTTTATTATATTCATATAACCTATGATTTTTATTAATCTTTACTTATAAAAATGCTCATGATTTTACAAATATTCAAGAGTTGCTTTATTTCCACTAGTAGTATAAGTACTAGTAATATTATCTTGAATTTTATTATATACATATAACCTATGATTTTTATTAATCTTTACTTATAAAAATGCTCATGATGTTACAAATATTCAAGAGTTGCTTTATTTCCACTAGTAGTATAAGTACTAGTAATATTATCTTGAATTTTATTATATTCATATAACCTATGATTTTTATTAATCTTTACTTATAAAAATGCTCATGATTTTACAAATATTCAAGAGTTGCTTTATTTCCACTAGTAGTATAAGTACTAGTAATATTATCTTGAATTTTATTATATTCATATAACCTATGATTTTTATTAATCTTTACTTATAAAAATGCTCATCATTTTACAAATATTCAAGAGTTGCTTTATTTCCACTAGTAGTATAAGTACTAGTAATATTATCTTGAATTTTATTATATTCATATAACCTATGATTTTTATTAATCTTTACTTATAAAAATGCTCATGATTTTACAAATATTCAAGAGTTGCTTTATTTCCACTATTAGTATATGTACTAGTAATATTATCTTGAATTTTATTATATTCATATAACCTATGATTTTTATTAATCTTTACTTATAAAAATGCTCATGATTTTACAAATATTCAAGAGTTGCTTTATTTCCACTAGTAGTATATGTACTAGTAATATTATCTTGAATTTTATTATATTCATATAACCTATGATTTTTATTAATCTTTACTTATAAAAATGCTCCTGATTTTACAAATATTCAAGAGTTGCTTTATTTCCACTAGTAGTATAAGTACTAGTAATATTATCTTGAATTTTATTATATTCATATAACCTATGATTTTTATTAATCTTTACTTATAAAAATGCTCATGATTTTACAAATATTCAAGAGTTGCTTTATTTCCACTAGTAGTATAAGTACTAATGATATTATCTTGAATTTTATTATATTCATATAACCTATGATTTTTATTAATCTTTACTTATAAAAATGCTCATGATTTTACAAATATTCAAGAGTTACTTTATTTCCACTAGTAGTATAAGTACTAGTAATATTATCTTGAATTTTATTATATTCATATAACCTATGATTTTTATTAATCTTTACTTATAAAAATGCTCATGATTTTACAAATATTCAAGAGTTGCTTTATTTCCACTAGTAGTATAAGTACTAGTAATATTATCTTGAATTTTGTTATATTCATATAACCTATGATTTTTATTAATCTTTACTTATAAAAATGCTCCTGATTTTACAAATATTCAAGAGTTGCTTTATTTCCACTAGTAGTATAAGTACTAGTAATATTATCTTGATTTTTATTATATTCATATAACCTATGATTTTTAATAATCTTTACTTATAAAAATGCTCCTGATTTTACAAATATTCAAGAGTTGCTTTATTTCCACTAGTAGTATAAGTACTAGTAATATTATCTTGAATTTTATTATATTCATATAACCTATGATTTTTATTAATCTTTACTTATAAAAATGCTCATGAGTTTACAAATATTCAAGAGTTGCTTTATTTCCACTAGTAGTATAAGTACTAGTAATATTATCTTGAATTTTATTATATTCATATAACCTATGATTTTTATTAATATTTACTTATAAAAATGCTCATGATTTTACAAATATTCAAGAATTGCTTTATTTCCACTAGTAGTATAAGTACTAGTAATATTATCTTGAATTTTATTATATTCATATAACCTATGATTTTTATTAATCTTTACTTATAAAAATGCTCATGATTTTACAAATATTCAAGAGATGCTTTATTTCCACTAGTAGTATAAGTACTAGTAATATTACCTTGAATTTTATTATATTCATATAACCTATGATTTTTATTAATCTTTACTTATAAAAATGCTCATGATTTTACAAATATTCAAGAGTTGCTTTATTTCCACTAGTAGTATAAGTACTAGTAATATTATCTTGAATTTTATTATATTCATATAACCTATGATTTTTATTAATCTTTACTTATAAAAATGCTCATGATTTTACAAATATTCAAGAGTTGCTTTATTTCCACTAGTAGTATAAGTACTAGTAATATTATCTTGAATTTTATTATATTCATATAACCTATGATTTTTATTAATCTTTACTTATAAAAATGCACATGATTTTAAAAAATATTCAAGAGTTGCTTTATTTCCACTAGTAGTATAAGTACTAGTAATATTATCTTGAATTTTATTATATTCATATAACCTATGATTTTTATTAAACTTTACTTATAAAAATGCTCATGATTTTACAAATATTCAAGAGTTGCTTTATTTTCACTAGTAGTATAAGTACTAGTAATATTATCTTGAATTTTATTATATTCATATAACCTATGATTTTTATTAATCTTTACTTATAAAAATGCTCATGATTTTACAAATATTCAAGAGTTGCTTTATTTCCACTAGTAGTATAAGTACTAGTAATATTATCTTGAATTTTATTATATTCATATAACCTATGATTTTTATTAATCTTTACTTAAAAAAATGCTCATGATTTTACAAATATTCAAGAGTTGCTTTATTTCCACTAGTAGTATAAGTACTAGTAATATTATCTTGAATTTTATTATATTCATATAACCTATGATTTTTATTAATCTTTACTTATAAAAATGCTCATGATTTTACAAATATTCAAGAGTTGCTTTATTTCCACTAGTAGTATAAGTACTAGTAATATTATCTTGAATTTTATTATATTCATATAACCTATGATTTTTATTAATCTTTACTTATAAAAATGCTCATGATTTTACAAATATTCAAGAGTTGCTTTATTTCCACTAGTAGTATAAGTACTAGTAATATTATCTTGAATTTTATTATATTCATATAACCTATGATTTTTATTAATCTTTACTTATAAAAATGCTCCTGATTTTACAAATATTCAAGAGTTGCTTTATTTCCACTAGTAGTATAAGTATTAGTAATATTATCTTGAATTTTATTATATTCATATAACCTATGATTTTTATTAATCTTTACTTATAAAAATGCTCATGATTTTACAAATATTCAAGAGTTGCTTTATTTCCACTAGTAGTATAAGTACTAGTAATAATATCTTGAATTTTATTATATTCATATAACCTATGATTTTTATTAATCTTTACTTATAAAAATGCTCCTGATTTTACAAATATTCAAGAGTTGCTTTATTTCCACTAGTAGTATAAGTACTAGTAATATTATCTTGAATTTTATTATATTCATATAACCTATGATTTTTATTAATCTTTACTTATAAAAATGCTCCTGATTTTACAAATATTCAAGAGTTGCTTTATTTCCACTAGTAGTATAAGTACTAGTAATATTATCTTGAATTTTATTATATTCATATAACCTATGATTTTTAATAATCTTTACTTATAAAAATGCTCCTGATTTTACAAATATTCAAGAGTTGCTTTATTTCCACTAGTAGTATAAGTACTAGTAATATTATCTTGAATTTTATTATATTCATATAACCTATGATTTTTATTAATCTTTACTTATAAAAATGCTCATGAGTTTACAAATATTCAAGAGTTGCTTTATTTCCACTAGTAGTATAAGTACTAGTAATATTATCTTGAATTTTATTATATTCATATAACCTATGATTTTTATTAATATTTACTTATAAAAATGCTCATGATTTTACAAATATTCAAGAATTGCTTTATTTCCACTAGTAGTATAAGTACTAGTAATATTATCTTGAATTTTATTATATTCATATAACCTATGATTTTTATTAATCTTTACTTATAAAAATGCTCATGATTTTACAAATATTCAAGAGATGCTTTATTTCCACTAGTAGTATAAGTACTAGTAATATTACCTTGAATTTTATTATATTCATATAACCTATGATTTTTATTAATCTTTACTTATAAAAATGCTCATGATTTTACAAATATTCAAGAGTTGCTTTATTTCCACTAGTAGTATAAGTACTAGTAATATTATCTTGAATTTTATTATATTCATATAACCTATGATTTTTATTAATCTTTACTTATAAAAATGCTCATGATTTTACAAATATTCAAGAGTTGCTTTATTTCCACTAGTAGTATAAGTACTAGTAATATTATCTTGAATTTTATTATATACATATAACCTATGATTTTTATTAATCTTTACTTATAAAAATGCTCATGATGTTACAAATATTCAAGAGTTGCTTTATTTCCACTAGTAGTATAAGTACTAGTAATATTATCTTGAATTTTATTATATTCATATAACCTATGATTTTTATTAATCTTTACTTATAAAAATGCTCATGATTTTACAAATATTCAAGAGTTGCTTTATTTCCACTAGTAGTATAAGTACTAGTAATATTATCTTGAATTTTATTATATTCATATAACCTATGATTTTTATTAATCTTTACTTATAAAAATGCTCATGATTTTACAAATATTCAAGAGTTGCTTTATTTCCACTAGTAGTATAAGTACTAGTAATATTATCTTGAATTTTATTATATTCATATAACCTATGATTTTTATTAATCTTTACTTATAAAAATGCTCATGATTTTACAAATATTCAAGAGTTGCTTTATTTCCACTATTAGTATATGTACTAGTAATATTATCTTGAATTTTATTATATTCATATAACCTATGATTTTTATTAATCTTTACTTATAAAAATGCTCATGATTTTACAAATATTCAAGAGTTGCTTTATTTCCACTAGTAGTATATGTACTAGTAATATTATCTTGAATTTTATTATATTCATATAACCTATGATTTTTATTAATCTTTACTTATAAAAATGCTCCTGATTTTACAAATATTCAAGAGTTGCTTTATTTCCACTAGTAGTATAAGTACTAGTAATATTATCTTGAATTTTATTATATTCATATAACCTATGATTTTTATTAATCTTTACTTATAAAAATGCTCATGATTTTACAAATATTCAAGAGTTGCTTTATTTCCACTAGTAGTATAAGTACTAATGATATTATCTTGAATTTTATTATATTCATATAACCTATGATTTTTATTAATCTTTACTTATAAAAATGCTCATGATTTTACAAATATTCAAGAGTTACTTTATTTCCACTAGTAGTATAAGTACTAGTAATATTATCTTGAATTTTATTATATTCATATAACCTATGATTTTTATTAATCTTTACTTATAAAAATGCTCATGATTTTACAAATATTCAAGAGTTGCTTTATTTCCACTAGTAGTATAAGTACTAGTAATATTATCTTGAATTTTATTATATTCATATAACCTATGATTTTTATTAATCTTTACTTATAAAAATGCTCCTAATTTTACAAATATTCAAGAGTTGCTTTATTTCCACTAGTAGTATAAGTACTAGTAATATTATCTTGAATTTTATTATATTCATATAACCTATGATTTTTAATAATCTTTACTTATAAAAATGCTCCTGATTTTACAAATATTCAAGAGTTGCTTTATTTCCACTAGTAGTATAAGTACTAGTAATATTATCTTGAATTTTATTATATTCATATAACCTATGATTTTTATTAATCTTTACTTATAAAAATGCTCATGAGTTTACAAATATTCAAGAGTTGCTTTATTTCCACTAGTAGTATAAGTACTAGTAATATTATCTTGAATTTTATTATATTCATATAACCTATGATTTTTATTAATATTTACTTATAAAAATGCTCATGATTTTACAAATATTCAAGAATTGCTTTATTTCCACTAGTAGTATAAGTACTAGTAATATTATCTTGAATTTTATTATATTCATATAACCTATGATTTTTATTAATCTTTACTTATAAAAATGCTCATGATTTTACAAATATTCAAGAGATGCTTTATTTCCACTAGTAGTATAAGTACTAGTAATATTACCTTGAATTTTATTATATTCATATAACCTATGATTTTTATTAATCTTTACTTATAAAGATGCTCATGATTTTACAAATATTCAAGAGTTGCTTTATTTCCACTAGTAGTATAAGTACTAGTAATATTATCTTGAATTTTATTATATTCATATAACCTATGATTTTTATTAATCTTTACTTATAAAAATGCTCATGATTTTACAAATATTCAAGAGTTGCTTTATTTCCACTAGTAGTATAAGTACTAGTAATATTATCTTGAATTTTATTATATTCATATAACCTATGATTTTTATTAATCTTTACTTATAAAAATGCTCATGATTTTACAAATATTCAAGAGTTGCTTTATTTCCACTAGTAGTATAAGTACTAGTAATATTATCTTGAATTTTATTATATTCATATAACCTATGATTTTTATTAATCTTTACTTATAAAAATGCTCATGATTTTACAAATATTCAAGAGATGCTTTATTTCCACTAGTAGTATAAGTACTAGTAATATTATCTTGAATTTTATTATATTCATATAACCTATGATTTTTATTAATCTTTACTTATAAAAATGCTCATGATTTTAAAAAATATTCAAGAGTTGCTTTATTTCCACTAGTAGTATAAGTACTAGTAATATTATCTTGAATTTTATTATATTCATATAACCTATGATTTTTATTAAACTTTACTTATAAAAATGCTCATGATTTTACAAATATTCAAGAGTTGCTTTATTTCCACTAGTAGTATAAGTACTAGTAATATTATCTTGAATTTTATTATATTCATATAAACTATGATTTTTATTAATCTTTACTTATAAAAATGCTCATGATTTTACAAATATTCAAGAGTTGCTTTATTTCCACTAGTAGTATAAGTACTAGTAATATTATCTTGAATTTTATTATATTCATATAACCTATGATTTTTATTAATCTTTACTTAAAAAAATGCTCATGATTTTACAAATATTCAAGAGTTGCTTTATTTCCACTAGTAGTATAAGTACTAGTAATATTATCTTGAATTTTATTATATTCATATAACCTATGATTTTTATTAATCTTTACTTATAAAAATGCTCATGATTTTACAAATATTCAAGAGTTGCTTTATTTCCACTAGTAGTATAAGTACTAGTAATATTATCTTGAATTTTATTATATTCATATAACCTATGATTTTTATTAATCTTTACTTATAAAAATGCTCATGATTTTACAAATATTCAAGAGTTGCTTTATTTCCACTAGTAGTATAAGTACTAGTAATATTATCTTGAATTTTATTATATTCATATAACCTATGATTTTTATTAATCTTTACTTATAAAAATGCTCCTGATTTTACAAATATTCAAGAGTTGCTTTATTTCCACTAGCAGTATAAGTACTAGTAATATTATCTTGAATTTTATTATATTCATATAACCTATGATTTTTATTAATCTTTACTTATAAAAATGCTCATGATTTTACAAATATTCAAGAGTTGCTTTATTTCCACTAGTAGTATAAGTACTAGTAATAATATCTTGAATTTTATTATATTCATATAACCTATGATTTTTATTAATCTTTACTTATAAAAATGCTCCTGATTTTACAAATATTCAAGAGTTGCTTTATTTCCACTAGTAGTATAAGTACTAGTAATATTATCTTGAATTTTATTATATTCATATAACCTATGATTTTTATTAATCTTTACTTATAAAAATGCTCCTGATTTTACAAATATTCAAGAGTTGCTTTATTTCCACTAGTAGTATAAGTACTAGTAATATTATCTTGAATTTTATTATATTCATATAACCTATGATTTTTAATAATCTTTACTTATAAAAATGCTCCTGATTTTACAAATATTCAAGAGTTGCTTTATTTCCACTAGTAGTATAAGTACTAGTAATATTATCTTGAATTTTATTATATTCATATAACCTATGATTTTTATTAATCTTTACTTATAAAAATGCTCATGAGTTTACAAATATTCAAGAGTTGCTTTATTTCCACTAGTAGTATAAGTACTAGTAATATTATCTTGAATTTTATTATATTCATATAACCTATGATTTTTATTAATATTTACTTATAAAAATGCTCATGATTTTACAAATATTCAAGAATTGCTTTATTTCCACTAGTAGTATAAGTACTAGTAATATTATCTTGAATTTTATTATATTCATATAACCTATGATTTTTATTAATCTTTACTTATAAAAATGCTCATGATTTTACAAATATTCAAGAGATGCTTTATTTCCACTAGTAGTATAAGTACTAGTAATATTACCTTGAATTTTATTATATTCATATAACCTATGATTTTTATTAATCTTTACTTATAATAATGCTCATGATTTTACAAATATTCAAGAGTTGCTTTATTTCCACTAGTAGTATAAGTACTAGTAATATTATCTTGAATTTTATTATATTCATATAACCTATGATTTTTATTAATCTTTACTTATAAAAATGCTCCTGATTTTACAAATATTCAAGAGTTGCTTTATTTCCACTAGTAGTATAAGTACTAGTAATATTATCTTGAATTTTATTATATTCATATAACCTATGATTTTTATTAATCTTTACTTATAAAAATGCTCATGATTTTACAAATATTCAAGAGTTGCTTTATTTCCACTAGTAGTATAAGTACTAGTAATATTATCTTGAATTTTATTATATTCATATAACCTATGATTTTTATTAATCTTTACTTATAAAAATGCTCATGATTTTACAAATATTCAAGAGATGCTTTATTTCCACTAGTAGTATAAGTACTAGTAATATTATCTTGAATTTTATTATATTCATATAACCTATGATTTTTATTAATCTTTACTTATAAAAATGCTCATGATTTTAAAAAATATTCAAGAGTTGCTTTATTTCCACTAGTAGTATAAGTACTAGTAATATTATCTTGAATTTTATTATATTCATATAACCTATGATTTTTATTAAACTTTACTTATAAAAATGCTCATGATTTTACAAATATTCAAGAGTTGCTTTATTTCCACTAGTAGTATAAGTACTAGTAATATTATCTTGAATTTTATTATATTCATATAACCTATGATTTTTATTAATCTTTACTTATAAAAATGCTCATGATTTTACAAATATTCAAGAGTTGCTTTATTTCCACTAGTAGTATAAGTACTAGTAATATTATCTTGAATTTTATTATATTCATATAACCTATGATTTTTATTAATCTTTACTTAAAAAAATGCTCATGATTTTACAAATATTCAAGAGTTGCTTTATTTCCACTAGTAGTATAAGTACTAGTAATATTATCTTGAATTTTATTATATTCATATAACCTATGATTTTTATTAATCTTTACTTATAAAAATGCTCATGATTTTACAAATATTCAAGAGTTGCTTTATTTCCACTAGTAGTATAAGTACTAGTAATATTATCTTGAATTTTATTATATTCATATAACCTATGATTTTTATTAATCTTTACTTATAAAAATGCTCATGATTTTACAAATATTCAAGAGTTGCTTTATTTCCACTAGTAGTATAAGTACTAGTAATATTATCTTGAATTTTATTATATTCATATAACCTATGATTTTTATTAATCTTTACTTATAAAAATGCTCCTGATTTTACAAATATTCAAGAGTTGCTTTATTTCCACTAGTAGTATAAGTACTAGTAATATTATCTTGAATTTTATTATATTCATATAACCTATGATTTTTATTAATCTTTACTTATAAAAATGCTCATGATTTTACAAATATTCAAGAGTTGCTTTATTTCCACTAGTAGTATAAGTACTAGTAATAATATCTTGAATTTTATTATATTCATATAACCTATGATTTTTATTAATCTTTACTCATAAAAATGCTCATAATTTTACAAATATTCAAGAGTTGCTTTATTTCCACTAGTAGTATAAGTACTAATAATATTATCTTGAATTTTATTATATTCATATAACCTATGATTTTTATTAATCTTTACTTATAAAAATGCTCATGATTTTACAAATATTCAAGAGTTACTTTATTTCCACTAGTAGTATAAGTACTAGTAATATTATCTTGAATTTTATTATATTCATATAACCTATGATTTTATTAATCTTTACTTATAAAAATGCTCATGATTTTACAAATATTCAAGAGTTGCTTTATTTCCACTAGTAGTATAAGTACTAGTAATATTATCTTGAATTTTATTATATTCATATAACCTATGATTTTTATTAATCTTTACTTATAAAAATGCTCCTGATTTTACAAATATTCAAGAGTTGCTTTATTTCCACTAGTAGTATAAGTACTAGTAATATTATCTTGAATTTTATTATATTCATATAACCTATGATTTTTATTAATCTTTACTTATAAAAATGCTCATGATTTTACAAATATTCAAGAGATGCTTTATTTCCACTAGTAGTATAAGTACTAGTAATATTATCTTGAATTTTATTATATTCATATAACCTATGATTTTTATTAATCTTTACTTATAAAAATGCTCATGATTTTACAAATATTCAAGAGTTGCTTTATTTCCACTAGTAGTATAAGTACTAGTAATTTTATCTTGAATTTTATTATATTCATATAACCTATGATTTTTATTAATCTTTACTTATAAAAATGCTCATAATTTTACAAATATTCAAGAGTTGCTTTATTTCCACTAGTAGTATAAGTACTAGTAATATTATCTTGAATTTTATTATATTCATATAACCTATGATTTTTATTAATCTTTACTTATAAAAATGCTCATGATTTTAAAAAATATTCAAGAGTTGCTTTATTTCCACTAGTAGTATAAGTACTAGTAATATTATCTTGAATTTTATTATATTCATATAACCTATGATTTTTATTAATCTTTACTTATAAAAATGCTCATGATTTTACAAATATTCAAGAGTTGCTTTATTTCCACTAGTAGTATAAGTACTAGTAATATTATCTTGAATTTTATTATATTCATATAACCTATGATTTTTATTAATCTTTACTTATAAAAATGCTCATGATTTTAAAAAATATTCAAGAGTTGCTTTATTTCAACTAGTAGTATAAGTACTAGTAATATTATCTTGAATTTTATTATATTCATATAACCTATGATTTTTATTAAACTTTACTTATAAAAATGCTCATGATTTTACAAATATTCAAGAGTTGCTTTATTTCCACTAGTAGTATAAGTACTAGTAATATTATCTTGAATTTTATTATATTCATATAACCTATGATTTTTATTAATCTTTACTTATAAAAATGCTCATGATTTTACAAATATTCAAGAGTTGCTTTATTTCCACTAGTAGTATAAGTACTAGTAATATTATCTTGAATTTTATTATATTCATATAACCTATGATTTTTATTAATCTTTACTTAAAAAAATGCTCATGATTTTACAAATATTCAAGAGTTGCTTTATTTCCACTAGTAGTATAAGTACTAGTAATATTATCTTGAATTTTATTATATTCATATAACCTATGATTTTTATTAATCTTTACTTATAAAAATGCTCATGATTTTACAAATATTCAAGAATGGCTTTATTTCCACTAGTAGTATAAGTACTAGTAATATTATCTTGAATTTTATTATATTCATATAACCTATGATTTTTATTAAACTTTACTTATAAAAATGCTCATGATTTTACAAATATTCAAGAGTTGCTTTATTTCCACTAGTAGTATAAGTACTAGTAATATTATCTTGAATTTTATTATATTCATATAACCTATGATTTTTATTAATCTTTACTTATAAAAATGCTCATGATTTTACAAATATTCAAGAGTTGCTTTATTTCCACTAGTAGTATAAGTACTAGTAATATTATCTTGAATTTTATTATATTCATATAACCTATGATTTTTATTAATCTTTACTTATAAAATGCTCATGATTTTACAAATATTCAAGAGTTGCTTTATTTCCACTAGTAGTATAAGTACTAGTAATATTATCTTGAATTTTATTATATTCATATAACCTATGATTTTTATTAATCTTTACTTATAAAAATGCTCATGATTTTACAAATATTCAAGAATGGCTTTATTTCCACTAGTAGTATAAGTACTAGTAATATTATCTTGAATTTTATTATATTCATATAACCTATGATTTTTATTAATCTTTACTTATAAAAATGCTCATGATTTTACAAATATTCAAGAGTTGCTTTATTTCCACTAGTAGTATAAGTACTAGTAATATTATCTTGAATTTTATTATATTCATATAACCTATGATTTTTATTAATCTTTACTTATAAAAATGCTCATGATTTTACAAATATTCAAGAGTTGCTTTATTTCCACTAGTAGTATAAGTACTAGTAATATTATCTTGAATTTTATTATATTCATATAACCTATGATTTTTATTAATCTTTACTTATAAAAATGCTCATGATTTTAAAAAATATTCAAGAGTTGCTTTATTTCCACTAGTAGTATAAGTACTAGTAATATTATCTTGAATTTTATTATATTCATATAACCTATGATTTTTATTAATCTTTACTTATAAAAATGCTCATGATTTTACAAATATTCAAGAGTTGCTTTATTTCCACTAGTAGTATAAGTACTAGTAATATTATCTTGAATTTTATTATATTCATATAACCTATGATTTTTATTAATCTTTACTTATAAAAATGCTCATGATTTTAAAAAATATTCAAGAGTTGCTTTATTTCCACTAGTAGTATAAGTACTAGTAATATTATCTTGAATTTTATTATATTCATATAACCTATGATTTTTATTAATCTTTACTTAAAAAAATGCTCATGATTTTACAAATATTCAATAGTTGCTTTATTTCCACTAGTAGTATAAGTACTAGTAATATTATCTTGAATTTTATTATATTCATATAACCTATGATTTTTATTAATCTTTACTTATAAAAATGCTCATGATTTTACAAATATTCAAGAGTTGCTTTATTTCCACTAGTAGTATAAGTACTAGTAATATTATCTTGAATTTTATTATATTCATATAACCTATGATTTTTATTAATCTTTACTTAAAAAAATGCTCATGATTTTACAAATATTCAAGAGTTGCTTTATTTCCACTAGTAGTATAAGTACTAGTAATATTATCTTGAATTTTATTATATTCATATAACCTATGATTTTTATTAATCTTTACTTATAAAAATGCTCATGATTTTACAAATATTCAAGAGTTGCTTTATTTCCACTAGTAGTATAAGTACTAGTAATATTATCTTGAATTTTATTATATTCATATAACCTATGATTTTTATTAATCTTTACTTATAAAAATGCTCATGATTTTACAAATATTCAAGAGTTGCTTTATTTCCACTAGTAGTATAAGTACTAGTAATATTATCTTGAATTTTATTATATTCATATAACCTATGATTTTTATTAATCTTTACTTATAAAAATGCTCCTGATTTTACAAATATTCAAGAGTTGCTTTATTTCCACTAGTAGTATAA
Organism: Acanthosepion lycidas; assembly: GCA_963932145.1. NCBI lineage: Eukaryota > Metazoa > Mollusca > Cephalopoda > Sepiida > Sepiidae > Acanthosepion > Acanthosepion lycidas. Next base: position 29,272,866 of record OZ010616.1, read on the forward strand.
GTACTAGTAATATTATCTTGAATTTTATTATATTCACATAACCTATGATTTTTATTAATCTTTACTTATAAAAATGCTCATGATTTTACAAATATTCAAGAGTTGCTTTATTTCCACTAGTAGTATAAGTACTAGTAATAATATCTTGAATTTTATTATATTCATATAACCTATGATTTTTATTAATCTTTACTCACAAAAATGCTCATAATTTTACAAATATTCAAGAGTTGCTTTATTTCCACTAGTAGTATAAGTACTAATAATATTATCTTGAAGTTTATTATATTCATATAACCTATGATTTTTATTAATCTTTACTTATAAAAATGCTCATGATTTTACAAATATTCAAGAGTTACTTTATTTCCACTAGTAGTATAAGTACTAGTAATATTATCTTGAATTTTATTATATTCATATAACCTATGATTTTTATTAATCTTTACTTATAAAAATGCTCATGATTTTAAAAAATATTCAAGAGTTGCTTTATTTCCACTAGTAGTATAAGTACTAGTAATATTATCTTGAATTTTATTATATTCATATAACCTATGATTTTTATTAAACTTTACTTAAAAAAATGCTCATGATTTTACAAATATTCAAGAGTTGCTTTATTTCCACTAGTAGTATAAGTACTAGTAATATTATCTTGAATTTTATTATATTCATATAACCTATGATTTTTATTAATCTTTACTGATAAAAATGCTCATGATTTTACAAATATTCAAGAGTTGCTTTATTTCCACTAGTAGTATAAGTACTAGTAATATTATCTTGAATTTTATTATATTCATATAATCTATGATTTTTATTAATCTTTACTTATAAAAATGCTCATGATTTTACAAATATTCAAGAGTTGCTTTATTTCCACTAGTAGTATAAGTACTAGTAATATTATCTTGAATTTTATTATATTCATATAACCTATGATTTTTATTAATCTTTACTTATAAAAATGCTCATGATTTTACAAATATTCAAGAGTTGCTTTATTTCCACTAGTAGTATAAGTACTAGTAATATTATCTTGAATTTTATTATATTCATATAACCTATGATTTTTATTAATCTTTACTTATAAAAATGCTCATGATTTTACAAATATTCAAGAGTTGCTTTATTTCCACTAGTAGTATAAGTACTAGTAATATTATCTTGAATTTTATTATATTCATATAACCTATGATTTTTATTAATCTTTACTTATAAAAATGCTCATGATTTTAAAAAATATTCAAGAGTTGCTTTATTTCCACTAGTAGTATAAGTACTAGTAATATTATCTTGAATTTTATTATATTCATATAACCTATGATTTTTATTAAACTTTACTTATAAAAATGCTCATGATTTTACAAATATTCAAGAGTTGCTTTATTTCCACTAGTAGTATAAGTACTAGTAATATTATCTTGAATTTTATTATATTCATATAACCTATGATTTTTATTAATCTTTACTTATAAAAATGCTCATGATTTTACAAATATTCAAGAGTTGCTTTATTTCCACTAGTAGTATAAGTACTAGTAATATTATCTTGAATTTTATTATATTCATATAACCTATGATTTTTATTAATCTTTACTTAAAAAAATGCTCATGATTTTACAAATATTCAAGAGTTGCTTTATTTCCACTAGTAGTATAAGTACTAGTAATATTATCTTGAATTTTATTATATTCATATAACCTATGATTTTTATTAATCTTTACTTATAAAAATGCTCATGATTTTACAAATATTCAAGAGTTGCTTTATTTCCACTAGTAGTATAAGTACTAGTAATATTATCTTGAATTTTATTATATTCATATAACCTATGATTTTTATTAATCTTTACTTATAAAAATGCTCATGATTTTACAAATATTCAAGAGTTGCTTTATTTCCACTAGTAGTATAAGTACTAGTAATATTATCTTGAATTTTATTATATTCATATAACCTATGATTTTTATTAATCTTTACTTATAAAAATGCTCCTGATTTTACAAATATTCAAGAGTTGCTTTATTTCCACTAGTAGTATAAGTACTAGTAATATTATCTTGAATTTTATTATATTCATATAACCTATGATTTTTATTAATCTTTACTTATAAAAATGCTCATGATTTTACAAATATTCAAGAGTTGCTTTATTTCCACTAGTAGTATAAGTACTAGTAATAATATCTTGAATTTTATTATATTCATATAACCTATGATTTTTATTAATCTTTACTCATAAAAATGCTCATAATTTTACAAATATTCAAGAGTTGCTTTATTTCCACTAGTAGTATAAGTACTAATAATATTATCTTGAATTTTATTATATTCATATAACCTATGATTTTTATTAATCTTTACTTATAAAAATGCTCATGATTTTACAAATATTCAAGAGTTACTTTATTTCCACTAGTAGTATAAGTACTAGTAATATTATCTTGAATTTTATTATATTCATATAACCTATGATTTTTATTAATCTTTACTTATAAAAATGCTCATGATTTTACAAATATTCAAGAGTTGCTTTATTTCCACTAGTAGTATAAGTACTAGTAATATTATCTTGAATTTTATTATATTCATATAACCTATGATTTTTATTAATCTTTACTTATAAAAATGCTCATGATTTTACAAATATTCAAGAGTTGCTTTATTTCCACTAGTAGTATAAGTACTAGTAATATTATCTTGAATTTTATTATATTCATATAACCTATGATTTTTATTAATCTTTACTTAAAAAAATGCTCATGATTTTACAAATATTCAAGAGTTGCTTTATTTCCACTAGTAGTATAAGTACTAGTAATATTATCTTGAATTTTATTATATTCATATAACCTATGATTTTTATTAATCTTTACTTATAAAAATGCTCATGATTTTACAAATATTCAAGAGTTGCTTTATTTCCACTAGTAGTATAAGTACTAGTAATATTATCTTGAATTTTATTATATTCATATAACCTATGATTTTTATTAATCTTTACTTATAAAAATGCTCATGATTTTACAAATATTCAAGAGTTGCTTTATTTCCACTAGTAGTATAAGTACTAGTAATATTATCTTGAATTTTATTATATTCATATAACCTATGATTTTTATTAATCTTTACTTATAAAAATGCTCCTGATTTTACAAATATTCAAGAGTTGCTTTATTTCCACTAGTAGTATAAGTACTAGTAATATTATCTTGAATTTTATTATATTCATATAACCTATGATTTTTATTAATCTTTACTTATAAAAATGCTCATGATTTTACAAATATTCAAGAGTTGCTTTATTTCCACTAGTAGTATAAGTACTAGTAATAATATCTTGAATTTTATTATATTCATATAACCTATGATTTTTATTAATCTTTACTCATAAAAATGCTCATAATTTTACAAATATTCAAGAGTTGCTTTATTTCCACTAGTAGTATAAGTACTAATAATATTATCTTGAATTTTATTATATTCATATAACCTATGATTTTTATTAATCTTTACTTATAAAAATGCTCATGATTTTACAAATATTCAAGAGTTGCTTTATTTCCACTAGTAGTATAAGTACTAGTAATATTATCTTGAATTTTATTATATTCATATAACCTATGATTTTTATTAATCTTTACTTATAAAAATGCTCATGATTTTACAAATATTCAAGAGTTGCTTTATTTCCACTAGTAGTATAAGTACTAGTAATATTATCTTGAATTTTATTATATTCATATAACCTATGATTTTTATTAATCTTTACTTATAAAAATGCTCCTGATTTTACAAATATTCAAGAGTTGCTTTATTTCCACTAGTAGTATAAGTACTAGTAATATTATCTTGAATTTTATTATATTCATATAACCTATGATTTTTATTAATCTTTACTTATAAAAATGCTCATGATTTTACAAATATTCAAGAGTTGCTTTATTTCCACTAGTAGTATAAGTACTAGTAATAATATCTTGAATTTTATTATATTCATATAACCTATGATTTTTATTAATCTTTACTCATAAAAATGCTCATAATTTTACAAATATTCAAGAGTTGCTTTATTTCCACTAGTAGTATAAGTACTAATAATATTATCTTGAATTTTATTATATTCATATAACCTATGATTTTTATTAATCTTTACTTATAAAAATGCTCATGATTTTACAAATATTCAAGAGTTACTTTATTTCCACTAGTAGTATAAGTACTAGTAATATTATCTTGAATTTTATTATATTCATATAACCTATGATTTTTATTAATCTTTACTTATAAAAATGCTCATGATTTTACAAATATTCAAGAGTTGCTTTATTTCCACTAGTAGTATAAGTACTAGTAATATTATCTTGAATTTTATTATATTCATATAACCTATGATTTTTATTAATCTTTACTTATAAAAATGCTCATGATTTTACAAATATTCAAGAGTTGCTTTATTTCCACTAGTAGTATAAGTACTAGTAATATTATCTTGAATTTTATTATATTCATATAACCTATGATTTTTATTAATCTTTACTTATAAAAATGCTCATGATTTTACAAATATTCAAGAGTTGCTTTATTTCCACTAGTAGTATAAGTACTAGTAATATTATCTTGAATTTTATTATATTCATATAACCTATGATTTTTATTAATCTTTACTTATAAAAATGCTCATGATTTTACAAATATTCAAGAGATGCTTTATTTCCACTAGTAGTATAAGTACTAGTAATATTATCTTGAATTTTATTTTATTCATATAACCTATGATTTTTATTAATCTTTACTTATAAAAATGCTCATGATTTTACAAATATTCAAGAGTTGCTTTATTTCCACTAGTAGTATAAGTACTAGTAATATTATCTTGAATTTTATTATATTCATATAACCTATGATTTTTATTAATCTTTACTTATAAAAATGCTCCTGATTTTACAAATATTCAAGAGTTGCTTTATTTCCACTAGTAGTATAAGTACTAGTAATATTATCTTGAATTTTATTATATTCATATAACCTATGATTTTTATTAATCTTTACTTATAAAAATGCTCATGATTTTACAAATATTCAAGAGATGCTTTATTTCCACTAGTAGTATAAGTACTAGTAATATTATCTTGAATTTTATTATATTCATATAACCTATGATTTTTATTAATCTTTACTTATAAAAATGCTCATGATTTTACAAATATTCAAGAGTTGCTTTATTTCCACTAGTAGTATAAGTACTAGTAATTTTATCTTGAATTTTATTATATTCATATAACCTATGATTTTTATTAATCTTTACTTATAAAAATGCTCATAATTTTACAAATATTCAAGAGTTGCTTTATTTCCACTAGTAGTATAAGTACTAGTAATATTATCTTGAATTTTATTATATTCATATAACCTATGATTTTTATTAATCTTTACTTACAAAAATGCTCATGATTTTAAAAAATATTCAAGAGTTGCTTTATTTCCACTAGTAGTATAAGTACTAGTAATATTATCTTGAATTTTATTATATTCATATAACCTATGATTTTTATTAATCTTTACTTATAAAAATGCTCATGATTTTACAAATATTGAAGAGTTGCTTTATTTCCACTAGTAGTATAAGTACTAGTAATATTATCTTGAATTTTATTATATTCATATAACCTATGATTTTTATTAATCTTTACTTATAAAAATGCTCATGATTTTACAAATATTCAAGAGTTGCTTTATTTCAACTAGTAGTATAAGTACTAGTAATATTATCTTGAATTTTATTATATTCATATAACCTATGATTTTTATTAATCTTTACTTAAAAAAATGCTCATGATTTTACAAATATTCAAGAGTTGCTTTATTTCCACTAGTAGTATAAGTACTAGTAATATTATCTTGAATTTTATTATATTCATATAACCTATGATTTTTATTAATCTTTACTTATAAAAATGCTCATGATTTTACAAATATTCAAGAGTTGCTTTATTTCCACTAGTAGTATAAGTACTAGTAATATTATCTTGAATTTTATTATATACATATAACCTATGATTTTTATTAATCTTTACTTATAAAAATGCTCATGATTTTACAAATATTCAAGAGTTGCTTTATTTCCACTAGTAGTATAAGTACTAGTAATATTATCTTGAATTTTATTATATTCATATAACCTATGATTTTTATTAATCTTTACTTATAAAAATGCTCCTGATTTTACAAATATTCAAGAGTTGCTTTATTTCCACTAGTAGTATAAGTACTAGTAATATTATCTTGAATTTTATTATATTCATATAACCTATGATTTTTATTAATCTTTACTTATAAAAATGCTCCTGATTTTACAAATATTCAAGAGTTGCTTTATTTCCACTAGTAGTATAAGTACTAGTAATATTATCTTGAATTTTATTATATTCATATAACCTATGATTTTTATTAATCTTTACTTATAAAAATGCTCATGATTTTACAAATATTCAAGAGATGCTTTATTTCCACTAGTAGTATAAGTACTAGTAATATTATCTTGAATTTTATTATATTCATATAACCTATGATTTTTATTAATCTTTACTTATAAAAATGCTCATGATTTTACAAATATTCAAGAGTTGCTTTATTTCCACTAGTAGTATAAGTACTAGTAATTTTATCTTGAATTTTATTATATTCATATAACCTATGATTTTTATTAATCTTTACTTATAAAAATGCTCATAATTTTACAAATATTCAAGAGTTGCTTTATTTCCACTAGTAGTATAAGTACTAGTAATATTATCTTGAATTTTATTATATTCATATAACCTATGATTTTTATTAATCTTTACTTACAAAAATGCTCATGATTTTAAAAAATATTCAAGAGTTCCTTTATTTCCACTAGTAGTATAAGTACTAGTAATATTATCTTGAATTTTATTATATTCATATAACCTATGATTTTTATTAATCTTTACTTATAAAAATGCTCATGATTTTACAAATATTGAAGAGTTGCTTTATTTCCACTAGTAGTATAAGTACTAGTAATATTATCTTGAATTTTATTATATTCATATAACCTATGATTTTTATTAATCTTTACTTATAAAAATGCTCATGATTTTACAAATATTCAAGAGTTGCTTTATTTCAACTAGTAGTATAAGTACTAGTAATATTATCTTGAATTTTATTATATTCATATAACCTATGATTTTTATTAATCTTTACTTAAAAAAATGCTCATGATTTTACAAATATTCAAGAGTTGCTTTATTTCCACTAGTAGTATAAGTACTAGTAATATTATCTTGAATTTTATTATATTCATATAACCTATGATTTTTATTAATCTTTACTTATAAAAATGCTCATGATTTTACAAATATTCAAGAGTTGCTTTATTTCCACTAGTAGTATAAGTACTAGTAATATTATCTTGAATTTTATTATATACATATAACCTATGATTTTTATTAATCTTTACTTATAAAAATGCTCATGATTTTACAAATATTCAAGAGTTGCTTTATTTCCACTAGTAGTATAAGTACTAGTAATATTATCTTGAATTTTATTATATTCATATAACCTATGATTTTTATTAATCTTTACTTATAAAAATGCTCCTGATTTTACAAATATTCAAGAGTTGCTTTATTTCCACTAGTAGTATAAGTACTAGTAATATTATCTTGAATTTTATTATATTCATATAACCTATGATTTTTATTAATCTTTACTTATAAAAATGCTCCTGATTTTACAAATATTCAAGAGTTGCTTTATTTCCACTAGTAGTATAAGTACTAGTAATATTATCTTGAATTTTATTATATTCATATAACCTATGATTTTTATTAATCTTTACTTATAAAAATGCTCATGATTTTACAAATATTCAAGAATTGCTTTATTTCCACTAGTAGTATAAGTACTAGTAATATTATCTTGAATTTTATTATATTCATATAACCTATGATTTTTATTAATCTTTACTTATAAAAATGCTCATGATTTTACAAATATTCAAGAGTTGCTTTATTTCCACTAGTAGTATAAGTACTAGTAATATTATCTTGAATTTTATTATATTCATATAACCTATGATTTTTATTAATCTTTACTTATAAAAATGCTCATAATTTTACAAATATTCAAGAGTTGCTTTATTTCCACTAGTAGTATAAGTATTAGTAATATTATCTTGAATTTTATTATATTCATATAACCTATGATTTTTATTAATCTTTACTTATAAAAATGCTCATGATTTTACAAATATTCAAGAGTTGCTTTATTTCCACTAGTAGTATAAGTACTAGTAATATTATCTTGAATTTTATTATATTCATATAACCTATGATTTTTATTAATCTTTACTTATAAAAATGCTCATGATTTTACAAATATTCAAGAGTTGCTTTATTTCCACTAGTAGTATAAGTACTAGTAATAATATCTTGAATTTTATTATATTCATATAACCTATGATTTTTATTAATCTTTACTCATAAAAATGCTCATAATTTTACAAATATTCAAGAGTTGCTTTATTTCCACTAGTAGTATAAGTACTAGTAATATTATCTTGAATTTTATTATATTCATATAACCTATGATTTTTATTAATCTTTACTTATAAAAATGCTCATGATTTTAAAAAATATTCAAGAGTTGCTTTATTTCCACTAGTAGTATAAGTACTAGTAATATTATCTTGAATTTTATTATATTCATATAACCTATGATTTTTATTAATCTTTACTTATAAAAATGCTCATGATTTTACAAATATTCAAGAGTTGCTTTATTTCCACTAGTAGTATAAGTACTAGTAATATTATCTTGAATTTTATTATATTCATATAACCTATGATTTTTATTAATCTTTACTTATAAAAATGCTCATAATTTTACAAATATTCAAGAGTTGCTTTATTTCCACTAGTAGTATAAGTACTAGTAATATTATCTTGAATTTTATTATATTCATATAACCTATGATATTTATTAATCTTTACTTATAAAAATGCTCATGATTTTACAAATATTCAAGAGTTGCTTTATTTCCACTAGTAGTATAAGTACTAGTAATATTATCTTGAATTTTATTATATTCATATAACCTATGATTTTTATTAATCTTTACTTATAAAAATGCTCATGATTTTACAAATATTCAAGAATTGCTTTATTTCCACTAGTAGTATAAGTACTAGTAATATTATCTTGAATTTTATTATATTCATATAACCTATGATTTTTATTAATCTTTACTTATAAAAATGCTCATGATTTTACAAATATTCAAGAGTTGCTTTATTTCCACTAGTAGTATAAGTACTAGTAATATTATCTTGAATTTTATTATATTCATATAACCTATGATTTTTATTAATCTTTACTTATAAAAATGCTCATAATTTTACAAATATTCAAGAGTTGCTTTATTTCCACTAGTAGTATAAGTATTAGTAATATTATCTTGAATTTTATTATATTCATATAACCTATGATTTTTATTAATCTTTACTTATAAAAATGCTCATGATTTTACAAATATTCAAGAGTTGCTTTATTTCCACTAGTAGTATAAGTACTAGTAATATTATCTTGAATTTTATTATATTCATATAACCTATGATTTTTATTAATCTTTACTTATAAAAATGCTCATGATTTTACAAATATTCAAGAGTTGCTTTATTTCCACTAGTAGTATAAGTACTAGTAATAATATCTTGAATTTTATTATATTCATATAACCTATGATTTTTATTAATCTTTACTCATAAAAATGCTCATAATTTTACAAATATTCAAGAGTTGCTTTATTTCCACTAGTAGTATAAGTACTAGTAATATTATCTTGAATTTTATTATATTCATATAACCTATGATTTTTATTAATCTTTACTTATAAAAATGCTCATGATTTTAAAAAATATTCAAGAGTTGCTTTATTTCCACTAGTAGTATAAGTACTAGTAATATTATCTTGAATTTTATTATATTCATATTACCTATGATTTTTATTAAACTTTACTTATAAAAATGCTCATGATTTTACAAATATTCAAGAGTTGCTTTATTTCCACTAGTAGTATAAGTACTAGTAATATTATCTTGAATTTTATTATATTCATATAACCTATGATTTTTATTAATCTTTACTTATAAAAATGTTCATAATTTTACAAATATTCAAGAGTTGCTTTATTTCCACTAGTAGTATAAGTACTAGTAATATTATCTTGAATTTTATTATATTCATATAACCTAAGATATTTATTAATCTTCACTTATAAAAATGCTCATGATTTTACAAATATTCAAGAGTTGCTTTATTTCCACTAGTAGTATAAGTACTAGTAATATTATCTTGAATTTTATTATATTCATATAACCTATGATTTTTATTAATCTTTACTTATAAAAATGCTCATGATTTTACAAATATTCAAGAGTTGCTTTATTTCCACTAGTAGTATAAGTACTAGTAATATTATCTTGAATTTTATTATATTCATATAACCTATGATTTTTATTAATCTTTACTTATAAAAATGCTCATGATTTTACAAATATTCAAGAGTTGCTTTATTTCCACTAGTAGTATAAGTACTAGTAATAATATCTTGAATTTTATTATATTCATATAACCTATGATTTTTATTAATCTTTACTCATAAAAATGCTCATAATTTTACAAATATTCAAGAGTTGCTTTATTTCCACTAGTAGTATAAGTACTAGTAATATTATCTTGAATTTTATTATATTCATATAACCTATGATTTTTATTAATCTTTACTTATAAAAATGCTCATGATTTTAAAAAATATTCAAGAGTTGCTTTATTTCCACTAGTAGTATAAGTACTAGTAATATTATCTTGAATTTTATTATATTCATATAACCTATGATTTTTATTAATCTTTACTTATAAAAATGCTCATGATTTTACAAATATTCAAGAGTTGCTTTATTTCCACTAGTAGTATAAGTATTAGTAATATTATCTTGAATTTTATTATATTCATATAACCTATGATTTTTATTAATCTTTACTTATAAAAATGCTCATGATTTTACAAATATTCAAGAGTTGCTTTATTTCCACTAGTAGTATAAGTACTAGTAATATTATCTTGAATTTTATTATATTCATATAACCTATGATTTTTATTAATCTTTACTTATAAAAATGCTCATGATTTTACAAATATTCAAGAGTTGCTTTATTTCCACTAGTAGTATAAGTACTAGTAATATTATCTTGAATTTTATTATATTCATATAACCTATGATTTTTATTAATCTTTACTTATAAAAATGCTCATGATTTTACAAATATTCAAGAGTTGCTTTATTTCCACTAGTAGTATAAGTACTAGTAATATTATCTTGAATTTTATTATATTCATATAACCTATGATTTTTATTAATCTTTACTTATAAAAATGCTCATAATTTTACAAATATTCAAGAGTTGCTTTATTTCCACTAGTAGTATAAGTACTAGTAATATTATCTTGAATTTTATTATATTCATATAACCTATGATATTTATTAATCTTTACTTATAAAAATGCTCATGATTTTACAAATATTCAAGAGTTGCTTTATTTCCACTAGTAGTATAAGTACTAGTAATATTATCTTGAATTTTATTATATTCATATAACCTATGATTTTTATTAATCTTTACTTATAAAAATGCTCATGATTTTACAAATATTCAAGAATTGCTTTATTTCCACTAGTAGTATAAGTACTAGTAATATTATCTTGAATTTTATTATATTCATATAACCTATGATTTTTATTAATCTTTACTTATAAAAATGCTCATGATTTTACAAATATTCAAGAGTTGCTTTATTTCCACTAGTAGTATAAGTACTAGTAATATTATCTTGAATTTTATTATATTCATATAACCTATGATTTTTATTAATCTTTACTTATAAAAATGCTCATAATTTTACAAATATTCAAGAGTTGCTTTATTTCCACTAGTAGTATAAGTATTAGTAATATTATCTTGAATTTTATTATATTCATATAACCTATGATTTTTATTAATCTTTACTTATAAAAATGCTCATGATTTTACAAATATTCAAGAGTTGCTTTATTTCCACTAGTAGTATAAGTACTAGTAATATTATCTTGAATTTTATTATATTCATATAACCTATGATTTTTATTAATCTTTACTTATAAAAATGCTCATGATTTTACAAATATTCAAGAGTTGCTTTATTTCCACTAGTAGTATAAGTACTAGTAATAATATCTTGAATTTTATTATATTCATATAACCTATGATTTTTATTAATCTTTACTCATAAAAATGCTCATAATTTTACAAATATTCAAGAGTTGCTTTATTTCCACTAGTAGTATAAGTACTAGTAATATTATCTTGAATTTTATTATATTCATATAACCTATGATTTTTATTAATCTTTACTTATAAAAATGCTCATGATTTTAAAAATATTCAAGAGTTGCTTTATTTCCACTAGTAGTATAAGTACTAGTAATATTATCTTGAATTTTATTATATTCATATAACCTATGATTTTTATTAATCTTTACTTATAAAAATGCTCATGATTTTACAAATATTCAAGAGTTGCTTTATTTCCACTAGTAGTATAAGTACTAGTAATATTATCTTGAATTTTATTATATTCATATAACCTATGATTTTTATTAATCTTTACTTATAAAAATGCTCATAATTTTACAAATATTCAAGAGTTGCTTTATTTCCACTAGTAGTATAAGTACTAGTAATATTATCTTGAATTTTATTATATTCATATAACCTATGATATTTATTAATCTTTACTTATAAAAATGCTCATGATTTTACAAATATTCAAGAGTTGCTTTATTTCCACTAGTAGTATAAGTACTAGTAATATTATCTTGAATTTTATTATATTCATATAACCTATGATTTTTATTAATCTTTACTTATAAAAATGCTCATGATTTTACAAATATTCAAGAGTTGCTTTATTTCCACTAGTAGTATAAGTACTAGTAATATTATCTTGAATTTTATTATATTCATATAACCTATGATTTTTATTAATCTTTACTTATAAAAATGCTCATGATTTTACAAATATTCAAGAGTTGCTTTATTTCCACTAGTAGTATAAGTACTAGTAATAATATCTTGAATTTTATTATATTCATATAACCTATGATTTTTATTAATCTTTACTCATAAAAATGCTCATAATTTTACAAATATTCAAGAGTTGCTTTATTTCCACTAGTAGTATAAGTACTAGTAATATTATCTTGAATTTTATTATATTCATATAACCTATGATTTTTATTAATCTTTACTTATAAAAATGCTCATGATTTTAAAAAATATTCAAGAGTTGCTTTATTTCCACTAGTAGAATAAGTACTAGTAATATTATCTTGAATTTTATTATATTCATATAACCTATGATTTTTATTAATCTTTACTTATAAAAATGCTCATGATTTTACAAATATTCAAGAGTTGCTTTATTTCCACTAGTAGTATAAGTACTAGTAATATTATCTTGAATTTTATTATATTCATATAACCTATGATTTTTATTAATCTTTACTTATAAAAATGCTCATAATTTTACAAATATTCAAGAGTTGCTTTATTTCCACTAGTAGTATAAGTACTAGTAATATTATCTTGAATTTTATTATATTCATATAACCTATGATATTTATTAATCTTTACTTATAAAAATGCTCATGATTTTACAAATATTCAAGAGTTGCTTTATTTCCACTAGTAGTATAAGTACTATAAATATTATCTTGAATTTTATTATATTCATATAACCTATGATTTTTATTAATCTTTACTTATAAAAATGCTCATGATTTTTCAAATATTCAAGAGTTGCTTTATTTCCACTAGTAGTATAAGTACTAGTAATATTATCTTGAATTTTATTATATTCATATAACCTATGATTTTTATTAATCTTTACTTATAAAAATGCTCATGATTTTACAAATATTCAAGAGTTGCTTTATTTCCACTAGTAGTATAAGTACTAGTAATATTATCTTGAATTTTATTATATTCATATAACCTATGATTTTTATTAATCTTTACTTATAAAATGCTCATGATTTTACAAATATTCAAGAGTTGCTTTATTTCCACTAGTAGTATAAGTACTAGTAATATTATCTTGAATTTTATTATATTCATATAACCTATGATTTTTATTAATCTTTACTTATAAAAATGCTCATGATTTTACAAATATTCAAGAGTTGCTTTATTTCCACTAGTAGTATAAGTACTAGTAATAATATCTTGAATTTTATTATATTCATATAACCTATGATTTTTATTAATCTTTACTCATAAAAATGCTCATAATTTTACAAATATTCAAGAGTTGCTTTATTTCCACTAGTAGTATAAGTACTAGTAATATTATCTTGAATTTTATTATATTCATATAACCTATGATTTTTATTAATCTTTACTTATAAAAATGCTCATGATTTTACAAATATTCAAGAGTTACTTTATTTCCACTAGTAGTATAAGTACTAGTAATATTATCTTGAATTTTATTATATTCATATAACCTATGATTTTTATTAATCTTTACTCATAAAAATGCTCATGATTTTACAAATATTCAAGAGTTGCTTTATTTCCACTAGTAGTATAAGTACTAGTAATATTATCTTGAATTTTATTATATTCATATAACCTATGATTTTTATTAATCTTTACTTATAAAAATGCTCATAATTTTACAAATATTCAAGAGTTGCTTTATTTCCACTAGTAGTATAAGTACTAGTAATATTATCTTGAATTTTATTATATTCATATAACCTATGATATTTATTAATCTTTACTTATAAAAATGCTCATGATTTTACAAATATTCAAGAGTTGCTTTATTTCCACTAGTAGTATAAGTACTAGTAATATTATCTTGAATTTTATTATATTCATATAACCTATGATTTTTATTAATCTTTACTTATAAAAATGCTCATGATTTTACAAATATTCAAGAATTGCTTTATTTCCACTAGTAGTATAAGTACTAGTAATATTATCTTGAATTTTATTATATTCATATAACCTATGATTTTTATTAATCTTTACTTATAAAAATGCTCATGATTTTACAAATATTCAAGAGTTGCTTTATTTCCACTAGTAGTATAAGTACTAGTAATATTATCTTGAATTTTATTATATTCATATAACCTATGATTTTTATTAATCTTTACTTATAAAAATGCTCATAATTTTACAAATATTCAAGAGTTGCTTTATTTCCACTAGTAGTATAAGTACTAGTAATATTATCTTGAATTTTATTATATTCATATAACCTATGATTTTTATTAATCTTTACTTATAAAAATGCTCATGATTTTACAAATATTCAAGAGTTGCTTTATTTCCACTAGTAGTATAAGTACTAGTAATATTATCTTGAATTTTATTATATTCATATAACCTATGATTTTTATTAATCTTTACTTATAAAAATGCTCATGATTTTACAAATATTCAAGAGTTGCTTTATTTCCACTAGTAGTATAAGTACTAGTAATAATATCTTGAATTTTATTATATTCATATAACCTATGATTTTTATTAATCTTTACTCATAAAAATGCTCATAATTTTACAAATATTCAAGAGTTGCTTTATTTCCACTAGTAGTATAAGTACTAGTAATATTATCTTGAATTTTATTATATTCATATAACCTATGATTTTTATTAATCTTTACTTATAAAAATGCTCATGATTTTACAAATATTCAAGAGTTGCTTTATTTCCACTAGTAGTATAAGTACTAGTAATATTATCTTGAATTTTATTATATTCATATAACCTAATGATTTTTATTAATCTTTACTTATAAAAATGCTCATGATTTTACAAATATTCAAGAGTTGCTTTATTTCCACTAGTAGTATAAGTACTAGTAATATTATCTTGAATTTTATTATATTCATATAACCTATGATTTTTATTAATCTTTACTTATAAAAATGCTCATAATTTTACAAATATTCAAGAGTTGCTTTATTTCCACTAGTAGTATAAGTACTAGTAATATTATCTTGAATTTTATTATATTCATATAACCTATGATATTTATTAATCTTTACTTATAAAAATGCTCATGATTTTACAAATATTCAAGAGTTGCTTTATTTCCACTAGTAGTATAAGTACTAGTAATATTATCTTGAATTTTATTATATTCATATAACCTATGATTTTTATTAATCTTTACTTATAAAAATGCTCATGATTTTACAAATATTCAAGAGTTGCTTTATTTCCACTAGTAGTATAAGTACTAGTAATATTATCTTGAATTTTATTATATTCATATAACCTATGATTTTTATTAATCTTTACTTATAAAAATGCTCATGATTTTACAAATATTCAAGAGTTGCTTTATTTCCACTAGTAGTATAAGTACTAGTAATAATATCTTGAATTTTATTATATTCATATAACCTATGATTTTTATTAATCTTTACCTTATAAAAATGGCTCATAATTTTACAAATATTCAAGAGTTGCTTTATTTCCACTAGTAGTATAAGTACTAGTAATATTATCTTGAATTTTATTATATTCATATAACCTATGATTTTTATTAATCTTTACTTATAAAAATGCTCATGATTTTAAAAAATATTCAAGAGTTGCTTTATTTCCACTAGTAGTATAAGTACTAGTAATATTATCTTGAATTTTATTATATTCATATAACCTATGATTTTTATTAATCTTTACTTATAAAAATGCTCATGATTTTACAAATATTCAAGAGTTGCTTTATTTCCACTAGTAGTATAAGTACTAGTAATATTATCTTGAATTTTATTATATTCATATAACCTATGATTTTTATTAATCTTTACTTATAAAAATGCTCATGATTTTACAAATATTCAAGAGTTGCTTTATTTCCACTAGTAGTATAAGTACTAGTAATATTATCTTGAATTTTATTATATTCATATAACCTATGATTTTTATTAATCTTTACTTATAAAAATGCTCATGATTTTACAAATATTCAAGAGTTGCTTTATTTCCACTAGTAGTATAAGTACTAGTAATATTATCTTGAATTTTATTATATTCATATAACCTATGATTTTTATTAATCTTTACTTATAAAAATGCTCATGATTTTACAAATATTCAAGAGTTGCTTTATTTCCACTAGTAGTATAAGTACTAGTAATATTATCTTGAATTTTATTATATTCATATAACCTATGATTTTTATTAATCTTTACTTATAAAAATGCTCATAATTTTACAAATATTCAAGAGTTGCTTTATTTCCACTAGTAGTATAAGTACTAGTAATATTATCTTGAATTTTATTATATTCATATAACCTATGATTTTTATTAATCTTTACTTATAAAAATGCTCATGATTTTACAAATATTCAAGAGTTGCTTTATTTCCACTAGTAGTATAAGTACTAGTAATATTATCTTGAATTTTATTATATTCATATAACCTATGATTTTTATTAATCTTTACTTATAAAAATGCTCATGATTTTACAAATATTCAAGAGTTGCTTTATTTCCACTAGTAGTATAAGTACTAGTAATATTATCTTGAATTTTATTATATTCATATAACCTATGATTTTTATTAATCTTTACTTATAAAAATGCTCATGATTTTACAAATATTCAAGAGTTGCTTTATTTCCACTAGTAGTATAAGTACTAGTAATATTATCTTGAATTTTATTATATTCATATAACCTATGATTTTTATTAATCTTTACTTATAAAAATGCTCATGATTTTACAAATATTCAAGAGTTGCTTTATTTCCACTAGTAGTATAAGTACTAGTAATATTATCTTGAATTTTATTATATTCATATAACCTATGATTTTTATTAATCTTTACTTATAAAAATGCTCATGATTTTACAAATATTCAAGAGTTGCTTTATTTCCACTAGTAGTATAAGTACTAGTAATATTATCTTGAATTTTATTATATTCATATAACCTATGATTTTTATTAATCTTTACTTATAAAAATGCTCATGATTTTACAAATATTCAAGAGTTGCTTTATTTCCACTAGTAGTATAAGTACTAGTAATATTATCTTGAATTTTATTATATTCATATAACCTATGATTTTTATTAATCTTTACTTATAAAAATGCTCATAATTTTACAAATATTCAAGAGTTGCTTTATTTCCACTAGTAGTATAAGTACTAGTAATATTATCTTGAATTTTATTATATTCATATATTCTCTGATTTTTATTAATCTTTACTTATAAAAATGCTCATGTTTTTACAAATATTCAAGAGTTGCTTTATTTCCACTAGTAGTATAAGTACGAGTAATAATATCTTGAATTTTATTATATTCATATAACCTATGATTTTTATTAATCTTTACTTATAAAAATGCTCATAATTTTACAAATATTCAAGAGTTGCTTTATTTCCACTAGTAGTATAAGTACTAGTAATATTATCTTGAATTTTATTATATTCATATAACCTATGATTTTTATTAATCTTTACTTATAAAAATGCTCATGATTTTAAAAAATATTCAAGAGTTGCTTTATTTCCACTAGTAGTATAAGTACTAGTAATATTATCTTGAATTTTATTATATTCATATAACCTATGATTTTTATTAATCTTTACTTATAAAAATGCTCATGATTTTACAAATATTCAAGAGTTGCTTTATTTCCACTAGTAGTATAAGTACTAGTAATATTATCTTGAATTTTATTATATTCATATAAACTATGATTTTTATTAATCTTTACTTATAAAAATGCTCATAATTTTACAAATATTCAAGAGTTGCTTCATTTCCACTAGTAGTATAAGTACTAGTAATATTATCTTGAATTTTATTATATTCATATAACCTATGATTTTTATTAATCTTTACTTATAAAAATGCTCATGATTTTACAAATATTCAAGAGTTGCTTTATTTCCACTAGTAGTATAAGTACTAGTAATATTATCTTGAATTTTATTATATTCATATAACCTATGATTTTTATTAATCTTTACTTATAAAAATGCTCATAATTTTACAAATATTCAAGAGTTGCTTTATTTCCACTAGTAG
>OZ010616.1:29292272-29394772 GCA_963932145.1 Acanthosepion lycidas
AGTTGCTTTATTTCCACTAGTAGTATAAGTACTAGTAATATTATCTTGAATTTTATTATATTCATATAACCTATGATTTTTATTAATCTTTACTTATAAAAATGCTCATAATTTTACAAATATTCAAGAGTTGCTTTATTTCCACTAGTAGTATAAGTACTAGTAATATTATCTTGAATTTTATTATATTCATATAACCTATGATTTTTATTAATCTTTACTTATAAAAATGCTCATGATTTTACAAATATTCAAGAGTTGCTTTATTTCCACCATTAGTATAAGTACTAGTAATATTATCTTGAATTTTATTATATTCATATAACCTATGATTTTTATTAATCTTTACTTATAAAAATGCTCATAATTTTACAAATATTCAAGAGTTGCTTTATTTCCACTAGTAGTATAAGTACTAGTAATATTATCTTGAATTTTATTATATTCATATAACCTATGATTTTTATTAATCTTTACTTATAAAAATGCTCATGATTTTACAAATATTCAAGAGTTGCTTTATTTCTACTAGTAGTATAAGTACTAGTAATATTATCTTGAATTTTATTATATTCATATAACCTATGATTTTTATTAATCTTTACTTATAAAAATGCTCATGATTTTACAAATATTCAAGAGTTGCTTTATTTCCACTAGTAGTATAAGTACTAGTAATATTATCTTGAATTTTATTATATTCATATAACCTATGATTTTTATTAATCTTTACTTATAAAAATGCTCATAATTTTACAAATATTCAAGAGTTGCTTTATTTCCACTAGTAGTATAAGTACTAGTAATATTATCTTGAATTTTATTATATTCATATAACCTATGATTTTTATTAATCTTTACTTATAAAAATGCTCATGATTTTACAAATATTCAAGAATTGCTTTATTTCCACTAGTAGTATAAGTACTAGTAATATTATCTTGAATTTTATTATATTCATATAACCTATGATTTTTATTAATCTTTACTTATAAAAATGCTCATGATTTTACAAATATTCAAGAGATGCTTTATTTCCACTAGTAGTATAAGTACTAGTAATATTATCTTGAATTTTATTATATTCATATAACCTATGATTTTTATTAATCTTTACTTATAAAAATGCTCATGATTTTACAAATATTCAAGAGTTGCTTTATTTCCACTAGTAGTATAAGTACTAGTAATATTATCTTGAATTTTATTATATTCATATAACCTATGATTTTTATTAATCTTTACTTATAAAAATGCTCATGATTTTACAAATATTCAAGAGTTGCTTTATTTCAACTAGTAGTATAAGTACTAGTAATATTATCTTGAATTTTATTATATTCATATAACCTATGATTTTTATTAATCTTTACTTATAAAAATGCTCATGATTTTACAAATATTCAAGAGATGCTTTATTTCCACTAGTAGTATAAGTACTAGTAATATTATCTTGAATTTTATTATATTCATATAACCTATGATTTTTATTAATCTTTACTTATAAAAATGCTCATGATTTTACAAATATTCAAGAGTTGCTTTATTTCCACTAGTAGTATAAGTACTAGTAATATTATCTTGAATTTTATTATATTCATATAACCTATGATTTTTATTAATCTTTACTTATAAAAATGATCATGATTTTACAAATATTCAAGAGTTGCTTTATTTCTACTAGTAGTATAAGTACTAGTAATATTATCTTGAATTTTATTATATTCATATAACCTATGATTTTTATTAATCTTTACTTATAAAAATGCTCATGATTTTACAAATATTCAAGAGTTGCTTTATTTCCACTAGTAGTATAAGTACTAGTAATATTATCTTGAATTTTATTATATTCACATAACCTATGATTTTTATTAATCTTTACTTATAAAAATGCTCATGATTATACAAATATTCAAGAGTAATATATAAAATAGAGAAGTATGTTAGGATAAAATACATTTTCTCATTTACTTTAGTTATCATGACTAAATAAATCTGATTAAACTTTAATTTATAATGTTTATAAAAAAAAAACTGAATCAATTAACTAAGAAGCTAATTTTCTGCTGTTTTAAATATCTGAATTGTTATTAGTAAAAGGATGAGCCCAAAATTCAAGTTACAAACTGGAAATATCAAAATTAAACAAATGTAAAAAGATCTGGGAACTGTTTACCACAGGACAAAAAGAGCAATACTGAAATCTGAAGTTGCCTTTCAAAAACTTAGCAGAGTTTTAAGAAACAGAAATATTTTTTTAGAAGCAAAGAAAAGAGTACTGAACAATATCAGTTCTATATGGCAGTAAATGATAGACACTTTTCTCAAAGTTGAAGAAGAGACTTGAAGCAATGGAAATGTGAATCTACAGACAGATAATGAGAATACCATGGACTGAACATGTGAGTAATGATAAATTTTTAGAGAAAATGGAAACAAAAAAGTACACTTATACTTAACAGAGACAGTTGAAAGGGCACTTAATAAAGAAAAAGGATTTGGAAAATTTGATACTCACATGACATACTGAAAGCAAAAGAAACAAAGGAAAACAACTCATAACCTACCTAATGAGCTTGTGTGAATGGATAGTGTTGTGGATTCCGGGATTAAATCCGGTCTCAAATGAATGACAAACGCAGGAATGAAATATAGCAAATAAATGTATTGACGTAATAATACAATTGGTAATGTGGTTAGTAGATCCAGAAATACAGTTAATAGCAATAATAATATATATACAGTCTGGGAAATTCAGTATCGAAGTATGACTTCCTTCTGCTTGCAACTCTGACTCCTACAAAATGGTTACGTCACACTCTCACTCTCTCACTGTATCACTGTATCAGTATCACTGTGACTCCCGGGTATTCACCGGCAGCAGTATAAGTACACACTGGGTGAGTCCACTTGTATAAAAAAATGGGGTGGACCCCTTAACACCCCCCTCCTTAGATCCCTTTTGTGGAGAGTTGGTATTTTTTTCTCTTATGGTCGATAAACAGAGGTTTGGTAAATCTTCTCTTCCTGTTTTAAATGATCTCTTGGGTACAATAGGTGTATACTGGTTTTTGTTCTTCCCGTGTGAGTTCGAATCACTCGTCGCCAATTTGTTATGGACGAGGGGAGGATTTTTCTATTTCTTCTTCTCGTGTGAATTTGAATCGCTCGTCGCCAATTTGTTGTGGATGACAAAGGAAAATTTTTTGTTGTTTGTTCTTCCCGTGTGAGTTTGAATCACTCGTTGCCAATTTGTTGTGGATTCCGGGATGAAATCCGGTCTCAAATGAATGACGAATGCAGGAATGAAATATAGCAAATAAATGTATTGACATAATAATACAATTGGTAATACGGTTAGTAGATCCAGAAATGTGGTTAGTAGCAATAATAATATATATATACAGTCTGGGAAATTCAGTATCGAAGAAGGACTTCTTTCTGAGTCTACATGCTCGCAACTGTGACTCCTACAAAGCGGTTACCTCACACTCTCACTCTCTCACTCTCAGGTATTCACCAGCAGCAGTACAAGTACACACTGGTTGAGTCCACTTGTATAAAAAATGGGTGGACCCCTTAACAGATAGTAAAAAGACAAAATTTACTAAGAACTATAAAAAACAGGAAATTGTTGAGAACCATAAAAAAGAAGAAAATAAATACAAAACTGTCACTAAAATATCCCACTTCCTTCTAGAGTGTTTTCTTTTTCTTGTTCAATACTGAAGCCCATGACTAAAGCTAAAAGATAATTAAGAATGCAAATTAATCAAATCAATCACATTAATTATTACCAAAAAATTGAAATAGTCATATTGTAAGAGTTACAAATTAAAAAAAAAAAGATTTAATACCACAAAATAATGAAAACTACAAACTAAATCAAAATTCAGTTTAAGATCCTAAAATTGAAAACTATAAAATCTTAAAATTTAAATTATGATGGGAAATAAATTAAAAGCAGTAAAACAGTTATGACACTAAACTGAAGTCTACAAACCAGACAATAATTATTTAAAATGCTAATTGTCTGAAAAAAAAAAAAAAAGTAAAAAATAACAGTTAATCCTAGATATGAAGGGGATCAATATTTTAGTGATTGGAAAAACTTCCTAACAGGAAACATTTTTCTGGATGAGATGTGAAAAGCTCTATTGATTAAGTCTGATTAGAACTTTCATATTTATCTGGACATTCATTATGGAAGTTGAGCAGGCAGGGGTTTTACTTGTTGGCTTTTTAAATATTGATGTATTAAATGTATCTTTGTTGTTGGAGTCTATGAGTATGTCAAGAAATGGTATTTTGTTGTTGATATTTAGTTTGACTGTGAATTTTAAAATGGAGTTTTCCTCAAAGGTGTGTTTAAATTTATTAATTGTGTCATATTTTTGTATTGTTATAAAGATGTCATCAACATATCTAGTGCAAATCATGCAGCATTTTGGTATGTTTTGCAGTGCAAACTGCACTTCTGAATCTCATATTGATGGTTATGTTGTCAATTTGATTTCTAGTTTCACCTCTTTGGCTTCTCCATGTTCATACACTGGTATTAAATTTTCTAGACAAAATCATTTTTAGATTATAGAACTATCATCAAAATATTTCCTTGATTTTCTCTGCTGTTTCTCTACCTTTCTGGGATTAAGGTGACTCAAAAGTTTCAAGCATTTTTCAACAAAATCATGTCACTATTCTTTCCCTAGAATATTATCTGTGACTTTCTATATTCTAACACTTATTCCAGATATAAAATTGATTCAGAAAATTTTGAGAAAATATTTTGAAATTCATAGAATTAACCTACCATTAAAATATTTCTCCTGCGTCTAAATCATTTCATTTGTTTGCTGTATTAAATTAACACAAAATTTTCCAGCTTTTGGGGTTAAAATATTTTATGTAATCATAGCATTATTCTCCTAAGAATATATTTCTCTTAATTTTTAACATTCTTACTATATCTTACAGGTATTAAATTGATTATAAATATTAATTTGATTCAAAATTTCCAGATTTTTCAGCAAATTTAAAAAAATCAATAGAATTATTCTCTTATCAAAATAATTTCCCTTGTTTTTGTATGTTTTTACACCATATTTAATTAAGCTGATCCAAATACCTACAGCAAATTCTGATAAAATCATTTTAAATTCAGAGGATTAATCTGTCATGAAAATATTTTTTCACTTTCTGTCCGATATCTACCTTTCAAATATGATGTTGATTAACCTTTATCATTCTGTACATGACTTCATTTGTTGTACAAAAAGTTTATCCTGCCTCTGAAGGTGACTATGATCCCTGAAAATTACTGTGTTTGAATTTCATAGTTGTGTTGTTATATCCCTCTATGTCAACAGAAAGCAACTTTGAGTGATATTAACAGTAAGGATACTGCAATTGAGAGACATTGAAAACAAATGCAGTGGAAAGGGAAGTATTATTAAGAATACAGAATGTTAAAAGGCTAAAGTGCTTTCAGGTTTATTTTGGCAAAATCACTTTTGTAATTGATAGTATTATTTTGTCATTGAAATATTTTTCAGACATTCCATGGCTTTTCTCCAACTTTCTGCAGTTAAGTTCATTCAAAAGTTTTTTTAATCTTTATTCCACTTTTCAGTTTATTCAAAAGTTTCCCTAGGTTCTTTTTTAAATTCATTGCCGCCACAGCCTTCTTCTTCTTCTTCTTCTTACTTTATGGACACAACATTACTATTTTTCCTTTAAGACTTCCTCATTACTCATATATTTTCTCCATAGAAATTATTGATATTTCTTGTTAGAACCAGGTGTCTGTTGTGAGGTCAGTCTACCTGGATTTTAGGTGGAAAAATAAAATCTGAGTGTCATGTTCCCAAATACAACACAAAATTATAAACAACATAAAGAAATGGTCTTTGCAGGAAAGGAAAAAGACCAAGCTAAATATAACAGTAACACTTATACAGATAGATACATGTATTTACATATAAAAAAAAGCAATGTTCGTTGTCATGGCCATGAAGAGATCAATAGTTTTATTCTTCAAAATGATTTGTTACAAGTGAGTCTGTAAAGTTTCAGTGTTTTTGTTACAAGTGAGGAAATCAAGTTGCATGGTATTCTAATATGTGTGTGTGTGTGTGTGTGAAGCATATGCTAATGAACATCTGTGTGACTGCTGACTGATTGTGCACAATAGCAATAATTTTAAAACACAGTGAACAAAGTGAGGAGACAAGACTTACTTTTGTTGTGGCATTGTATGTAGAAAAATCATTACTGATTAACACCTCATAGTAATGTGTGTCTAAGCTTCTGACCAAGGCTGGTCTGGTTCACTGACTGTTTTCACTGACTGTGTCATTGCAGATCTGGTTATGACTGTTGCTGATGAGCCATTTTTAACATTATTTGACAGCTGGTGTTTGGCTTACAAATCCTATCTGAGTTTTGCACAGGAATGTACTAACCTTTTTCCAGGTCATTTGGAATTCAACCCTGCAGACATAATAGAAACCACATCATATAACTTGTCCTATCCAATGAGGTTCCAAAAATCACTTATTTAATTTTAGAGATATGTTTGTACAGAATTGTAAAAAAATTTTTGTATCTACTGAATTTAGTAAGACTTATTTGTAGGCATCTCTTACTTGTTTGTGCTTCATTCATTGGCTATAAAATATAGGAGTTTATATCCTATATAGTCACTTCAAGTCTCTTTCATCTGTTACGAAATTGCCCAGGATTCACTACCATATAGGAAATTAGATATTACATTTCAGGTCATTGCTCTGTTCTTTTTCCTGATGATATTTTCCTATGCATTAATACTTTACTTAGTTTCTGGATGACATCTTTCACATCATCTCAGACTCTTGGATTAGGCAGTTTGTGACAGTATACAACTTTTATGTTGAATCTGATCACAGACTACTTGTAATTAAACTGACAATACCAGCCAACAAAATATCCCACATAAACAAAGGAAAACACTGAAGTATAACATCTAAGACCTTAGAAATAAAAGGGTAAATTTAGAATTTTTTAATAGAGTCTAAACTGATATATATATATATATATATATATATATATATATATATATATATATATATATATATATATATAGGCATATTTTTTAAAAATTTACTCAACTTATAGTGGAATAATACTCATTATCAAAAGGAGAATAGATAGAGATAGTTTGGACAAAGGAATCAACACTACATGATGAGTGTCAATTTGATGCTTTTACAACTGTCAGTGTTATCCCTAAAGAAAAGATAGTGGGAAGGACTGACTTCCAATTCACCCAGTACCCTTAACCCACTAGTAACCTATTTATCCTAACACACTATATATACAGCCAACTATATCTATCTATCTATCTATCTATCTATCTATCTATCTATCTATCTATCTATCTATCTATCTATCTATCCCAGTCTATTCATATCTATCTATCTATCTATCTATCTATCTATCTATCTATCTATCTATTTGATGGGTGGTTAGTGTCTAAACCTTTTTTGCTGATGAGGATGATGGTGTATCACCCTGCAAGATAAAAATGAAAACCTGCCAAAGAGAGGATTAGCTATTTACAGGAGCCAATGGCCAATATGCAGCTCAGAGATGGAAGACACCTATTCAAAAAGCTTGTGACTGTAGCATCATTTGACATGTGGTGCACAGTGTACCAGTAAAATACATGTTGCAGTAATAGAGAGAGTGTGCTTGGTAAGGCACAGTCAATTTACCATTTTAAACTATTCACTTGTGCTGGTTATTCAAAAGAACTTCCAACTCTGAAAATCTTACAGTCATTTAAAATCCAATGATGATGCAATGATTGTGATGTGATGATTGTGACGGAGACAGATGGAGGATCTTACTAGATGCTTCTACTATCCTTCATAACACAGGATGACACTTTTTATGATGACACTGATTTCCTCTAAGGGGAGGGAGGGGGTCAATAAAATGTGACCTAAAATTGTCTGCCTGTACTTTTACCTGGTCATAGATGCAAATGATTGGTATTCCTCTCTCACGCACACAACAGAATGTAAATAGCTTCATGGAATGTGTATACATTGCAGGATAAAAAGTGTAGTCCTGACCATAGTCTTGAGTGTAGTCTTGAGTATAGTCCTGAGTGTAGTCAAATATAGTCCTGAGTGTAGTCTTGAGTGAGTATAGTCCTGAGTGTAGTCTTGAGTGAGTATAGTCCTGAGTGTAGTTTTGAGTGAGTATAGTCCTGAGTGTAGTCTTGAGTATAGTCCTGAGTGTAGTCTTGAGTGAGTATTATTCCTGAGGGTAGTTTTGAGTGAGTATAGTCCTGAGTGTAGTCTTGAGTATAGTCCTGAGTGAAGTCTTGAGTATAGTCCTGAGTGTAGTCTTGAGTATAGTCCTGAGTATAGACTTGAGTGAGTATAGTCCTGAGCATAGTCTTAAGTACAGTCCTGAGTGTAGTCTTGAGTATAGTCCTAAGTGTAGACATGAGTATAGTCCTGAGTGTAGTCCTGAGTGAGTATAGTCTTGAGTGTAGTCTTGAGTATAGTCCTGAGTGTAGTGTAGTATAGTCCTGAGTGTAGTCTTGAGTATAGTCTTGAGTGAAATCTTGAGTATAGTCCTGAGTGTAGTTTTGAGTATAGTCCTGAGTATAGACTTGAGTGAGTATACTCCTGAGTGTAGTCTTAAGTACAGTCCTGAGTGTAGTCTTGAGTATAGTCCTGAGTGTAGACATGGGTATAGTCCTGAGTGTAGTCCTGAGTGAGTATAGTCTTGAGTGTAGTCTTGAGTATAGTCCTGAGTGTAGACTTGAGTATAGTCATGAATGTAGTCTTTGGGACAGTCCTGAGTGTAGTGTTGAGTATATTCCTAAGCACTAAACATCTATCAAAGAGTGTCTCCTATATTAACAAAACATTAGAATTGCTGCTCTTCAAGAAACTAGACTTCCTGGGAATAGTGAACTTGAGGAAGTAGAAGCTGGTTACATTTTTTTATTGGACAGGGAAGTCACCTGAGGAGAAAAGGGTCTGGTGTTTGCTTTGCTATCAAAAGTGATTTGAGTCTGACAAGTTGAATCACTTCCTGTCAGTGACAGGTTCATATCACTTTGTGTGAAAGTTATTAAAAATCGTTATTGCACTTTTTTCTGCTATTATGTTACAAATTTTAACTCATTATATGACATTAAAGAAGAATTTTATTTGGATTTGTGGCCAGCTCTGAAGAGTACCAGTGTATGATAAACTTCCCTTAATGAGTCATTTTAATGCCTGTATAGGAAATATCTTATGGTTCAATACTATAGACAAGCATGGTGCTGGAAAGATTAATTAAAATATTACTATTACTAACTCATGCACAGAACAAATTTTGTGAAATGAAACAAAATTGGTGGAAAGAAAAAAATCAAGTGTACTTCAGGAAGCAGCTGACAAGGTAGACTTAAAATCCTTTTATCAAAACCATAAAGTATTTTTGATCTTGTCTCAAATAGTTCAGTTAACATTTTTGAACAATTAAAAAATAAACATGACATTGTAAAAAGATGAGTGGAACATGTTTTTAGTGTGCTAAATAGAATTTTGAATATTGACATGAATGTCTTCAATAGTATTTTTCAGCAACCTCTCTTGCATGTCCTTGCATTAAATCCTTCCATCTTGAAATCAGAAAGGCTGTAAATCAACTATCAAATGGCAAGGCTGCAAGCAGTGCTGGTTTACCAGCTGAAATATATATGTGGAAGCCAAAAACTCATTACCAAATTAATATGTATGAGTGTAGAGTGCTGTAAAACAGCAGTTGAAGGATGCATCTATCATAAATTTTTATAAACATAAAGGTAATATATATGTTTGTAATAATCATAGAGGAATCTTCTTTCTATTGGTGGCAGGCAAAATATTTGCTAGGGTTATTCTGAATCTGCTGATTCTTCTTTGGCTGAGTTAGTGCTATCTGAGACTGAATGTGGCATTGTGATGTGGTATTCTGCTTAAGGAAGAAGGTATATGAGCATGGTATGAAAAAGAACTTTTTATGACTTGTGTTGATCTAACCACAGCATTCAGCAATGTCTTGTGTAACCTTGTGGATCATTCTTCAACAGCTTGGTGTGCCTAAGAATATACTTGCTGTGATCATTTCTTTCCATAACAGAATGAAGACCTCTGTGAAATTGGATAATGAGTTTTCTATAGTTAAATGGGATAAATAAATTTTATGTCCTAGCTCCTCTTTTTTCCCCTGATTTTTCAGGTATATTTTAGATAGATGAGTTGCTTTTAATTTTTGCAAAACATGCAGACATCATGAACAGAGACTTAAAGCCAAAACAAAAATTAACATCCAGATAGCCAGGCATATTCTTTTTGCTGATGATTGTGCTTTTGTTGCTCATAACCAACTAAATATGCAAAACATCTTCAATGTTTTCTCAGATGCATGTAAAACTTTTGTACATACCATCAGAATTTCAAAATCTGAACTTCTTTATCAGCCTATCCCTGACTAATATCCTCCCATACTTCCAAGTGTATTTGCTAATGGCAAGCAGCTGGAAATGGTTGATAAGTTCACCTATCTTGATTCAGTGACCTCAGGCAACTCAATGATAGACAAAGAAATAGAAAATCACATTGCAAAGCTGCAGTAACATTTGAAAAACTGTATGATAGTTTATGAAGTTCAAGTGATGAAATATTAAGATAGAGGTTAATGTTATACTAATTATTCTTTTTTATGATGCTGAGGTCTGAATTCTATGCCACAAATATAAAGGTTGCAATGGATAAATTTTTGTCTAAATTACACACAAATAAAAAAGCACTGACATCTAATTTTAACAAGTATATTTACCAAAATTACACAAAAATATCTTGAAATACTAAAGAGTAAATTTATTGGATAAAATTGTCATTAACTTCAATCACAGCCTCCAGACAACTTCAGAATCTCCTGCAACTCTGGATGGTCTCCTTGTTTAAGTTGGTAAATGTTGTCATAATACTTACCTTCAGTTCAGCTTTATTTTTATAAGGAGTTTTGTTGATTTCTCACTTAACTGCACTCCACACATAATAATCAAGGAGGTTGCAGTCTGAGGATTTAGGTGGCCAGATGTAAGAGGTGTTGTGGTCACAGAAATTGCCTGACAACCATAACTGGGTTCCCCTGCTTGTGAGGGATCATGTAGAGTCCTATTATCAGACATAGGATCTTCCAGCAGACATCCTCTTGATCCAGGACAGTACTACCTCCCCAAGGCACTTGATGTAGGCCTCAGTGTTGTGTCTTAGGCCCTCACCAACAAATTCGGGAGTTCTTTTCTTACCAGAACAATCAGAGTGAGTTTTCAAAGCTGCTGTACCTTTGTAATCACCATTTGACTCATTCAAATCTTTCTTAATCTTCTGCATTGTCCTTAGATTGACACCCAAACACTCTTCTCTTAAATATTTGTATTGGAGCTTCCAGTGTTAATAACAAGCAGTACAGTATGCTGTTTCCAAATTTCTGGTGGAGTATATTACTTCAGGGTGCTCTTTTTCTCACAGATGGTGCCCAGCTGATCCTACTATCCTATGTAATCAGAAATAAACACTGCATATGCAGGAAATTAAAAATATAATATGGCTACAATTTACACATCCCACCATGTATCAGGCAGTTAGATGTCTTTCATATGAGATGCTTACATCAAATCTGTGGATTTGAATGGTATGATTGAATTTGAAATAATGATGTCCTTAACCATTGTATCTTATCATGCTTGATCAGATCAAAATTGTGCTGGACTGGTCACCTTGTCAAGATAGAAAACTCTCATTTGCATAAGCAGATCTTTTAAACAATTTGCTGATGTGAAGCATTAAATTGATATCATCTCCTCCATTTTACAAATTCAAAGACAAATTGTTATGGTAATTTACCCATGCATGCATGGACTCTCCCAGCTCTAAATAGAAGCAGTTACTGCCTTTTGGAGAGTAAAGTTTCCAGCAGTCAGCTCTGACAGTCAGACCGAACAGTCTTGCTGTAACACTCTTGTTTGTATATGTTTGTATTACTGTTTCTGTTAAAATATTTGTTTAACTCAATTCCTCTCTTCTGTCTTTATTTCTGACCATAACAAGGCTGCAACAGATAGATAGATAGATAGATAGATAGATAGTGTTATGGTAATTTACACACACATGCATGGACTCTCCCAGCTCTAAATAGGAGCAGTTACTGCCTTTTGGAGAGTAAAGTTTCCAGCAGTCAGCTCTGACAGTCAGACCGAACATTCTTGCTGTAACACTCTCATTTGTATATGTTCGTATTACTGTTTCTGTTAAAATATTTGTTTAACTCAATTCCTCTCTTCTGCCTTTATTTCTGGCCATAACAAGGCTACAACACAAATTAAAAAAGCTGTGTAATACCAGTAAATACCTAGGAGCATCAGGTTATACAAGTCATCAAAAATGGAGGTCAACAACTTTTTAAAAAGTCACTTTTAAATAATGAGACAAGGACACCAAAATTAATTGCCTGCTAACTTAAAATCTTGTCATTTGAATGCACCTGTAGCTAATTTTGTTTGTTACTGTTTTTCTGATATGAAGCTGGGCTGATCTTGTCAGTCATGTAATGTAATGTCATGTTGCCTATCTCCAATGTGATAAAGTCTGCAAGAATGAGAATGTCTTAAACATCCATATGAGAACTTATAATATATAGATTTTTTTACTGAACCCTCATCTGTCAATCTTGACAAGAGAATCTATCCATATGTATGAGAGAATACAATATATAAATTTCTATATATCAGAACAATATTAAAGACAAAGTGGAAAAATTCTGTGTAACACATTTTGTTCTCTAGAAGAACTTCATTGGACTAATGTTTTTATTGGTGGAATTACATATGTATAGGCAGGTTTAGTGGGTGATATATATGAACTGAGGGGAAATGCTGAAAATGTGGGAACACTGAATTTTAAATCTAAAATTTTTAGCTTAAATTTTTTTTCATCAGATGTCTCTGGACACAGTTTAGTTTCCTTACACTTTTTTTTTTATTTTTTCTTTTTTCTTTTTAAGTCTCCCAGAAGTTTTTTTTTAAGCATTTCACCCCAGTGGGAAGCCACTAGCATGCAAGAGGTTACAGAGAGGTGAAGTGAGAGCAAAGAGGAGTGATAGAGGAAAGGATGAAGAGAAAGATAGGGGATAGATCAAGGCATCTGGAGATGTCAATTGACATTACATTTGAATAGTTAGAGATTATAGCTATCAGGGAAACAGGAAAAAAGAAGGGAGTTCCACAGGTGAGAACTGCAAGACATGAATCTAGCAATAAAATACTGCCCTATTAGTGATAACAAAATGAATATCATAAAGCAGGCACAAAAATCTATACCTTTCCATAATGGTTATTTGTGGACCAAAAAATTAATCTGGAATTTAATGTAGCTATGGGAGTTTATGATTCAGCAGAGGCATGCAATTTATTTGGAATTCTATTATTATCACCACTTAGATTTATTTTCAATATCAAGGATACCAGACTCTATAGAGATGATAGTTTAATTCTCCTCCATAAAACTAGTACAGGAAAGATATACTGATTAAGAAAAGAATTGGAAAATTGTTTTAAAGATCACAAACTAAATATAACCACCATCACCAATGCAAAAGTGATCAACTTTCTCGATGCAAACTTAGACTTGAATAGTGTTTTTTCATAACCCAAAGGAGCTATATAATCATAAATTTGTTAGTAAACAATCAAACCACCCCTATAAAAATGTAGATAATTTACATGAATCTGTCCAAGTTAGATTATCGAAAAACTCCAGCAATAAGGAAGGTAAATATATACAAGCCATCATAAAGTGAATTTAGAGAATTTAGAAGTAAACGAAAAGGGTATAAATAACCAGAAACTCCATATACACAACATTATATGGTTTAATTCACTTTTTAACTGTAATATCAAAATTAATATTAGAAGAAGTTTTTTAAAATTTGACCTGTAAACACTGTAATGATTCACCAACACTAAGAAAGATTAAAAAAAAACAATGTTAAATTCAGCTATAGCTGCATTAATAACATATACACATTCATCTCCCATCATAACAACATTATGTTAAACAAACATATTTCCAACAAAGACAATATAAATTCTTCTAAAAATAAATGCAATTGCCATAAGAATATGATCTGTGCCCGAAATGGTCAATGTATGACCAATAATATTATATACCAAGAAAACATACATTCTGGTAACAATGTTAAATTTTAAATAATTTAAAATACGAAAACAGCACTACTCTTTCTAAATATTTCTGGTAATTAAAGAATGATAGCATCTCACCATCTATCAACTGGGAAATTATATCTAGGGCTAAAGCTTATAATGGTAAAGGAAATAAATTCATTTTATGGCTTGTTGAAAGCTGGTTATCTTAAAACACTTAAATAACCCTAAGTTATTAACCAAGAGAACTGAAATGACGACTTCATGCAGGCATAAAAATAAATTTCTTCTTAAATATATGGATTTATAAGAGTGTGCAGTGATGCTTACAGCAAAATTTTTATTTTAATGTTAAACAATAATACAAAAAACATCAAAAAACATTTAGCATAAGACAAAATTATTGGCCCTCTTCCCTCAATAATTGTATCACCTTTATTCTTGATTATTGACTTTTTTTTTGATATTTGCTTACAAGATCATTACACACACTGATAGTTATTTTGGTTCATTCTTCCTTGGCAATAGCTTCTTGTTCTTCAAAATTCAAATGACTTTTCTTACTTTTTGCTTCAGATATGCCCATAAATTTTCAAAGAGGTTTAAGTTAGAACTTTGTGTAGGGCATGCCAATACCTCAATATTTCTGTGTTTCAGGTCATTGTCATGTTGGAATGTCCAATGATGCCCCCAAAACAACTTTTATACAGAACAGCCAAATACTGCTCTTTATACATGATATCTGTCCTTTTACTAGTTCTACTGGTCCAGAAGCAGCAAAACAACCCCAGAGTAGAATGCTCCCACCAATATACTTAATTGTTGGGAGAGTATTTTTTGGTTTGTGAGCTTTATTCACTTCCCTCCATACATAATGGGAGTTCATGTGACCAAATAATTCTAGTTAAAAACAGAGTTCCAATATTTACTGCCATATTCTAGATGCCTTCTAGCATGAGATAATCTGCATTTTAGGTGTTTATCCTTAAACAAGGGCGTTTTTCATGGGCAACAAGCTCAAAATCCTGCTCGATGAAAGCATCTAATGACTGTCCATCAATACATTCAAGTCTGATGTCTTTACATCATTGACAATGTCCTTTTTTGTTAAGTGAGGATTCTTTGAGACATCTCTAACAATTTTCCTTTCCATTCTCTACCAGTCCTTAATTATCACAATGAGTTTCATTGTACTTCTTGATAATGTTACAATCTAGGAACATTTAAATGCCTGGAAAATGTTGTATATCTATCATCTTGTAATTGTGCTCATCTCATTCTTCGTTAGTTCGCACGACCTGCCAATACCTCATAAATGATGGACTATTCCGTTTTGATTGTGTGAAAAGATGAAAGATATATCAAAGACACTATTTGCTTTCAATAAGAAAATCAAGGAAAATATAGAAGATAGAAGTGTTTAAAAATCTGTTTCAATGAAATGGAAAATGTTGTCATTTTCAAATCTTTTCATTTGTACCTCCTTACTTCTTAAAATTACGACCAGCATTCATGTTTATAATTGTTATTGCAATATGTTGTGAAGTTTGTTAAGCTCAAATATTTATCAATGCAATAGGGGAATTTCTACAGATATTTTAGTGTGATAGAACTCGCCATGAACGCAATCATTAACTGATTCATCAGAAATTTGAAATAGGAAAACCATGAAATTTTCACGGGTTAAAACTAGTTATTATAATTTCTTACTTTCATTTTCGTTGTATATTCATTTCCTTCCGGGTCCCAACCAGAGACCTAAGGTCAAGCATGACATCATGACATGTTCCCTGAGAATTTTTGAAAAAAATAAAGGAAAAAAGGCACCTTAAGACCACACACATGTAGGTCAAATTCAGCCATCTTTGCCATGGTTGCAGAATGAATGTGTTATTGCAGTATGTGGCACTCATGTATTCTCTTCTTCATTATCTTCATAAAAGATTGTTTAAAATTCCAAATGGATGTCAGTTATCAGTTATCTCCTTAAAGATACATAGTACAGTGGCTAAAGGCGTTAGTTAGAACCAGTGACAGGACCCAAAGAGTGTGAGTTCAATACCTGGTTAAGGCAGCGGAGAACTTGGAGAGGTGAATTAACAGGAGATAATTGATAACTGATGTCCATTAGATATGGCACGTGGAACTAGAACAGTCTATCCCAGCGAGTGAAATAAAGGGCTCAGTTCAATATTCCAAACACCTGAAGAAGGCCGGAGTGTACAATGGCTGAAACGTTGTGATAAATATAGCAACAAAGATGAGGACAATAGTCCAAATAATGTAAATAGTGTACATAATACCCCATCTCAGAAATATAGACAGAAACCAATATTAAATTGACTTGATATGAATTCATTGTCATTATTAGATGAATGAGATGTCTTCATAGCAGCTTGTTTGAAGACCCAAAAATTGAATCAATATTACATTGACTTGATGTCAATTCATTGCCATTATTGAATGCATTAGATGTCTTCATAACAGATTTTTTAAAACAATATTTTTATTACTTCACATTCTATTCTGTAAGTATTGTACTCTAAATGACACATTTGAACAAGGCCTTTTCATGCTTCTGTGTAATATAGCAATTGAAAAAACCTCTAAGCTTAAAAATTAAGGTGAATGAGGATAATAGAACAAAAACTGTAAATAAATCTTCATTTTTCCTTTTGAAAATGTTGCCTCATCATCATATATGTTGAACTACTTCACATTCTTTTCTATAAGGAATGTACTGTAATTGACATATTTGAACAAAACCTTTTCATGCTTACCTGTACTGTAGTTCTTGGAATACGTTTTAAGCTTAAGAATGAAGGTTAAATTAAGATTAAAACTTATGATCACAAATTAATTCTATCAAAATAATATCAAAGTTAAGAAAGATTGATTCACTCATTTGTTTATTTAATAGCATATCAAATTCTTATGGCTCATTTAATGGTAAAATTTAATTTTCTTGGGAGCTTTGGAATAATAAACATATGATACATATTATTCTGCTTTCAGAGTTGAATACATGGCAGATGATACTTTGATTCTGTGCATATACTTGTTTGTGTGGGCATAATTACTAGAGGTGGTGATGTGCCTTTTATGTTACAGTTTTGTTGAGCTTATATTTTGGAATACATTTTAATTTTGTTAAGAAATCATAGTAAATTATATGGATTAATGTTATAAAAAACTTCTTTCATTTTGGTTGTTTGGTTGATTTTGTTTAGCAGCATACCAACCTCTGTGGGTTATCTATATATATTTATACATTCTTTATCTATATATATTTTATATATATATATATATATATTTATCCAATCCTATAATCTAAAGATTCTGAATGCAATGTGCTACAGATGTAGTTTATTGTCATGCAAGTTAAGAATGCCAAAGAAAGTCAATTAATAAATCAAATAATTATTTAAAATTAGATAATAATTAAAGCCATTGCCACTATTTTATATAATTATAAATTAATTAACGTGAAAATTGAAAATTAAAAATTTAAAAGAAAGACAGCAAGCATGCAAATAACAATAATCTTATAAATAAATATGAAATGTATAAACAGAGTTTCTAAATGATCATTCTATTAAAAGTAACAAAATATTTTTGTTTTGCTCATTCAGTATGAGTCATACCTGCATAGAACAAGATTTATCTTTTCTTTGTAAGCAGAGAATGATATTTGTTTGGCTTCAATTGACATGCACCTTCTCTGGGTGGCCTTTGGGTGTCAGGTGTTGTGTTAAGGGATGATCAGCACATCAAAAATCAATCAAAGCATAGAAAGACATTTAAGGACAAACATTTGTGGGAATAATTAGATTATATTTCACTGGATTTATGAAGATGATATGTGTTATGTGGATTTGCCAGGCTGTGAAGAGTGTGATTATATATCACATTTCAAAACAATTAAAAAACAAATTGCATATCTATCTCAAAAAAAATTTCATCTTTTTGCCCATCTATATCCTTTTTTTTTAACTTAAATTTAATGACTACTTGAAAATTATTTGTTAGGAATTTTAAAGGTTCTACTTCAATGACATCAAGATGATCAAATTTGATTTCTGCTTTGTTCAGTTACAATATTATATTTATTAGAAAATATATTCTGTTTAAAAATTAAAATTATTTGTTAGGAATTTTAAAGGTTCTACTTCAATGACATCAAGATGATCAAATTTGATTTCTGCTTTGTTCAGTTACAATATTATATTTATTAGAAAATATATTCTGTTTAAAAATTAAAATTATTTGTTAGGAATTTTAAAGGTTCTACTTCAGTGACACCAAGATGATCAAATTTGATTTCTGCTTTGTTCAGTTACAATATTATATTTATTAGAAAATATATTCTGTTTAAAAATTAAAATTATTTGTTAGGAATTTTAAAGGTTCTACTTCAATGACATCAAGATGATCAAATTTGATTTCTGCTTTGTTCAGTTACACTATTATATTTATTAGAAAATATATTCTGTTTAAAAATTAAAATTATTTGTTAGGAATTTTAAAGGTTCTACTTCAATGACATCAAGATGATCAAATTTGATTTCTGCTTTGTTCAGTTACAATATTATATTTATTAGAAAATATATTCTGTTTAAGCACAAAAGGAGTAATGAAAATGACTTCAAAGGGCTTATTTCAGCTTATAATCTGTAGCAGTGACTACCTCAGTGATCCAAAAGGTCCAGAGTTGAGTGTATGTTTTGCAAGGGAATGCAGAGACAGAGAATTGGTGAGCTTCAGATGGATGATGAATTGGGCAGCACTCCATGCTGATGGAAGTGGTGGTGTCACTTGTAGCCATTTTTATTGGCTGGTACCCATTAGCTGAGTGCTGGCTGGATCAGGTGCATAAAAGCATGGTATGCTTATTCAACAGTAGTTTATTTTTTGCTTCTGATGAAGAGTGGCATATTGGAGATTGTGATGAAGAAAGAAGTGTGGATTTGTTTTGCCTAGTGAACCTATAAGACTTGTACTACCTTTCCTCCATTCTTTTCCTATGTGTGCATCCAACCAATTTTTGCACATAATCTTTTCCTGTTATTCAATGTTTGTTGTCAGACAGAAATAAAAAATTAATCCAGATGCCGTGTTCATTTAATTTTCATTCAAATTGTGTGTGTATGTATATTTTAATTCAATGACAAATCTAAATTGTTAGAATATTAAAAAAAAAAAGAAATTATTTACTACTGAACAATTTTCAAAAGTCCCAATTAGATCTTATAATTATTTGAATGCTTTAAGGTTTAAAAAATTAATTATTTTTTCTTATCTCCTACCTTATTATTTTACTGCATACCCTAGTGTAGTAATTGTGATGTGTTATACTAATGTCTCATTTCAAATTCAGTCAAATTTTATGTTTATGACTGTGCTTGTGTATACATGAAATGCTTTAAGCATTAAGTTGCTCATACACAACAGCCATATGCATATAAATTACATACTTGCATGCAATGTCATATGAAAATGATATGATGGACAGAGAAGCAAATTCTTTTGTAAAATAGTTTTTTTTATGATATAGTTCACAGTGAATGTCTAATTTTTTTGTTTTGCCCAGTAATATGTAGATTATTTTAGGTATCACCCACAAAAAAGTGATACCTAATGTTTAAACTGCAATTTAAAAAAGATGAAAAGTTTTCCTAGAAGCTTTTATTTAAGTTTTAATTTCAAGCTAATAGAATAAATTTAATATTTGCAATAAGCAAAATACTTTGCTCTTTTTCAAACTTAATTTAAATTGATTGGAATTATTTTTTCTGCTTATGAGTAAAATCAGTTAAATCGTCCATATTGATAAATCTGTCAATACAACATAATTCTCTTTATTAAAAAACATTGAAAAAATAAAATATACTTTTCTGAAATGTTATTTGGGAAAAATTAGCTGGTGTAAAGTTTAATTATTCTAGATTGAAACAATTATTTCTTTTTATTTAAGATATCACTAAAAACATTTTTTAACATAGAGGTGTGTAGTTTTATGAAGTGTTGATGCATTTATTGACAGCCTGATTTGGGGGAAATTTATCTAAAGAGGAGATAATGAACTTAAAATTACATGATAAATACAATGCAAATGTCATTTTTCTATGTTTTGAACTAGTGAGAAATCTTAATTTAAAATACCTAGAAATCTTAAAAATTTAAAATATTTTAAACATCCTGATATTTTCATATACTTACAAAGATGCTTGTTGAGGAAATGTTAGAAAATTACCAATAAATTTAAAATTTACTATAGTTACTGCTATTAGTTACTAATAAAGTCATGTATGGACATTCATATTTACAAAAAATGCACACACAAAATAAATTCAAAATTATTTTGAAAATATTGAAGTTTATTGAATTGTAGCATACCTTTGCATTTGTGATTAGTAACTGCAGATTTAATTTAGTAACAATATCACTTGACTGATTAATATAAAATTTTAAAAGATTTAAAAGTTTATAAATTAATCTAATTAAAATCTTTTAAAAATGAAAATTCTTGCAAAATTTTATTATTCATCAAAAACTTTTTCTATAATATATTTTATTCATAAATGCAATTAAAAGCTTTTCTAATTAAATAATGTCTTAGTTTTACTGAATTTTTTTATTTATTATTCAGAGCAGATTTTCTGTAACTGGTGGTTCTGTTTGGCCCAAATCATTTGATGATTTATATTTTCTAAGGATTTGACCTTATAACTAATATAAAATTTAAGTGCTACAGAAAAAATTCTTGAAATTTCATAAATATAAATGAGGGGTGTAGGGAATTATAGATGTAAATAAAAAAAAAATAAAAATATATATAT
Organism: Acanthosepion lycidas; assembly: GCA_963932145.1. Taxonomy (NCBI): domain Eukaryota; kingdom Metazoa; phylum Mollusca; class Cephalopoda; order Sepiida; family Sepiidae; genus Acanthosepion; species Acanthosepion lycidas. The sequence goes on from OZ010616.1 coordinate 29,313,372, forward strand.
ATATATATATATATATATATATATATATATATATATATATATATATATATATATATATATATATTTACCAAGAGTCTTTAAAAATTAAATATTTAAAAAATAATAAAACAAATTCATTTGTGAATATGCCCAGAAAAATTCATTGAAAGCTGACTATTATATGATTTTTGCAAGAATTTCCAAATCATTCTCTTTTTCACCATAAAAAATGCTTAAATTTCCTGTACTAATTTATGGCCTCATGTTGATATCAGAAAAATAAGATTTTTAACCAAAATGACTATGTTTCTAAAATGGGTAAAAAAAAAAAAAAAAATACATAAAAAACCCTTTGGTCTTTTAACTTATTAATAACAGAAATGTTTTTGTGAAAAAAATTTGTTTTTATTATTTTGTTTTTATTATGTTTTGTGCTTTTTTTTCATATTATCTTTTAGTGAATTTTTGGAGGTACCTACATTATTCACCTGCAGACCGTTGTCCTCATCATTTTTTTCTTATCACATTTTGTTTGCATGTAAATTATGTAAATAATGATGTCCTCATCCCTTGTTCTGAAATAAACTATTATATATTGTAATATATTCATGTCTGATCCATTATTGTTTCTTTGTGTCTAGTTATTTTATAGAAGACTGTTACCTCTTAATACTAATCTTTTATATTTTTTTATATAAACTTTTGTCTGTATGTCCCCACATTACATCAGTAGAATAAAACAAACAAACTGTAATGTTAATAAAAGAAAGTCTATTTACCCACTCTCCCCAGTAAGGTAGGATGTGACATAAGATTGTTTTTATGTGGGGAGTGCTATACACTATAAGCTGACCAGTCCCCATGATCACTATCATACTGGCATCAATATTAAACCAACCTTGTACAAAGAGAATGGTGCTGCTATAGAGTTGGAATCCCTATTGTTGGGCATCTTCTCCCATCTAAAATAAGGAGAACTATTTATTCCACTTCCAGCTGAAAGTGCTAAAAAAGAAAAATCTGTCACCAGTCTTTTATACATATTACTGAAAAATGGCATTTATGATGAGAGTTAACGTTTAATTTGCATAATTTTTAAAAGCATATTTTAATAAATATTTCCTCTGTGTTATTTATGTTTAATTCAAATTTTAAAAATTATAATTTATAAGCAATGTTTCTGTTGATAAAGTTTTTTTTTAATTCATCATGAAATAATTTATATCTACCTTGTCAAAATTCAGTTATAAGTCAGAAAACTTATAGTGTTCATAATAATAATAAGCATTATTGGTATTTCCCATTATTACAACAGAGATGAAATATTTTCTCTGGCATTATATAAGTTAAAAAAATAATCTGTATAATTAGATTTTCTTAAAACTGTTCTGAATTATTTAAACAATTGAAAAAAGTAATAAATTTGCTGAAATAATTTTAATTTACTATTTATATAAACATTAGAAAATTATTACAATGTTTCTCTCATGCTCAGCTCTTTGTAGCTATGTTGAATGTAAGAAATTCAAGGCAATTCAGTATCATGACAAAAAGAACTTTATAAAATATATGTCTTGCCGAAAATTTTGATTATACAGGCATTGTAGAGAGTTAAGAGAATTTCAATGACAACTTACTTTTCTTGGTTCTTAAGATGTGTATTTGAATAGTATTAACAAATACTTAACAGTTAAAAAAAATTTTTGGCTACCAAGTATTTTTGCTCAAATATCCAAACTCTCCTCTCTTATTTCAAAGAAATTTAGTGGATTGAAGACTAGGTCAAGACAGATGCATACTACTCTTGAACTTCCAGACCAGGGGGTTGCAAACCTGATTCAGGGCACTAGGCATTGCTTTGTAACCCTTGCTATCTTATTAACATTTGTTATTTTTTACCTATATTTATATACATTACAAATTAAACTAAGTCTAACTGACTATTAAAGAATGAAAAAATACATTTTTGTCCAAATCTGTGAATTTGTTTTGTTCATGCTAACCCTCAATAAAAACACTATATTAAATTCACTATTTTTTTTATTGGTAATGTTGAATGTTAAAATTATTTGACTTTTTAACAAGAAAAAAACTCAAGTTGATGTTAAAAATTGCTGCAAAACATTGTTGATTTAAGACTGAATTATGATCTATTATGACATGTCTCTAATTTGTATTTAGATACATTGTATTTATTTTCAATTTTCGAGTTGCATTGTTTACCTATATTGCATATGATCCATTATTGTATATGATTAGGTTACAATAAAATGTGTATTTTATATGAATACTACTTTATGAAACTTGAGATGTAACAGGTATATCATAAATTTGTGGTCAGTAGGTCATGACATCCTTGCAACAGCATTGGGCTAGGTTTATGCTGGAAACTTTGTCAATTCATCAGTATTCAAATGTCAGGGCAAATACTTTCATATGTTTAAGTCATTATGTTGTATTTGATCTTTGATTATTACTAAACCCAAAAAAGATGTAATTATAGATTATGATTATTATATCAATAAATTGGTAACAATTTTAGCAGATGCAGACAGATTTATATAATTAGGACCAAACAAAACTCTTGACTGGATGAAATCAGTTGTGTTGAATTTTCAAAAGTGCTTATTCTTCTTCATCTATGTATTGTATCCTTTTAGGAGCTGAGAAAACTTTGTTCTCCACAGCCATCTATCCTTTGTCAGCTTTAGCAAGACTTGCAAAGCCTCCCATCCCATTCCACTATTCATTCACACTTGTTAGGTAGGTGGCCCAGTACCTTTTGCCCTCAATGTGATTGTCACATTCTTCCTTTCTCCTTCATCATTCTGTGTCCAAGAAATTTGAACTATCTCTTTTTGATTCTGTGTAGATATCCTTTTTATTTTTCATTTTCGTTAAAACTTCTATTTTGCTTATGTGCTCCATCCATGTTATTCTCAACATCCTTCTATAGAATAACATTTTAGTTAAAAATAAAGGGTTTTATTTATTTATAAGTTTTATTTATAAAGGGTTTTATTTATTCATGGATACTTATGAAACTATCATGCTCATAGTTTCTTTAAACAGTGATTGTATGATTTATCCAAAACTCAAAAAGATATTGTTCCTTTACAACCAAATTTATCAAATGTCTGTACAGCATGATTTGGCAGATTGGTTTTTAGTTGGATATGCTGTTGAAACTAGTGCTTGAACAGAGACTCTTAACTGTGTCAAAGATGCTTTCACCTTTGTCATTTTCATGCAGAAATTTATTTCTGTCCTGATGGTTAAAAATATATTATTTTCAATTAATTTATATTGAGCACTAGCAGCATGGCCCGGTGTTGCCCATGCTTGATTAAAAAATCTTACGACTCATACAGCAATTGCTATCACTTGACTTAAAATATTTTTGCCCTTCCTTGCCTTTAAAAGAGTGCCTTTTGCCGTGCTGATGTTGCTACAAGCCTTACTTCTTGCCTATCTCACACTGCAAATTTTTTTAAGCTCTATACTAAACATTAAATCTGTTACACAAAAAGAACTAGACAAAATGAACACAAAATGATCGGCTTTAAAAAAGGACTCGTAACTGGAAAAACTGAATGAAAAAAGAATGTTAGCAACAAATACTTTTTCACTCCCAACCTAGTTCTGTGGAATCAGAATCAATGTTGAGTTTAAACAAGCAAATGAGCCAATTGGAGTAAAGTGCCATGCAGATTTAAATTTTTCCTACTTGTGACGAATGTAGCTATCAATTTTTTGCATGCTAGCATGCTAGTTAACATTTGTATCAGTCAGCTGTTAGCTCTCATGCTGGCCAATAGAATTTTCCTGCATATTCGTGGCAGCCAGCTATAGGCTCTCACTCTGGCCAGTAGAAAATGGCTGAAAACTACATGAAAAGTGCCATAGAAGCATGAAAATATGATTATTTCCACTATCAATTGGAGTTGGGAAATGCAAAGTTGGTCTTGGCCTTCCCACTAACTTGGAGCAAATCTGTTGAAAATTGTGCACACACATCCTGCCTTTTATAGATAGAGATTTCTAAATAATGTTGCCAAATTATTTCATTTGTTAATTAATTCTTTAATATTTTCATTTTTTAATTCTGTTATGGAGTGGTTTCACAGTGGAGGCTTGTATTTGTACTAAGTCGGTCCTAAAATAGGATCGATGTACAAAACATTAGGAACTTGATATAATAGGTAATGACGCAGAGAAATCTAGTAGTGGTCGCTGATACTTTAGTATCCGACTCACAGTTGTCCGGCATTGACTGACTGACCGACTCACTGAGCGACTCCCTCGTTACTCTTACTACTCCTACTTATTATAGGTGGGAGAATCTATTAATTATAGAATAGGTGTGTTCCACTATAACAAATTTATTTGTGGTTGCCTTTTTCTTATGATTTTGCACCCTGTCCTACATTAAGAAAAAAAGATTTTCTCTTAATCTGTGACTTTTAGATTGTTATCAGCTTAGGCCATATCACATTGAAATACTGGTTCTCATCCGGTTACCAAAGTTATATTAGATGGGTGACCACTTGGAAATATCAGGTGCTGTAAGCTTGGATGATGGTGTAATGCAGTGGTCTCTAACCTTTTTTATACCATGGACTGGTTTTATGTTGGACAATCTTTCTGTGGAATTATTCAGTAACATTTGCTTTTGGATCATTGAACTAAAATTCTTTAAAATCTGAAAATTAGTTGCTGTTAAAAATTAGTTAAAAATCATTAAAAATAAATAAAAATATATACATTAATTGTAAAATGTACTTCCAGTTATGATAGATAGTAAAGGTAGACCTAAAATATATATTAATTATAAAAATATACATTAATTAAAAAAATATACATTAATTATAAAAATATACATTAATTATAAAATGTATTTACAGTTATGATAGATATCATTGTGTAAATGAATATTTAAATGAATCTTTTTTAAATTAAAGTTCAATATTCAATTTATTTATTATATAAATTTAAATGATTTAATTATTGCTTTATAGCTTGGTAGCAAATGATCCATGGACTGATATCCATCCACGGTCTGGTGATTGGGTACCTCTGGTGTAATGGATAATGGCTCAGAATTGGAAATAAGAGAACCATCTCTTTTCTCTCAGCTATGGGTTAAATATTAAGATTTGTATCAGTTAATCATTATTATCTCCAAAAACTTCTTACAATCTAAAAATATTTTCTGGATTTAAATAACCCACAAAAGGTTAACAGACTGTTAAAAAGCAAATGAATTAATCAATTTAGGTTGTTATCATACAACTTATATACAAATTATATTTCATTCTTGATTAAAATAAATAATATTTGCAATTAATTTAATTACATTTATTATTTATGTTCACTAAAATCCATAAATGTATAAGAATACTATGAATAAATGATAACCCAGAACTAAAATATATACTATAGTGGGTTTTTAAATTAAATTGTTTAAAATAAACTTTGGTTAAATGCATAGGAAACATAATGAAGTCATGATTAATTCCACAGACTGAGAAATCAGAGAAAAGTGTGTTTGAATTTCAGTTGTCTGTTATATTCAGTTATGTTCAAATATCCTCGAAAAAGGTGTCAATCCATCCCTTCCCTCACAGTAAATAGCAGGACAGTCTAGGTCCTAAAGCCTTGGTTGATAACCAGTCTAGGAGAAGGACAACTCTTATTTCAAAACCTTCAGCTATGAGTTAAACAGCCTTACCAATTCACAATTGGCCAAGTGTGATGAGTATGGCTACACTCCCTGAAGATATGGTCAGTCAGAGAGGTGTTCCTCCCACAGGAGTGAGAAGGCCCTGGAATTAGACTTGGAATGCTTGTTTTTTTTTTACAGTGAGGTTCATCCTGTACAAGGCCTCGGAGCCACTCAAGGTAGAAGGTTACAGATTAAGAGACACATTTTATGCGGTGATGTAATGAATATGCATAAACCTGGGTTCCCCCTCACAGTAATATGATTGGCTGGTGTCAGCCATAAATACAGAATGATGTGGAGGTACATGGAGGACACCTATTGAGGACGCCTATTGTCTTTGCTTATTGCCTACGCCTATTGCCTACCTTTATGATGAGGACCAGTCCATTACGGTTACCTGCTAGATTGTTCTTCTCGGTTACAATAGTCCAAAACCACTTTGCTACTTCGAACAAATATATCCCTTTCCGGGACATATCATGTGGATAGGTAAGGAAGATATGAGCAGCTTAAGATCATGCAATGTATATGAATTATTCAATACAGGACTGGTAATACTGTCATATAAAATTTTATGAAAATGTAAGTGTTTTTGGATGAATGAATAAATATCCAGCAGCTATTTTGCTGAGATTGCTTTTTGCAATGGTTAATGTTTTTATAAACTGTGATAAAATCCCTGATGGTTAGTCATACCATTTTATTATCCTCATCAATACAACTGACAAGGTATGAAAAATTCATCGTTAAAAATTGATTTTTTTCCTTGGACTTTTTTCTCAGTTAGATGTCTTTAACGCCAACCAACACTAATTAAATTTTGTTGTACAGTGGAACCTCCACTTATGAAAAACTCACAAAAATTTGTCAGAAAATTCGTTTCCACTTACAAATTAATTTTGACTTATGAAATTAAGAATGGGCTTCCTGCCACTTCATTTCAAACTAGATAATTGGTATAAATATACTGTAAATACTTTTTAATCTTATCTAAATATACTGTATTTTATATTTTTATGTTTTATATATTATATTATTATATATTTTATATATAGTAATATAATATTGTATTAGGTTGGTGCAAAAATAATGACGTAATAATGTCGTTTTTTGACGTATTTTTTAACGTCAAAAAACGACATTATTACGTCATTATTTTTGCACCAACCTAATAGTATTATACAGTATTATAATGCTTTTTTATACTGTATTTTTATACTGTACTCCACTCTAATAAATATTTGCAGATATATTTTATTCTTATATTTTTATATTTTATATACAGTGTACATTATTATATTATAATAAATTTCATATACAGTACTGTATTTTTATACAGTTCCATCACGCTAGATGTAGTGTGATGTTATGAGCGTTTCATCATCCCACTCAGTCCTCTTTGTTACCTTGTAGAATAAATATTTGTAGTGAATCAAATATTTGACATTATATTAATGTAAGTGTGCAAAAATTTATGTACAGCAATGCATACAGTACAGTACATTATTGAACAGTACAGTAACATGTAAATTTTATCAAAATTTATTGAATTAAAAGTAGGTAAAATGTAACAATGCTGAGTTTGTTTCGTTTAATCTCTGTGTAATGTAATGTGTTTTAGTCTAATATACAGTATATAATCATTGAATTTTAAAGTGATATCAATACAATACAGTAGAAAAATGTAAAAAATTTATAAAGTTTAATTAGTGTAAAATAAAATCTATAAAATGCAGGTAAACAACATACTAAAATGAACTATGCATCTAGTTCAGGTTGATTTGTGCAGCACATTTCATCACTTGATTTCATGCAATTTATTTGCTTATATTTTTCCATACAGCTACTGTACAGTTTAATGTGTTGCCGTAAATATTACTGTACATGTACATTAAATTTTAAAATTCATTGTGTAATTTTTTGATCATTTTTGTAGCCTACAATGTCACCAAAGAAGCTGGTTGCTATTAAAAAGAGGAAAAAACATCAGTGCAAATGATCATTCAGGATCATGATGATACCCGTCTTTCTGAGCTTGCCAATCTATACAGACGTTCAGCATCAACAATTTGCATTATCCTAAAGAACAAGATAGAAATAAAAAAAACCTTGATGTAGTTAATTACCAAGCATCATCCAAAAGCCCTAGAAGATGTTGAGAAGCTGTTGTTGGTATGGATGAATGAGAGAGGCAGGTACAAGGTGATTCTGCATCTGCAGATATTACATGTGCAAAAGCAAGGGCAGTGGACGTAGATCTTATCAGAAAAATACCATGCACGTCTTTTGAAGATGAAAATGCATTTAAGGCAATCCAAGGATGGTTTGAAAAATTTAAAAAGAGAAGTGTCATCCACAGTGTAGTGAGACATGGAGAGACTGAGAGCTCTGATAAAGAGGTGTTTTGAAGTGACCGAAGATACAAACCTTACCCTATGAGAATTTTGGAAGGATAATTTCAATATCCTAAATTGTGTAAATCTCATTGATAAAGCTTGGGAAGGAGTCACAGTGACATATTTATTTATATTATTTGTATATAATCTTTAAAAAGTATGTTAATTTTGCATAAGATACAATTTTTATTGATTTTTATATCAATATATTTTGGGCATGGAATGAATGAATTTAATTTCTATTATTTTAAATTGTTTCAACTTACAAAATTTCTAGTTACAAATCCACTCCTGGAATGGATTAAATTTGTTGGTCTAGGTTTCACTGAATAGGGAAATGAATTTGTCTAAGGTGTTTAATAAGATGTAGTATTGGTGAGTTGATATAAATGTTAACCAAAATCTTTCTTGAAATCAACATATGTAATTTATTTTGTAACATAGTCTTCCAGTTATATATATTTCTTTTCAAATAAAATAATACCATTGCAGAATATAGGATGGTGACAATTTTTCTGTCCTTTTATGAAAGTCATTTGTTGTAATAGACTGCTTTTTGAAGTATTTGGAACAATGATGAATTTTCATAATTATTTTATAAGTATAAGTGTCCTTTTATTAATTTCTTTAAAAATTAATTTTTCAGTCCATGGATTTTCTTCAGGACGTGGGTGATCATAGTTCTCCACAACTTCCTATCCATTGTAGCCCTTAGTAAAGTTTATCTTTTGCTATATCTTCTAATCTATGTTCGGCCAACCATTTACACAAGCTTGATAGATAATATATCTGAGGACAATTAATTAGGGACAGGACCATGAATGTAAAACATACTTTTATGTATGTATGTATGTGCATGTTGCACGTATGTATTAGTATATTTGTTCAAATTTACATGGGAAATGGTTCCATGCTGACTTTATACCATTTTGACCCTTAAATACCAAGTACTAGAATAACATTAGATGTGAAAATCTCAGTCCTAATTATCATGAAGTCAATTTTTTATATTTTTTACGGGTTTACTTCTTTTTCCCCCATTCCAAATTTGTCTAGTGTTCCATTTATCAGGGATACGACAAGGAAGCAGTACGTAAACAGTTTGGATTCAAGATTGAAAAAAAGGTAATAGGGGAAGAATGTGTATTTACCAAGATGGATAAAACAAAATACTGCATAAAAAAAAAACAAAGCGTTGATGAATACTGGGTTTTCAGAGGTATAGAAAGAGAAACAAAGAAGTGTTTATTTTTATTTTTTTTTGGTGGCAGTGTGTGTGTCAAAGATTGCATGATTGCAATATCCTAAATTGACAAGGCACATAGAAGAACTATGTGACTCATCACTTTAGGATATTGCAATCATGTCACTCCACAACTTCCTGTATTTTTTAGTTCTTAGTAAGGTTTGTCTTTTTACTATATCTTCTAATTTCTGTTTTGCCAACCATTTACACAAGCTTGATAGATAAGTTATACACTTCCCTATGTCCCTCTTACATTCAATGTCTTGTAAGTGTCAATTTTTCTAAGCCCTCTTTCCTCTTGTGCCTTAGAAATTTCAACTTTCTCTTATTGATTCTAAGTATAAGTGTCCTTTTATTAATTTCTTTAAAAATTAATTTTTCAGTCCATGGATTTTCTTCAGGACGTGGGTGATCATAGTTCTCCACAACTTCCTATCCATTATAGCCCTTAGTAAAGTTTGTCTTTTTGCTATTTCTCCTAATCTCTGTTCTGTCAACCATTTACACAATCTCATTCTTCTTCTTTTATGTGCCGTGTCATTTCAGGGCATGGATGATCATGGCTCTCCACAATTTCCTGTCCTTTGTAGCTTTTAGTAATGTTTATCTTTTGCTATATCTTCTAATCTATGTTCCGCCAACCATTTACACAAGCTTGATAGATAAGTTATACATTGTTTTCCACTGTCCTTCTTACATTCAATGTCTTGTAAGTGTCAATTTTTCTAAGCCCTCTTTTTCCATTTATGTAGCTTAGAAATCTCAATTGTCTTTTTCTTATCTTAATTATAAGTATCATTTTGTTTCCATTTTCTCTAAATCTTCATTGTTGCTCATATGTTTGGCCTATGTTATTCTCACCATCCTTCTTTGAAACCATATTTCTATTGCTTCAAGTCTATTCTTCATTTGTGAGAAGATTGTCCAGCATTCATTGCCATATAGGAGAACTGAAGTCACACAACAGTTCAGTACTCTTTACCAATAAAATTTTCTTGTTTCTTAATACTTTGCTTAGCTTTTGGAAGGTATTTTCCAATACACCTTCATATTTTGCTATTGCACTTCCTAGACATTTTGTCATTATCCATAATTAAGAGGTCTCTGCTGAAACAGGGAGACTAGAAAGAATTTTACAAAAGCTATTTTTGGAGGAGGCACAGTGGAGTAATGGATAGCAGCTTGGATAGTAGAAGTAGCTCGAATCAAGGCATCAGAGAGTTGAGTTCAAATTCCAGTCTAATCCATTACATTCATTTACGTGCTAATACCCTTGGAGAAGGTATGTATTCTCATCTTCTCCCTGCAGCTATGGGTAAATAGCAGGATAGACCAGGTTCTGTATCCTTGGATGGCAACAGGTCTACTGCAGAAAGTAATGGCAACCTACTGTGGGAAAAAAAGTCTGCCTCATCAGTCATGTATCGAAAGATACATTATCACCTACACATGTATCACGCATGGCACATGACTGACTGAATTATTTTAAATATTTTTTTTGTTTTTTGCGGCATGGTTCACCCTGTAAAAGGCCTGAGAGGCACGAGGTAGAGGGTCAAGTTAGGGGGTAGTTTGTATGGATAGGAAAGGAAGGTAATGGTTGACCAGTGATACTTTTGTTAGAAATTTATAAATTTTTAATATCTGTCTCCATTTACAGTAATTACATCATCCAGAATGTTGTCCTTATCTTCATTGCCATATTTATGATTTTTCAGCCACTGTACACACCAGGTTCCTTCAGGTGATATACACTGGAATTTTGAATTGATTGTTCTAATTTCCCAAGGACACATGACTCAGTGGATAAAAGCGTTTGTTGAGTAATCCAAAGTGTGACTTTACCCAAAGAGTTGTGAGATCAATACCAAAACGACAGTAGAGAAAACAAAAAAAAAGTTGAGTTATTAAAGGGAATTAACTAAAACTGAGATATCCAGAAAAGGCATGTGGAACTAGAACAACCTATCCCATGGAATGAATAAAGGGTTCAGTTCGAAATTCCAATATATATCACCTGAAGAAGGACGGTGTATACAATGGTTGAAACGTTATGAATATGGCAATAAAGATGAGGACAACAGTCCAAATGATGCATAAATAGTTATAAAATCTTTCTCTTAAAACAAATTTTCAGGCAAATAAGTTTCTCAAGTCTGTTATTCTTTCCAATATTGATGAGGGTTTCCATCCTAACCTTTTATTTGAAGTGGCGTGGAATGTCAACATCTTGATTATCTCTTTATTCTGTCCATTTTAATTGTTGAAGCTGTTGAAAGTTCTCAAGTGGTGTGGTTTCAATTATTTATTAAAGTCCTTTGTTTGTGATTCAGTAGCACCAAGCCCCAAGGTTCAAAGAAAGATGGTCCTCATTAAAACCTACAAGTTTCATCCACTCAATGCTATTTTTAACCATTGGTCCGATAAAGTGTTTGTACATAGCTAATAGTTTAGATATTTCTGAATGTATTTAGTGCCATGAACTACATTTATATGATAGTCTCAATCTGATACAGCTATTTATGTCATAATAGTTCTTTAGTGGCTGATACAAAATGTGGGATGTCAACCTTACATCCAGGTGTGTTTTTTTGAGACACCATCTCTAGAAAGACTGCCACCCAAAGCTAGATTCCCAAAATGAATTCAGCATCTGCAAAGCTCTTGTATGTGATGGGTGTAACAAACTTCATAAGATTTGGCTCTCAAACCTTCCATCCTCCTTAAAAGTTCAAACCTTTTGAACATTGATTGAACCAGTCCTACTATATAAATCAGAAATTTGGACATTATCTGTTCATCTTGAGAGATGACTGGATATAACATATACAAATCTACTTAGAAAACTCCAGAACATCAGCTGGATATCCAATGCAACATAACGCAATTTAAGGAGCACTGATACCAATCTCTCTTAGACTTAAACAAAAATGATTACAATCACTGCTACCAAGCAGACAAGGAAATCATCTCATCCTTACTCCCAATGGAAACCTTCTGGAGGTGTCTTATTAAAATTGACTTCCCCAGACACCACAGATCATGACTCAGTATTGGACATTGGGGATCTAGGGACAGAAATGTAGGACCTAACAGTGTGAAAGGAGATTGTCAATGGAGTTCTGACCAACCATAGGGAGGCCAAAGGATGATTATGATGAAAGATATTTAAGAACATGATACATGTTTTTAGGTTAATTTTTTGGTTCTCTAGCAACTTGTGGTTTTAGGCAAAACTACCTCTAGTGAGACTCAATTTCCTTATCTCTTATACATCTTCCATGTGGCATGTTCCTTCTGGACATAGGCAATTATGGCTCTCCACAACTTCCTATCCCTTGTGGTTCTTAGCAGCTTTTCTCCCTTTACTAAAGCTCCTGACCTTGTTCTATCATCCACTCACAAGCTCATCAAGTAGCTTGCTGCTACTATGCTAAATCTTTTGTAACTGATCTATACACTGAGGTAATTGAAGTGTTTGGTATTTACTAATTCCATATTCTGAATTTTTATGTTGGTAAGTGATATTACAGCTTTCATTCCAGTTCTAAATCAAATCTGATATTAAATAACCATCATCTTGAATCATACATCTATTGTGCAGTGTGCCTGGCAAATAGACAACTACTCTGAAATTTTATTCAACATTGGCTATGAAGTATTTTTAGTGATGATTAAAATAGTTCAAATAGTTCAAATGCTTAATGAAGGAAAAATGACACTGGAAATTGCAAGAGAAGATTGTATAGTTGTTTTGTCTTGAACGTAGTTGTATCTTGTGCATGTGCTGTCAATTAGAAGATTACTCTTACTTGATTAATGAAAAAAATATTTGAAGATAGAACTGAAGATGCACTGACAATATAGTGCAGCATTGAGTTATATGTTTCAATACCATACCCCTAACTGCTTATGAATATGCACTAAAAAACATTACTCACTTACATCTGATGTATCTTACCAAATTAATTAATTGTGCTGAAAATAAAATTTTGTTGTCTCTTATTACAATCATTAAATACTTGGCTAAAATAATTGGTGTGGAGCATCTTGCATGTTTCCTCAGATTTGATTATTTTGAAAATCTTTGGAGCATCATCAAATAGGGCATTCATAACTGCAACTAGCAATTTTTTTATCTATGAAAGAACTGTTGGGAGAAATATTAACTGCATATAAGCCCACAACTCTTGAAGAAATTCTAAATTTTTCTTCTCTGATGGACATTAAATTACTTAAAATTCTAAAAAGAAATAATATCAGCAAATAATATTGACTTAGTGACATTGGCATAATATCCTATATGTTTGGTTATGTGGTTGTATGTTCATGGTTCTATCACAAACTTCTTTGTGAAACTGTTGATTATTATAAGTGGTTTGGAAAAATATTTAGTTATCATTGCTATTGCTTGGAAATGGACCAAATCAGTTGCATGATGATATTCACTTCCACTGCTTTCTTGAGACCAGTATCTTAAAGTTGCACTGTCTCTGACCTGCTGAAAATCAAATTAGATATCTTTTCGCTTTGAGAAAGGCTTCTTCTCATGGTGTTAAACAGAAAATGCATGCAATCTGGATTGGCTACTTTTATTGCTCATGGGGAAATTATATGTATGTATGTATTTTAAGATATTTTTATGTTTATACATTCTTTTTATAGATAAAAATATTTAAGTAAATTCTCTGTTTATAATAAACAGTATTAAACAACATTTACCGGCCTGAATATCCGAGAAATTTTCATAGAAAATATTCGTCTTCCGACAGAAATCGAACCTGTATCCTATACGGAACCGTCATATAGCCTGACGTGCCTTAAGCAATTAAGCCACAGAGGATCATTTGTTTAGCAAGGTCGATTTTACTGCATTTAAACTTCAATCTTCGATGAATTTCTGTCGTACATTCATATCTGCTCATGGTGTATCAAGATGTAAACAAATGACGTCACACTTTCTATGAAAGTATCTCAGACATTTAGGCCAGTAAATGTTATTAATACTGTTTATTATAAACAGAGCATTTACTTAAATATTTGATATCTATAAAAAGAAATGTATGAACATAAAAATGTCTTAAAATAATTGTCGGACTTTGTCCATTTCATAATATATATGTATATATATCTAAAGAGATAGAGAGATAGATAGATAGCTAGAGAGAGAGAGATGAGAGAGAGGCGGAGAGAGAGAGAGAGAGACTTTTGATATTCTTTTACTCTCTTCTAGTTTGTGCCTGTCTTTATTACAAAATGAAAATTGTCACTGAAAAGATTTTCTACATTTTATAAGGAAATTCCTGGGCATTTCCCTAATTGAGAATTTATTATGTCCAGTAATTCACAGTCAAATAAAAATGCATTCAAGCCTGCTATGTCTATTTTGATAAACAAAACTAGTTTCAATCCACTATCAATATGATACTTAAATGTAACTGTCTGTTGACCCCTATCAAATCACTCAAGCCCATTTCATTCTGATACCTAAGATAATCTTTTTCTACTCTCTACCATTTGTTTATTTTTCTTCTAATAAGGATGTTGCTGATTCTTCTGAACTCTAAGGTATCAGATATTTATATATATTTATATATCATATTTTAGAAGTGGAATATATATCAAATAGTATTTAGCAGACATTAAGTGAATTACAAGATTTTTTTTCTAACTAGTTTTTTCATTCCTAACAATAATTCTATGTATTTATTTTCCTTTTATATAATGTTACAATTTTCAAATGAAATATTTAACCAAATTTATCATATGTCATTTCTTTAAATAAGGTATTTCAATCATATTTTTATTCTCATCACTTCAAATCAAATTCCTTTGAGATAAGTTAAATGATTTAATTAATATTTTATATATTTCAGGACAAATAAAATATTGTTTTATGATATTTTCTAATATTCTGTATAAATGTGAGGTTTATGATTGAAAAAATGACTCTAAGACCATTTGTTTATAATTAACATTTTAGTTATTTGGATATAATCTTATAATTAAATTTCCCAGGATAATTCCAAAAATGAGACAAATTGGTTTAAAACTGACAACTGGAAAAAAAATTCTTAGTTCTTCTGACTTTATTAAGGCAAGCAATGAAAGCAAAATTTTTAGTAGCCATAATGATATCAACATTTCCCTTTCATTGTTTGACTTGATAATGTCAGAAGATGAAACATGTTGGCAAGAACTAAGAATTTTTTCCAGTTGCCATTCTTAAACCATATAATCTTTTATATATTGAGTGTGAATAGCTCAAACTGTCAATACTAGATTGGTGGCAAAGTTTCATCATTTTACAGTTTGGAAAGCTCTTCTCAGTCAATTTTGATCTTCAAAAATTTAAATGCAATGCCAATCGTTATCTTCTCTCTTCTTAATTCTTTTATTGTTCTCTCTGCTTAAAATCTTTTCTCATTCTCACATACTCAGTAACCTTAGTGGCATTATTGCCTTGCTTGGGGTGAAATGATTATATATTACTAATATAGCATTTTGGGCTCTTATAGAAATACAGGTATTTTTATATGCCAAAATTATATTAGTGCTGTAAAATACTATTCAGTTCAACCATAGTAATTGAAAACTGATTTTTTATAGTTACCAATGTACACATTAACCACTCTACTTAAGGGATTCCTGTGTAGCCTTTTGGGTTGTTAAATAAACTAAAAGTGTCCTTGTCATAGAACCAATCACCAGGTGCTTAAATTACGTCAATTCCATATTTTACCTGTATTTGTACATTTTTTTTTTGTTTAAAAAAAATGCTATATAATTATTACTCAAATATTCAGCATTTTAACTATATTTTAGGAACATTATCAAGATTGGAACACAAGGAAATTCTTTTTTTACAATTTTAAAATTTTCTATTGATATATACCTATCTATATCTTATGATATAATAATTAATGATGGCCAGAAATATAGTTAAAAGCACTAGATGTAAAATACTTAGGTTATATTTACATACAATGGACCCAGAAATAAACTCTTGAATATAGGAAAATTAATTTTTTTTAAATTTCTTATTTATAGTTTTTAAAAAAGAATTGTTGCCTAAATACACATACATCATATCAACTAAAAAAAATTTAATCAAAAACAGAATTGACAAAGTCTGTTTAAAGTTTTATTGTATTTTCCCCAAGAAAGTATTGAGTATTGTGCTTGAAATACTGTCCAACATTCATATTGTCTTATTGTTCCACTTGCTGAAATACACAAATGGCCAAAATATAACTATCAACATAATAAAAAAATTAGTGGCTAATACCAAAATACTCTTTCTTTTTCTTTTTAAGTGCCATGTCCTTTCAGGATGTAAGCGATCATGGCTCTCTATCTCCCTCTATCACATGCTGCTCTCAACAAGTTCCTTCCCTCTGCTTCTTTTCCCAGACCCCGTTCTGTCATCTACTTGCTTAAGTTTGCCAGGTATGTCATGCATTGTTTTTCCTTGTCTCTCTTTCTCTATATTCAACCCCTGAGTATCAAATTCTCCAGGCTCTCCTTCCTCATTATGTCGCAGAAACTTCAGCTGCCTCTTCCTGATATTAAGTACAAGCCTCCTCATTGATTGCAACCTCTCTAAGATCTCATCGTTGCTCACATGCTCAGTGCATGATATCCTTGGCACCCTTGTGTATAAACACATCTCTGTCACCTTGAGTCTCATCTTCATTTCTGAGCAAATTGTCCAATCAATAAAAGGAAAGACTCAAAACCCTAGAAGCTGTTATCAACAAATAGCCTGCATTAAATAAAATATTCACCACAAAAGACAATAATTTTGAAGTGTGTATCATGTATTTAATGTGTGCATTTTACATATATATATATATATATGTATGTATGTATATATATATATATATATATACTTTTTTTTAACATACAACGTGTGTTAACATGTGCGATACCCTGTCTTCATCAGCCGCCGACCAGGGGTGATATCACAGTTTCGGTGGCTATGGTGGGACCGCCACCCCTGGCACCACCAGCAGCGTTTGCCACCAGGCAGGGTATGAAGATAAGCTAATTAATCGTTTCTTTAAGTAAAATCTATCTGCAATGAATTAAATTGAATATATATATATATATATATATATATATATATATATATATATATATATATATATATATATATATCTGTGTGTGTTTGCAAAGATATCTGAGAATATATCTCTAAAAGGAAAGGTCAATATGAATAAAGACAAAAGGAAGACTTATTGTAGCCTACATATTTTGTCCTCAGAAGATAAATTGTATCAGCTAAGATAAGTTTTCCTTTTGTTATATATATATATATATACTATATAAATTTGCCTTCTTTTTAGTGTGGCCTTAATCCCAATGACATCGGCATAGACTCTTTCAAACTTCCAACATTCTATAGAATACCAGGATAGAGACTAAAAATTCTGCCTGCCACACAGACACAACACTGGTTCTTGAAAATGTACTTCAATGAAACAATAACAATATGAAGTAAAGACAGTTTATCTACAATTTCAAGTACCTTATCTGGAAATTGTAAAAAAAAAAATACAAAAATATTAAACAAACTTATCTTGCTGGTTCTTTTTAATCATACCTGTTTGCATGAATACTTGCTGCCCTAACACACACACACACACATACATATATATATATACATATATATACATATATATATACAGTGTAACCCGGATATAAGAGAGTTGTAGGGACCGGATAAGTCTCTTATATCTGGGTTTCTCATATCTGGGTTTGGTCTATTATATATACATTAACACAGGCTCTAATTTGGGACTAGAGAAAATCTCTCTTATATCCGGGTTTCTTTTATATACGGGTCTCTTATATCCGGGTTACACTGTATATATATATATATATATATATATATATATATATATCAGAGCTTGGTACTTTAATTCAATTTAATTCATATAATTATATTGAAGTTTTTGGCTCTTGTTTTGAAGCATGAGAACTCTTATGTAGCGATGGAATCATATTTTTAAATAAATAATTATATTTATGCTCTACTTTTGTATCGAGCACTATTTTTTAAAAATAATAACAAAAATATGAAAGAACTTTGGATTATTTACCTAATGAGTTCTTTCCTATTTTCTATATATCTTTACACACACACACACATATATATATATTAGAATTATGCATTTTACCAGTTTGTGACTGAAAGGGATATCTCTGAGGAGGATATAAATGCAGGGAGAGGTCAATGTAGACTACAGAGTATTATAATGATAATGAGAAAACAGAGACCTTAATTATACATTTCATTTATAATTTTTATCTCCTGTGCACTGAGATGTTCATCTTATCAGAACAGAACCTGGGTCATGTTTTTGTTCTGATGAGATGAACATCTCAGTGCACAGGAGATAAAAATTATAAATGAAATGTATAATTAAAGTCTCCATCTTATTATCATATATATATATATATGTGTGTGTGTGTGTGTGTGTGTGTATTAAGGTATGTTTTTTATGTTAAGGCATGTTTTTCATGCTTTCATACTTGTGGATAAGTTTTTTGATGTCAAAAACTTATCTGCAAGCATGAAAGGATCTTACTGAAAAGAAGTAGACAGAAGATGTATAAACTATACAACAAAACATACCTTAAGGAAAACATGCTGCTGAAATATATGCCTATATATATATATATATATATATATATATATATATATATATATATATATATATATATATGTGTGTGTGTGTGTACATGTGTATATATGTATATGAAGAAATATAGTTTTAAGCTGCACTATATTTATTGGATAAAGTGCTCAATATCAGAGATAGCATATGTAAATATAAATAAATATAAAAGTGACCATTGAAGTCAACACTCAGAAGTGACAGCTGTTTCATGCTACATGCAATTGTCAGACCACCCGATTGTGTTTGTCATCTCTGAGTGTTGACTTCAATGTTCACTTTTATATATATATATATATATATATATATATATATATATATATATATATATATGTATATATATATATATATATATATATATACTTTATAAATTCAATATATGGCAAGAATGATATTTGCCAAAAAATATGACTAAATAAAGAATGATCAATACACTTTTCAAAAACAAAAAAATGTTGGGTATTTTAAGACATAAAATACTGGAAACACCTCCCTTTATGCTACCATAGTTTTTACCAATAGAAATAGCATAAAGATCAGTGTTTCTTTTATTTTATATCATATAATGTAATTATTATCTGCCATGAATAACAATATATATATTTGCATACTCTAGAAAATAATCGAGCAGGCAAAACTAGATAGATCAAATAATAATGAAATCAAAATAAACTATGCATACACATGTCTATATTTCTGAAATAATTTTAATCTACATGAAATAATAATAATAATAATAATAATAATAATGATGATGTCACCTCATTTTGAGGAGGGCACAAGCAATTATACAAAAAAATTGACAATTGTGGCAGGATTATTTAATTACTTTTGTCAACGAAAAAGAACAAATCAAAATAAAAAAAAAATCAGAATAAATTAAACAATAAATCAAAGAACAAATAAAAAGAAAAAAACTTATAGAAATACAAATTATTAATAAAGCACGAATATTTCTGCATTTCAACTTCAAAAATGTAGAATACCAGGAAGCTTTACAGAAATTTTTTTTTGTTTTGTTTCATTTACTTTCATTTTTTCCTTTTATTTATTTTTCTATACAAAAAACAAAAAAAAAAAACAAAAAAAACAAACTGTAAATTGAAATGAAATTGAAAACCCAAAAATATACTAATAAAACAACACTTGCTACAATAATGAATAATTATTTTGCAGTCTCGGCATGATAAAATGATAATGCACAAATTAAAATGTAATAATAATTATAATTTCAGTACATAATTTTTATCTGGAAAAAAACAAAATAAAACAAAACAAAACAAAAAAAAAAGCAATAAAACTAATTTTGTTGAATCAGTTATTTTAGTTGACTGAAGGTAAAAATGATATTTTGCATTAGAGAGACACACACTTAGATATAGGCATACATTTCTTCAGGCCATTATATATCCAATCATTATCCATTATGTCTGTGTGTTTGCACATAAGAAAAAGATACACACATACAAATAAAAATTGTATCCATACTTATATACATACACACAAAAAAATTCAAGTTGAATATATAGTTATCCATGCATTCTTGGAAGTAACAAAACCAATACATGCATCTACATATACACACAAACACAGATACTGACCCCAAACAGTTTTATTCAAATACATCTGCATATTCATGTAAATGTTAATGATCACATCATACATAGATACATGCATGCATACACACACATGTCTAGGCAGATATGCATGTACATTTGCTCATGTGTGCATAAATATATATATATATATATATATATATATATATATATATATATATATATATATATAATAAAAAGGCTTAAACACTAATATTCCATGGTCATAATTTATTCCATTGAAATCGTAAATACGATCCAATTCATCAGACCTACAAATATATATATATATATATTATATATATATATATATATATATATATATATATATATATATATATATATATATATATACATGTATGTATACATGTGTGTGCATGTGTATTTATGTATGTATGTGAGTGAGTGAGTGATGGGATTCAAAGTGTTTGCAATGTTTTGCACAAACTTAATTAAAATTACACTGAGATACAGAATGGGGCCTTAAATTCCTTTAGCCATTTTATGGATCAAAAAATTTAGGGATACAAAAAAAAAAGAAAAAGAACCCATTCCTTATATAAACAAAAATTTGGGATATTAAAAAAGAACTGCTTCTAAAAATTTGAATCCCATCAATACATATTATATATATATATATATATATATATATATATATATATATACAGACAGACAGATGTGTGTTGGCAATGATCAGGAAGTATAAATAGTATCTTAATATATAAATACACGCTTGCAGAAATGAATACATTTTTTGACCTGAACAAATAGAATAAGTAGACTAAAAAAATATACTTATATTCCAAGGATATCTGTATATCTAAGTAAATGCATCCAGAGCATGTGTGTGTGTGCATGTGTGTTTGTCTATATATACATGTTTTCCACTGACATTTTAAAAATTATTAAAAGAATTTATATTTTTTTTATTCTATTTATTAATATCTTATTTAACGAATTCAATTTGCTTTTATTATTGTTTTTTTTATATTGTCCTAAAAATCTTTAGTCATGAACATAAATTGTGTTGTCTTGAAAATCCTTTTTGCCATAAATTGTTTTACTGAAATAATAAAAACTAAAATAATGAAGTGATTGGCGGGTGGGGAATGAATATTTATTATTAATATTTATGCTGGTATTTTTAAATGGGGACTGTATACCCCACCCACCCACTGATATTTTTTAAAAGGTTAAAAAAATTTAGATTATGTGAAGATGAGTAAATTCTCACTTCCAAGTCATGAAAAGATTTTTCTTAAAAAATTTAGAAAAGAAAAGAAAAAATTCTTTACTTTATGTAAATTGAATAAATTCTGAATTATTTTCTTTTTCATTTCATGAAAAAAAAAAGGAAAAAAAATATATACCCAAAAATAATAAAAATTTTGTGAAAAATTCACAAACACACAAAAAATATATGTAAGGCAAAATAAAATGTAGAAAATGAATTTTGCTGATGGTTTCCTTTTTTTTTTTTAAATTTATTTTTCAGTTTTAAAACATTTATTTTTTTATTTTTTTTACCATATTTTATTTTCTATATTATAGCATGTGTGACAGTGTATATGTAAGTAAACAGGTATTTCGGGAGAATATACATTCAATATCACTTTTTCTGTTGAAAGAATTGATTGGAAGGAAGGAAAACATTTTTTTTTTAAATTTCATGAGAGCAAAGCAAAACAAAAATTCATTGAACCTTTTCCAGACCCTTTTAAACTATTTAATTCTTTCAAATTTTTTTTCATTTGATTTTTACTGTTTTCAATTTTTTTTTTTTTTTTAAGAATTTTTAAAACTCATTTTGTGCTTTAACATATTCCAGGAAGTTGTCAATTCCTGTAAAAAAAAAAAAAAGGAAAAAAAAAAGAAAGAAATTAATTTTTCTGAAAAAATTTTGTTAATAATGAACAGGTCCACATTCAACATGGAATTTTTTTCTTTCCAATCTGGTTTTAATTTTTTTTTTTTATTTGATATAAAAAAAAAACCAAAAAAAAAAAAAAAAAAAAACCAACAAAACCTCCTCATGGAAATATAGCACATTATAAATATACATTTTATAATTATTAGGCTGGTAATAAGTAATACAATCATTGTTATCATTATTATTCCTGGTAAATACGACCAAAAATTAAAGCGAAGAATATATTCTTTTTTGTTTCTTTATTGTAATCATTATTGTATTGCCAAACAGGTTAAAAAAAAGATCCATATGATCTAATGGAAATCTATTGATTCTACTTTTAGAAGTAGACTTATGTTTATATAGATTTCACATGACCTTTTCTATAAAACCAGAAAGTATAGAAAGCATACAAATTTGAAAGGGCCAGTTTGAAGCCACACACACATTGAAAACTACATTCTCAGCAACATATAATGCCAATGTCACCAAGTTATATTTAATCTAAACCTTACTAAAAGCTCAAAATAATAAGCATACGTATACATATATATATCTACATGTGTATGTGTGTGTGTGTGTATATATGTACATACATGTGTGCCTGTATTTGTTTTCATTTGATAACTCAGCAAGCTCATTGGAGAGTATGGCAGGAAGGGTATTCGGCAGAAAAATATGCTCTGTAAAAAGTCCATGGATCATATTATTTATGTATATTAACATTTTTTAAAAAAGCGCCACATACAATGTCATATATACATATATATGTATATACAAGATGGAATTCTTGAAAACCAAGCTAGGTAATATGTTTGAAATTCTGCGATGAGTTATTTATACTATTTCTATGTGGACTGTTGTCCTCATCTTTGTTGATGTTGTTATCATAACGTTTTGGCTGTTGTGCCCTCCAACAGGTTTATGTCAATCTGGGTAACCTGCAGAAAATTTTGAACTGAAACCTTTATTTAATCTACAGAGATATTCTTGTTTCACTGCCCATGTCTAGGGATATCTCATCTATTTTTTATTTTTAGTACTGCTTAGTTATTGCTTCTTGCCCTGTTTCCACAGAGTCCAAGTACATTGAACTTAAAAGTACTATATCACTAAATTCATGAACCAATGTTCAAGCCACCACACTTATGTCTTGTGGGACAATCCTCTGTGGTGAACTTGGAACCTTAGTTGTAATTTGGAGTTCAATCTCTGGTCCAAGCAGTGTGTAATTAAACTGTGGAAACAAGGCAAGCAATAACTAAGAATATCCCTAGACTTGGGTAGTGGAAAGAGAACATTCTACCTGTGTAGATTAAATAAAGTGATATTGAAATTTCCTTATATGTTACTGGGATAGACATACCTGATGAAATCTTTGGGACTAACAGATGAAATGTAATAAAGAAATAGTTCACATGTAAATAGTGTAAATTTACAAGTTGGATATTTACTTTTTTTTAATTTCTTTATTTTGTTGTCAACATTTCAGTTTGTATGAGCATTATCAAAATATCTGAAAAAAATAAATAAAATAAGTAAATTAATTAATTAATTAATTAATTAACACAGTACATCAGCTACTTAAAAATGTTGTAGTTAATTTGAAAAATTTTAACAGTTAATAAAATATCCATGAACAAATCGTAAAAATTGGTACAAGAAAAAATGAAATATGGTGATTTGTAATAGGAAAATAAAATAAATTCCAACCACATCTTCTGCCACAAAAGACATAAGGAACAAAACAGAAATAATAAATATGATTCAAATTATTAAATATAACCTCATCTAATAAAATTCATATTGGTGAAACTAGTGAGTGCAAAATAACAACTCACTTTACCTACTTCCTTCAAATTTGGAGGACTGTGAAAAACGATGGAATGGAATTTGCAAGACCATGTGAAATTTTCTTTGGATCAATGAAAACCTTGCCTTTACAGAATTGAATGCTGAGCTGAGAAGAAGACAGGAAATAAACTTGTGAGAATACGTGAAATTGTTTTGGATCAATGAAAACCTTGTCTCCACAAAAATTAGCTGTTGAGCAAAGAAGAAAGAAAAGAAAATAGTGAGCCTATACAAAATTCTTTTTGATATAAAGTGAGGCAAAAAATTAAATTAATAAGAAAAGGTTGTCTGAAGTCATGTGAAATGTTTTCTTTCTTTTCACTACATCCAGCATTGAAATTTTCACCAGTGTAAAATTACTTGACATTTATATTATCAGCCTATTAACCAAACATGCAACATTTTTCTTCTAACAATCCAAGAGACTGAGTATTTCAAACTATCTCCCTTTTGTCTACTTTTCAATGTATGCAACCCAAGGTGTCCCTGACCCTAGGCCTTGAAACTAAAATCCCTAAAGATATCAAAATGTCAATTTTTGTATTAGGTTGGTGCAAAAATAATATCGTTTTTTGACGTTAAAAAATACGTCAAAAAACGATATTATTTTTGCACCAACCTAATATCTAGCAGACTATGTTACATGAAAAGATTAACCCACAGAAGAGGAAATATTTAATAATATTAGTTTTTATTTTCAAGAATATGGACATTTTTTTTTAAAGAAATAGATTTGTAGTAATTTAAAAATTTCAATGAATATGACAGGGATAACAGATATATTTTCAATTTCAGCCCTTTTTACATATATTTAATTGATTAACTCTAAATTATCCTATTAATTAATTTTATGTTCTTGTTAATATAAATTGAGTTTAATTTTTAAAACTATACTGGCAATATTCATTATTGTATAATAGCAAAATGTATTTTTTTCATCTTCTGTAAAACAAATTGTACATGTAGCAAAAATCACAATAAATTTTGTAAAGATTATCAAATTTATCGTTTCTTTGAAATTCAAATTTTTTGTAAGGTATGTTCAAACTCTGTTGATACACAATTTTGTAAAATGCTGAAATTGCTTCCTGATTGTATTATACAATTTTATATTCTGTAATCAACTGGCATAAACAAAAAAATTCATTTTTACAATATCATCTAAAAATGTTTAATTTATGGTGAATAAAGCAATTTTTGTGCGTTTACTTATGTTATGGCATTTTTGTTTTTTGTACATTTGCATTTATGGAAATAAGTCAATAATTGTAAAATGCTTCTTAATATTATATATCTGCTAATTAACTAATTACTGGATTTTAATAATAAGTTCCTTGTTAAATGTTCTCAGTAATTGTTATTTAGGTCTCTACATGTCTTCCCCAGGGTCATCTATGAATACAAAGTATTTACTCTGTCCCCCCATTAGGACGAGATGTGACACAAGGTCTATTTTTAGGTGGCAACCTGAGCGCGTACACCTGGAACAGGGACAAAAATTCCCTTCATCCCCTGCAACCGTCGATTGCACTGGCCTCAGTGCATGCACCAATCCTTCTCTTTAGTGCAATGAGAAGGTATGGCCTCAGGTAGCTGTTCCCCCAGGAGGGGCACCTCTCAGTATGATTTTCCCAGTTGCCCCCTCTGTCCTTTGACAGAGAAACGCCTGAGCACACTCTGGCCAAAGACAGAGACGCAACTGAGAGATGATAAGTAGATGCGACCTTACTCAAAAAGATTAGGGTACACAAAGTATTCTTAGATATGATCTGTATAAATACTGAGGATACATTAAATTCTTTATTTTCTCTAACATACAAAATAAAAGCCATCCTTTTAGTTTTAAAAATGCCATGGTTAAATTTATTCATAGGCCATCTAAAAGAGTTATTAAATCAGCTATGATATCAGGATTCAGACTGATTAATTAAAAAGTAGGTTTCCTAAAAGAAAGCTGAACATAGAATAGGCTGTGTCAGAGGTAGTTTTTTTCTCAAAACAGCAAGTTCTACAAAACATTAACCTGAAAAATTTAGTCTCTTTTTTAAATACCCTTTTCAGATTGAGATATTCATAATTGTATCAGGCACAGCACCAAACCCATCCTGAAATAGTTAAACTGTCTGCCACATAAAACTGTTTTCTAAAGTGAATGGTTAAAAATTCCTTTGTGTCAGTGAGAGTTTTTGTAAAGACCATTCATTTTAACATAGTAACTTCGCAACGAACTGTAGCAAATTAAAGAAACTGCATCACTTGATGACTAGCAAAAACTCAAATGGATAGCACATTTAACTCTAAGGGAAAATAATGATATAATAAAAATGTTGACATTACACACTACCCCAAGCAAAAGGTTAGGAAGGAAACTCCCATCAATATTGGAAATAATGATAACAGCTCTTAGAGTTGAGAAACCTATTTTCCTGAAAAATTGTTTTAAGAGAAAAACTTTATAAATTTAAACTGACAACAATACTGGCTGTTTGGTCAAGGATTTCCAAATTTACTCTATGGACACAGTTAATACCATTTATACCAGTTAATACCATTTATACCAGTACTCTTCCTAGCTAAGGTAATAGTTAAAGAAAACATTAAAACAGATACTTATTAAACAACTTAAAATTTTAATTAATTTTTATAATTCTATATTTTCCTTAACACTTAACTTTTCTCATCATAAATTTATTTTATGTCCACTAGAAACATTATAAATGCTATAAATTTTTCACTAATAAATAAATTTATTGAAAACTGAATTGGTCACAAAAGATTTTACAGTAAGCATCTGTGGACAATATTTGTCACCCAGTTTAGGGATTGAACTTACATCCTCCTAGTTATAGAAAACTAATGCTTTGTTGTCTTCCCTGCTGGTTCATTGCAAGTAGCTCAATATAAGATAGTTGTGTTTCTCTTGTGAGAAAAACACTTTCAGTTGCCTGGTGAATTCTTATCAGAGTAATTCAGGAGTGAACAGACTTTCTGTTGCTTCAATAATATCCCTAAGATGTTTTAACAGCAGCATTTGTTTGAAAGCATCTCAGAATTACTGAAATGATTGAAAACATTGAACCAGTAGAGCATCTGCCAGAAGTTTTCAGAATGCTACAAAATATTTCTAAACTCTGGAAAATATAAAGAATAACTCCCACTAAAGTATCAAAAATGGTACAAGGAATTACTAAATTTATTAAAATCACTGAACTGGTTATAATTAATTGAAGCATCAGAAATGCTTTAAAAGACATTAAAATATTCATAAAATTACTACACATACTGGAAGCACTGATTATTTCAATAGTTTTCACTAGGAACACTAAAAGCATAAGAAATAATTAAAAATCTATTAAGGCTCTCTCAAACACACTAAATTAGTTACAACATCTTAAAAAAATAGGCAAAACATACTGAGACAAGAACAGGATAAAATAGAAAATTAAACCAGTTGTTGACAAAGATTGTAGAAGGAAATCTAAGAAAGTCTTCAAGGAACCAGGCAGACGAGTAACAAGATTGATGCAAAAAATGTATCTTAGCATAAAATTATTACCTGAAGAACACTGAAAAATTTGAAAAGGAGTTTGTAATGAGAGTTACAAGAAAAAGATCAACAGATATTGCAACAATACCTAAAATAAAAAGCTGCAAGGACAGGCTGACACTAAAAACTCTGGCCAAGAAAGCTGAAAAATTGGCAGAAGAAAAACCTATTCCTGCAGTAGGAAGCAAGAGTATAAAAGAATTTAAAGGAATTAGAAAAGTTCAGGTAGAATGTGAACCCTAAAGAATTTAGCTAACAAATTAATGAAAAAAGTCAAGAGAAATGGTGCCTTAAAGAATACAAAGTAGATGACAGGCAGCAAACAAATCAAACTATGTTGTAGGACCTAACATCAGAGAGCAATATCATGTTATTGTGTAACAGATCCTTAAGAGTCATCTGGAGACAAGATCCAAAGAATCGCTTGGTATCTTATTGGTAACACTTGCAATAGCATGCTGTTGGCAAATTCATATTTAACTTTATAAAATCTAAATCTTCTTAAAAACTAAGTAGAAAATATCACGTTTTTTAATTTTAATTTTTTTGATACACATTCTTGTAGTTATCATAACACAAATAATATGCCTGAAATTATTTTTTTAATTATAAGTATTTGCCATTTTTTTTGGAGGGTGGGGATATACATGGTTCATTTTTCTCAAAAATTTATTTACTTTATTTTTCTATATCAAATCACCCTATTTACAAATCTTCAAAATAAAATTTAAAAATAAATTTCTAACTTGTGTGTGGTTGGCATGGTAGAAGAAAAAAGAAAAAAATTTAAACATCCAACTTTTGTGTGTGTGGTTATATATATATATATATATATATATATATATATATATATATATATATGGAAAAGTGTGTGTGTGCGCGCAAGAGAGGGTGCTGAAATGCTCTCTTTCTGGACCTACTTCCTTAAAACAATATGCTGGTGTTTAGCAATGAAAACACTGGTTTAAGAAGTGGAGCATGTTAAAAAAATTCAGCACCTGTTTCATGTATGCATAAAAGTGTTTAATTTTTAGAAACCACTTATCTTTAATTAATAAATGTTAAATTAAACCTTTCAAGTTTTTAAATTTTTTTATTTGTTTGTTTTCATAATTTCAATATTAATTTTCTTAGATTACATTTTTTCTTAAAAACTAAGAAAGATTCATATTCGTAATCTAATACATATATATGTATGTATGTATAGGAGTAAGCAATTTTCTGTACCTAAACAAGGCCACATAAAAGCATACATTGTTTTATAAGCATTTTCCAGTAAGTAGTCCGTATTCTCATTGATATGAGGAGTATTTTTGTAGTTTCATGCTTGACTTCCAAATGTCTATATATATATATATATATAACAGTATCAAGTGTTTAGTTATGAGTAGATATACGGGATTGAGTGATCAGGCAATGAAACTTCAGGGGTTCTAAAAGCAATGACAACAGTGAATGGTAATCTGGAAGGTTCTAACAGCAATAAATTAACAAATGCAAGAAGATGGCAGAGGCAGGGTGTTTGTTTTTTTCTACTGTATGGTCCCCTTCACAGTATCCAGTAAAAGAAATTATGTAAATGTGAGATATATATATATATATATATATATATATATATTTATACTCAGGTGAATAAATATTAAAAAATGTATGTGTAATTGTTGATATGTGTGTATATATATATATATATATATATATATATATATATATATATATATATATATGAAAAGATATAGTCTTAATATGTGCTATATTTATGGGATAAAGTGCTCAATATCAGAGATAGAGTATGTGTAAATATAAAAGTGAGCATAGAAGTAACACTTAGAGGCAACAGTCTGTTTCAAGCTAGACGCAATCATCAGGCCTGACGACTGTGGCTAGCATGAAACAAACTGTTGCCTCTAAGTGTTGACGTCTATGCTCACTTTTATATATATATATATATATATATTTATATATATATATATCTTTTGGTGTAAGAAAAACAATGTTCAGTGCTAAAATAACAGTGCTATTAAGTATATATTAATAAATATACATAATACTCCAGGCTGACAGCAGAATTCTGGGTTTCATGCTGAATGCAATCATCAGAATACCTGATGATTGCATTAAGCATGAAACTCCTAGCTGTTCTGTTGGCAAGGGGTGTATATATATATATATATATATATATATATATATTTTAAATAAAAACAGACCACTTTAAAGTTCCATGTAATAAATTATATCGCCACAGTCCTTTTAAAATGACTGCGGAACATCAGACATTACTTCCAAAAGTAAAGTCTGATGATTCGAAGTTCTTTAAAAGGGCTGTGGTGAAATAATTTATTACATGGAACCTTCAAGTGGTCTGTTTTTATTCAAATTATTTGCTCTGGATTTACATTGAGCTCTCTGGATTTTATCCTCCTTAGGTTTACCCATACGGATTACCTAGTTTTTCTTAAACTATATATATATATATATATATATATATATATATATATATATATATATTTGTCACTGCTCTTGTCTGTGTCTGAATGTGTGCATACTTGTATATATTTGTGTATGTATACATGTTTATATTAGTATGAGCATTTGTGTTTCTGTGTGTGTATATATATGTATGTGCGTGTTTATATTAGTGTGTGCATATAATTTCTTTGTTTTTTTTTCATGTAAAAATCAAAGGAGAATTCAAGCAGACAAAATCTCAGGGCAGGATTTCTGAATTTGATATGGGTTGATAATTGTCATAGAATCAAATGAGCATAATAAATTATATAACAGTGATGGGACGGATCTAGCAGACACACTGAGAGATAGAGAGAAACTTGATACGTTTAAAGTTTCATTGTTGAAAATTATACACCCTTCTTAATATCATAAAAAAAGTGTTTAATGAATATGAGAAGAAACTGAGGCTGGAATTAATTTATAAGTTCTTTGGGTGATATCTTAGTGATATAAAGGATATATTGTAATATTGTTTTGTATTTGTTTCAATAAACAAATTAATAATGATGTAATTTTTCATTATGGAATTTTTAATTCACTATTTCTTACATAATCTACATTTTACTATTAAAAATTACAATTCTATACTATATATATATATATATATATATATATATATATATATATTCCTAATTTGATTTTTGAAACTTGATTTTGTTAAGTCATTCTAAATATTTTACATTGAACAAACATTCTCAAAGAATTGTATTTAACCATCAATATTTGATTAAATGTATTTTTTTTAAATTACTACATTTTTTTTTAGAGATGTCTTTTCTGTTCCAAATATATAGATGAAAATAAACCTGACAATATCAGTCAAATAATGATTTTCCAGTGTTGTTCTCATCAGATAATATGATTATGACAAACATAGAAATATTAACAAAATCAAGGAAATTTGATTGTTACTCCAAAATTGATTAGCTTACATGGATGCTTTCCTTTCCATATGTATATAATGTGAGGATGATGGCAATAAACATGGGAAAAATATGAAGAAGTTGAATGCTTGTTAATCTAATATTGACTAGGTACATGTATGGTTTTCAGGTATGCTTTCATTCCTTATATATATTTAGATAACAAGGAGAAGGATGACAATAAATTTGAAAATATGGAAAATATTTATTTTATTAATTAAACATTGATTATTTGCCACCATGTCTTGAGTTATATTTATTTTCCAATTCTTTATATAAATGAAGTCCAAATTTCTATATATCATCCATTTCTTGATACTTATGACATTAAAATCTTGAAGGCTGATCTCCCAGATTTGGACATGTATTTTCAACCATTCATTACTTTAAATATTTAGTCCCATAACCCATTAAAGTAATAAGGGTAACACATGTACTGAACCCATAGTAGCAATGTTGTACCTAGAACAAGATAACCATATGGAGAGCATCCCTCTTCAAGCTGGTTTTAGTTCCAGAGTTTTCCTTCTAAACTGGTTGCCACTTCAAGTCCAGTCAGTCCTATTTAACCCATAGGCAGGGGGAAAAGATGGATTCATACCTTTCCTCAATGGTAATTGTGAGAAAGTAAATGTAATGATCTTAACTGGGATTTAAACTGTTCACATTTTTCTCTTTCCAGGTCACTGTTTCTATATCCACATCCTTTAAAGAATAAAAACAAAGCCATTGTATTATAATCAGTTCAGTTATGTGCCATGTATGATACATGCTTAGGCGATCATGCATTTTTCGATACATGACTGAAGAGGCAGATTTTTTTTTCTGCAGTAGGTTGCAATTATTTTCTGCAGTACATGTTGCCATCCAAGGCTATAGAATCAGGTCTGTCCTGCTATTTACCCATAGCAGGGGGGAGAAGAAGAGGATTCATACCTTTCCAAAGTGTATTAGCACATAAGTGAATACAATGTATTTGACTGGAATTCAAATTTGGCTCTCTGATTCCTCAAGGTAACTATATTTCAACAAATTTATTTTAACTTAATTTCAAGTTAAGATTTAAAAAATGTGTGATATCCTTGTCAAGTGAGAAGGTCTATTTCTCTTTTAATGGCAAATTAAAATCACCCAAAGAACTTTAAATGTTAAAAAAAAAAAAAAAATTGTGTGTAGTGAAGTAAATTAGAAGCAGCAAAATAAATTGGTAGGTATAGAAAATGATAGAGAATTGGGATTTATAAAGGAATCAATTGTACTATGAAGCCTGTAAATCAACATGTCAGTTAACATTGTTTTTTGTT
Source organism: Acanthosepion lycidas (assembly GCA_963932145.1). Lineage (NCBI taxonomy): Eukaryota > Metazoa > Mollusca > Cephalopoda > Sepiida > Sepiidae > Acanthosepion > Acanthosepion lycidas. The sequence goes on from OZ010616.1 coordinate 29,346,041, forward strand.
TAACCAGAAGCAACTTTCTTTTTAATTACATCATTGATAATTCTTAATGAGTCAATTTAAAAAAAAAACAAAACAAGAAAAAAAACAAAAAAACAATGTATGATAGTCTTAAGCATATTGATTAGCGTTTCATACAAAATCTTTTTTCTTCAATTTACTTTTTTGACTGATTTTCTTTTTAAATTTACCAATATTGGTAAATGACAAACATTTTTTTTTTTAAAGAAATTGACAACATTTAATTTTACATGAAACTTTGTTATACTGGGGCAATAAGGCTTGTTAATATAAACTCACCTAAAAAAAGAAAAATGTGTCTTTCAAAAACAGGATAGAGTTCTTTTCATCTTAATCAGTAGCCCATTAAGAAGGTAAGCTTTGATATGCCCTTCTGCAGGAAACCTTATATAGATGGAGATGGCTACTCTGGAATAAAATCTGTGGCTTTTGCAGTATCTCAATAGTCTAATTATCTGTATGCTAGTAGGCCAGTGATTTCATCTTGTTCTGCACAGACATTTTTTTTATATTGAATTCATTTATATCACTTTGTGTCTTCTAATCATGTATATAATACATTCTTCAAGTAGATAAAGAATCTATGAAGGTACTCAAGCATATTTTAAAATGTGAAAGTTCCTTAGAGCACACAGATAAATTCTAAAATGCAAGCATTTTTTTTTCTTTTTAAATTATTTGTAGCATCAACCATTTTTAAATTGGTTATTTTTAAATATTGTATTGTAAAATAGTTTTAGCTTCCTGAAGAGGTTGTTTAATAAAGTTTCATTTTTTTTTGTCCTCTGGAAGCACCTTTGTTCAGATTCCCATGGAGAACGATGCACTTTGCTTGGGAAAGAAGCAGTAATTTTTTAGCTTGGTGCAAAAATAATGTTTTCTCGCATATGTTACTATGTGAGAAAACGACATTATTTTTGCACCAACCTAATATTTTTCCTTTGAGAAATTCAGGAATTATCAACCTTGTCTACTCATGTTAATTCATTACTTACAATGCAGTGTGCAATTTATGAGAATGGGAAGGTGATAAAAATAAAAGCAGTCAGATGCATGCATATGTTTAGTTTATAGAATGTATGTATACTTCTATTAACTGTACAATTCATAATACAAAGAATATATATATATATATATATATATATATATATATATATATGTGTGTGTGTGGGTGGGGGAAGCATGAATATTAGAATGGGAATGTTTATAAATACAAATATCTTAATCTTTTTTTTTGCTTCTTGGAGATCAAAAATTTCATAAAGGACAAAAATTTAACAACAAAAGAAAATTAAGTGTATGAAATTAAATGAAAGCAGAAAAATTTTACAATAATACAGTGTAACCCGGATATAAGAGACCCGGATATAAGAGAGATTTTATCTGCTCCCAAATTAGAGCCTGTGTTAATGTATATATAACAGACCAAACCCGGATATAAGAGAAACCCGGATATAAGAGACTTCTTCTCCGGTCCCGGCAACTCTCTTATATCCGGGTTACACTGTAGTATATACTTAACACTTAATGGGGCATTGAACTAGGATAATCCTGTTCTAATATATCTATGTAAATAACATAATGTCACATTTTCTCACAAGTATATAGTATATTATCTTAAAGAAATATTTGTTCTTATACTTTGAAGATATTAACAGAAGAAGGTCAAAATTATGGCCATTTTACTTTATGGCAAGAAGGAATTGAAAAGTTAACAGTACACAGTTTTTAATGATTCTTTTAAATCATTTTCTTTCTATTTTTTTTATACGAAATAAAGTATATTTCATCATTTAAAAATTCTGTCCTTTTTATTCTAATTATTTTAAAAATGGACATTTTCTTTAAAGTTTTAGATATTTCTCTAGTCAACAGCAAAAAGAAAAAAATGACAATGAAATAAACATGCTAGTAATTCTTGCATGAAGATTGAATAAGAATAAAATATCATTCATAATTAGCCCCTTCTTCCATTGATCATTAAAATACTTCCAAAACTTATATTTTGATAAATATGGACTTCAACAAGTTCCCAATTTCAGTGAGTGGATTTACTTAAAATTATAATATCTATCAAGTATTTAACTTTAGAAATTAAAGACTTCTGATCAAACTAAATACTGTTCCTTTGCACTAAAAATGTTTGGCATTCAATAAAATGATTTGCCATAATAATATTTCAAATATACTATCTAAAGATAAAATTTGGAAATATGTAATATGAGTTATCGATTCTTTCAAAACAATGTTCTGTTTGGTGTTCAGAAAAAAGTATATTTCCATCTTAAGTTGCTTAAGCATATAACAGTATTAGCCTTATGTTGTCTGAATTTCTTAGACACTGTATTGTCAATTATTGTTGGTTTTATTTCATTTATCTTAATTTTAGTTGCTTTTACACTTAGTCATAATATTACTTTATCCACCATTATTAATTTTAATTAGTTTTTTTTATTTCCTCTGAATTTCATTTGTTTTATTTCCATTAGTAGTAATATTATCTGGAATTTTCTTAGATGAAGCACTGAGAATTAATTTTTGACTAGTATTTTTTCATCTTAATTTTGGTTGCATTTTCACCTAGAAATCATGTTAGAGTGAATTTTTTTTAACTGCAACATTGAAAAAATATGTGCAAGAAGAGATGTGAGAAATAGGCATTGTTCATTAAACAACCCATATTACATCTCAAACAAATCTTAAAACAGCATTGCTTTTTTTCTTCTTCCAAGGGCAGTGTACTGATGATGAGGTGGGGCTGTTTCTTTTTTTATATACATAGTTGGAATAAGAATAATCTTGAATAAAAAAAAGTAAACATTCTTTATGAAGTATTATAAAAAATAAGACAAGATAAACCTTTTCAAAACAGAAATTAAAATATTGAATTAGAGGGAAATCAGTGAGGGTACCTAACCTGAATCTATCATAAAAAATGAGGATTTCTAATTAATAAATACTAGATAAAGAGAATTTGATAATGCTTGGAAAAACTTCAAAGACATTCTGTCACCTTAACATTATGAGTACTAGGTGTAAAAGCAACTAAAATTAAGATGAAAGAAATATAACACAGTAATTAATAATGGCTGACAATGCCATATCTAATAAATTTATATTATCAAATATTATGGGTACTTAAAATGATGAAAGAAATAAAAGTTAAAAATTAATGGTTAACAGAAATAAAAAATTTGAGTTAATATTAGTAATGTATTGGTATATTTTACAAAGTTACTCTGAGCCTTTGTAACAAAAACATACTTAAAACACTTAGGTAAATTATATTTTAATCCCAGTTCCTGTTCAATCTAACTTTGATCGTTTACCCTGAAAGTTTATAATAATTCTAGATAGAAATCTAGAAGAATTCAGTATATTTTCTTTTTAATTCATAATTCAGTAGTTTGTAGGTGTTTTGTTTATTATATCAGAATCAGATGATTAACTTAATTTTGATGTATTTATCAGTTGGTCAGTTTCTTGAGTTTTTAAAAGATGAAGGTTGAATAAGCTGAAGAAAGTTGTAATTTTGACCAAAGGAAATGTAACCAGACTGAAAATCTAGATGACTGTCTGAAAGCAGCATTAAATGATACAAAGTATTATATCAAAGTGTATTTAACTGAAATATTCAAATTGCATGTATAATTTTCATCCCAAATTCTGTAGAGGCCAGTATTATATAGCTGTTATTTAAAAAAAATATTTGTGATAAGAGTATTAAACAAATTGTATAATAATTTTCTATTATTATACACTGATTTAATTAGGTAAGTATTTTCACCTTGGTTGTTATAGTATTTCATTAAACCCTTCAATACTCTTAACGTGCTTGTCATATTTAATAAAGTTCTGGCAGTTTTAAACAAAACACTATTCAATTCATAACATAGATTTACTCATAATGTCTAGAGGAAATTTCATAAGTTAATTCATCTTCATTTAAGTAAATATAATATCTAAAATGAGATAAAGATTCTGATTAAATCCATGTAAGATAATAAAATTTTTTTATATAAAAAATTCAGATAATGAAATTTGTGTTTCTATTTAATTCAGAAATTTTATTAGCTAATTTATAGTACCTAATTTAGCTACAATAAAATAATTCTGAGTAATTAAAATACTTCAATCTTGAGAACTAACTTGCCTTATACTAAAAATGTCAATAACCCATACAGAGAATACATAAAATTATTTAATCCATACAAATGTTTAAATTAACTTGAAAAGATTATGAAGACAAAAGTTTATCAAGTACATCTAAGAAACTAAACTCATTTAAATCAACCAAACTTTTACCATTTCCCAATATTAAAATACATATAAATATTAAATAGTATGAAAATTAACAATGTAGTTTATAATAATTCTATAATTTAGTTTGTTATAGATTTAATATTGTTTCTTAAAATCTGAATCACCATTATTATAATTATTAGTTAAAAATAACATTTCTCATTCATTTTTTAATTATCAAATGATTATCATAATTGTAGTTATGATTTTTATGATATTTACATTTTAATTGCTTAAAGTTAACCCAAATAATTATGCTTACTTAAACTTAAAATACGTAAGAAAAATATACTTTATAAATAAATTCAGAAAAAGTTAGATAAATTATAATTAAGATATGAGCATGCGTTTGTTAATTATTCAATTCTTTTTAAACTGAATTGCTATTAATGGGTATTAACAATATAAGTAATTAATTGGTAATTTGTGTCACTTTGTTTGACATCTATTAAGGACTACCATAATTAATAACCTACTAGTTCAAACTAACTTTCAATATTATGTAAATTTCTTGATGCTGATTAATTCATGTGGGAATAATGATTTCATCATGTGGGAGCAAAGATTACATGATCATAATCCAGGTGGGATTGATAAATGAGGGGCTGAAAAGGTAAAAATTTCTATAACCACTTTCAGAACACATCGGCTTAGTAATTATATATTGAAACTTATTTTTATTTAAGCAATATTTCCAGATTGCCCTTAATGTATCAGAACAGATTAATTACCAATATATATGAATATATTTTTGCATGTGTGTATATATTCATGTGCACATATGTATGTGTATAAGTTCACATGTGTGTGAATTATGAATCCATATATATATATATATATATATATATATATATATATATATATATATATATATATATATATACACATATACACTGAGAAGTGCAAGTGTGTGTACATATTTGTATTGATGAATTTTATTTGTGTATTTGGGCATACTGCAAAAATAACAGTCATTAAAACTATCACTTGCATTAATGTTGGTATTACATTGTAGAATATCCATTGCATTATTTAAAAAAAACTGGCCCTTCGAAATTATTTTTCTTTAATTGTAAGATTAATATAGCATATTAAATATTCTAAAAAATGACCAGAAGTGATTCTTTTTGAGGAGGTATTGGTAAATCATACGTTTAAATGACTAAGTGAAATAATACAAAAAAATTACATATATATATATATATATATATATATATATATATATATATAAAATATAACTGTTACCAGAGATCCAAGAAGCATTGGAATATTAAAATCAAATAAGTAAAAACATTGGTGAATATAAATAAAATACAATCAATTATCTAAAAGTTTAGAAAGAAAAAAAAAGAAAAGATGAATAATAAAAATGCAATAGAAAAATATTACAAAGTTAACTTTTTAAAAATGTATTTTCTTTTTTCGTTCTGTATTGTAAGTTTATTGTAGTCACTGTTTTATTATTTTTGATGTTTTCTTTTGTTCTCCATGGGCTGAAATCCAATAGTAGCTGATGTAGTTTTCATGAATTGAAATCCAATTGTGGGTGTTATAATTTCCATGGGCTGAATGGAATCCATTTGTGGCTGATGTTATTTCAGTGGGCTGAAATTTACTTGTGGCTGTTGCAATTTCAATGGGCTGAAATTCACTTGTAGATGATGTAATTTCAGTGGGCTGAAATCCACTTGCAGCTGACGTAATTTCAATGGGCTGAAATCCACTTGTAGCTGATGTAATTTCAATGGGCTGAAATCCACTTGTAGCTGATATACTTTATGGCTAATTTATTTCCTAGGCTGCTCATGTTTCTTCACTTTGTCACATTCCTCTTTGAAATGGTTGGGGAGTTATTCAGAATCAACCAGAATGAGTCCATTTTTATTCTGGGGGGTAGAAAATAAAAAGAAAAAAAATCATTGTAAAGAGACTTTTTAAACTTTTACATCGAATGAAGTGACAATCATTAAATGTGATTTGAAGGCCTCCACCCTTTTTTGAAGAATAAGTGTTTCACGTTCAAGAATTTCTAAGTAGCTGGTATTCTCATAACCAATGTCTTCCACAGGCAATACTGTAAAATAAAGACAAAAGAGACCATAATCATTAATGTTGTTATAACACTTTATATTATTTCTAATAATGGATTATATATAATCTTAAAGAGGTATATTTAAATCACTATAATTAATTTATGTACTAATAGTATGGTCTAAAAAACTTTCAAAGCAATATAGGTTCATAATATGAAATAGTACTTAAAAGGTAAAAATAACAAATAATTCTATATTTTTATTAGTTTAATTATTAGTTATTAATATAAATTTTTATAATTATATCTATGCATCTTTATGTTAAAATAATTTTAATAATATTTTCATTATAATTATTATAATCTTTTGTGCCTCATCTAAGCTAATAATATTAAGATATTTAATTGCCACTAAGTTTAGCCATTAAATTTAATTTTAAATCTCTGCTAATTTATAAATTTTAATATAATTCCCAAGTGAATAATTATAATTGGCAGTTAAATTTTATACCTTTATAAAAAATATATAATATGAAGAAATATACTCTTATGGTGTGCTATATTAATGGGATAAAGTGCTCAATATCAAAGATAGAGTGTGTGTAAATATAAAAGTAAATATCCAATGTTAACTTGTGTATTTAAAAATATATAATATGTATATTTGTAAAAAAAATGAAGGTATTATTCTCTGCAGAATTTAATTTTTCAATTTCTTTTCCAATGTTGACATGATTTTCTTTTCAGTGTTTGTAGCAAGCATACAAAATTTGAATGAGTATTTTCAGAGTGAGCATGAACCCAAATTCCTACATTGTTATTATTCAGTTGCAAAATGGGATTTAAATTGATTTTAAATTGGAGCATTTTACTGTTATTTTTCTAAGAAAACTTGTTACAGTGTAGCATTTGTTGTCTTATGGTGATAATTATCATAATCAGCATTACACTGGAATTAATATATTTTGCAGGTATTATTGTAATGTTAAATCTTGTTGATCACAAACATAACAGATATTCTGATTCTTATAAATGTTGTTATTATGATTACTATTATGTCCTTGTCAAATCTGCAGTGTGACAGTGATTATCAGTACAGGAAATTAAATCAGTGAACCAAATTTTAATTCTAATAATTTTGATAAAGGCATGAAACCTTTTTTCCAGCACAATTCCCTTACTATATACCTTGACAATTTTTCATGTCTATACCATAAAGATTGACAGTGATGGCAATAGATGAATATTAACAAGAACAAACTACTTAGCCAGAACTTCTTAGAATGTATAGTCAGTAGTAAAAGACAGTTATTCTTAAAATCAGCATTATGAAGATATGATCAATAGTTATGCTAAAAAGAAATGTACTGTTTTTGTTTATTTGTTTTTTTTTTAAAGTTTTATTAACTGTTGGCAGCTTACAAAAGAACTTAGAAAAATATGACTATCAGGTGAGATTTTTTTTATTTAAAGTATCATGATTTTATATATAAAATATATATTGATATCATTATATATAAAATATATATTGATATCATTATATGAGTGGATAAATAACAAATAAGAAAGTTATAAATCTAACAGTTTTTGCTATTTTAAAGCTCCAGAGCCGTAAAATATAAAAGAAAAGTTTCCTATTTTTTCTTGATCCTATCATTGTCAGATTCCTACCCATATTTGAGTTCAAATCATATATTTACTTTTTTTTTTTTTTTAACATACAACATGTGTTAGCATGTGCGATACTCTGTCTTCATCAGCTGCCGACCAGAGGTGATATCACGGTTTCGGTTGCTATAGCGGGACCGCCACCAGCAGCGTTTGCCACCATATAATTAATTTCTGCCAATATATATTATTGGCAGAATTTCTATTCACGTTGGTATATGAGGAATCATACTTTTAGATACATCAATAAGTGGCATTGCTATCATCATTTTATGATACTTTCGTATATATATATATATATATATATATATATATATATATATATATATATATATATATATATATTAAATAATTAAGGAAGAGACATCCATAAAGTTCCATGACTGTAATTTATTTCCTCAAAAGGTTAATTTTTCTGGGTTCATCAGGTCACATCGCTAGTTACAAAGGAATTTGGTTTCTTTTATTTTTAATACAAGTTTTTTTTTTTTTTTTTAATACAAGTCTTTGTAACTAAAGGTGTGAGCTGATGAACCAGGAAAAATATATTTTCTGGGGAAATAAATTATAGTCATGGAACCCTAAGGTTGTCTCTTTCTTATTTAATTAATATTTGCTCTGGTGTTACATTGAGCTCTCACAATTACATCCTCTTTAGAATTATCCACATGGATTACCAAACTCTTAATTACCTTACTACATATATATATATATATATATATATATATATATATATATATATATATATATATCATTGAATACAACTGACAAGGTACTGCAATTAGATTTATATTTTTCCTGCATTTCTACAAGAGATTTCTTTTTGGGACAGAGTGCGTGAAAACTATACACAAATCCATGGATTTGAGCATTTCAGCTAATCCATTAGATATTATCAAGGTTGTTTGTAGTTTGGTTATTAATAAACTCATCTAAATGCAGAAAATACCTAAAAATAATGGAAGATTGAATAAAAAAAAATAATTTAAAAGAAAGAAGCCAACTTAATATCAATTATGAACATGACCACAACATGCTTACTATGGTTTAGAAATTAAAACATTATTTCTAAAATAAAAAAAAAGAAGAAATAAAAAGCTACATATTCAGAAACAAAAACATCCTTGATGATGGCTAATAGATCAGATGAAAGCACTTGAATCGACAAATCATTTGGAGAGTGTTTATACACCATGAACAAAAAAGAAATTGCTTGTATGAATACAAGAAAAATATACAATCTTAATTGCAGTACCTTACCAGTCTTCAATGAAAGCTGTATGAAAGAGCCAAACACTATATATATGTGTGTGTGTGTGTGCGTGTGTGTGCATGTGTGATATACTGGTATATTTGCTTTTAAAGTCTAATATTCTAAAATGTCTTTGCTTTTGTTGAGTAATCACTACTGGTTATAGTTATAAATGCTGCCAATATCTAAGTAAGGGATTTTGTTATATACTGACATTTTCTGATATATAATGTGTGTGTGTGTGTGTTTGTAAAGGAAGAGTGTGCTGAGTGTCAGTGAGAGAGAGAGTCTGAGAGAGTGAGTGTCTCAGAGAGAGAATGTGTGAGAGAGAGATTGAGAGAGAGAGAGACAGAGAGAGAGGAGAGAAAAAAAAATCAATGTTTCAATGTGATATGACCATAGTATTTTTTCCAAACCTTAAAAGGATTTCGGAAAGAAAATAAGTTTTTGAAGGAGTCAGGTGATAGCATCAGAATATTATTTCAATGAATAAATGACAACTGTTTTTTTTTTAACATTTGCATAATTATGTACCAATTTTCAACAACCCCTCATATTTTACAATTACCTGATAACCATACTTATTCTTTCCACTGTTTCCTTTTTATTTACCACACTGCAGGTTTTAGGTATCAGTGGGGTAGTGTACATTTGTAAAAAAATGGAATTTTCTAACCATTTTCAAGTACCAGCCAATAGCTATTCATTCACATTGTACTAATGATCTTGAGAAAGACAGGAATCCATTCCTCCCACCCATCGTAGATTAATTCAACTCCGTAACTTTGTATTACAGACAGTGTAGACAAACAACTATACTTCATTCAAAACAGAGGAGAAGACAGTTGCAAAACACAACTATTTTTTCCCAAGAAATCATTGAAATTCACATAAAGAAAATTAATCTGGAAAACCATGATTATATTCCATGCTAATAGGAATATATACTGGAAAAATATAGTGGATAAAATAAGTAAAAATTTATTGTAAAAAAAACAAGTACAATAAAAATAATGGTAATGCACAAGGTCATCACAAGTCAATCCAGTAGTGAGTGCTACTACTGGGAGGTCGGTAGATCTTGTGTAAGTCTGAGTCATACACAACAGATTCCAGCTAGTATATTTAGCTAACATGTGGCACAAGTCCGGTTTAACATGGGTTGTCCGAGCCCGTAGGCTTGACCAAAAATTTTCCCTTTTGAACCCATATAAAAGGGTTCAGGGGCAGTCTACCTCCCTGAATGAGACTGTGCCCTTTGGTGGGGCCTTTTCCGGCTTCCTCTCTGTCTGAAGGCATAGAGTTCGATTGTTTAGCTGGAACTGATCCCAGCTAGTCTCTGTAGTCAGTTGACTTACAGATACTTATAGGAAGTTACTACCTATAGTGTAGTCACTCATGTGGGTGACAGGTTATTCCATTGCATCAATGCATCTTGAAGAGACAGGACATTAAAAAAAAGCACCCTAAGAGAAAAAGTTCTGAACCATACAGACAGCAAAAAGAAACCATTCTATTATTTTTATCATTGCAGTTTAAAAGTAATAACTAAAAGAAACTGGAGAACTACAATCCTCAACATTCAAAAAGGGGTATGGGATTTAAGATGTGAAATCTTCTATTTGTCATTTTACTTCAAGATGTTGGTGATCAAGGCTCTTCACAATTTCCTGTCCATTGTAGCTCTTTAATTTTCTTTTTCATCTCTTCTACAACTTTGCCATCTATTTACTTAAATTCATTAGGCAGGTTATGCATTGTTTCCCTGTGTCCCTCTTGTCTGTCCTGTCCTGTGAGTATCAAATTTTCCAAGCTCTCTTTCTTTATTATGTGCCCTAGAAATTTCATCTGTCTTTCTCTGATGTTAAGTATAAGTGTCCTTTTTGTTTCCATTTTCTCTAAAACTTTGCTTGCATGTTTGGTTGTTGATATGCATGTTTCTGTTTCAACATTCCTATTGCTTCAAGTTTTCATCTGTGAGGAGATTATCCCAAATTCACTGCTTGGAGTCTATGCTTTGAATACCATATCCATTATGTTTCAGTAATGTTTCACTGCATTAAACTGATAAATATGTACCTGCCTTTGTTTTTATATCATTACATATAATGGTTCTTTATTTGAGTGGGTACTGGAAATTTTATACAAGTAATAATCACAATTATAATAGAGACCAAAGGCCTTAGGGTGAGAGTTAATAAGCTATTTGTCATTGGCTGCAATCCATGAGACAGAGTGACTCCAAGAATCACATTTTATTTTTATAAGGCATATTACATTATGCATGCCATGTTGTTGGTTTAGCTATTAAATAATGAATCCCTCTCTAGTATGTTTGAAGATTGTTTTATAAAATGTGTATAATTCCAATTGCAAGAAACAATAGAAAAAAAAGATAAGAAAACAGAAAAAAAGAAATGAAAGAATGTCATGAATAGAGAAGAAAGAAAAAGAATAAGTGAGAAAAGAGATAGAGAAGAAAGAAAAAGAATAAGTGAGAAAAGAGATAGAGAAGAAAGAAAAAGAATAAGTGAGAAAAGAGATAGAGAAGAAAGAAAAAGAATAAGTGAGAAAAGAGATAGAGAAGAAAGAAAAAGAATAAGTGAGAAAAGAGATAGAGAAGAAAGAAAAAGAATAAGTGAGAAAAGAGATAGAGAAGAAAGAAAAAGGCCAAAGTTAGACTTCAGCTTGTGTGCAAGAACTTTTTTGTCTTTAAAATATAGCAGTATATTTCATTTCATAAACTAAATTAAAAAACATAATTATTGAAATAAATATGTAAAAATATTAGAATGATTCTAAAATAAAATATAAGATTAAAATAGGTAAATAAAAGGGTGATTAATATAATTAAATGAAAAATAAGCTAAAAATATGGAAAAATAGATATTCATATAAAAAAAATTAAAATTTAAAATAAATGTACATTATGAATATTTTAATAAACATGCTACTCTATTCATTTCAGAGGGAAAAGTGTTTTTAAAAAAATTTAGTCATACTGAAATGCACTATGACATTATATAGAATGTAAATGTTAAATTGTCTCAATGAAAAGAATACCGTGTACTACTAAAGAAATATAGAAAAATATGAACATTCATCTAGGAATACAATTTTACACAATGTGTATCATTGCGACAAGATTTTCTCAAAATATAATAGCAATTCTTAAATCATGAAAATTAACCTTTTATAGCAGACAATCTCTAAAGTGCTCAATGCCAAAACATACAATTGATATAGATTTATTCTGCTGATTGTCTGAGGATTTTGTTTTTAATTAAAAATCTAGAATTGAATCTACTTGCTAAATGCATTCTGAAATTACAACAAAAAGTTATTTTAAATGTTTTGCCCATTTTCTGACTAGCAATTTTGTTGTTCTGTATACCATGTTAACTTCAGAATGACGGTGATTGTGACTCTTCAAGGTTTTCAGTCCTAAAAAATTTACTTGGTCTTTCTATATAGTCTGAATTTCTTAAAATATATATTGCCATTATTCCACACATTTTCAGATGGATATCTTTATCTTTTCCATTATTAATTATTAGTGTTTTGTGCAATTCGTCCATTGCTCTTCCTACTTGAAGTTTTCAATGTAAATATTTTTATTATTCTATTCCTTAACTTATAGTATCTGTAGGTTTGTTGAAGATTGAACGAATGAAGGTTTGGTCTTGTCAAAAGTCCAAGAAACAGGAAAAGAAAAATAAAGAAGCAAATAAAGTGTAAATACAAAATTTTATATTCCAGAAAGTGACATCAAAATTTGTAGGGAACAAAAAGGAAAGGGTTTAGAAAATTTGACACTCACAGAACACATTGAAGACAAGAGAGACAGAGGAAAGCAATATATAACAGTGTGTATGTGTGTGTGTGTGTTTTGTGATATTTACTAAGAGCTAGAAAGAACAGAAAATTGTGGAGAGCCATGATTATCCATGTCTTGAATGGACACAGTACATAGAAGATATTACAGAATTTCTGAATTTGATTGAGGGAAGGACAAAAACTGAGCACGGTTCAAGAAGACAGAAAATGGTGATTGATGTTGCATTTTTAACTTTTGAAGATCATAGTTATCAGGTAAGCAAAGAAACAGGTGGGAAGTATGAGAAAAACTGTTGCTGTAGTAATGGCAGTTGCATTTAGCTATTTCAACAGTAAAATGGTGGGACCTAGATGCCAATCTAGTAGCATGCTTAAATTCATGTAGTTGTGGCACAAGGGAAAAGAAGTCATCAGAGCAGTTGCTATGAAAATATTTGTAGAAAAGATAGAGGAAAGCCATGTCATGTTGGTGAGAAAGTGATTGGGGTAGAGATGCCAGGTCAGGATTGATTACATTGCAGATCCTTCTTAGGATTTTGTCAAAAATCTAGATATTTACAGCAGTGAACTAACTTTCCTTACAGTAGATGAAGCAATTGATTTGATATAAGATCTCCAATTCATGTCAGTGAAAACCATGAGGCCAAGAAGACAGTGTGCTGCTCTACTGAAGTTTAGCATCAGTCATACTGATAGCAGGCAGAAAAGTTTCTATTTTAGGGAATAAATTTATTGCTTAATAACAATAGAAAGCAACTGCTCCACTTTATGTCCAGTATAATCAAGTATTAATATTGGTTTATTGATAACTTCAAATATTATGGCAGACTAAGTTGATAATTATGAAAAGTTTTTCATATGTTAGTCTATATATAATTTTTCCGATTATTAATATTAATTTGTTTCAGTGAATCACTTTATTACTTTAATAGTGTTGTGATCTTTCACTTTATGTTCAGTATAATATTAAAGGCTTTGCACATTCGTTCAAATATGTTATATTTTGTTAACATGTGGATCTTTATAGATTTTTTTTATTTATTATTTCTGGAATTTACTTTTAGATAGTGTTTTAATCTCTGAACTTAAACATTTCATAACTGTTTTCAATTGGTCACATCAAAGACATGAATATCACCCTACTTCAAGGGAGGTAACACTTTTACAGAAAAAATTTACAGATACTATAAAAAAATACTTTGCAAATACTCATATATATATAGATGTTTTCCATAAAAGCTGTCTGTGTGCAATCTGTGGAGTTAAGCTTCAAGATAGTACATCTAACGTAGACCTGTTTAACAGGTGTAGTATTGGAGGAATCAAGACTTTTATCATACAGTCTCAGTTACGGTGGACTGGTCATGTCTTGAGAATGTCTGATGACAGGATACCCAAGATCCTAATGTATAGCCAGTTAGATCAGGGCTACAGGAATGTAGGATGCCCAGGGCTAAGATACAAAGACAAACTGAAAAGCAACTTGTCAGCTGTCAATATACCACATAACACCCTTAAGTGCTTAGCCTTGGAGTGGGTAGAATGGAGATCAATGTGTTTTAGTGGACTCAGCAATTTTCAATCTGCTTGTCTGAATCATCTTCAAGAAGTGAGAACAAGATCTAAAAGGTCAGCCAATCTAAGAGTGATCTCATCTCACAATTCTCACACTTGCTCCATATGTGGCCTCCTTTGTAAATCACTAGCAGGTCTTAAATGCCACTTAAGATTATCGCACAAAGTTTCATAACTGAATCAATTAAGCTGTCAGATCCTCATATGTCGAAACCGATGGGAGAGTCCATTATTATTATTATTATTATTTTTATTATTATTATATATATATATATATATATATATATATATATATATATATATATATATATATATGCACATTTCATTTCTGACACGGTGCTTTGATTTGGTTTCTTATACAATTTCTCAGGCAATCTAATAATTTTTTCTTTTCAGAAGATAAATTATATAAAAACAGTCCAAATGTTGTTTTTTTCAAGCACTTTTGGCTATACATTTTAGCCATTTTCAAATTATGTAAGGATTATTTATGTATGGATTGACACTAAGCACTTGAAATCAGGGTAATATTTGTGTGTCTCAGCAGACCAATTTGACCTTTTGGTATTGCCAATATATCTGCAGTTATATTCTAAAGATATCAAGGAATTAATTCTATCTAATGCCATCTATATTATTTTTTTTACACACAAATTTACAGACTTATAAATAGATGAAGACACAGGAGATGAAGTAGTATAAATGTTGAATTAGAAATAAAAACCCATTTAGAAATTGTTTTTTGTTTTGAAACTGGACAGATATAAACTTTTGGGAAAAATCTAATTGAAGGATCATACATTCCTTAATAGGGAAAATGGAACCTTGCTGGGCTGTGAGTACTATGTAGCTGTGCAGTCTAAATCATGCCAGAGCTGCTAGTGCTTTCTCTTACAAAGGAGGTTACAGGTTTGAACACTGCCAGAAAGCACATGTTCTTAATTCTTCTTGAGTGTGCAGGTCAATAGAGGTAATATATTTAACTATCCTTTTTTACTCAAGGAAAGTCCCCACAAACTTCAGCCTAGATCATGGCTATCACTTACATGGTCTGAAAGTTCTACATCATCACTTGTTCAGAACTTCCTTTCAATTTTTCATTTGCTACTCAAGAACTCTTGAAAGCAACCTATCATGAACCCTCTTTCACCTGGTGGTACAATAATTTGAACAGAACTCCCACTCATGTGTACTGATGCTTACAATGTTCATTAATTCATTCAGGACATCATTATGTTTTTGGCATATATATAAGTATATATATATATATATATATATATATATATATATATATATATATATATATGAATAGGTAAATATAGGTAGATATACAAGCTAGCAATAATATACAAATACATAAAAATACTCTATAATGTAAGAAAAAATTGCTATTTTAGTACCTACACACGTTTGAGTAGACATACTTGTTATTTATATATATATATACATACATATATATATATATATATATATATATATATATATATATATATATATATATATATATATATATATAATATATATATATATATATAAATAAATATAAAAGTGAACATAGAAGTCAACATTTAGAGGCAACAGTCTGTTTCATGCTAGATGCAATCGTCAGGCTGACGATTGCATATAGCATGAAACTGTCGCCTCTAAGTGTTGACTTCTATGTTCACTTTTATATTTACACATACTCTATCTCTGATATTGAGCACTTTATCCCATAAATATAACACACCTTAAGATTATTTTTCTTCATATATATATATATATATATATATATATATATATATATATATATATATTCAAACATATATTGTTAATTATAACAAACAACAAATGTCTATTATGTTTGATCATGAGCTGTTCTATGAGAGCAAGGTAGGAGGGGGAAGTACAAGTGACAGCTTGTGAAATACATTGAAATTAAGTCAAAATTTTGCTCACACCTTGCTTCTCCTTTTTCTTCTCACACTTTTCTCTTCAATAAAGTAAATCCCCTGGAAATTTTTTCTAGGTCAAGTAATTTAGACATTTACTTTCTGTTCTTTTGTGATGTAATTGTTTTTATTTTTATTATATTATCTGGACAAATTTAAACCATTTTGTAATTTTGGTTTAATGAGGCAGATGTTAAAAACTTATCTGTTGAAGTAAATTTATTACCGAATTCTTCAATGATGTGTTAAGTTTTTTCCTTTGATGCATATCATATTGCTCTGTATATAAATACATTGAGCTCTCTTCTTGGATGTATCTTTTTAATATTTTATATTAAAAAGACCTACTTGGATTATCTTTTAAAAATTCATTATTTGTTGAAAAATATTTTTCTTAAAACAATACTGTCAATAATATATCTTATTCATAAAAGCAATTAAAAACTTTTCTAATCAAATAATATTTTAGATTTATTGCATTTTTAGTTTATGATTTAGAGCAGATGTTTTGTAACTGGGGATTCTGTTTGACAAAAAAGCTGGATGGTTTAAATTCTTCCAGGACATATCCTTATAACTAATATAAATATTAAGCCATACAAAAATTAATTTATCAAAATTGCATAAAATTAAATATGTAAGAGGTAACAGTATTTTTATCAAGATTTTTTTTTAAAAAGAAACATTTCTAAAATAATTTTATTCAAGTGTGAATAAGTTCTGAAAGTTTCATTAAAATCCGACAATTTTTCCAAGAATTTCCAAAACAATATTTTGCACATTAAAAAAGACAATTAAATTTCCCATACTAGTTTAAAACAAATAAAAATGTGTTTGAGCAGGCATTATTATTATAATGCCTGCTCAAACACATTTTTATTTGTTCAACATGTACAGAGTCAACCTGTGATTTATACTGTAACTATGCTGAGCAGACTTTAGTTACAGTTACTGGGAGAAAGTACATTATTTGGCAAGATCAATACTGTGAACAAGGCTAGTATGCTCAAAACCTTGGTCATAAGGACTTGCAACTTCAGGCTAGCACAAACTTTGGCAGTTCCCAAAGAGTTTAGTCTACCAAATTTTACTGACAAAGCTCACATCAGCCCATGTTATTGTTTACAGGCATTCTCCAAATATGCTTGGATTGCCTCCCCAGGCCACTAACATTAATAAGTAACCTTCCTGACAAATGTTGTAATTCAACCCTGGGTGTCATGGTCAAAATGCTAAAATTCTAGCCATTTGGACATATTCCTCAAGTGCCCTACGAGGCTGGCATCCCACTCTCACCCTTTCACTGTAGAAACTTTTAAATGTAGCTGTCTCTTCTACTATAATAGTTTCATATCTCGCACCTCTCGCCTGTGGAACACCCTTCCCTATTACTGTTTCCCTGAGAGCTATAATCTCCAACTATTCAATGTAATGTCAATCGACATTTCCAGTTGCCTTGATCTATCCACTATCCTTCTCCTCATCCCTTCTTCTATCACTCCTATCTGCTCTTGCCCCAAATCTTCTGCAACCCCCTGCATCCTAGTGGCTTCCCGCCTTGCTCAGGGTGTAATGCTTAAAATATATATATATATATATATGCATGTGTGTGTGTGCGCATGTATGTGTGATTGTGTATATATATGTTGATTAAGAGTTAGTAATAAACTGTTCAATGTATCTTAATTGAATTTTTCATGGTATATTTAACAATGTTCGATGGGGAAATGTTTACAAGCAACCAGATTATTAATCAACTTTCAGGTTTAGAATCAATAAGTATATATTTAGAGGAGTAGAAATCAGTTTTTTTTTTTGTCTTTTTTTTAAGAGAGGGAGAGAAAATTGTCGATCAGTTTGTAAAGAAAAATAAAACAGAATCTGACTCTTGATAAAGGACAGCAAAAAAATAACAACAAAAACAAAAAACAAAAAAACAAACAGGCTTAGAAAAAATACATTTCTTTCTCTCACATGATTAAATCATTTAAAAAAAAATCATGTTATTTGGTAGAGGCCTTGCAGTAAAATGATAAATACATTAAATAAAGTCAAGTAAGTTAAAGTCAATACTGGAACACAGTTTAAAAATAAAACATGAAAATTAAATAAATAAGACATAAAATAAGACAGCAACAAAGAAGAAAATATATCTGCCTGCTCATAGATATGGTGGTGCCATCAGATAAATGTATATCTGTAAAAGAATGACAATATAAGTAAATATAAGGATCTTGAAACTGAAATAAAAAAATGTGGCACCTTAGATCTACTCTTCTATCCATTAAGAATTGTTACCTTGGGTACCATAAAAATATGTGTAGACCAGAACATTAACAAGTAGCCCTTGTTTACAGGAGAAAACATTGCACCATATGGAACTGCTCTTCTATTCAGGTGAGTATTATCAATATAAGAAAGATATAAACACTGTACATGTTAAGTATCACTTGATGTCAGAGACCTGACAAACAATGCATTAACTTTGGTCTGAGCAAAGAGATTGTATTGAACAGAAAGAAAAGAAAAAGATAATAATGACGATAATAAAGAGAATTAAACTGGGTCAGAAGCAGTGGCAGACTGACTCTGATGTCAGTTTTTCCTATGGCAAATGGGTTCCTGATGGAATAGGACCTATATATCAGACAAAAATGCAATGAAAAAACACAGGCAATTGTTTTAGTAATAAAAAGTAATAAATACTTTATAAAGTCATCTGTAGATTGTCAGTTACTCAAGTTCAATGTGAGAAGACATTTCATTTTGGTCATAAAGACAAGGTTAAAAAATTTTCTACCTGAGTAGAATTTGGAACCATACATGTTACTATCCATTGAAAAGGAATTATCAAATGAATTGGATGCAAAAGAAATTATTGACAGATTCACAAATTCATCTTGTGAACACAAATGATTGCTCATAATATAATGGACTGCATGCAATGCTCTATTGTGCCTTTTGAACTATCTGTTCATGTGTAAACTATGCACTAAACTATTTAAAAATATCAAACAATTACTTAAAATTAAGAAATAAATTAAAATTAAATTATAGCATTCTACTGCCACTAATATATACAGTACAAATACACTAATTACTAATACATATTTTTTCCAAATATTTTAACCATCCTTCCATATGTATTTTTTGAATTTATTAGTTATGAAAAATAAAAGATAGTGTTGTAGTTGTGGGTGGGACCTATTTGTCTTTTGATAACCAATATTTTTTAGACAGTCTGCCACTATTCAGAAGAATTACATTTTGGGAATTATTAGATATGAGGCAAGTGATGACAAGGAAAGAATATTTAGACAAAACTGTTGGTATTACTGTGATTTGCATAAACCAGATTGTCTAGTCTTAGGGAATAAAAGAAGAAAATCTTCTGTGACTAATAAGCCAAGCCAAAGTAGAAGACCTAATTTAATTATCAAATAAACTAGAAAATCAACCAGATTGATTTCCCAAACCACAGATTAAAATTAAAAGAAAATAAAAACTTTACAAGTATCTGGTTCTTTTCAGAGAACTATAGAAATTATAGAACATTAAGGCATACATTTATGCCAATTGTTATTGGATCAATGAGAATGATTCCAAAATCCTGGTGAAAACAACAGTAGAAACTGGAAATTTAGAGTAGAATTGAACCTGCTTAAACATTTAGACTAACATAATTAGATAAATTCTTAAGAGGAGATCTGGAGTATTAAAAAGATTTGCTGTCACAAGCTTCAGTAAAATATACAGATAGTACCAGTGAGGAAACTAAATATGGTGATTTAACTATTCAGACCAATGTCATGTACTAAAACAAGAATGTCTTTGAGAATGGATATAAATTCCTCTGGAATTTGTGTTTCAAATAAATCACCAAATCCAGGTCAGTTATCTTATGAACAAGAAGTAAAAAAAAAACAGCATATATTTTGTAACCTACATATGAAAATCAAAAGGAAGCAAAAACACTAGATAAGTATGTGGACTGTCTCAGAAAATTACATAAATTATAAAACATTCAAAGGTACTAATTGTTACTGAAGCATCCAGATTTTCCAGCCTGATGCTAAACAATGAGAATACTGAAGTGAATATTTGACTATTCAGGAACTTTCAGTCACTGTCTTCAATGAAATATTCAGTACTAGTATGAAAACTAAATTGGTACAAATAGTGTGATTTGACCATTAAGACCAATGGTATATGCATAAGCAAGAATGTCTTTGAGAATGTAAAACAAATTTCTTTGGAATTTCAGACTCAAATAAACAATTCAATTCAGGCCAAAAGACCAAATCTAATTGCCTTAAAGAAAAAACAAAAATCAGGTAGTGGATTTTTTTGTTTCAGCATATCAGAATAGAACTAAAATAAAGTGAAAAGTTGGATAAATATCTAAGCATCACAAGGGACGTAAATAAATTGTGGAACATTGAAGGAGACAGTTGTGTTCATTGTTGTCAAAGTATTTAAAACCAGGGGTAGGCAACCCTTGGCATGCATGCCAAATATGGCATACCAATGACTTGTTTCTGGCATGTGAAATTGATTCATTAGAATCCCCTTTTTGACTTACTTTTATTCTTTCACCTCTTTCGTGTAGATCATTATCTCATGTATTTTTATTTTCTACCTTTTACAGATTGTGCAGAATGTCATGATCATCAGCTAAGAAACGATGTCATTCAAATGATGAGGATATTAGACAATTTAAAGAATACTACACTGAAAAATTTGGCATAATTAAGAAAGATAATAAAGCCTTAAGCATTTTCTGTTCCAAAATAATCATTTGTAGGATTTCTTCTGTAAAAGGGACATTTTGAAAGTATTCATAAGAATTTAAGGAAGAAAACTGAGGAAGAACAAAGAGAATTAATTTCTCATGAACTGAGCAAGACAAAAAAAAAACATGCTAAATACTTTTATGAACTTTATTTCAGGTAGGCCCAGTTCCAACTTAGTTGCTGCTAGTTTTGAGGTTTCAAAAAAATTTTGTTGGCACGTGGAAAAATTTTGTGTCAGAGATTTGGCCAGTTTTGGCACACACTCTCAAAATGGTTACCCACCCCTGTTTTAAACAGTTCTGATGAAGCTGGAAAAAAAGTGTTAAAAGAATTGATAACATTGAAAATAGCTTTAATACTCAGTAGATTGCTGTAGTATTAATATTTTCTCTCACACAATTGCCTACTGATAACCAGACAATTGATGAGAATATGCAAATTTATAAATAATAATACTTGAAATTTGAAGTCATTATCAGAGTGCTGGGAATGATCCCCAAGAACCTAGAAGGGAAAAGAATTAGGAATTAGGGGAAGATTTGGAAACCTCTAAATTATGCCATTATTGAAAATATCTAGAATATAACAAAAATTTGTCATTTAATCTCTGTTGTAAGCCACAAGTGTCAAAATTCAAGGAATATTATAATAAAAAATGTGGGGTACATGTGTGAGTTACAAAGATCAATATGGAAGCTGTGTGAGAAGCAAGGTTCTCAGTAAATGGTAAAAATTGTAAACCCAAGAGTCAGAAACATGCAAGATTTTGAGATTTTTCAATAAAATCAGATAAACTATTGCAGAACCCTTCCAAAACCAAAACAAATATACTGATAATAGATAAAATAAAAAAAAAGATTTAATCATTGAACTAGCATATAATTTTAAGAGAGCAAAAGGAAGAGAATCAACTATGACTCATTGAAGGTGTGCTTGGTATGGTGATACAGAAAAAGAGACATGGATAGTGAAAATTGTCATTGACAGTCCAGTGGAACAGTTACAGAAAGGAGACCTCTTACATGATGAATACTTAAGTGTCAGATGAAAAGTATATCATACATAAGAGTACTGGTTGAGGCTCACTATCCATGCATTAATTATTAGATATTAAGATCTTGTCTGAGAAAATACTGAAATAACAATGGAATTAAAGCAGACCTCATCCTGCATTGGTTATCATGCAGTTTATCACAAGACATAACCAGAAAGGTGAAACCAGCCTGAGATTGAAAATTATATTACTCATACTATTCCTCTAAATCATGAGGATGGATATTGTCAGAGGAGGACTCCAAATGTCCTCTTTAACCAACATCTAGTAAGCAAAAGGAAAGAAAAACATGAGAAATGGATGAGAGAGGATTATGAGGAGGTTCTGAAGGCTATTTACGATGCTGTAGACAAAAGATAATATTATTATTAAGTGCTGTTCACATATTTAGAAAAAACATTTCCAGGAGAAGACTTAAATCTCGGGTAAAGGACTTGGTAAATGATTGTAACCAAAAGTAAATCAAAAGAAATAATTAAACATTATTGAAAAATACAGTATGAATAAATGTGAAGTTTCCTTTTATAATACTGAATGAAATATCTTGCAGTTAAATGAGTGAATGAATATCTATACAAATATTAACAAAAAGAAGAAAAAACATAAAGGAATGAGACCCAATTTTTAGAGTGGACTATGAGGTGTGTATAACATGCCATTCAGTTCTACTTGACTTTTAATAGAAGACTTTTTTAAGCAGCTAGTTTTAGTATAGTTAGTAACATTGAAGCAAAAGAAAAAATAGCTTTTACACACTATAAAAGAAAAGAAACATTCATAGGGCCCAGGGATTTGTATAGATATTTTCTTTTGTGGAGAATGTATAAATCTTCTTGGACAGGGAGGAAAGATAAAAATAAATATATCATTAATAAAATCATAATCCAACATAATTTTTAAGGAAATAACTTATTTAACTTTTTATGTTTAGTGTGATTTGAGATATCATTATTTGACGATTTTTACTGATTATTATCTTGTCAGTAAAATGCAGTTTTGTAAGGAAAAATGGATAATAGTGTTTAAAAGAACTCAAATATCACATTTTGGATAATAAAAATCTATCTTCAGTTTTTTGGTTTGGTTTGTTTGTCTTACCAGTACATCATCTTCAGGGGGTTAAATTGTTTGCGGATGTGTATTGTTTGTACCTCTTTAAATTCAAAATATGTTTTTCAATGTTCATTTTACTGTTTTGCAGCATTCCAGGGTCAAATGAAAATTCAAGACCCCCCCCCCCCCCGCCTTCCCATACAAGTGAGGCAATTTTTGTATTTATTTCTTATTTTCTAAAAATATTTTGAAAAAAATATTTTGAATTTATGGAAATATTTAAGATGATATTGAAGGTACTTGGGAAAATAAAAATTATTTGAAAGAAAATTTTGGTATATTTTTTAATCAGATTTTACAGCCACCAAGAAATTATTTTGTGGACTTGAAAGGATTAAAACTAAAACAATAGACATAATATGTCTAAATTATTTAACCAAACCTGTTTTAATGAAAAAATATGCTGCTTATATATATATATATATATATATATATATATATATATATATATATATATATATATATATATATATTAGGTTGGTGCAAAAATAATGATGCAATAATGTTGTTTTTTGACGTATTTCTTAACGTCAAAAAATGACATTATTACGTCATTATTTTTGCACCAACTTAATATATAGTGGGCAGAAACAAATATTCATACACATACAAATTTTTAATTTAATCTATTTCCAACTAATGAGTAAATATACTTGTCATATAATTAACTGTATAAGTAAATATGTATAGAAAACAGAAAAAAATTTTATTCAATAAAAATAGATCCCATTTATCCATTTTAATGGGTGAAAAAGTATACGTACAATGCAAATGTCAGACTTTAAAACTTTTAAATTGCTCTAATACTCTAAGTTATTCAAGTGGAATATTCTAGAATGTTCCAATAATGTTATCAGCAGTTATTTTTAGCCTAATAAATAGAAACAGAACATTCTGTAATTGATATTTGTTCAGGGTTTTCATCATGACAAGAGGTAAAGAACTGATAAATTTGCAAAAAGGACTGATTGTTAAGCTCTGGAAAGAAGGTAAAAGTTACAAGAAAATATCAGACAACCTGAATATTTCATTTATTACCATTTAGTTCATTCATTGCAAGATATAACAATCTCAAATTGTTGAAAACCAAAGAAGAACAGGTGCTCCATGGAAGATTGTTCAAAATCTTTGAGGAAGTTAATGCATCAAATTAAAAAAAAAATCCTATGGTTACTCATCAAGAGTTGCAGGATGATTTGCTTTTGTCAAGAATCTGTGTCACCAAAAAAGCAATGAAATTCATAGGAACAATCTAAAATCATGCTTCACTTGGAAAACTCAATTGCAATTGAAAAGACACAGAGATGCCAGGTTGAAATTCATTTATGAACATAAAGATAAGGATAAATTGTATTGGGAAAGAGTATTATGGACAGCCAAACCCAAAACCCAAAATTAAGTTGTTTGGATGTAATTTTAGAAATTGTGTATGGATGAAAGATGGTAATGCCTTCAGACAAAAGCACACAGTTCCAAAAGTGAAATTTGGTGGTTTGGAAATGTTTTTCTGTAAAAGGTACTGGCAACATGTCAGTAATAGATGGTAGAATGAATGCTGCTGCATATTAAAATATTTTGGAAGCAAATTTAATGATTTTGGTTGAAAATCTTGGACTTTCTCCTGATAGGATCTTCCAATAAGATCCTAAGCACACTGCAAAATGTATGAAGAAATGTCTTGCTGAAAATAATGTAAATATCCTGAAATGGCCAAGTCAGTCTCCAGATTTAAAACCAATTGAGAATCTGTGGCATTATTTGAAAATTCAAATCCAATCCAGAGTTCCAATAAACATCCAGGATCTGAAGACCATATGTGAAGAAGAATGGAACAAAATACCAAATTAAAATTTGCAGATCATTAAATGAGAACTACAAGCAGAGGTTGGTTGCTGTAGATGTGAATAATGGCTATTCTACAAAATATTAAATGAAGATTATATATTCTTTTTGTATTGTACAAATACTTCTTTCAACCATTAAAAAGGATAAATGGGATTTATTTCTATTAAATCAATTTTTTTCTTCTGTTTTCTATTCATATTTAGTTATTATGCATTTGCTTATAGTTAATTATATGAAAATTACGTTTATTGATTAGTTAGAAATACAATAGATTAAATTTTTTTTATGTGTACAAGGATTTGTTTCCTCACACTTTATATGTATAAATATATATATATATATATATATATATATATATATATATATATATATTTAAACATAAATTATTAAATATAACAGACAATGAATGCCTATTATGTCTGATCTTGAGCCGTTCCAATGTTTGAATGTTTGCTAGTGAAATGACGCAATCTACACTCAACAAAATTACATTTCAAACTAGTAACAACACATCTAGACATTGATTCTGTTGCAATACTTTGGTCTATCATGTGGTATGATGTCACAGAACTGCATCCTAAACTTACAATCTGCATCTGCTATTCTGTGACCATTATCGTCACATAGAAATTTCCAAGTCAAAATAACAAAATATCATCTTTTGATGGTGGATATCTTTGTTTCATCTCTGTATATCCACTCTAAGGATGGCTCATGTGAGCTGAAAGAGATGACAGTCTGTTTCTTGTTGGATGCAATCATCAGGCAGCCTGATGATTGTGACCAGCATGAAACAGCTTGTCGCCTCTGAATGTTGACTTCAGTGTTCACTTTTATATTTATATTTGCTTATGCCATATCTCTGATATTGAACACTTTATACCATAAATATAGCACACCTTAAATATTTCTTCATATATATATATATATATATATATATATATATATATATAATGCTAGTCCTTAAAGCATGTAGAAGAATACAAAGGAAATTGGAGAACAATATAGGTACTATATCGGCATCTGACTATTCCGATATAATAGCAGAGTTTCTTGCAAGAAGATACCAAATATGAAGTTATTTTTTGAAAGCCTAGTCTTTTTTCCTTTTAAATTCAGAGTAACACCTCATAGAAACATGGCATATAAGTACTTCAGAAATATCAATGGAAGAGGTGTTGCATTATCAATAAATACAACTAAAAAGTATATTTTTCTTTACTCTTCTGTAATGTTTTTAATACATTTTTGCTTAAATTCCATATTCTGTGTCTTTTTTTTACTCTGCAATAGTATATATATAAGAAACAATTTAGGTTACTAACAAACTGAAATATATTGATAAATATATTTCAGCTTGTTAGTAATCTAAATAGTTTCTCATATATATATATATATATATATATATATATATATATATGATGTAACGGAATAACCTGTCACCCCCATGAGTGACTACACTATAGGTAGTAACTACTTATAAGTATCTGTAAGTCAACGGACTACACAATCTAGATGGAATCTGTTGCATACAACTCAGACTTATGCAAAAACTAACAACCTTCCAATAATAGCACTCAATAATGGATTGACTTGCGATGACTTTGTGCATAACTGTTACCTTTATTCTTATTGAACTGGTTTTGTACAATAAAACTTTATTTATTTTATCCACCGTTTTTTCAAGTCTATATTCCTATTAGCATGGAATGTAACAATATATATGTATATTTTACTAAAATATACAAAAAGCTAAATATAGAAATGAATCTATTTTAAAGAAACAAAATAATAATACCCTTATAAGAATTTATATAATAAAAATGCAGAATTATACAAAAATAAAAGCTAAATTAAAAATACAATAGACTAGCTTTGTTTATAACACTTTCTTTTGAAGGAAAGTGTTTTTCAAAAACATTAAAAGAAAGTTATTAACATTTATTCTTGAAATAAAACAGCTATAATGAAGCCAAAAGGTCAGTAAAAAAGCTTATATAAAATTTGATACATAAAACTTTGTATATGTGAGACTCAAATTGATGTAAAAATACAATGTAAATGATTCCTGACAGTTTATGAAAAAGATTTTAAATTTATAAAAAAATAAAAAAAATTAAGTCTTATGGTCTGAACACTTGCCAAAATAAAGGCATGGTTTAGATACATTTTCTGATATTTTTTAACCAATGGGGAAAAAAGTTATGCCGATAGATATCAAATTTCTGATTCAAATCAGAACCAATTTGTGGATATGTAAGAAGCTTGGTTTGTCTAACGAAGGGACTTAACTTTTATAGGTGAAATTTGTTGGCTGGTTGCTGAACTTAGAAAAAGTAAAGTAGAAGGGTTTTGGCTTTCTCTGGTGAATAACCAAAAGCAGTTTCTGGGAATGAAAAACAAGTCTACGATAAAAAGTAAGTAACAGAAAAAAAAGAAGAAAAACTTAAAAAAAGAAAAGAACAGAAACAAGCAGAACTTTATACAAATTTAGAGGTATCTGATTATTTTTCTAGAGTTGTTTGTGAAGTTTTCTTACAAATTAAGAGATATTAACACTGACTTTGAACTTATGAAAATATGTGATTAGTTTTGTTTCATTTTATTGCCTAAACAAATCAAAACCTCAGTGATGCCTGTGAATTTTCTGTCCTTTTCAACTCCTTTCAAGAGTCAAATGAACTTAAATGACTGAACATTTTGTTGCTAATTAGAATTATTTTTATGAGCCCAAAAGAATTGTAATTAGAATTTGTTATCTTGCCTAATTGTATAGCACATAAAGAACAATTTTATTCAAGTTCATTTTATAAATTTTGTTTTCTGTTTGGCCTCAAATTTTATACTGGAGTAAAAGCTTTTTTTGCTCTTCATAATATTCAGTATAAGATATCTGACATTCTCTCCTCTCTCCCAGAAAAAATACTTTTACTTTGTATACAGTTATGCTGTGGTTATGTAAACAAAATCCTCTGTGTAGTATTTTATTATTCAGTCACAATTATGGCCCTCCACAGCAAAAACAGTTGAACAAATTTTGATCAAAAGGCAGTAATGAGAATCATTTTATTTTTTATTAGGAAATTACTAATGTTAGTTCTTGAATTAAACCAATGAAAAAGGAATGCTGGTGCTAAATAAAAACAACTGAATTATTACAATTTGAAAAATGAAGGAAACTTTATTGACCATTTTATTTTCAACATATTTTCAAGATTACATGAAAAGTTTCAGCTATCAAAAATAGCTTATTTACTGTATATGTTGTGATAACTAGCATTATATTTTTCAGTTGAAGTTGTAAAAAGGATATATGAAAAATTTTTTCAGGTTCCTATATAAAGATTATTTTGATTGCTGGCCTTCATTTTTCAAATCACTTTGGGTAAAATTATCTTCCTTTAGTGATTACAATTATTAAATTGAGGACATCACATTCCATATTCTTTTCTGATATATACCAAGGCAGAGTGATAAGACATTTTTAATACATTTATAAGTGCAGAGTTGTATCTGTTACTCACCTAAATCCATCAGTGGGGAGACCACTGGTTGAAATAAAAATGGATCTATCTGTCTAGTTTTGAAACTATAGCATTTCTGAATATGCTTGAATGAATTTCAGTAACCAAGTGTTTAAAAGTAATGCCTCACTAAATAGAAGTAACTATTTTAATTTTTCTATTTATTTAATTTATTTTTTCTTCATTTGGTTATTTTAGTTTTTTGTATATTTAAAATACACACACTAAAAAGGTCAGGGTAATGAAATATTTGTTCTAAACAAAAGAGCTAGGAAGTGCTAGTTTTCCCCTTTCCTTGTTTCCCATAATCACCCAGTGGTTTATGTCTAGAGCCCATGCAAGGAGTAGAAATAAAGTGTACTAAAATTGACAGTCATCATGCAGTGTTGATTTGTGCCCACGCTATAAATATATAGGTACATACATTAAGAATTTTCATGCAATATTTATACAGTTAAATTTCACACATGAAAAATATATACACACATTTGAATATTTATCTCCAACCAAGGCAATAATGCCACTGAGTTGCAAGGGGTTATTGAGGGCAAAAAGATGTGAAAATGTTAGTGAAGAGAAAAAAAGCAAAAAAAATAAAATAAAATAAAAGAATAGGATTCAAGAAGACAGAAGATTGCAATAGATGTTGTATTTAAACTTTTTAAGACCATTGTTGGCATGGACTCAAGGAACCATGAGAAAAGCTATTATAATAGAACTTATGATTATATACATTAAGAAATGGACAAAGTCCGACGATTTATTTATTAAAGACTTTTTTTTTTATGTTTAACGTTCTTTTTATAGATACAAGTATTTAAGTAAATGCTCTGTTTATAATAAACAGTATTAGATAACATTTACCGGCCTGAATGTCCGAGAAATTTTCATAGGAAATATTCGTCCTTTGACAGGATTCGAACCTGCATCTTATACGGAACCGTCATTTAGTCGGGCGTGCCTAACCGATTCGGCCACAAAGGATCCTTCGGTTGGCAAGGTCGAATTTACTATCTTCCATGATTTGTTTACATTTGATACGCCATGAGCAGTTATGAATGTACGAGATTCATGGAAGATTGAAGTTTATAAGCAGTAAATTCGACCTTGCCTACCGAACGATCCTTGGTGGCCGAATCGGTTAGGCACGCCTGGCTAAATGGCGGTTCCGTATAGGATGCAGGTTCAAATCCTGTCAAAGGACGAATATTTTCTATGAAAATTTCTCGGACATTCAGGCCGGTAAATGTTATTTAATACTATTTATTATAAACAGAGCATTTACTTAAATACTTGTATCTATAAAAAGAACGTTAAACATAAAAAAAAAAAATAAAAATAAAAATGTCTTTTATGATTACATCTAACTGGTTTAGCAGTAAAACTATACTTAGTTGCCAGTCTAATACTATATTTAAATTCATGTTGTTCAGATTGCAAGGGGGGAAGCTTATTAGAACAAGTGGCATTAAAAATATATATATATAGTTTTTCTAATAACTGATTCAATTTCTGAAGTTTTTAAAGAATTTTGAAGTGTTCCTTAGTTAAAAATTAAAAAAATAAATAAATAAAAAGGTATATATGCCAAAATATTTTACAATCATTTCAGTGACATTTATGATTACATCAATGCACAGGAAGCAAGCAAGCAAGCGGGTGAGCAATAAAAACAAAAAAACCAAAAAACTCCTGAAAATTTAGAATTAACATCATAAAATTTTATTTGTCAATGTTTTCAAGAAATTCTTTCCACCTCCACTATAAATAATTTCTATATTCAAACCATTTTCTACCCACTTTTAGTGCTTGTTCGCAGGTGGTGAGCAGTTAAGTGTAGGCAAAATGGATGAACTGGACTTCAAATTCAATAATCTGAATTTCTTAAACAAATATAGAAATTTGATATTTGTGGAAATATCCAAAAGAATTCAAATTACCTCCCCATTATATTCTAAATGTGGATTTCAGTTATGAATGCAAAAGACATTAGTAAAATTCACTTTAAAAAAAAAGTTATGGAAAGCCAAAAATTGATTACATGCTTCATAGTAAAAACCGTTTTGATTTTTTTATAATGTTGGGCGATATTTTTCCAGAAACAAAGTAAAAACCAAAAAAAAAAAAAAAAAAAAATGAAAAACAAAACAAAACACATGTATTTCTACATGTGTAAAGACATTGTCTATGGAAGTCAAAACTTTGGTCAGTTGTTTTTTCATTATTCAATCAGTGTGAGTGCACACAATAGTATTCTATTAAAATACTGACTCTTCAGTCTGAAGACAATCATAATTCACCATGGATTCCTTTTCTGTTAATTGCCATGCATTTTTGGATAAGATAGTGGAATGGTATCCTGTTGTCTTCTCCACTTAATAAAATTCAGATTTGTCCTCCTCCTAAACTGGCTGTCATGCAAGATTAAAGATCCTAATCTACCTTGCTGTTTAACCCATTGGGATAGGGAGAACAAATGGATCTTTGCCAAAACAGAAACAAATGAAAATACCAAATTACAAAATTATTATCCTGAGAGATCTAAATGCAAAAATTGGAAGGGAAGAGGATAGTGAAATTGTTAGTATGTATAGACTTGTATAAATAAATGAATGTTTACTAGGTACTTGCAATTAGTACACTTTTAGTTTATGGGCTGTTATATAAAAA
The DNA here is from genome assembly GCA_963932145.1 of Acanthosepion lycidas. Classification (NCBI taxonomy): domain Eukaryota; kingdom Metazoa; phylum Mollusca; class Cephalopoda; order Sepiida; family Sepiidae; genus Acanthosepion; species Acanthosepion lycidas. The sequence continues at coordinate 29,377,655 of OZ010616.1, forward strand.
GATGTCCCTGTTGCAATTTGGCCATAAATAAAAGTTTTGGTCTTAAATTGACCTCATAGTTCTTTACTTATTATCCCATATATTAAGTTACTTTATAGACCAATAATTTGACAACCAGGGTCCATCTGTTTGGCCAAGCATAAAGGGCAGACTAGCAAGCAGAAATCTAGCTGCTCTTGTATATTTACATATGTGCATGCACCCAGCAGATATTTGTTACTAATTAAGTATAGCAAGAAAGAAATGGCACACAAAAGTACCATATTTGTAAGAACCTATTTACCTAAATGAGAACAGAAAGACAATAAAACAAGCTTTGTCTCAAAGAAAATTTAAAGCCCAATAATCATAATAGATTTTGTGTTGCTGCTTCTTATTCCAATATCTTCAATTGTTTTTCTTTAGACTGAATACTATATAGTGTTTTAGCTTTATGTATTAGTAGTTTCTAATGTAATAGTCATTTTATAGTCTCATGTCACGTGCTGATCAATATATCCATGGGTGACCATTTTGAGAAGCAACCACTGAGAGAAGGTAGTGGTTATGTGACCAAGTATGAGAATCGGATGTGTCTTATTAGTGTTGGAGATGCAATATCCCAAAGAAATTGAGAATTCATAAACATTGTTTTCATATAAGGATGTTCATAGAGGTCCAATGTAAATGATTAGGTTAGAAATTTTAAATATTTTATAATAAATAACAAACCTTAAATATTTATTACAATCATTAAATGATAGGTATCTACTTTATAGATATTATATAGATGCATGTGATTACAATAGAATAAATTAATGATTATTTTAATATCAAGATTATTGCCTTTATTATTTATGTAGGTTTTTAAAAATAGTTTTATTTGCTGATTAACATGAAGGAAATTGTTAAGATTTTGTTTTTTCTTAACAGGAAAGTATTTTAAAATGAAAAAATTATCTTGGGTTTTAGATGCTGTCATATGTGACATACAACAGACAAAAATAAAATTAAATGTATACTTTTTTAGAAATTTTGAATGCATTTTACTCATTAGGTCTCTGGTATTTATGAATAAGTACATTTAGAAATAAAGTTATATAATCAAAATAAGGTTTCTAAAAAATGCCTTGATGGAAAGTAATCAGAACTTTAAGGATTTTAAGATAATAAAAATTAATGTTCTTGATAATGTAATGGTCCAAAGTACTAGAAATAATATCATATATGAATTTTGGACAGTTAGAATAAATTAATGATATTTTAATATCAAGATTATTGCCTTTATTATTTATGTAGGTTTTTTAAAATAGTTTTATTTGCTGATCAACATGAAGCAAATAATTTAATGGTTCAAAGTACTAGAAAAAATATTATATATGAATTTTGGACAGTTCCTTCAGGGATTCAGTTTTATATAAACTCACAAAATGAATAGAAAAAAATTACAACAGAATTGAATAGTCAAGTCTAATAAAACATACTTGCCTAAATTCTTGTCTAAGAATGCATTATATATCACTAATTTTGCTCTCTCTCTGTCTCAGTGTGTGTGTGTGTTTTACAAAGGAAAGCTTAGATGTTACACAAAGGTGAAAGTATATAATGGGTAGAAATCTTTTTTATATGCTTCACTGAATGTGACTGACGGAAAATTTTATAAGTTTATATACTTCATAGGAACTAGGAAACATTTTACATTATTTGCACCGGCCTTCTCAATCCTTGTGTGAATCTTTGACTAACAGTAGGACTATAATGAAAAATCTAAGTATTAAAAAAATGATACTATAGAACTATGTTAGGTATTATTTATATCATAAATAATTATGTACAAGACACAAAACTAGAGACCGTCTTCATAACCAGTGCCAAGAACAGAAACTTGAAATGGTAGGGGTAATAGCATAAGAATTCTACAAGGTTCAACACTGGGCAAAAGAAGGGGCAGACAAAGTGGGCTGGTGATAATGTCACTTAGTGCATTGGAGGATGCTTTATCAAGACTCAGATAGTGGCATTCAACAGAGTCATATGGAAGGAGCTGGTCAGTAGTGCAATGATGTTATAACCACACCTTGTCATGTTACTGATGAATACCATTTTTGTTGAATTATACAGTTACAGAATTCATACAAAGTTTTTGCAAAAATGGTTTTCAAGATGCACTTAATACAAAAAAACAAAAAATCTAGTCAGAATGCTTCTGAAATAATAGACTTCTGATCTATATTGACAACAGTTTGTGTTTATTAAAAGGAAAAAAAGGAGTATTTTCTTAAAGTCTGAAATTTATGTGATCAAGGAAATGGAAATAGTTGGAAAACCCAGGATCGATATAAACAAAAGATACCTAAATAGCAACAAATGAATGAACTGATATAGATAGATACTCATGGAGATGAACAGATCTATAGAAAAAAAAGTGCACAAATAGATAAGAATAATCTAATTTATTTCATTAACTGTACAAAAATACAAGACATATAAGGATCTTACTATGTGTATTGGAATATTTATATCTCCCACATTTTGCTTAAGAAGGGAGATAACTCTAACACTACTATTTTTACAATCATCTAACTGACACGACCAGCTCAATGATTCTGTTAGAAAAGTGTTATTTTTACAAAGCCAGCATGGAGAGTGAAAGACCAACACCATGAAAAAGCAGAGTATAACAATATTAATTTGAAAAATATATTCAAATATTTACTAATAACAAGTGTCACTACTTTTGAGAGCATAACTAAGTTGTATTATTATGAGATAATCTGAGCATGAAGCAGAAGATCATTTTTACATTGTTAAGTATTAGGTTGGTGTAAAAATAATGACGTAATAATGTCGTTTTTTGACGTATTTTTTAACGTCAAAAAACGACATTATTACGTCATTATTTTTGCACCAACCTAATAATAAACAGATCACTCTAGAATTAGCATAATTTTATATAATTAGAAAAACTATATTTAAAGAACTATAGGAATTAAATCCTATATATATTTTTCAACTATTGAAATTCTGTCAGAAGTTTTGTCGGACAAACATTCATTACTTGTGCAAATACTGCCAAAATATATGCAGATGTAGTTGTAGAATACATGTTATTTTTGAACCATTTAGAAAATAACTCCCTTCATCACTCCTGCAAATTGAGAAAAAGATTTTCATGAGGCAGTGTGAAATTATTTGTTGATCACCTTATAGATATAAAAAATAGAAGCTTAATGCTTCTTGGGGCTCAAAACAGTTTTGAAGACCAGTTTGATCTACATGTGTGTACACACACATGCACACAATGGAAGAGACCAGCAGCCACCCACTAAGGCCTTGTCAATACACAAAATAGAAAGGATTAACCATCAGCCACTGACTAAGCCTTTGTCTATGAACTCACAAGCACATTAGGCTGACCATCATAAAGTAAGTCTGTCCACACATTTCATATCACACTATGAACACTTAATTACTTTCTAAAACAAACTTCATTGCAAGGAAAAATTGAACATTTTATTGTCATTGTATATTTCTGAAAGAATATATAAATGTTATTTCAACTGATGTTTTGCTTCAACTTTTCATTCATAGAATAACCTCTATATATTTCATTTAAAAGATGCTAAATGTTTGGAATCCTGTCATCCAGATAACAAAAACCTGGGCAGTCTGGATCCTAACAGACCTTCACTAGAAAATATTCTAAATGTAATATCTTAAAAATAGGTTTCATTATTTTTGGCATGAGTCCAACTTTCATTCTCCTGAATATAAAACAGAGTAACAATTCCATATTTTTATTACATAATATAATGATCCACATGGTTTCAATATATTAATATAGAAAATGGAAAAATATTTAAAAACTCACATGGAAAACATTTTTTATAATAGCAAGGTCTTAAAATATGTCATTTTTTTTTTACAGTAAAGATAGACTATTTATACAAGACTCTAGTGGCCATATAGCAGGTCATCAAATTTCTCTTAATAGTAATAAAGTGATCCCATATTAATATAATAATTGCAAAAAATATATTTAGAATCACATGTCAAAATAAACAAATAATATTAGTGACTAAAATATATCACATTTGAAGGAATGAGTAAACTGAACATAAAGTAAGAGATCACAATTCTATTATTAACTAGCAGCATGGCCCGGCATTGCCCGTGCTTGATTCAAAAATTGTACAACTCATACAGCAATCGCTATCACTTGACTTAAAATAGTTTTGCCCTTCCTTGCTTTTAAATGAGTGCCCTTTCTCACACAGCAATTTTTTTCTAAGCTCTATACTAAACATTAAATCTGTTACGAAAAAAGAACTAAACAAAATGAACACAAAACGATCAACTTTAAAAAAGGACTCGTAACTGGAAAAACCGAATGAAAAAAGAATGTTAACAACAAATACTTTTTCACACCCAACCCAGTTCTGTGGAATCAGAATCAATGTTGAGTTTAAGCAAGCAAATGAGCCAACTGGAGTAAAGTGCCATGCAGATTTAAATTTTTCCCACTTGTGACGAAAGCAGCTATCGAATTTTTTTGTATGCTAGCATGCTAGTTAACATTCATGTCAGTCAGCTGTTGGCTCTCACGCTGGCCAATAGAATCTTCCTGCCTATTCGTGGCAGCCAGCTATATGCTTTCACTCTGGCCAGTAGAAAATGGCTGCAAACTACATGAAAACTGCCATAGAAGCATGAAAAATTTGATTATTTCCACTATCGATGGGAGTTGGGAAATGCAAAGTTGATCTTGGCCTTACCACTAACTTGGAGCATGTACATGTAAATTTTGGTGCAAATCCGAAAATTGTGGCAGTGCATTCGTTACACACACACACATCCTGCCTGTTAGATAGAGATAAGGTGTTCCCAAAATAACAATTAGCTTTAATAATTAGGAATGAATATTGTTATATTCCGCGCTAATAGGAATATATACTTGAAAAACACGGTGGATAAAATAAGTAAAGGTTTATTATAAAAACAAATACAATATGAATAAAGGTAACAGTTATGTGCACGATCGTCGCAAGTCAATTCAGTAGTGAGTGTTACTATTGGAAGGTTGGTAGTTCTCATGTAAGTCTGAGTTGTACTCAACAGATCCCAGCTAGACTCTCCTAGTCTGTTGTCTTATGGATACTTATAGGTAGTTACTACCTATAGTGTAGTCACTCAGTGGGGTGACAGGTTATTCCATTACATCAAATATATATATATATATTATATTTTTAAATCATTATCCCCCCATGCAAGGCAGTAAAGCCACTAAAACACAAGGGGTTACAGTGCATGGAGGAATTAGAAACAAAAACATTAATAATGAGTGGAAAGAGAAAAAAGTAATCAGGAGGACAGTAGATAGTGATTGACATGGAATTTAAATTCTTGTAGATTAAAGTTGACTTGAAATCATGGAGCCAGAAGGGAGTTCCACAAGTGTGTGAAAAGAAACTTAGCATAGACCTTATGATTACATTGAGGCAGCTCAAGTGATCAAAGCTGAGCTGCCAGATCAGGACCAGTAATATTGCTGATCCTTGTTGGGATCTTATCAAGGAGCTCAAATTAAATAGCTGGTGCACTGGACCATGGCAGCAATATTCAAATGGTTTTGTAATTGGCATAGATGCCATATTGAGAGCTGATGGCATCAGGAAGATCATTAATGAAAATTAAAACCCATTAGGACCAAGGATGCAGCCCTGGGGGACACCTTTGTTAGTACAAAAGTGTGTAGATGAGTGTATGTTCAGGACAGCTTTCATTTTGAAATCTGATAGGAAAGTCTGGATCAGTTCAAAAATGTGTCTGAAGACACAGTAACTTTTCAGCTTGTGGAAAAGACCTGAATGCCAAGTCCTGTCAGATGCTTTTGAGATGTCCAAAGCTACAGTCTGGGCGTAACCATTTTTATCTAGAACCTGAAAATTCTTTCAATTATCATCAGTAGATTAGCAGTTGACCTGGAGATATTGCTTATCTGAGAAAAGGCCCTGCGATAAGAGATGCTGAACCAATTCAGTATTAAGTAGGGCCTCTAGGAGTTTATATATATAAATAAATGGTACCAATTAGCAATTGGTAGGGATAATTCCAAGGAGGACATTAATCCAAAGAGAGCTCAATGTAGGTAACAGTGCAATATAATAATAATAATAATAATAACAAGAGAGGGAGAGAGAGAGAGAGAGAGGTGGGGAAGAGAGAAAGAGAGGGAAAAAAGAAAGGAAAGAAGGAAGAATTAAATATAAGTCAATAGGTTGACCTAGAAATAAATTTTTCCTTAAAGGGCTGAACAAATTAATATATAGGGTAAGTTTTTTTCCCCCACTCTCTCTCCCTCACAACTCTTTTCCTAAAATTTAAAAAAAAAAAAAATTATTGAGAGGGGGGAAGAATTGAGAAGGGGGAAGAGAGAAAAAGGGGGAAGAGTGAGAGGGGTGAAGAAAGAGAGAGAGAGGGAATGAGAGAGGGGTAAGAGAGAGTGATGGAGGGGGAAGTGAGAGAAAGAGTAAGAGAGAGAGAGGGAAAAAAAAAGAAAGGAAAGAAGGAAAAATTAACACTTTCTTCCTGCCCCCCACTGCCTTCCGTAAATTTAAAAAAAAAATTTATATTGAAATTTTTAGTTTTACTTGTTTTATTATAAAAAAAAATTCCTTTTTCTTTTTTCCCCTCCCTTTTCCTTTTGTCTGGACAAATTGATTTCATTTCTAAAGAAACCTTCAGTCTGAAGAGATGAATATTTAAATAAATATATTAATGAAATAAATTATAACTAAAATGGATTTTTAAGGATGACTTAATATATATATATATATATATATATATATATATATATATATATATATTATATATATAGCATGCAAAGCTTTTCATAATAAAACACTTAATGTCTGCTTTAATATTTAAAGGCATCAATAAACTATTAATACTTAATTCTACTGATTATACTTGGTTTTCTATTGTTATTATATAATAAAGTGATTCCCTAAAATAGCTATATATACAGACATATATATATATATGTATATATATATATATATATATATACAGACTTAATATAATAATTTGGAAAATATATTGTTATAAACTAATCTTGCAGAATAATATATTTTAATATAAATTGTTAAAATATATTTAAATATTCACATGTTAAAACCTTTAAGGACATAAAATATATTTTTTTACAGCATGAGTAAATTAGTATTTATATAAGACTGTAGTGGCTATAAAGCAGGTCATCAATTTTCTTTCAGTAATCAAGTGATCCCACATTAATATAATTGGAAAAATATATTTAAAGAGTCAAATTAAAAAAAAATAAAATATTAAGAATACAACAACTTAAGTCTCACGTGTGCCATTATTTTTGTTGGCATGAGTAACCTAATGTCTAAATAAATGGATAGGCAGATATGAAGGGATTGACATTAATAGATAGACTAAGATAGCAGGAGAAAAACTATATGTAGTAAACAATAGAAAAAGACTAAAAGTAAGTAAATAAAACAATGTGTCAAGGGTGGGGAACATATAAGAATTTGAATCAAAAAGAAAAAGGAAGAAAATTGGTGTTAAACAAAACTTGTCTTTATTGACTTGGAAATTGCAAAATGACTGAAGCTTTCTGATTGACCTATAAGCAATAATAATAATAATCAGAAACAAAAATTTGTCTTTATTGACTTGGAAATTACAAAATGACGGAAGCTTTCTGATTGACCTATAAGCAATAATAATAATAATAATCAGAAACAAAAATTTGTCTTTATTGACTTGGAAATTGCAAAATGACGGAAGCTTTCTGATTGACCTATAAGTAATAATAATAATAATCAGAAACAAAAATTTGTCTTTATTGACTTGGAAATTGCAAAATGACGGAAGCTTTCTGATTGACCTATAAGTAATAATAATAATAATCAGAAACAAAAATTTGTCTTTATTGACTTGGAAATTGCAAAATGACTAAAGCTTTCTGATTGACCTACAACCAACAACAACAATCAGAATCAAAAATTTGCGTCTTTATTGGTTTGGAAATTGCAAAATGACTGAATTTTTCCGAATGACCTACAACCAATAATAATAACAATCAGAATCAAAAACAAATACACAACTCTTGCTGCCATCATATGACCATTCCCTGACCAATCGGATTGGTTATTGTTCAGCTTCTGATCAATGTGTCGGAGTAAGCTGACAATCAAAAGAGAAGGAAGATGAAAAGAGATTCTACAAAGAGCTTCCCCACCCACCACCACTTTTCAGTTGAACCAAAGTATAAAAGAGGCTCCAGAAAGGCCAATTGATTTAAATCTTCGTGCACAGAATGAGACTTTGCTTCTTGTCTACTGTCGCGTATCTTTACACACAGCTTTGTCTTGCTTCAACTCTTCAGACTGCATTCCATCTAACTTGGCATTTTTCTTCCTTTCATCTTATAGAAGCTGAATCACTGTAGCCATTTCATGAAGATAGTTTCAAGTGATGATGAAGCATTCTCCATTTAGATAGCTATTTTGTTGTGCACATATTTTTGGCATTAGACTTGTTCACACCCAGAAAATCCTTTTGCTCGCTTAATCGACAGAACAAAGCTGAGTAGTAGATGAAGTTCATTACTTTAAATATATTTTAGTTTAATGGACATTTGAAACATTATCAAATGCTACAATTTTAAATACCATATTAAACTTCTAGTATCTAACCCCTTCTGTTAGGGAAATGTTGCAATATATTCTTCCTTTATATCAACAATTTGGCTAAGTTCAATAAATATCTATTTATGAATTGCTCAATGTATCATGCCGTGGAGCTGTAGTTCAAGTCTCTTCTGTAAAAGAATTGCTATTTAGGAAGCATGATATTATGTAACAATTCAGTACTCTTTGTTTCTAATGAAAATTTCCTGTTTCTTAGATTAGCTGTTTCTTTCACTATACCAATGCCACTTTGAATTTCAGTGTCGCACTTTCCACCCTCTGTTAAAACCCTTCCCAGATATTTAAATTGTTGCATTTGCTTTATTTTGCTATCTCTGACTTGTAACTTGCATGTTAGGCTATACTTTTTTGCTGACAATCGTACATTTTATGTTCTTGCAATTGATGTTTAGTCCTTCACGTTTCTACTCTAATTTCTGTTGGAGTTCTATTAGTTTGCTTTCAATGTCTTTTATCAACACTGTGTCATAGGCATATCAAATTTTAAGATTGTGGCTGCCAACAATGAATCTTGGTAGGACTTTTAATTCTCTAATTTGCCTCGCAGTATAAGTTGAATAATCCTGTAAGAAAGCATATCCTTGTCTTACATCCCTTTCTATTTTTGTATTAGGTTGGTGCAAAAATAATGTCGGTTTTTTTACGTTAAAAAATACGTCAAAACCGACATTATTTTTGCACCAACCTATATATATATATATATATATATATAGGTTGGTGCAAAAATATATATATATATATATATATATATTTACTGATTTCATTTTATATCCATATGAGCGTCCTGGGTATGACGGTAAACTACATCCACGTCCTGGGTATGGCGATAAACTGCATCCAACAGCAAGGTCTCAGATAATGTTTTCAGAAAAATAATGTTGCCAGCTCTAAGTTTTTGAAACAATAATGTTGCCAGCTCTAAGTTTTTGAAACAATAATGTTGCCAGCTATACGTTTTTTATTCTATACAAAATAGGCATTTAAAATTCATATAAACTGGATTTGGCATTAAATAACCCACAGTAGTTGATATGCCATAAAACCCAAACAAACAAACAAACAAACAAACGAAGAACATGAAGAAATTATTTGCAAAAACTGAACCAAAAAATATATTGGATTTTCTAAAAAGAATTGGTCGCTTATCAAAGATGTAGACTGATGTATAAAAAACATATCCTACCTTTTATCATTTTGCAAATAAATTGTCCTTATCAAATGGAAATTCTTGACTTAAACAAAAATACCTAGGATTATTTTGCAGTGTACAAGCAAATAAGCTCTAGCTTGCTAAAAATGTTCCATACAAAATAGGCATTTAAAATTGATATATATATTTGGCATATATATATAAACTGGATTTGGCATTAAATAACTCACAATGGTTGATATGGCATAAAACCCAAACAAACAAACAAATCTATCCATATGAAGGCATTTTGCTGCCTCTATAGTTTTGGAATTATTCCAATATCATTCCAAATTTCTTTTAAATTTGTTATAACATTCTTTTTTGTTCTCCATTAGTATGCACTATGATTAGCTGATCATGTATCTTCAACAGTGTATAAGCAAATCTCAGACTTCAAAGAGGGATAATCTTTTGGTAGATACTGGAGAGTCCAATGTAAAAATGTACCTGGCTGCTGAGTAAAGACAACCTTTTTTAATATCTTCTAGTTTTCCTTTTTAAGGTCAAGAGAAGGCATGTAACATTTATATACTTAGATTGTTTCTGCCTCTTTGTAGAAAATATGAACTGTTTTTCTGACTTCTCTCTAACCATATGTATTTTTTCATTATAAAGATTTAATGAGTTATTTTTTCAAATGGTAGATAATATTCAAGGCAACAAAAATTTATGGCCATATCATGCTAAAACACTGTTTCCTGTACAATCATTGAAATTAAGCAATGGGTGTACAGGTAGTGTAATTGATAATGACTTTTGAATTGTTAACTGGAGAGTAGAGTTCAAATTCCTGTTGCCTTCATTATATTCACTTACAGGCAAAGACCCTTGGGAAAGGTATGAATTGATATCTTTCTTCTCCCACCAGCTATGTCTTAGACTTATGACTAAAAAAAAAAATATCCTTACAATTTAAAAAATTATTTCCTAACTTTAAATAATCTGCAAAGAGTTGATAAGCTGTAGAAAATGGACCAATTACCCCACCATAAAAACAAAACAAAACAACAACAAAAAAAAAATAAAAATAAAAATAAAAACAAACCCAAAACATTTGATAATCAACAAAGCCAATCAAGTAAAGATGACAAAAGCATATTTCACAATTACTGGCCAAAGTTGTTATTTTGCAACTACTAATACTACAGAAAGGATATATTAAATAAATAAAAAATATTCATGAGAATATGTGAAAGACTGAGGACGAAAAGCAGATGCCATAAATTCCACAGTATGTTTAGCATTAAAATAACAAGACAACAATAACACACATAAAGCAAAGTATTATCTTTAAATAATTGTGTTAAAAAATACACAAAAAATAACTTCAGAGGTACAAAGCAAAATCTTTTATAGCTTAATCTTAGGCAAGTAATGATTTTAATGCAAAACTAACACAAAGAAAATACAAGCATACTGGAAATTTATACACGCAACTATAAAAAAAATCTTATCCTTGGTCATTTGGTCAATTTTCAGTACCTCATGTAGTAACTAAGTTAAAACTCATATGTCAATATGAACTTTGACATCAGTCCTGTGAATAAATTTCACTGTTAATATGAATTTTATTATTTAACCATCATATTTGTATTAATAGAAATATGATTTTTACTCTAAATACATTCATGGCAACTATTTGGATGAGATCTTTGCTATGGCATGTAGATGTTATGAATTTAAATGCAGTACTAGACTGGTAACTAGGTCTCACCAATTTATAGTTGAATTTACTAGATGTAACCATGAGTTCTATGCTAACAATTTATTTTTATTCTCTTTTTATTTCACTAAGATGCAAAGAGTGACAGTGACTTTGTCTGCATTTTAGTAACTATGTCACCTTGAAATGAATATGACCCAATAGGAGTAGACAGGTTTGCCTATCATCTGGTTCACACACTTCATCGGTCTTTTGAACCAGAGTAGGTTTATCCTTTGTTTCCCTGCTTAGGGTTGGGTTTCCAGTTCCTCAAATATACTCATAACGCATGTCTTTTTTTATGCTAATACAATCCCTACCTTGAGTGGCTCTTTGACATTGTATTGGGTGAACACTAGTAAACAACAAAAAAAAAATTATATGATTAGAAAAGCAATGACTATTTTTGTATATAGGACAAAGAGCCATAAATCAAAATGGCTAATAAGTGGTGACTTATTTTATGATACACTATCTGCAGTTAAGCAATTCAATTAAAGCTTAAGATATGAAATAATCAAAATATTGATGCTAATAAAATGCTACAATTTTCAACAAATTTTCCTGTGTTCAAACTAGATTTAATTAAAACAAGGAACCAGTTTAATTACTGATAATTACTAAGATTGGTATAATAAGGTACAAGGCCAAACTGCAATGGAAAAAATGTTTCACCAATATTCCAAGAAAGAAGAATCTGACTACTTTGAATATCAACATTGAAAGTCAGGATTTTTACTTGTATTAACATCCACTAGTGACATTGAAAATGTACAGCCATCTCAATCAAAAAACCAGTAAAATGATGAAAACGAAATGGTGAAGCCTAGTTATTAAACAGAAGAAAAAAAAATTCCCCATATTTTGTTTGGAAATCCAATACAATTAGAGTAATAATAAATCCAATACAATTAGAGTAATAATAAATCCAATACAATTAGAGTAATAAAAATCCAATACAATTAGAGTAATAATAAATCCAATACAATTAGAGTAATAATAAATCCAATACAATTAGAGTAATAAAAATCCAATACAATTAGAGTAATAATAAATCCAATACAATTAGAGTAATAAAAATGTTGAACATATTTAAAAGTTTTCTAATTTGAATCTAATCTATCATGAAATTAATGTTTAAACTGAATATATTAAAACAGTATTGTTTTAATATATGTCTATATTTCTGAGATGAGGTATTTACACTATTTACATTTTTCAGACAGTTGTCCTCATCTTTGCTATCATATTCACAACGTTTTGGCTGTTGTATGCACTGGTCTTTTTCAGGTAATATACATTGGAATTTCAAACCGAACCCTTTATTTAGTCCACTGGGGTAGTTTGTTCTAGTTCCACATGCCATGCCTTTTCTGAATATATCAGTATCAGTTATTTCCCTCTAGTAACTAAACTTTCCAAATTTTTGTTCACCTCTGCTGTGGCCAGATATTGAACTCACAACTCTTTGGGTCAAGTCACTGGATTACTTTGATCAGTTTTATCCTATGAACTATGTCTCCCCACTCCAAAAGAAATCGAGAATATGCCCCCAAAAATCGTGTCTTTCATACTGATAGTATTCAGTTCTTTATAATAACAGATCATTGAAATATTCAAACTAAAACAGAGCAAAATAAACTTTAAATGTTTTATCCAAACAATTTTGATGCAGAACAACCTATTTGAAAAATACAATACAAATTGAACAAGCAGATACTTTCAATTAAATTTAGAAAATTATTTAAATTAATTCTTGCTATTATAATTCTAATGGACACACACAAATATATATATATCACACACAATATATATATATATATATATATATATATATATATATATATATATATATATATATACAAGTTGTTTGGATATGAGTTTGTGAACATAGGTTTCACGCTTTTGTGATTATCAGACAAACAGGTTTTTTTATTTTATTTTAAATTGGATCTATTTATGCTTGTTTGTGTTTGATCATGTTTGTTACCATGAACAGGGAATTCTCCTCTTTGTCCGTTTGGGATCACACTCTCATGAACACAGACATACACATTTAAATTCACACAATCCATGCAACTGAATATGTTAGCTCTATCACTGATATTAAGCACTTTCCAATAAGTACTTCACATATAAAATAATATGTATAGAATATGTGTGTATGTGTGTGTGTATTGACGTAATAGGAAAGAACAGTTTGACTAATGATCCAAAGTTCTTTAGTATTTATTTTTTTATTTTAAACAAAAAAGTGCTCAATACAGAAGTAGAGCCTAAATTAACATTTCCAACTAATAAATGAGTAAAGCATTTATTTCTTCGGGCCATATGTTTTCAGAACACGGGTGTTCATGGCTCTCCACAATTTACATATCCATAGGAACTCTTACCAGAATCTGTTAGTTATTCTAAATATCACTTGAGAATTAAACTGCTTTAAATTTCAAGTTTAATTTTGAAATTAAACTTTAGGACTTGAGTTTCAGTTTTGAAAGAGTAATTTCTGTGTTGCGATGGAATCACATTTAAAAAATAATTATAATATATATATATATACGTGTGTGTGTGAATAATTTGTATTATGAATAATGTTATTCATTATCTTCATACAGAAATATATACTAAATATTTGGCAAGGTTTCTAATGATAGATAAAAGAAAACTATGCAAGTCATAATCATAGAAAGTGAATATTTTATGCTTTTTCTAATATTTTCGAAGTGCAGATATTATTTTAAGACTTCAGAGTTCGATTAGAATATTTTTGTTAGCAATTAAATGATTTCATGATAAAGTTAAGCAAGAATGTATAGATTGTTGCATACCAAGAAACAGTCCACATACTAACCAATATTATAGCTTCTAATGAACAAATAATAAAAATGATATGTTACAATAATCCGTTATAGGGTCATATTCGAGGGTAGGTCATAAATTTAACGTATATAAATTTGGTTGCACTGAAAAAAAAGTTAATGGTCTTATTTTTAACGTAGCATTTTTTTAAAATACTTTTAACGTTATTTTAGTGGATACCAGTGTTTGAAATAGGATTAATACATACCGTTTAAAGTAATAAAGGAAGACGTCCACTTTAAACACTGATATCCACATAGTTACGCATGCACATCAATGCTTAACATACTGAACTCACAATTCTTGAAAATAACTGTAGCAGTCAGAAATACTTGAATGTAACAAAAATATAATAATAGAAAAGGAATTTGGACAGGTTATTAATTTTAATCCCGATATAAAATACCTCAATGGCAAAGACAGTATAAAAAGTTTAGACATACTTTGGTGTTTAATAAAATTTGTTGCACATATATATATAAAGGACTTGGACCAATTTTAAATGTGAATTATGTTTAAGCGTCTAAATATTTTTTCTTTTACTTTTAGATTTGACGGACATTTGGGCGATATTATTTTTCACACATAATTGCCATGACTTAAATAACAGGATCCAATAGAAAAATAAATAAATTTTCACCAATAATACTGATTTATTTACTGTTGACTTTGATTCGTCTTAATGAAACACCCATATATAATCCGTCTTAATGTAACACCATATATATATATATATATATATAGTGAAATGAATTATTTGAAGGAATGAATTACAAATATAAAAAGCTATTATAATCATTAACAACATTCTAAAGAGAAAACGTGGTTAATGAAGCCACTGACTCCTGAAAATTTTTTATTTTTTATATTTTTATAAATCTCATTTTCAATCAAATTAGTTTTGATCCTATTTACTTCATTAACACCTGCAATAAAAATTAAAGATCCTAGTTAAAAAAGGGAGCAATGTCTAAAATAATCTATATTCTACTTAGAATTTTCTCATGAAATAAAATTAAAAGAATTTCTAAGATTGGAATTTTGATAAAAGGATGTAAAACGTTTTCAGTTTTATATCTTTAGCAAGATTATTATGGATTTCAGTATAAAAATAGAATATTTTTATGGCCACTGATCTTCAAAATCAAATAAAGAATGAGTATTTCCGAATACGTTGAAGTGATGTTTGAATTAAAGAAATCCATCATATTAGGTTGGTGCAAAAATAATGACGTAACAATGTCGTTTTTTGAGGTATTTTTAACGTAAAAAAACGACATTATTACGTCATTATTTTTGCACCAACCTAATATTAAATAGATTATACGGTGAATACATTACTGAATGTGGAAATAATGCTTCATTTTATTATAACCTCATCATTGATCAGTGATTTAGCGCTGTTGAACAAGTGCTAAAACTGAAGTAGTTTGAATTACATTTCCAATCACAGACTGAGATTAAAGTTTTAATAACTATATTCTTAGCTATTGACTGATCTCCGTTTGTTCGAATGAATTTATCAATCTCAATCAGTTCTATCTTTGATGATTACAGATTAATTGGCTAAACGTATATATATATATATATATATATATATATATATATACGCGTGATTCCAGTATTTTAAACATCCGTCTATGAATGCAGAGTCCCTACCCAAAACATGCTATTATATTATTACAGGAACCTAAACAAATACGTACTGAGAGTGATTAGTAGATAAACAACCAAATATAAAGATATGAAGATAATAAGACATATATCAGGTGATATAGATATACTATTATGGAGAGACTATGTGCGACTCACTAAGTAACCAGATGAGGATATTGTTTGTAAGTAGTTCACGCGGTTCAGAAGTGGATATATTAATCTGGAATACAGAGAACGTTCTGGCAGGCCCACATTCGTTGATGAACATATCGAAATAGTGATTAGAAATAATTCATGTCACGCGACGCAGGATATTACAGAGACTCTCCACATCTCATCTAAGAGGTGCGTCTCAATCGAAAACTTTTGGATACGTAAATCTCTACAACTTTGGCATGTTTCACGATTTAACGGGAAAAAATTACATTGGACGCATTTTCATCTGACATTTTCTGTTCAAACGAAACTAAAACAACCCATTTTTTGAAAAAAAAATCACAGTGAATTGTTTACAACAATGTGGAGCGGCAAAGTTCAGGGGAAAACAAAAAAAGTTGGTCTGCATCCGAAAATCCTGCTGCAATGTCGCATTGGAAGGAAAATTTGCCTGGGCCGTCCTATTACACCTGCCGTACTCACTTGATTTTGCATCTTCGAAGTACTTCTTATTTTGATCCTTAAGAAATTGAATCGAAGCCTATATAACCTTTTAGAGCAGTTCATAATCCAGAAAGATCCTAAGTTGTATGAGTATAGAATAATGAAGCTGCCTCAAAGATGGCGAAAGTTAATGGAACAAAACGGCAGACATGAATGTATAAATAGAGAATTAGAATTAGAAATTTACTTGGGAAATTTTGTTACAACTAAATACAAGATGGATTTTATCAATAAAACCGTTATTAACCTGATGACGCATGTTTTTCT
The DNA here is from genome assembly GCA_963932145.1 of Acanthosepion lycidas. Classification (NCBI taxonomy): domain Eukaryota; kingdom Metazoa; phylum Mollusca; class Cephalopoda; order Sepiida; family Sepiidae; genus Acanthosepion; species Acanthosepion lycidas. The sequence goes on from OZ010616.1 coordinate 29,394,714, forward strand.
GAACGAAACGCGTCACTACTATTTTTTCCGTTTTGTCATTCGTTTACTATTATTTCATA
>OZ010616.1:29404772-29459772 GCA_963932145.1 Acanthosepion lycidas
ACTTAAACGACCTAAAATAAACTCATTTTATATCTTTAAATGTTTTCTTAATAGTAAATATCATCATGGCCAATGGGTATTCAGTGGTATCGAGTGGGGTTCCGGAAAATGTTTTAGGTGAAGTGCTGGTTCGGCGAGCAGAGACTCTGAAATAGCCGAATGTTAGGTATATTCAGCTTGGAAGCCATATTGTTTCAGATGGCTGGGCTGCTTATTTTGGAATCGAGCAAATCAACCACAGGATATACTCTCATGACATTGTTATTCAGTAGAAACATTTGGTGAATCCTGCGATACAAGAACAGTTCCTTGTTTTCAGCATTTATTTACTGAGTTCACTATTACCCGTTGTAATGTTTAATTGTAATAAACCTAGGTCTTACCGAATTTACGTCGTTCAGAGTATAGCAGTTTATTTTACGCCGCTTAAGTGAAAGATTACACTATTTCATACATTAGAATTTAGAAAGATAACTAATGGATGGATTGTAAAACACACTGAAAAAGATAAGGAAAATTAAAAGAAAAGATTTGTATCAAGAAAATGTTATAAAACTAGAGAAGTATGATAAAATATTAAAAGAAATAGTTGTACATTGCTACCAGAAATAAGTTACTTCATATTACTCTAGATTAAGCATTCAGTTTATGAACATATTAAATTTTATAAAAAGAATAATAGTGGGTCCAGTTTTCAATGTAAATACATTGCAAACTGATACCCCCCCCACGGAAATCAAAACAAAATACAGTGTAACCCGGATATAAGAGAGTTGTCGAGACCGGAGAAGAAGTCTCTTATATTCGGCTTTCTCTTATATCCGGGTTTGGTCTATTTTGTTTAGGTAAGTATGGCTCTAATTTGGGACCAGAGAAAATCTCTCTTATATCCGTGTTTCTCTTATATCAGGGTCTCTTATATCCGGGTTACACTGTATGCTCAAACGACGGGGTATTTTTTAAAGTTAATATATATATATATATATATATATATATATATATGGACTACTTAATTGATAAAAAGAGAAAAAAAATCATCGGGATTTAAGATATTTTTATAATTAGCAAAATAAAAAATAACTTTTGTGAAATCACGTGGTATGAACATATTGTCTTGGCTTCCATAGGCGGATAAATTTACAATTAAATTATAGCAAACAGAAATTTAATTAAAGTAAATAATATACGTGATCTAGATTGCTTTATTTAAACTAATATGGGGAGAAAAGATTCTGGTCGTAGTACCGATGGTACACCTCCGAAGAAATTATAACTAAACATTACAAAAACTGCGCCAAAGAAATGTGAGGATAAAATAAATAGGGAAGCAAGTAACACTGTGACGATGTTGAAAGTAGGTAAACGTGTAAGAATAGAGAAAAAGCGAGTAATGAGAACATTAAGGGATCACAAAACCAATGTCAAAATTGGCCTCAATGTGGGCTAACAATCTGACGAAAAACCAGATAATTAAAATCAGAAAGATCACATTAAAAAAGAATTGGAAACGAGCTAAGAACAGTCTTAGAGACAAATCAATGGAAAAGTACGAGAACGGCAATTAACTAGTTTAAATATATTAATCGAAAAAAATAGATTTATACAGTTAGGCATAAGGGATTTTTGCTCAGTATCTTACTGAAGAAAGATATAAGTTTGGCTCAACAGTTTTGAGAAGAGAGGATCAGAATAATGCATTATCAAAAATTTCCAGAAAATATCAAAAGAAACTATAACTAAACAATAAAAAAATAATGCGAGAATACTGTGCGGAAAATACCAACTTACCTCCTAAAGAAATGAAATTGCATGTTGATTTTCTAAACACAGCTTAGATGTGGCACAAGGCCGAAAGTATGGAGCACCCACTGAGGATTGGACTCACTATTCAGTCGTAAATGTTTTAGCCAAACAAGCTTGCTAACCATTACACACGCCGAGGTGCCCTGAAGCGAAATCATAAGCTTAACGACGGAATTTGCGATTAAGAATATATGCATGCCACCATTGTGAAAATGAGGTGAGCTCTTTCTTTCGCATGTAACAGTATGTCAGGTGACCCCCTTCTAATTTTTGAAACCGCTACTAGGGGACACTTTTAGGACTATAAATACTTTGTGATAAATTTTATCTCTCTCTTACTTTGTCTACTTGCACGACAATATGTAAATCTCTCGTGGAAAAACGCGTTCCCTTTTGGGAAACACATGAACAGCATACACCCACAAATACGTACGCACATTCACTCACTTCACATACTTTGTACCAAAAATTTCCACATTCATTTGTTACACGCACACATTATTGTCTTTGTCACTCGTGACCCATTGCTGTTAATATATTATCATTTGTTTTTACATATGTATTGGTTCTTCTTTCTTTTCATTTCATTAAGTGAACTCATATCCCAAGTTTACCATGTTTGTAGTGGGCATTTCAGGAGACACACGTGTTTATCTTTCAACACATACAATGGACAGAACAAGTATTCCACAAGATAATAGTTCTTGGAAAAAAATATTTAGAATAAAAAGCCCTTCTTAGTGAAGGAATAAGTAGGGAATAGGAATTATTTAGCTTTGATGATGTATCAAAGCTGGTCTTTTTTGCTGTAAAAATCAGAGCTTGTAGTACTAAAGAATGGAGTTCATCTGAACATTTGCCATGGAAGTAGCGATAGGCTTACGACGCTACGTCTGTGATAAAGGGACTGCTGGGTGGAAAATAACCATAAATGGCATCATTACTTCATTTTCGGTCTGATATGACTCTTGAAAAGATAAAGCATGGCAGGAGGAGTCTGGCACGTACTAGAGCGGTAAAAGGAACCAATTATTTTCCCAGTTTCTTTAGCGATGGATCATATATATATATTTGATGTTTGATGTGAACTTGAGTCTCAAAAAGCATAAAAAGAAAAAAAAAAACAGAAAAGTAGAAATGTTGGAACTTAAGAATCCGAAAAACAACAACAACAAAAAACGAAGAAAACTAGACGGAAACTAAATTCACATCTGGGACCTCTCACTCCATTTGGGATTCACAACCTTCATGCATCATTGATGCTCAAGGATTTGTCAAAAAAGCTAAAGAATACACCCACTGACTTAAAGAATACGGCTTGCTTATAAATTTACCGAAGTTAAAAGATATTGAAAAAAATAGAATCGTCTTCGATTTTGTTGTAGACAAAAAATTGAACACAATCATCAAATTGAATAAAGACCATGCGTTAAATTATTGTCAGATCTGGGGATTAAAATCCCACAGATTATCAAAGTTAGGGACTTGCCGAAACCTAAATATACTGCTTCCCTAATTTTGGCAACTGACGTTGTCACCGCCGCCTCTACTACCACTACCGCCACCATCATCATCACTACTACAACGACCAAAAATATACACCCAAGACTGAACCAGTCTTACTACCCTGAACCACTTCTTCCATTCCAAATTCATCTCTATAAAGGAAAAATATTTCCCATACGTCACCACCCCATCCACTGCCCATTCCACCGCCATCACAACCACAGTTATATCAGTCAGCAACTAAAAGATCCCGGAACTCCCCTGTTGAAATCACTGTTCATGTTTTAGAAAGAAATATCACACAGAGGAAGATGTTTGCCATGTGGACCAGGACACACTGGAGATGAAAAACTTGCAAGCTCAACGCCTGAGTGACTTGAGTGTCGACTAGAATTTTAAAATAGTGTAACCAGAACGCAGAAGTGTGGAGGATCCTAGAAATTTACATAAGGTACATATTTTGATTGTAGGGAGGATCTCATACTAAGGTATTTCCTTCCTATATTCATTGTACTCAATTTGTAAATCTTTTAAAATTATGGGTGATTAAAAAAAACAAACAAACAAACCAAAAAACTGTGAATAAAAAATCTGTGTGAACGTAAAAAAATCCACAGTAAATATGAGATATTAGTTAAAACCACATTGAAAACATACGTAATTTTTGGCGATTGCTGTAATTGGATAAATGCGTAGTTATATTAAAAGCACTAATTGATTGATTGATTTGTTTACAACTTATCAAACTTTTGTGGGTTATTTAAAAACAAAAAAAATATTTTTAGATCGGAAGAATTGTTTTGGAGATAATAATGATTTTAATGATATTAATCCTACTAACCAACCCATAATTCGAGGATAAGTAGAGTGAAAGCAACAAGCTAAGTTAAATTTAATAAAGTGAAGATTAGTGTCTCTCTTTCCCCTTATTTTTAACCTTGTGCCATATTATTTATTTAGTACAAATAAATATACAGCAGTATTAAGGCAATTAGTGCAATTCATGCAATGTAAATCATCAGGCAGGACATTTTTCCGCCTGATGATTGACATTGCATGAAACTCTAGTAGTGTATTTGGTATTATATTTATTATATATATTATGGCTTAGTGGGAAATGTTAGACTCTGATTGATAGAGTTTTTAACTCAATTTCTTAGATTTTTTTTTACTCTTAAGTTACGAGTAGTCTTCGGAACTTGCCCTATTCTTCCTTCCTTTGTAAAGGGCTGTTTGTCCTATCTGAATAAAAGTTCTGAAATTTATAAATTCAAATGTGAGTGCGCAGTTGAATATATAGGACGACATTTTGGAGAATGAGCTATGCTCTTCCAAATTTTCTATCATATTATTCTTTATTTTGCATAAGGCTCATTCCAAATACCATTTGCAAGCGTTGGAAGCTGTATGTATTAAATTACAGAAACGTTCTTTATGTAAGCAGAAGGAGAATTTTCTTCAGTCACTTCATTTATTTGGAGGATCGTGAGTATTAATTTTTTCATATTTTACACCCACCCTGGATTATTTATAACTTTTGAATTTACGTATATATTAATCGTGAATTTACATGTTTTAGAGGTACTCCAAATCTTCCGCCATATTACTTATCTATTAATACCAATTTTGATACTATAATTTTACCAATGTTGGTCCCTGATGAAGTGTTGTCCGAAAGTCACCTAGGTTTAAAAAAAACCCACTAAACAGTATTTGTTTAAAACAATATATATATATATATATATATATATATATATATATATATATATATATATATATATATATATAATATATATATGTGCATGTATACGCGCGCATATATACTCACACACGGATGCTACACATCAAACAAATGTGTGTATATATATATATATATATATATATATATATATATATATATATATATATATAGATAGATGGAAGAAATATAAAGATAAGATCAAAAACAGCATTTCTTCCCCTTTCTTTGACTAATTCTAATTGTTTTATTACCACTTAAGAAAGTGAAGATTTTTTCCATCAGTCCAAGAAATATGTGGATTTCTGCCACACACAAAAGACAATGCTTAAATATAAGAAAACATAAGGGAAAAAGTAATTCCTTTAAATAATATGTGGAAATCACCCTTCTTCGCCTGATGAAGGTCATAAGACCCGTAACAAGTGTAACAAAAGATATAGAAAATAAAGTATAATATATATCTAAAAATACACATTATAACCAAGATCGTTTGCAGTTTCTCTTTTATCCTTAAATATACCTACATATTAATAATATATATGTTTGATGTCCTCATTTTTAAATATTTTGTTTTGAAACTTATCTAAACCCCACTTACCCCTACCATTTTCACCAAAGCAGCTTGCAGGACAGGTAACTATAGAAATTCATGCATCACTCCAAGATTTTTATTATTTATTCTATCGTCCATAGCATACTCTTCCACCAAATTTTATCGAAATCTATTAAAAGATTTTACAGATATATTGTTGTGGACATAAATTTCAAACTGTAATCAGTTTTTCTAATACCCATGACCAACCGTTCTAGCAAGTTTTATTGAAAAGAAAATTTTAAGAAATTCTTGTGGTGTCCATATAACATAGTTCGTATAAGTTTGTAGAATAACTTCACTTTTATATCTACTTGTGAACGCCATATATGAGAAGCCTATCTTTTATAGCGTACATAGATTATTGAACAGTTCGATAATTCACTACAAATAGTAATTGTATTCGCAAATCTCTATATATTCTTAATTTGGTACAAACAGAATTGTGAAATTCAAAATTACTTTATATTTCCATAATCATTTTGTTTTGTAGCCCATTACACACTTAATCAAAATAATCTAAGGAATTAAAACTCACCTTGAGAGCAATTATCTCTGTCATTGTTAAAATAATTTTCAGGGGCGATAACTGTTGTGGATTCCGAGATGAAATTCGGTCTCCAATGAATGACGAACGCAAGAATTAAATATAAGAAATTAAATGTATTTACAGAATAATACAATGGGTAATACTGTTAGTAAATCTAGGAACGCCGTTAGTAGCAATAAAATATATATATATGCTTGTAACTGACTTCTACAAACGGTTACCTCACACTATTACTCTACCTCCAACTCAATCACAATCTCTGCTCACTCTCCCTATATTCTGACTGACTTTGGGTATCTAAAGGCAGCAGTCCAAGTAACACTCTGGTCGAGTCCACTTGTATGAAAAAGGGGAGGACCGCATAACAATAACTATCGATACGAATTTTTCGTGCTTTTAGTGCGACGGATGCTTCAAATAAGTTAGAAACGCTAATATATTTAATACGGCACTTTCAAGTCACTAAGTCGTTGAGGTAAGAACTAATAACAGCTTACTTGAGGACTTTTCACTGTTATCAACAGAAGCAGCAATTGTTCAAAAAATCTACAAAGTAATCCTTAAAGTTTGGAAAAAATATTCACCATACAAAATTATAAATTACAAATCACTTTTAAATTTTTGAAGATTAGTTTGTATTGTTTTTTTTTTATTAGTATTTGATTTTAAACTACTCTGTACAATTCAGCTCCATATATAAAAAGGACTTATACTTAAAATCAAAAAGAAATTTCTAGGAAACGTAGTGAGGAAAGAGGGTTTGGAGAATTTGACACTCATAGGACATAGTTAAGACAAAAGGGAGAGAAAGAAAGCAGTGAATAAACCACCACCGAGCTTGTTTAAATAGTTGGCAAAACAGATATTGAGAAGTATAACGAAAAGATAAATCTTACTAAGAGTTACAATGGATAGGAAGTTGTGGCGAGCCATGATAAACGATGTTCTGAACGAACACGGCGTATAAAAGGAGTTATATACCTTGGATAGTTTTTACCAAGCCAGAATATTTTTCTTACAGTGTTTTGTTTTCTTAATATCAAACAATATTTCTCATATCTTGAAGAAATCTAAAACGTGATTCTAAATTTTGTAAGCGTGAAAATGTGCCAGTTGTTTCTATAATCAATTCATCAATAACGCTTTTATGAAGCGACAAATTTCCTCTTCAGTAGTCAATCCAGCATCAGTTGGATTTTCACCTTGCATTCATTTACGGTGTATTCTTTTTATTTCCATGGACAATATTTCTCATTGATCTTACCCTCTTTAACTGACACCTGACAGCACTTTTCATGTGATTCTATTTATTTCTATTTCAATGAATCAAGATCAATATGTTATTCTCTAAAATTCATTTTGCATCTGAAAATATGTGAATCTGAAAATATCTGAATTTGAAATATGTGGATCTGAAAATATCTGAATTTGATATATGTGAATCTGAAAACATCTGAGTTTGAAATATGTGGATCTGAAAATATCTGAATTTGAAATATGTGGATCTGAATTTGAAATATGTGGATCTGAAAATATCTGAATTTGAAATATGTGGTTCTGAAAATATCTGAATTTGAAATATGTGAATCTAAATTTGAAATATGTGGATCTGAAAATATCTGAATTTGAAATATGTGAATCTGAATTTGAAATATGTGGATCTGAAAATATCTGAATTTGAAATATGTGAATCTGAATTTGAAATATGTGGATCTGAAAGTATCTGAATTTGAAATATGTGAATCTGAAAATATCTGAATTTGAAATATGTGAATCTGAATTTGAAATATGTGGATCTGAAAATATCTGAATTTAAAATATGTGGATCTGAAAATATCTGAATTTAAAATATGTGAATCTGTAAATATGTGGGTCAGAAAAATTTGGATCTGAAAATAAAAATGTTTTATATTACACGATTGAGTAAATTAAAAGATTTCTTCACAAATGACAAAGTATTAAAATCTGTAGGTGACAATGTTGCGCAACACAGTTTGATTTTCTATTTCACTCGTGTTGCTATTTGCATTATTTATATTAGGATTATTGTCCTCATCTTTCTTGTTATCAGAGCGTTGGCCTTCCTCAGACGTATATCGATATATAGAGAATTCTGAACTGAACTATTTATTTAATCTATGGGATAGAGAGTTCTTGTTTCGATGTCTAGGAATATCGTTTATTATTTTTAGTACTGCTCAGTTATTTCTTGCCGTTTCTACTAAGTCCAAGTACACACTCCCCGAACCATTAGTAGGAGTAATAACGATAGTCAATGACTTTTGATAACAAATCGAGATCTATTGATGAAATGACAGAATACTTGTGACATGTTAATTTTATTGTAATTCGTTAGGTATCTATCAATTTCGAGAGACAGTAGAGCTGTGACCTGGGTGATATTTCAAGCGCAATATCGGTTGTGGCTTGATAGGTCTATTTGAGAATGGTAGTTGCTCTCATACATTACGCAGACAAACACTGATGGTGCTCTCCTCGCCAGACTTGGGGGTTTCCTTTATTAACTTTTACTCTCTAAATATTGGGGAAAATCTCACTTTGAACGTGAAGAGGACTTTTTGCACTACCTACGTCCATGATCTTTTGGAGGTTATAGATTTCTACGTGTCTAGGTTGATGCCTAGAATTCTCGGGTTTCTTTCGCAGGCATCTTAGTAGTGTAGTTGATGTCTGTATACGGGGCGCTTTCCCTGTGATAGGTTCCCGTGCAGGAGGTAATTGCGCATTCAACAGCCATTCATTCACACGTAGCACTCGAACCAGTACAAACGTCTTTGATGTGGTAGTGTGTACATGCTGGGAATCGTAGCTCTTCGAAGACAGAATTGCTGGGGACTTTGTCTTATTAAGTAATCTTAATTTTATTTGGAAGACGAAGTATTTTAGAACATTTTCCTATATAAATCATTAGATTGTTGAATTTAAAATAGCAGTGTAGTACTTCCAGAACAAACACTACGTTTGGATTAAGCAATTATTGCAGCAAATAGTTTTGATTCAGGTGGAGGAATCTATTTTACTGCGATTTATACAATATATACTATCTATAACAGTTTTAAAATCAAAACAATGAAAACAAAACAAAGCAATATTTAAAAAATGTATGACTTTTCGTCTTTGAATAGAATTATCTCTTTTACGATTTCAGTTTGACCATGGATGGCATATGAATACATGTCTGTTAAAAATTCTAAATCTTCTTTTCCAAATTTATTATGATCAAAACACTAAATCTGGAAGCCAACTTTTACAGTGCTCAGATATAATCTAATAACATTAATTAAGATTAATGTATGAATTAAAAAAATAATCTAGTGGTTAATCGTCTATTAAGAAAGATTTCCAATAATTCAAATAGTTTTACCCATATAACGATCGTGGAATAAAATCCCAAGATTTATACTGAAAAGCCATACAAAAAACTTGTGTTAGAATTGAAAAACTATAAAAATAGTAATTGGTGACAGTATAGTACTTATGTAAAAAGATATTAGTGATTTTTTTAAAATCGTGCTTACTCCAAATAAGCCAATAAAGCCCCTAAGACACAAGGGTTACTGAGTGTTAAAGAATTAAAAAAAAAAAAAACAGCAACATTGCTAAGGAGCGAGAACAAAAAACAGTAATCAGGAGGACAACAGATAGCGATTGACATTGCATTTCATTTTTTGAAGTTTAAAGTTGACTGGGAAGCATGGAACCGGAAGAGATTTCCACAAGTAAGAAGTGCTAGTAGAGAAGCTGTTAGCATAGAACTTACAGTTACAGCTAAACAACTAAACTATAAACTGATGAGACCTCGACGCTACTCTAGTACTGGGTTCAAATTCAAAAAGTCTAGGTACCATGACGAAGCGCTCATCTGAACGATTACCATGAAAATATTTTTAGAAAAGGCACAGAGAAGCAACTTTACGGTGGTGAGAAAGTGACTGAAGCCGAGACATCAGGTCAGGATTCCGAGTAAAAATAATACTGATCAAATGTCATTTATTTTTGTTAATTAAAAAAGAAATTCGTTGATGAGGTATTATTAAATCTTTGGATTCCTCAAAAATGTGCAGCTTGCAATATGTGTAACTAAAATAAAAGAGCAGGTTTCCCTTAATTAAGAAGAATGAGAAGAGCGTTGGTATTGCTGGATTACTTCACCTTGTCTGTCAGAATATTTCTCTTAACGCCCGCTAGATGACATTGTATGAAATTGTATAAAAGGATAGGGCGAAATTTTCTTTCAACAAATATATGATGCCGGAGTGACGAAACGTGTTCTGTTTATCTTTACAGGTAACATAATTCCCAAATATTCCACATGTTTCATGGCGAACCATGTGCAGCATGAACACATGTCCCCCTCCCCCGCAAAAAAAAAGAAAACAAAAGAACATCTCCACTTCACCTAATTATATGGATATAAATATTTATCTCCTTTTCTGAGATACGTTACACATAGTTTTGTATATAAATATATATTAAATCTATGTATGTTTTGAATTCATTTATGTTGAAAACGTTGAAATATTTTACCGAACATCATTACAATTCGTAATCCCATACCATAATATTTAACATTCATTTCTGAATACCTAAAAATATTAGGTATCGAAAAAAGTGTGATGTCTGTCTATAAAAGAAAGTATGTGTGTGCGTGTGTGTTTGTATAACGAATGCACGGCTGCAATTTTCGACGGATTTGCACGAAAATTTACATGCACATGCCCCAAGTTAGCGGTAAGGACAAGACCGACTTTGCATTTTCCAACTTCCATCGATAGTGGAAATAATCTAATTTTTCATGCTTCTACGCCAGATTTCATGTAGTTTGCAGCCATTTTCTACTGCCCAGCGTGAGAGCCAACAGCTGACTGACACGAATGTTAACTAGCATGCTAGCATGCAAAAAAATTGATAGCTGCATTCGTCACAAGTGGGAATAATTTAAATCTGCATGGCACTTTACTCCAATTGGCTCATTCGCTTGCTTAAACTCAACGTTGATTCTGATTCTGCAGAACTGGGTTGGGTGTGAAAAAGTATTTGTTGTTAACATTCTTTTTTCATTCGGTTTTTCCAGTTACGAGTCCTTTTTAAAGCTGATCGTTTTGTGTTCATTTTGCTTAGTTTTTTTTTCGTAACAGATTTAATGTTTAGTATAGAGCTTAGAAAAAAAATTCGCGGTGTGAGATAGATAAAAAGTAAGGCATGTAGCAACATCAGCACGTCAAAGGGCACTCCCTTAAAGGTAAGGAAGGGCAAAAATATTATTAAGTCAAGTGATAGCGATTGCTGTATGAGTCGTACGATTTTTGAATCAAGCACGGGCAACGCCGGGCCATGCTGCTAGTTAGAATATAGAATGAGGCAATAATCTTACTATGATGTTGAATTTCTATGATATGATTTTTTTTTTATTTTGGCAAAGAAACAAAAAATTAAAAAGGGCTTAAAATGATAAAACACCTTCTTTTTTCCAGCGTGTGGTGCATCTTTTGTTTAAGTATTCAAAGTATGATTTTTTGCCAGAGGGTTCACACTTTAATAATCTTCTAAATTTTGGCTGATAACTAAATTTTCTGAGAAACATTTTTTTTCCTATTGTTTCAAAGGTCGGGACAAATAGGCGCCAGTTCTGTTTTTCATTGGTCAAGTGTCAGGTCAATGTCAGGTCAATGTCATTCTTAGATTTCTACCGCATCCTGATTTTAAAAGACATTGAATACTTTACCGCAAATATGATCTAGTACAGTAGACAGAAAGTTTGAGCTGAGGTTCTGAATTGTGACACGAATACCGCAACGTGAATTGGTTAAGAGAGAAAAGGATAGCTAATCTGGCTACGATTATAGTAGAATCAAAATCTCATTTCAACTCCCCAGATTTACCTTCTATACCAAGTCCCAATTATTGTAGACACTCTGGCTTCACACCAGGGAATTTTCTTACTTGACTGATTTTATTCTGTTTATTCATACCCTATTTTCACGAGTTGTTACAAGAAAGTCCTCTTATGTTAGATATATGACCTGGAGCCTTCAGATACTTGGCACTTTGGGCTACAGCTTGTGTTCTCAGTATCACAGAACAGAGAATATTTTGCACTCCTTCAAACCTGTGCCCAGTGTCGTCTATTCCCTTTTGCTACGCCATTGGCTGAAAGCTTTGGAAGTGTGATTTATCCAAATGCTTACTTCATATCTCTCAGTTATTTTGACATGCCAGTAACAAGATATTTTGTGAAGATATCGTGTTATGTGAAGTGTTCATGCCTTTTCCAAGGTCAATAGTGTCAAGATAATATAAGTAACCTCAGGAGAAATTCAACCTTAGTTTGCAGATTATCTATCTATCTATCTATCTATCTATCTATCTATCTATCTATCTATCTATCTATCTAAGCTTGTTTATAGCTATATATCTATACGTATTTATAAACATACGTATAAGGAATAGATCAGTTCACACATACATACATACTTGCACGCATACATACATATAGGAAGATGATATAAACGGCTACAGATAGCAGGTAAACCATAGGGCAAATTATTTTTCTTTTTGATTGTTGTCAACGTAACGGCATATACATACATACTTATATTACTCACACGTGCATGAATATGTACAGGGAAATTCACACAGTTATACCTATTTTCTTCTGCGTGTATGTGATTGCGTGTGTGACTGTATGGCGACACGATCAAAGCAAAAATAACATCAAGTAGAAATGCACTGAAATAGTTTATAATGCACGAGTAGCAACTGCCAAAGGTTATCCTTTTGACTCTTTCTATACTTTTCTATACGGACAGAGATTTATTGATGGGGAAATGCCAAAGATTTATTCGTATGGAACCAACTTCAAGCTTTGTAAAAACTGCAGAAGACAAACGCAATAAAAATAATGAGTTTTAGGAAGCTAAATATGACATACGCACAAAAACGGGCGCGAGAAAAAGCTTATATAATCACACACTCACATTAATATGTGTAGTTATATAAACAAACTTACTCTATGCACACTTTAGTGTATACTAGTTTAGGTGAAGTGCGTATGTCAGTGACTACACAAAAAAATTTCCGTGTGTATTAGGTTGGTGTAAAAATAATGTCGTTTTCTCACATAGTAACATATGTGAGAAAACGGTATTACTTTTGCACCAACCTAATATAACTACTGTGGCGATTATGGTATTGGCAGTTCATGTATATTTAATAAAACGTATGCATTATTTTGAGACATAACATTATGTACTTTAACGTCTGTAAATAAAAAAGCACATTGACATATACACAAGTCATGTATAAAGAAAATAAAATAATGTTCGAATGTATGAAAATCAACTGCTCTCGGTGTTATATGTATGTATGTATATATGTATGTATATGCACACACACACACACACACACACACACACACACACACACACACACATACACACACACACACACACACACACACACATATATTACAATGAATCATTCGTACAAAAAGTAGATTAGTAAAGTTAATGATGTAAAATGGCGAAATCCCTTCACTAACAAAATTTTTAACTTTAGAGTCTTCCAGTAGTTACCTTTTTGATCCAGTAGTACTAATTCTTCAAGGCACTTGATGCAGGCCTCCGTGTTGGTTTTGAGGCTCTCATCAATAAATTCGAGTTATTTTCATATCAGAAAGATCAGAGTGAATTTTCTGAGTGTACCTCCGTAATCATCATTAAACTCATCTAACTCTTTCTGAATCCTCTGCACTGTCCCCAGATTGACACCCAAACACTCTGAAATTTTCGTATTGGAGCTTCCGGCGTGAATGCCAAGCATAGAGCATGTCGTTTCCAAATTTCTGGCGGAGTGAATTGCATCATGGTGCTCTTTTTTTTTACAGAGGTTTCCAAATTGACCCTACTATACTGTGCATTCAACAAAATCAAAAACAAACAACGTGTATTAAAATTTAAAATTTTCTTATCGCACTCTGTATATACAATATTTTCATATTCACCATCCTCATCAGGCAGTACCTCACCTTCGAGAGGGACTGGCCTTATTGTCCGGTATCTGAGGCGTCACCAACAGCGGAAATGCCGAGGGGGCTTGAGAATTTTTGCACAGTATGGCTGTTAAATCCATTTTAAGTCTCGACTTTCTTTCACATCAGGTTGGCAGAACTCGTTGCTGGGTGCTCATCAACATTTCTTTCCGTGTGAAATGAGTCCGATGTTTTTTTGTTTTTTTTTCATGGGCTGCTCTTCTCCAATTAGTTCTTTAGATGTTGGAAGGAGAAAAGTCTTTGAGCATGTAAGCCTTGGCTGCGAATTGTTTGAGGTGGTACATAGGACGCCACTCCATGGCACACATACACACTACAGCTGACACCATCCGCTGCGGCAAAAGAGGGCTTGACAGGCAGGTTCATGATGACAGCTTGTATCGGGCTGCCGACATTCTCGTACGTAGAACGTCACTTTGACCGCCTACCTACCTGGCGTCGGATTACATTTATTCTGATTTCTCCCCTGAATCTTTATCACCATGGGTGACCCTGCCAGGTTCCCGACGGTATTGCATTCAGATTCCTCGTGACGCAAGAGCTCCTCCACTACGGCACACTATATATATATATATATATATATATATATATATATATATATACATACACACACATTATATTTATTACGTATTTTAGAAGTTCAGAAAAATTAACGGTAGATATCTATATAATCTTTTTATCGCAAAATTTACGGTATTTTTCAACAAAAATTTTAATTCGAATAAATTCATGTTATCATTATTCAGTCATGAAATTATTTTTTTCTAGTTTTCTTTGCCTTTACGCAAATTTTTAGTTAAATTATGTATTCCGTGATAAGTATTTTGGCTTTGAAACTATTAATTATTTTTTAATTAATTAGATTTTGATTGGAACCAGAAGTTTTTGTTGGAAAGATTCCTCTGATAGCTCGAGTTGGATGAAACAAAAGAAGCGATAGCCAGAAGATGATAGGTTTGAAGAATATGACGCGCCAGAGAGAACTTTTTATCTAGGCTCTCTGAATGTTTGTTGCATTACATTTATAATACGAGAACGGACATTGACATTGATGGCCATTGAAGGCAAAATGGACAGAGGAAAAAACACATAATCTACCTAGAGCGCTTGAGTAATTGGATGGCGGAACAAGGTTGAGAGATAAAAAAAATATTAAGAGCTACAAAGGACAATAAATTGCGGAGAGTCATGATCGCCATTGTCCTGAAGGAATACGATACATATAAGTAGAAGATATGATTTTGATTTGTGGTTATATATAAGGTACTGCTGTAAGAATTACCTCAATTTCGTCCTGCCGTCTTCTTTGCATCCTCTCGACATCTTCACTGTCGTACATTCTAATTTCCAATGGTTCTTCTTTATGCCTGTGTATCTGTCGTGTGTCTACCCAGGCCTTGGATGATGGACTTGGCGGGACTTGCTGGCCACCAGAACATTCTTTCCGGCCGACGGAAGGACTTTCTGAAGTGGAACGGGCCGGACAAGATCGGCTTCGTCTTGACCCTGGAACGTTAAAAAATACAAAGCAAGTAACAAGTGTTAAGAGTACAGTTTTAAAAGTTTAGCTCAAAGCCAAAATAGAAGCAACAGCTAGAAAAAAACAAAAAACAAAAAAAAAACTAGTTTCTTTACCCGACTAAATCATTTTATTTATTATTCATAGCTTAGTTTTGCATAAGGTTACACAGTGTCAAATAACGATTGAACTCTTCGGTCCTACTTTCTTTCTTGTTTATATTGTAGGGATATCATTATTATTATAAATATATAAATAAATAATAATAATAATGATGATGAAAATTATAAAATAAAACAATAATATTTAAACCTTGTTTAAAATAAATTACATAAATATAATAACAATAAAATTATTCCATGCATGCAACAAAAATTGTTCCTGCTGTAAATACGGAGATCCCACCCAAAGACGTTGGATTTAATCTCTTTGCCAATAACCTTCAGGTAGGCAACAAATGCGTAACTACTTTCTGTGACATGACTTGTAATACTACGGAGTAAATTTCTCTCTTTTATATCATGTACATTAACACAACTGTAACGCAAGTAAATACACACACAAAAATATAAATAAATTGTATGAAATTAACATACATTTTTCTAAGCTTTTCCTGTTATTGTGTACTTTTATTGTCTGGTTTTTATCTTCGTGAAAACAAGGCTAATTCCCACCACTATGGTGTGAGTGAATACCTGACAACATTAATGATCTGCCTAAGAGCTTCCTCCGATCTATGTAAATATCTATTCAGATGACACAAATGTATACGGGTGTATGTTCAAACCTCTTCTTGGCAGCAGACCTCTTCTCTGATTTATCTCTAACAGCTCAATGGATGAAAATGGCTTGTCACATTAAATACATTAAAAAACAAAATATTAACGTCCCATCATCACCAAGGAGTCCTTGAATTTTCACTTATCGAGACGAACGAATGTTTTCTCTATGAGGTTCCTTGACTTGAACACCTATTTTACTGTAAACTACCCCAGACCTTAAATGGAACTCTTATATATGATGCATCACTAAAGATACTGGAAAAATGGATGTTTCTTTGTATCACTTCAGTATGTAGCTGACGCTGTTATGCTCTACCACTGACATATCTGGTATGGAGCAATTTAGTCTTTACTTTCCAGTCTTCAAAAGCGTCTACGCGGCCTTGTGAGTGATGAATTATTTTCTACTCTACGAACTCTTTCGCTTCTTTATTGCTATTTCCATGAAAAATATTCTGACGAGCTCTATTCCTTAGTTCCACAAATCACCGCTAAAAACCTGCCATTCCACGTACAGACTCAAACCATCGTCATTCTCTTCGTATTTCATTAGTAAGAACGAAGTCCATTCTTCCCACGAGCCGCTAATTTGTGGAACGGACTCCAAAAATTATGCTTTCCCGACCACTACAATCTTTACCTATTTAAATCTAGGGTTAACCGTTATATTTCCCACATATCCTCATCAACTGCTCTTCTTATCTCTTATTTTTACTGCTCATACAACAACCTCTTTCAGTAATCTCCAAAATTGAGTTGCTCTTGGGCGTTGTATAGGGCGAACATTGGTAAAAAAATTGTACTGCGTGACCAGTACCTTGCTATCCATCATGATAGCAAAAATTTTAAATAGATATTAAATTGAACTTAGCTTACGACCACATCACGTTGAAACATCAGTTCCCGCACTATCACCGAAGTTAAGCTACGTAGGGTCTGGTCATGGGTGACCGCTTGGGTGTGCTGTTGGTGTATTGATAATGGCACAGAATTGTTAATCAGAAAGACGAGATTCAATCCCAGTTGATTCGTTATATTGACTGGAGCGCAAATACCTTTGGGAAAGGTATGAATCCACCTCTTCTCCCCCGCAGTTATAGGTTAATTAGTAAGATTTGTATCACTAAATCCTCATTATCTCTAAAAAAAAAAATTCTTACCATTTAAAAAATATTTTCTGGCTTCAAATATCCAGCAAATGGTTGACAAGTCTTAGAAAACGAATTAATCAAATAAATTGAACCCAATCTGACGCAAGACCATTTTCCTTTGTATTATAATATCGCATCCATATTCACACCAGGTGTTTGATGGTTATGGTTAAAAACCCGGGAAAAGTAAGTTTGTTCAATACTCCATAATTTTTAATTATATTCTTGTAAAACACAACGGTGCTGTGGTTTGGAAATTCTTAATTTTTATCCAAATTCTTAATTTATCTCTTTTTAACAACAGTGTTTATTTTTTGCAGTTGTTTCAAATGTGTCAAATATCCTTAGTATAACTAATCTTCACGTTAGACATTTTGCAATTATCAAATCTGGTTTCCTCTCTTGGGTGGAGGTATTCAATCTTGATCTCCAGAATTACTTATTCTTCTTATTTTCTGTTCTTTTGTTTTTGATATTATTATTTGTTTAATTGGCTGAAACAAAATTTGCACAATTCTCAGTATATCACAATTTCTAATCTGTCTTTTTTTAAAAATCCCATTAGCGCTATCTTGTTTCATTCAAGTGTAGTGTAGCTAAATATATATCCTTTTGCTCTTTACTATTTTCTTATCGGTTTTGTCTATTTTTGCATGTAGCATATGGAATTTATTATTATTATTATTATTATTATTGATGATGATGATGATAATAATAATAATAATAATAATAATAATAATAATTTCTGAAGTAAATGATAATAAATCCTGAAGTAAACAGAAATGACTTGGGTTTTCCATTTAGACAGATTATGTGCGTTCTAATACCCGCTGGAATACCATGGATACAAATATCCCTCTGATCTATTCCATTGCCAATTCTCATCAATGAAATAACATAATAATAGACAAACAAATATTTATTAGTTGATGCATTGTCAAACATCATTGTTTTACTAGCATTTCATTTATTTTAATTTTACTTGCTTTATTTTCACTTTTAGTATTACTGTTGATAAAATTATAGATGAATCATTGATAAAAATGATAATAATACTAGTAGTGAAAATAAATTAACTGAAATTAAGATGAAAGAAAAAATTGTCATTCTAGTTGACAATGCCTTACCTAATAAATCCAGCTTTATATTACTACTAATACTACGATTATTAATTGCAGTGACTAGCAAGTGGAATTAAGATGAAACAATCACTCGTCAAAAATTAATAATAGTTGAAAATGATTCATCTATAATCTTATCATTGCTTTTTTACAGATATTTTATTAGATTAAACATTGTCAGTTCAATATAATATTAATGCTACTAGTGGAAATAAAGAAATACTAGTATAAATTAATAACTGACAATACCTTAAATAATAAAATTTAAGATAATGTTACAAATACTAATACCACACGTAGAAATAAAGCAAGCAAAAGTTATAGGAAATAAATATAAAGAATAAATATATACTATTCGTATACATAAAATAATAAAAAAATATTATACTGAGTGATCGGAGAAAAATGTAGTTTAAATTAATCATCTGGCAGCTATAGAACATTCACAGATTTCGCAATAGAGTCGTCGTTATTAAAATAAGTTTCTCGAGAATGGAGCGAATTTGAGTTTTTCTTTAAAATTCTGATCCATATATATTTTTTATTGTTGGAGATTGATGCTCTCAATAGATGCGATAAAAAGCAACTAAAATTAAGACGAAAGAAGTACGAGTCAAAATATTAGGTTCATGTAAGATATATTTATAGAGCCTAATATTGTGACTATTAGGTATAAAAACAACAAAATTTAAGATGAAATAAATACTGGTCAACTATTAATAATGGTTGATGCAAGAAATTCAGAAGTCCTATTATAGCTTTTAGGTATAAAACGACTAAAATTAAGATGATAGAAATACTTTTAAAAATTAATAATGGTTGATGCTAGAAATTCTGACAGACTTATATTATGACTACAAGGTGTATGATCAACTAAAATTAATCTTAGGAGTATAACTAAAATTAAGGTGAGAGAAATACAGGTCAAAATTAATATTGGTTAAATAAAGTAGTAACAGAGTGATTATATTGGTAATTTACTTATCTACACAGCAGTTATATCTATTAATTAACTTTGACAAATGAAATTTTTGACAGAGATATGATGTATTTATGATCGCGCATTGAATTTCTATCACATCTATAGACTTAAAATAATTTTTATAAATACATATAATAATTTTTTTCATAGTTTGTATTCCACATTAGCCTGTTAGTTCTTAATGATGAGCAATTAATTTCATATTGTTGACTTTATTTTTAAAAAGGATGGCATATATTTTTGCAAAATATTATCCAAACTATATACGAGTCCATATTTAAATGCAAATGTATAAGATTATAAAAATAAATTACTGGTGTGAATGTTACTGAAACCGAAACATTGTTCATAGATTTTTGAAAATAATGGTACCGATGACTGGAATACAAAGGGGATGTTATAGTTGTTCAGTATTACATGAATCATAGCACTAGATTGTAAGGAAACAAAACAGACCAAAAAGAACTGGCATTTAATATTTAAAAATACATTCTAAAAACTAATTCTATAAAAATATTCTGATAGGAGAATACATATGAAACTGAGCATCACATTTCATATCTAAATCGTATTTCATTTCGTATTAAACAGTAAAGTCTTTTAGCATAAAAGGAACATTCGGACGCAAATTAAGATCAAATGGGCGTGTCAAGTGGAATCGATGTGCCGACTTAAAATTCCCGCTGACATTGTTTGGTTCACCTCGCACTAATACTTTTGGAAAGAGTTTGAATATATCTTTCTTCGGGGTTAAATAGTGGGGTACTGGGTTCTCTTGAGTTGGTGTAGCCATTCTAGGGAAGGAGAATTCTAAATTCTAACCAGGTCTTTAAAGAGATTATTATCATGAAGTGTACGTACTCTGCCTATTTTATTCTCGAGGGGTTAAAATCAGTGATAAAAAAGAAAGTGTGCTTGGAGAATTCGTACCTCATTGCGTATGATTTTGCTGTTGTCATTCCTTTTAAAAACTGTGTCGGTTTCTCCACAAGATTTTACCATGATAATTAAATCATGTAAGGGTAATTTAGCGCTAAAGTGAAATAGCGAGCCTCATAAATTCCAATCAACTTAAAAGTTATATATATATACATATATATATATATATATATATATATATATATATTATATATATATATATATATATATATATATATATATATATATATATATATATATATATATATATATATATATATATATATAATAGAAAATTAGGAGATCAGAAGATTCTTTTTTGGTCAATTGATTTCCTAATGCTTTATTTAAAATATATTAAAATTTATGAAGACTATATTAAAAAAAAAAAAAAAAAATAAGAGTACGGCGTCAGGTGTGGTAGAAATTGAGGAGTACTGAAAACCATTTGTATTGGAAATGTATCGGTGGGGGATTCAATGAAATATACATACGTTCTTTTCATCCCACTTCATAGAAATTCAAAAGGAACATTTTACTATGTATACAACGGCTCATAATTTCTGATCTCTGATTCAAAATGTTTTTTGATTTGGAAATGTTATTATAGCTAATTTTTCTTGTTAACAGTGGTTGCTGATGTTATGATTTTTGTAAGATTTTACTTTTTTTTTAAATTTTCCATTTTACAAACATTTAACATTTTTTTTTACATTTTACAGAATACACATTTATATTTTTTCCTTTAATTTAAAAACATGGTTAGGTAGTTTAGTAGAATTTCTAAGTCTTTTTATCTTAAAAAGTATTGTTTTGAAATATTTATGGGAAAAGAATACTCACTATCGAAAATGGTGCTGGCTGATATAAAACATGGTATGATGATTGCTTAAAGAGTGTAAAGGCCAATCACAAATCTTGATGCCTCTTGCCTCTTTTCATACTGACTGTCTATCTCTCTCTCTCTCTCTCTCTCTCTATATATATATATATATATATATATATATATATATATGTGTGTGTGTGTGTGTGTGTGTGTGTGAGTGAGTGCGTGCGTGCGTTTATTCCGAAGTTATCGGCTTTCAGCAAATCTGAACTAATGACCAAATATCGCAATTTTTGGCCATCTCTTCGTTGAGAACCGAAATCTTCTCAGCATCTCTTTGTACACACGCGCGCATGCACACACAGACATGCATGCATGTACGTGTTTCTATATATTAATGACCATCTGCTGCATTTTCCATTACGAATTAATACAAAACTTTTCATTATGCAAGGTTGAAACTTTGTAGACTTTCTGACGCCTTTTATGAAATAGAGATTAACTCGATACGCCTAGGACAGAACTTTGATATTCAGCGCATAGAAAAAGCAAGAATATTTTGTGTATTTTTTTAAATTCATACTCTTCAAAATCATATTAACGTGTTATATCTGTCTGTCTTGTTCTCTCTGTCTTTTTGTCCATGTAACATTGACCTTAATGTGTCAAATACTACATATTGATCCTGCATAAAAGAAAATTATTTTTCAGCGTACTGATTATTTCTTTTGACTAATTTTCTGTTATAATTCTATTTGCTCATAAATTATTTTTGATTGGGATAACAGACTTCAGGATATCTTATATTCGAAAAATATAATAGCATTCACTTCCTACATAAATATAAACGAATCCTAAAGGAAAATATCTTGCATCTCAGGCTCAGGATATATTTTCTCTTTTAACTCATAATATACATCGTTCAGTAATTGTTTTTTTTTAATGCTATATCCTATCAGGAAGTAGGTGATCATTTTTGTACACAAATTAATTTTTTTTTATTTGTGAATTGCTAGGCTGTCTTCAGAAAAATAGTGGGTCGTTCTAGCTGGCTTTGAATTCAGTATGGTTCTTTTAAATTGACACAAATCTCATTATATTTTATATTCGGAAAAAAATAAAATAGAAATCATTTCTTATTTATAAGTAGAGAGCTAAACGAATCCTAAAAGAGAATATATTGGATTTTTATTTTTTAAAACAATGCTCACAAGAAGTTTGTTTCTAAGTCGTTCAATAATTACTTTTCTTTTTGTTTTAATGCTATGTCCATTGAGGACATAGGTGACCAAGTCTCAAAACATATTCCATTCTTTACTATCTGTGATTGCCATGAAATCTTGGGACAGTTATAACTTTCCAAAGGATATTGGTGCAAAAATGAACATAACTTGGCGGGAATTTGAATTCGGTTCGACGCTTCCACTTTTCGCGCCAAAAAATGTCCGCCGCTTTGCATTACTTTTACTTATGTTATAATTGACGAATTATTCTTTTATTCAATTGATCTTTATTTGTACGCAAATAATTTCCAAGTTCAAGATACCAATGATCAAATTCAAATAGTATTTACACCTCTACATAAATCTGGTAATACAAGAAAGTTCAACTAAAATTTACCCCTTGGAATTCAACGCTTTGAAAACTTAAACACACTTGAGAGATTATATATGAACAACTTTCAGGTTACGGTCATATAAACAGTACAGTTCTCACCTATCAATAGAGTCCTTAATTGTTGCGTCTCTTGCCAAGTTATCATTTCTATTGATAGAAATCTTACAATTCAAATACGATTCTGTGATGAGCATTCCTCTTTGGTACTTCGACTTTACGAATTTAAACGCAGTACTAGTTTGCCAGTTAGGTTTCACCATTTTACAGTTAAAATGACTAGATGTAATCAGAAGTTTTATGCTAACAGTTTCTTTTTTCTCATTTCTCTTCGTTTGTGGATCTCACTTCTGACTTCATGTTTCTCAGCCAGTATTGGTCTTCAAAAATTTAAATTCAATTATTATCTGTTGTTGGCTTAATTCCTTTCATTTTATTTTCTTTCTCCTTAATTATGTTTTTTTCTTATTCGTTTACGTTAAGTAATTAAAAAAAATTTAATAGCTTAATTGCCTTGTTTAGGGTGAAATGCTAAAAATGTTACGGTTTCATTAATAAAAATTCGTATCTGGATGAATTTGCATTCCTTTTTAAAATAATTACATTTTAAAGAGGAATCAATTTTTATATCTTCTTAACAAAAACTAATCAAGATAATATTGCCTAATTGTTTTGTTATAGTTGAAAAGACAACGAGAAGAAAATAAACGCTTGTCTTGAAATAATAAAGAAAGATGAAGATACCAGAATTAGTACAACATGCCTTTCTTATATATAATGACATGAGAGGGTTTTGCAATTATAACAAAAAAAAATAATCTATAGTACATTGGTCACAAACTTTTCAGTAGACACATTTTAATGGCGATTGGCACTATCTTAATTTTAGACCTGTATACTTCAGTTCTACTTTCATTTCGCTGCCAGCAGAAACCTCGGGCGTATAATGCTTAGAGCAATGCGTGATTTACCAAATGTTTATAAAAATGTTCCTGTTCGGACTGCTACGTGTTGCAAGTCTTATTTACCTGAGGTTAGGAATCTCAACGGGAAGACCTTATTTCTTGTAGTATTATGCATTAATATATTTTAGACATATATAAAGTTATTTGAACGTCCTGCAAATTAGCAGGATAACAGAAAATTATATATTTGAATACCATGTCGTACTAACTTCAGAGTATGATGAGGAAAGTAGAATTACTTAGAAAAAATATAGCAAGAGATTTATATATTATAAAATATATATATAAAGATTCACTGAATATATAAAAAAATATGTTGCCTTTTCTGACGTTAAATGTTTACGTTAATCCAATTTAATGGTTTTACTTAGTAAAAGAGTATATTAATTATGTTTCCTGCCCAATATGAGCGAGTTTTTAACGTTATATCGCAATGGGTGTGTACATGAAATAGATGAAATTATATATATATATATATATATATATATATATATATATATATATATATATAATGCGCTGGTTTATTTTCAATAGGATTGATAATGTTTATTATATATTAGCTTTTTGACTAAAATGAAAGACGAAGAGAAAGATTTTAAAATTGGAATTTCCGGACACGCCTGTATCCTTTTTCAATGAGATGAGGAATAATTAGAGAAGTGAGGCTTACTCTTCAATGAATATTTGTGTTGGTTAGAGGACTCCCTGTGAAAATTATATTTTCTAAGTAAAGACAAATCCATGTTTAATCCTTCATTTCTGATTTTATGTTGAAAATATATTTCAACTATGATCTGCGCCTTTCTTGTTGGCTGTTGTAAAAGTGGCCTATTTCGAACAATACACACACACACACACACACACACACACACACACACACACACACACACACATATATATATATATGTATGGGTTGCGTGTATATTTACAGAATTATAGGGATGCTTTATTTTCCGAAAACATTTAGCAGATTATGGCCGTGTTCGTAGTTAATATTGTAAAACATATACACAACCCATACACCCAATTAAAAGCAAAAATAAAATCATTCTTGATAATGGCTAAAATATAGCCGAAGGCGCTTGTAATTACAGAACATTTGAACAGTTTCTACACACTCTAAGAAAAATTAAATAAAAAGCTTAATCGCAGTACCCAGTGAGTTGTCTTTAATGAAACATGTATAACTGAAGTATTGCTACCTAAATTCACAATATATATATATATATATATATATATATATATATATATATATGTATGTATGTATACACACACATATATATGTATATATGTATATATACACATACAATATTTTTCACCTCTGAGTTTAATGCACGACGCGATATTCGGGTGCAGAATTCAAAATGACAGTTTTACAGTTTGAATCAAAATATATCTGGCTATCAAGACGCTAATGTCGTGATAATTAATGTTACAGGTTTTTAATATTGAAACTTAAAAATAGTAAAGTTAACAAAAATAATTGGGAGAAAAGGAAGGAGAGAAGAAAATTATAAGTATGAAAATAAAATTTTAAATATAATAAAATGGAAATACAAAAAATAAAATAAAATGGAGGATAAAATCTAAAATGATCAAAGGGAAGTAATTATAATGACCAAGGACAAAAAGAACATAAAAGTAAAAATGCTATATAATATACTGGAAAATAGAAAAAAGGCAGAAAAGAATTAATAAAGGGTTTAAGATCTAATCTGGTGTATGGTATTTAAGGAGATGTTTATTTTTGTGTCTGCAAGAAAATATTAATTTACTACTTTGATTCAATAATGTAGTGGTTGTTTAAGTTTTTTTTTAAATAACTAGTTTTTCAGCTGAACAAAGACAACAATTGTCGCCTTTCCCCTTTAAAAGCATTGGCCCTAGAAACAATTTCCCATTCAGTAGATGGGGTCATCATTTCAACTTAGAGCTCAAGAGATCAGTTAGAAAATGATCCAACTTAATCCATAAGACGTTTGACACGTGAGACAGGAGTGTAAGCTACGACAATCCTAAGTGTAGTGAAAAAAGACTTGAAAATAAAATGCTGCGTGAAACACGTGAGGGAACTTGCTACTCCAAGACAAAAGGTTAGAAGCTTAGAGAGGGTAAGATCATTTTGAATAAGTTGGAAAATTATCCTACAATAATATATATATATATATATATATATATATATATATATATATGTGTGAACTTTATTTCAATGCTTCATGAGCTTACGACCCTTAGCTATGATTAATTAATGATAAACATATCATTTTCGTTTATCATTGATTTTATTAGGATTCTTTTGGTAAGCTTGGAGAGTAATTATACAATCTTATTGCTCAAAGTAGAGACCAATATTGTTAAAAAAAACCCTCGGAGAATTGAGTAAGATATTTTTCATTATTGTAAAGATACAACAGATCAAAGTTTAATGTAACAAATGGACAGTTTTTACACCTGGTATAAACCACACATACATAAATATATATTCATATACATACATGTATATATGCATACATATACATACATACATATATATATATATATATATATATATATATATATATATATATATATATATATATATATATATGTAATGAAAAACAAACCACTTTAAGGTACCATTACGATAATTTATTTCACCTAAATCCTTTTTTAAGGATTCAGGATCATCAGGTAAAACTTTACCTGATGATCCTGAATCCTTAAAAAAGGATTTAGGTGAAATAAATTATCGTAATGGTACCTTAAAGTGGTTTGTTTTTCATTACATATTAGCTCTGTCCTCACATTGAGCTCTCAGGATTTCATCCTCTTTGGATTTACCAATTCGGTTTACCAAGTTCCTTATAACTTAACTATTTATATATATATATATATATATATATATATATATATATATATATATATATATAATTGTGATTGAAAATGATGTTCAGTGTATGAATATATATATATATATATATATATATATATATATATATATATATATATATATATATATATAATTTGACCGTTGTAATTCCTCAGTCTGCATAGCTAACTCGCAAGACAACAGATAAATTAATATATATATATATATATATATGAGGAAATATAAACTAATAAAAATGAATTGATTAACAATATATATATATATATATATATATATATATATATATATATATATATATATATATATATATATATATATATATATATATGCCTGTATGTATTTATAATAAACAAAAAGATAATAAACAAAAAGTATAATACTAGTAAACATAATAATTTTTAACAAATATATAAATATATATAGAATATACAAGACGGGTGATGGCAATTAACAAAATCAATCTATTCTACATTTTTCTGTAGATATTTAATTTTAGGATTATATGTGACCATTAATTGATTTCTTTTTTTCAATACATTCGGCTTACCTATATTTGGAATTTTAAAAAATCTGTTAAGTTTTTTAATAATATATTTATTTTTTTTATAAGTAAATGGACTGCATCACTATCTGGTCAGTATGCTAGAAATATTGAAGTATTACAACTGTCTGTCCTTAATTCATGTCTGGCTGTTGCTCCGTGCGTGAAGCAGAAAGTGTGGAGAGAAAACAGCACCGGAGAATATCTCCCACATCTAAATGCTACTTCCTCCCAATTTAACCGACTTTTTTCATACTCTTAGTCTCTCAGAGGACGAAACGCGTCGGCTAAGAATAGATTTTCTCTTGTCTCTCTGAAAATAATTTATATACGTACATACATACTTATATGTTCTTGTCCGCATATTTTCAGTACTAGACATCGATGAATTTAGAAAAAGAGTTTAAATCGAATGTATGTTCAGAAGAACTCTACTCTTTAGTTCTACTAGTTTAGACCTTTGCAGCTAGGAAACGACCAGCTTCACGGAGTCGAATCATCCTAATTTTCCACGTGTTCGGGTATGACGTAAAACTATATTCGGTAGCAAGGCCTATGATCAGGGTGTTTTGAGAAGTATGGAACCGCCTTTTAATTGCTGTTGTTCCCAGGTTCATCCTGAT
This sequence comes from Acanthosepion lycidas, assembly GCA_963932145.1. Taxonomy (NCBI): domain Eukaryota; kingdom Metazoa; phylum Mollusca; class Cephalopoda; order Sepiida; family Sepiidae; genus Acanthosepion; species Acanthosepion lycidas. The sequence continues at coordinate 29,432,947 of OZ010616.1, forward strand.
GCGAGGTGGTAGGACTTGTTAGAATCCAAGCTAATGGCAAATAGTTAACCACCAAACTGGTGTTACTATGAAAGTATAAGAATAGATTTTTATAGTAAAATACCAGCAATACATTTTTGAAAAAAAAAAAAATATTACCACCAATACATTTGTCTCTCAACAAAAACCCTCTTTACAAAAATACAATGAAAGCTAAGCTACAAAATGATTTCAAACAAAGAATACATATTCTATTCATACGACCCTATCCTAAAAATCTTGTCGGCATTACAATCCATTAAGTTTGATATGTTATAAAACAAGATAAACCAAATCAAACAATTTCGACTCTACCTTGAGTTACTCTCGAATATGACATTTACTAAAAATAAATAAAACATAATTAGACTGAACCTGGATTTTTTTTTCAGAGGTAAACGTTTTTCGTTTCTTACCTGCGACTTTCTTTTTGCGCGTTCCCTTTTTTCTTTCATTAGATGATGATTCACTGGCAGAATCATCATGAGCTGAGGATGAACCGGTTGCCTCGCTGTCTCTTAGCATACTCTCATAACCACTGCTCGTTCCTCCCCCGTGAAGCTTATCCGATTTGCTGCCCAGCTGTGAGTGAACCTCAGTGCTGATTGTACTGCTGTTGTCGCTGCCATGACCACTGCTTGAGTGGCTAGCTACACGCGGCTTTGTCACCGTAGCGTAAGGGGACAGAAATTTCTTCTCGCTTGCTACAAGACCAGTTTCATTACCAGTCTCAGCATCGCGACGTGGGACCCTGGTGTCAATCTCGTGAATCTTTGAAGAACAAGTTTTCTCAATCACCGCCATCTTCTCCCTCTCCTCCTTCTTCTCCTTCTCCTTCTTTTTTAGCTTAGACGTTGGCGTGAAAGCCTTTCCGTTGAATATCGGCAAGCGGGAACGGCTTGGTGACTGAGACTTGGACGTCTTGTTGCGAGTCACAGCTGAGACTGCAGGTTGCGAGCTTGAGCGCCCGGATTTGTTGCCTCTGTCTTTGCCACGGCTGGCGTGAGAAGAAGAAGAAGATGAAGAAGGTGATGCAGACAGCTTGCTCGGAACGGAACTCGAGATAGCAGTACACCCTGGGGAAGAGTCCTTATTAATTTTTTGTTTGTTGCTGGATAAGCTAGTCGTATCCTTACACTGATTTCTATTGGTCGACTTATGGATGGTGGGCGGGGAAGGCGATTGTGTTTTGTGAGTGGAACCGGATTTTGACGTTTTTGTCTTTTGAGATTTCTTCGCATCGTTTTGCGAACTAGTTCCAGATCCATCTTTGGCCGATTTAATCTGAGAATACATCGGAAGTGTATTAGGCACAGTGTTAACATTGGGAAGCGGATGTCCGCCGACAGCACTAGAGCTGGAACTGCTATTAGCATTGTCACTATTTCGTTCGTAAAATAAAGAGTTTGTTTGGTAAACGCCCGACATTGTTGGATTGATCGTGTAATTTTGTTTAAGCACTGAAACATCGATCGCTCCTTCTTCTTCATCGAATATTTCTTTGGACAGATGTGAATTAGAACAATTATCAGGCTTTCCAGAGGTTACTAATAACTGTTGTTTGCACTCAAGTACAGAGTCTTCATCTGAAACTTCTTCTAAGTCAGAAAGCTTAGCACGGTCAAATTGACAATGAGTCCTACTTTCCCTTAGTGGAGGGATATCATCCTGGAAAGCATTCAAAGCTTTTAATTTTTGTACTGTCTGAATACGCTCAGCTTCTGCCTCCAAGGAAAGTTTTTCTGCATCCTCTTTGGCGTACGATATACTGCTAAAAGTTTCATCATCTGGTATATCTTGACCGCCACTGACACTTCTTCGCTCCAGTTGTTGATCAACCTGAATTTCGTAAATTGATTCTCGATTTGATATCAGTAAGTTAGCAAATTCTGTTTCTGGGTTGCTATCTTTGTTTGTGTCAGCACTACTGTAAAAGCTCAGATATTTCTGTTCACTTGTTAATTCTTCTTCTGTAAACCATACTTTGTTGTCTTCGCATTGATCCGATAAAAGCATGTGTTTGTTAAACTCTGAAACGGTTTCAATCAACGGTACAGTTTCATTGCGTCTCCAATCCGCACTGCCATTTGTGATCTCGTAAGCATCTGATCCGTTATTGAGCTGAGATTCGGTTATAAGGAAAGGCTTGCTCAATCCACTATTTCCACTTCCACTGACGCAAGCTTCTCTATTTTCGTCTGTTGAAACTGTCTTCAGCCATTCAGTTATGCGATTTGTAGAATGTCCCGGGCCAATCGGAGTTTCTTGTGAAGTAATTTTTGTCTTATGAAGCATCGAAGCAACTTGATTGGTTTGGGTATTAACCATTTCTTTATTATAACATGGCAATGATTCACAAGTAGGAAGTACTTGGTTTGCAGGATCCATTATAGTTCCAATATTACAATCTACATTATTTGTAACAGATGGAACCTCTTGTGTGTCAACTCCTGTGCTGTTGACATTGTTATTATTACAGTGGTGTCTTTCTACCCAATCCTTGACGAAGTTATTTAAACCATCGTCATTTTCAGCAGTTACAGGTTTACTTTGGAAAATTTCCGCGTTTTCCTGCTCTGGTTGTTCGTTGCTATGAAGACTTGCTGGCCTTGAGTCTGAAGGCTCAGCGCTTAATGAGTCCGCACTTATTGCGCTGTCAGGTCTTGGCTCCTGGTTGTGTTTGTTGGATCGCAATTGGTTAACAACGCTATGGGTTCCTGTAGTCATTGTTGATAAAGGAAGGGGTATAGGATCCGGAGGAGACGGAGGTGCTGGCTGCGGTATGTGAGATGTCACCTTCTTACCGTGACACGCCGCCGTGTTCTGCTTAATTTGGTAATTGTTATTACTTACCCGTATGTTACCCCTACCCGGCCCGTCTACCCATTGCTCTTCCTCCCGTTCATCTCTCTGGAGTGAAGCACTTCGTGGTGGCTGAATATCACCATCTGACATACTTCCATTCCTTCTTTTCATGGCCCATGATCTTCCTCTTCCATTTTCATCTAATTCTTTTCGAATGTGCTTTCTAGATCCATTCTCCATTTTTACCATAAATGCCTGAGGACCATCTATCCACAGTTCTGCGTTATTCTTATCTGGATATATAGCTGCACCTGGACCGTCCACCCACTGCTCCATAAAATTGGGGCCTTCTGCACTGTTTTGGTGACGTCCACTACTTCCGCTGTCAGACAAGGCTTTAAATTTCGACGACGGGGTCTTCTGTTTAAGATTCGCTCGTTTTGCCATTTGATATCCTGAGGACGCAGACAGAGGAGTCGTATTTCCTGTCGGAGATGAAGAATCACGGTTTGTACTGTTGGTGGGAGTCGGAGACATTACGGGTATACGGGTCTGGGTATTGGGTTCTCGACCATAAATCTTGTTAATCGACAAACGCCCAGTTTCTACAGGCGAAAAATTTCTGCCTGTGTCAGATGTAGATCCTTCATCACCTGAGGACCTTGAGCCACTTGTTCTACGGGGAAGGCGAGGATTTGTTCGGGGTAAGAGGGGCACGGCTTTCGGCGGACCTTCATTATCGGTAAGTTCACGATCACTTAAAGAATGGCCGTTGGCTCCGACATATATTACAGTGTCGCATGACTGTTCACTGCTCGAAGTATAATCCGGATCTGATAGGGAAGACGAATACAGCATATCCTCCCGAAGAGTTCCCATTCGGAAGCCACGGAGAGGTCTTCTTAATCGACCCGATTCATCAGTTGAACTGTCTTCAGAGCTAGTACTGGAAAACTGCAAATAAAACAAAAACTGTTAAATGAATTAATCAAATACAGTGCAATTTGTATTGCGTTTCATTTCAACTTTTTAAAACAATTCTAAAAGAAATGAATTGATCAGTAGGGGAATAAAAAACAGAGGAAAAAATGATGAAAAAACAAACCGCGAAAAATAAAATTCATTAAGAAATGCGACTGAAGTACAACAAGCTTTATTAAAGTGACCATTATCTGTTATATTAGCGGGTAGTGTAACGGCTATAGGCGTAGAAATTGGAATCTACGAACCGACTTCAAGTTCCGGGTTAGTATATTATGTTCACTGAAATCATTAAAAAGGTTACATTCATTTAATCTCTATATCGGCTAAGGAGCGAGAGAGAGAGAGAGAGAAAGAGAGAGGGAGAGAGAGGGAGAGAGAGAGAGAGAGAAAGAGAGAGGGAGAGCGAGGGAGAGAGAGAGAGACTTGCAATGCACAACAATATGGAAGTACTCTGATCTCTAATTCTGGGTGGTAACCGGTCTAACTCTAGAAAAACTCAAAATGCCTAATAATGGAAGAAGCAACAGAAAAAAAAAACCCCAAAACTTCTATCTTTTACAGACAGTGAAGAAAAAGCTGTGGAGGATAATGATCACCTTCGTCCTCAAGTGACAAAACATTATCAAATAAAAACTGAAAACAACACGAGCATGTGATCGTCTCAGTTTGTTATATGCACCATATATGCGTGCTTTTCTTTGTTGATGGCTACAGTTTTAACAACACAATATGTACAGGTAACACAGTGTTGATAGCAGACACAGGGAGAATTCAAGGACCTTTACAAAAGGTAGTTAAGGAAAGCAAGAAGAAAGGACTAAGCGAATATTGCAAGAAACAGAATATAATTTGCATGTTAGTTGTTATCAGAAAAAAAAAGAACAACCCAACATGCAAATTGCAAACTGGAGATATCAAAATCGAGCAAATCCAGCAATTTAAATATCTGGGAAATGTTTTCACAGAGGATAGATAATGCAACATTCAAGTGTGAAGGCGTATTGAAATAGCAAAAGAAGGTAAGCAAAGTATTAAGAATCAGGAAAATTCCGTTTGAAATGAAGAAGAGAGTACTAAATTGATATGTAATATCGCCCATTCTATATGATAGTGAATGCTGGACAACCTTATCACAGATGAAAAAGAGGCTTGAAGGAACAAAAGGAAGCGGAGAATACCATAAACAAAATATGTAAGAAACGAGGAAGTTTTAGAGAAAATGAAAACAAAAAGGCCGGTTATATTTAACACCAGAAAGATATATTTGAAATTTCTAGGATACATAATGAGAAAAGAGGGTTTGGAAAATTTGACACTCACAGAGAATATTGAAGGTAAAAGGGACAGAGGAAAATTACCTATCGAACGCATGTAAATGGATGACAGACTAGGGTTTAGATTTACTAATACCTACAAGAACAGGAAATCGTGGAGAGCCATGATCATCAACTTTCTGAAAGGGCATGCCACATAGAAGAAAAAGATGAAGAAAGAAAATTGTGTTTTTCAATAACAATTATGGTTTATATCTATCCAGAATTTGAGTTACTCCCAGATATTGTACTGTGAGACAAGAGGGACTGGGGTCATGCCTTTCTAAATTATGTAAGTACTAACTGAATCGAAGCTATCTCATCCCAAATACTAAATATTCACGTCCTGTTAGGGAATGGCCGGTAGAAAAAGAAAAATGTATCCAACAAAACAATAAAATAACTAAAGAAAAAAGAAAAGAAAAAGAAATAGCATGATAGGTATGTTCTGTGCCCAACATTCCTAGCTAGTGACAGACTGTTCGAATTCTGGTTGAAAATGTATAAAGCCATGATAAAAATTAATAAAAGTAAAATAAAACTGTTAAATTTCGGAAGATATTTGCAATTATGTGATTCTACAGAAGGATACTGAGAAAACCACGAATTCACAATAGACCATGAACCGAACATGTGAGCAAAGATGAGGTTTTAGGCAAAATGGAAATAAAAAGGACATTTATACTACATCAAGTAGAAAGAGTTGACATTTCTAGGTCACCTAATGAGGAAAGAGGCCTTGGAAAATTTGATGCTGACAAGACAGATTGATGGCAAGAGGGACAGAAGAAAAGAACGCATAAATGAATAGCGGAGCAAGAATAGATAATTAAAAATAAAATTTATTAAGAGTTACAAAGGATAGGAAATTGTGGAGAGCTATGATTACCAACACCCTGAAGGTACACGGCATATAGAAAAATAATATTGCTGTTATATTTTAAATTCAAGGTTACGCAATTTCTTAATTGTTTTTTTTCAATTAAAATTGGAATTGGCCTCGGGTTTAAATATCTCAAAATGGCCATGGCATACTTCTGTATACTGTACATGTTTAATTGAAAAAAAATACAAAATAAAAAACACGAAGGAATTAAATTTATTTTGTCACATTGATAATTTCTAGAAAGAGATAGAGGCCACGATACCGCGCAAATATTTTTCATTTTAATCTATTATATGCACAAGTTTCAATCCCTAAGGAGGATTGATATTATTTTCAGAAAGAAATGGTAGAAAGCCAGTTAAATTAAGGATAAATTATATAAATAATATACAATAATGTTACTAGGTTGTTATATCTATAATATTTTCTTTTTGTTAAAAATTTGTTGAGTGAGTAAAACTATTACGTTTAGAGAAAAAAAAAAAAAAGCTCCACTTCTTCATTTTTTCCTAGGCTAAAATGTCGATTCTTTCTGGAATAAGATCGATGTCGTGACTTTTGTAAATTCTGGGAATTATCTCTTGTCAACAAATCCTGCTTCCATTTAATGACGCCTGGGTCAAGGTAGCATTTTCAACGGTCTGTTAATAATAATAATAATAATAATAATAATAATAATAATAATAATAATAATAATAATAATAATAGTAGTAGTAGTAGCAATAATTTGCCAAAACGACAATGAGTTGAAGGGTCTCCTCAATACTGCAAGATGTTTCAGTGACATAGGTATGTATTTTGGATTTGGATTTTGTGCAAAAGTAACATTCAAGAGAGGGAGAATTACAGAAATACATACAATAGATCTAGATATTGTCGCAATGTTTAGAAAGTAGAACAAAATGGAGCCTATAGGTACCTAGGAATAAGCGAAGGAGATGGAATACAGCATATCCAAATGAAGGAGAAAGAAAAAATAAAAGTATACTATAATTGGATCATAACTGGCATTAAGCGAATGGACGCCAAAATCAGAAAGCTTTTCACTTGCCATCGCATGCATATCATACCAAGACTGATGTTCATCATATGTATGTGTCCAGATACGAAGGAGGCAGAGGATTAGTTCAACTAGAAATGTCTTACAAAACTACAACAATCGGCCTTCAAAAATACATGGAAACTACAGAAGATTGGATGATGATCTGTGTCAAAAACACGAAATAAGAAACTTTATTCAGTAATAAAGAAAGTCAACAAGTTCAGAATGGAATTTCAGGTGGGGGAAGAAACGCAAGTAAAACATAATAAACCTACTAAAGCTGCAAAGGAAAACAAAAACAAATGCAATGGGCCAGATACAGAAATGATGTCAAGATAAACTTCTTCACGCTCAATCCTCTGCCCGTACCAAAAATGTGATGTAAACAAATCCAATACCCATCAGTTGTTACGTAGTGAAAGGTTAAAAGTTGAAACCAAAGGTTTTATTCTTGCTTCACAGGACCAATGCTTGCTAACTAAAAATTACCTAGCATACATACTGAAAAATTGTATTAGCCCAAAATGTAAATTCTGTGATAAATATCCGGAAACAATTGACCATCTTGTATTAGGTTGTACAGTACTGGCACTAGCTACATATAAATCCCGGCGTGACAGAGTGGCCCAATATCTGCACTGGAAAATCTGGAACTTTTACGAAAAGCACACTGCAAGAAATTGGTATGAACTATACTCGTTTACAGATATAGGACCTGTAACAATTTTATGGTACTTTGCAATACGCACTAACAGAACAATCAAAACTAATCGCTCAGACTTTATAATTAGTGACTTTAAAAAAAAGTACTTTCTTACTGACATGGCACTCTCTGCAGATTGTAATGTATCTTTGAAGATCTTGAAATGAAAATCTAAAAATATGGCACATGAGGACATCGATAATTCCAGTTGTAGCTGGAGCCCTCGGATTGATTGGAAAAACTTCCGATAGACTCACTGTGAGCATAAGTCTTAATTTTAATTTTTTGTGTGGTTACAGATCTGTGATTTGAAACAAGAAACAGAGGGATTCATACTAGCCGCTCAAGATAAAGTATTCAGCGAATAAAAAGTATTCAGCGAATATGTGAAATTATAGGAGAGCTGCAAATATCGCTTTTGTACAAATGTTGGAGAAACTATTGGTAATCTAATGAATTGGGTGCTCAGATGTAACCCCAAATGAAATTAAATATTGATATGATAGGACACGGAAATAACTGCATTATAATCTTCCTCGCGCAGAAAATGGTATCAACCCGAAACCTCCACCATCACCACCATTGTTAAAAGGTTAAAATGTTACAGCACTCTGGTAATTCAATATACGTACTGACCGCACTATAAAAACCAATAGACCAGATATAATAATAAAAGTTTACTTAAAGTTTAAATAAAAAGTAAGAGTTGTCTTACAGACACCCTTCTGAATATATATATATATATATATATATATATATATATATATATATATATATATATATATATATATATATATATATATTACAATGAATTATTCATACAAAAAATAAATTAGTAAAGTTAATGATATAAAATGGCGAAATCCCTTCGCTAACAAAATTTTAAAAATGCATTAACCTACTAATCACTCGATGAATGTTATGGCCCTTGTTTTGTTTTTTTAAATAAGCTGTATAAGGTCTTTCCTTTCGACTGTACATTCAGTCATCTTCAGGCATAGAAATTATTTTGTTTTTGGTAAAATTCAGGTAGCATCCGAGACGAAAAAATATAATGCGAATCGAAATATGTTTATCTTTTTTAAATAACGGATACAAACTTTTGGAGTGTGCAGTCGCAACGCTAACGTTGAATTTTTAAAAAAATCTAAGTGATTGTGTGTTTTTTTTTTTACTAATATGGCAATTTGAGAATTTTTTGTTGTATGAGTTTATCAGTCAGTGTGGCTTGAACTACATAGTTCAATAAGTAATGTCTCAGTTGTTATCCTAAAAATTTGCACGTCGGATCAGTTCTTTTAAGTCATATATATATATATATATATATATATATATATATATATATAGGTAACTATACTCGTTTCGAAAAACCCTCGAATTTTTTATTTGCCAATAATCAAATCAATCTCGAGGGAAAAAAGGTTTTAAAAAAAGAAAGAGCTAGAAACATGAAAGTCTGTTGAAAAAAATCGCACAGTTACAGGTTTGAAGCCCAAAGAAAAAAAACCGACACGAGTAAACAACTAACAAAAGTAGAGCAGACCTGTTTCTCTTGCCTCTTTAGCCAGCTTTCCCTGACGATCCGCTTAGGTGAAATCTGGGTAGGTTTGTCTGGCTCACTAGGTTTATCTATCTATCTATCTATCTATCTATCTATCTATCTATCTATCTATATATATATATATATATATATATATATGTATATATATATATATATATATATATATATATATATATATATATATATATATATATATATATAAAATAACCTACCAAAATTTAAAAATATAAGGACCTGAAAATAGGAATTACAAGGATGTGACTTTTAAACACAAACACTATTCTAACAATGATGAGAAATTTGGGAATGATTAAAAGATAAATGAATTAAGAAACTTCCAGAAAATAATTGTGCTCAGAAGCACCTCTGACGAAAAATCTCTCAATGAAATACGCTCAATAACTTTCTAAGGAAAACTTTAACATAGGTCTCAGATAAAAGATGAGATAAATAATTGCATCAAACAAAATCTCTGGAAATAATAATAATAATAATAATAATAATAATAATAATAATGTAATAATAATAATAATAATAATAATAATAATAATAATAATAATAATAATGTAATAATAATAGTGAAAACTACCAAATATTGTACTATAATTGACAGAAGGATGAACCAAGAAGCATAGAAAAAATAATTCTGCAACAGGAAGGAAAATAGTTTTGTAAACACTTCAGAAAACAAATCAAGAGATAAGTAGATAAATCGACATTGGCATGGCTATGCACAGAAAACTTAAAAAAAGAAAATAAATAGCTTTTAACAGTAGCCAAAATACTGCCAAAAGAACAAACTATACAAAGGCTAAGTTAGAGAAACTATGTGGAAATATATCTACGACATTCACCCGATCAATGTATGCAGAAAATTAACATAAAAGGAATATAAAAATAGTCATGTCTGTCTGATGAGGTTGATCCCACTCGTTTCTGGGTAAGCGATTACATTTTGATCACAGAATCCAATAGGATACACATAGAACAGAATCTGTTCTAGACAATTAAACATATAAAAGCATATAAATTCCTATCAGACTTTGGTATTCAAACAGATCATATAATCCCAGTTGGAAGAGCAGATTATGTCGCAATCAGAAAGAAAGGAACATGCTTGATACTCACAAAAAGGAACGAACATGTTAGATGCACACAAAACGAAAGGAACATGCTAGATTCATACAAAAAGAAAGGAAGATTCTAGATTCGCACAAAAAGAAAGGGTTATGTTAGGTACACACACAAAAAACAAAAAAAAAAAAACAAACAAAAAAAAAAAACACTAAAAAACATGCTAAATACATGAAAAGTACAAATTTCTGACCCAATCTGCATTTGAAAACAGTCAACTTTTGACATCTGTCTGTTTCTGAGATGAGTATTGTGACTATGCTATTTGCATTGTTTGAACTATTATCCCCATTTTTATTGCCATATTCACGACGTTTCGGCCGCTGTACTTTCCGACCTTCTTCAGGTAATATACGTTGGAATTTTGAAACGAACCCTTTATTTCGTCCACCGGGGTAAATTGTTCTAGTTCCACGTGCCATGCCTTTTATTGAATATCTCAGTTTCAGTTAGTTCTCTTTAGTAACTCAACACTCCAAGTTTTGTTTCACTTCTTCTGAAGTCACTGGATTACTCTAACCAACATTTATATCCACTGGGCCATAAAGGGTTCGAATCGAAATTCCAACGTATATCACCTGCAGAAGGCCGGAGCGTACAACGACCGAAACGTCGTGAATATAACTATAAAAATGAGGACAACAGTCCGAACAATGTAAATAGTATAAATAGTTAACTTGTGATCCAGATTAAGATTAACTGGTTGACAATTTTCAGAGTTAAAAAGAGACGCCGATTGTAATAAATCAAAGAAGGAAAAATAGATAGTATCTTATAACAGACTATTTAATATTAGAAACAATTTAATAAAAGCATAGAAAGAGAATTGGTTGGCCAGATCGAATAAAATATATTCTGTATGATATGCTGTAGTCTCTCAACGAGGCAGTTTGCAGGATAATAATAGTTACTTGATGAAGATGATCACCTCTCATTGACACAGTGTTTACTGGCTCAAATACTATTATGCAGTGAAGAAACCCTGATATTACTGTACGCCAGCTGTCATAGAAAACTAAAAAAAAAGATTCTAGTCAAAATGGGACATAGTTTTAACTTCATATATTTTTGAGTAACCAGAAGAAATCGAACGCTGTTACACAATTCTCTGATGTTTGAAAATAACCACAGTGAAAAGTTAATAATAAAACCTTTGTTAAAAAGGAATTCTATACTGGCTTCATCTCGTCCGGAAATATCACATGCGACAGAAATTGAAATCTGCTTAATAAGTCTGTGCCGCGTGTTGGTCAAGTTCGCACCTTCACACATTTTATTTAATAGAATACAGTCAGTAAATAATAGTCACAAAGAAAACATGAAATAACTTTTTTCAGTGAACTGAAATTATCACATTGTCACATTATAGTGGAACTTTCACCATAGCATACATAGAACGAGACTATGCTCTAAAGGAATGTCAACAAAAACGTATGAATGGAATTGGAGTCATGTTTTTCAGATCGTACCTTAACAAGAGCAGTCGAGATTTGATGGTGAATTCATTTCAACGATTCTCTTGCGCTATTCGCATCACCCCACCCCTTGGGGTTTAACATCTGCAGAACCACTTAATTAAATAAACCTCGGCGCAAGTTAGGGAGGCGGCAAAATGATTAGATTATAACAAAATTTATTTATTTTTAATTTTTTCAAAACTCTTGATTAAGTTGATTATAGCTACAAAAATGTGTCTTAAGTTTAATAGACGAAAACAGAAAGGAAAGACATATTGAATTTAATATATATATATATATATATATATATATATATATAATTATTTTCCAGTGGGATATATATATATATATATATATATATATATATATATATATATATATATATATATATATATATATGTATATAATTATTTTCCAATGGAATATATATATATATATATATATATATATATATAATTATTTTCCAATGGAATATATATATATATATATATATATATATATATATATATAATTATTTTCCAATGGAATATATATATATATATATATATATATATATATATATATATATATATATATATATATATATATATATTCCACTGTAAATTGCATTTTCCATTTGACCTTTTCAAAAGTTTTTTTTTAAAAAAAAAACAGAAAATATTGAGAGGAAATAATTATTTTGGAAAAGATTTTCTGGAAACAAACAACTTTTGGGATATTTTAAAATTATTTACTGAATCCTTCAGCTGCGGCGCCAGTCATAATTTTCTAAGTAAGATTTTACGGGGTGGGCTAGCAGTCATATACCTGCCTCATCTTTGCTGTTTTGATACATAGATTGAGAAAAGTGTCATTTTTACACCTGGTTTTAATTTAAGAGATTTCTTTCTCCAAGACTGGTTGCAAACCAAAGCTTATCATTCCATTATGCACTGACATTTATTACTTAGAGTCTAGGATCCTCGATCCGAACAGACCTTTAATTTGCATATTTATCATAATTTAGCAAGCCGCTTTTTACAGGATGCATTTACTAGTGCCCAGTAATGGAAAGGAGTAACAAACAACAAACACAGAAATCAAGTACAAATGGAGGCAAAATAAAGAGAATACCAAAGAAATGTGTGTAGAAATATTAGGTTGGTGCAAAAATAATGACGTAATAATGTCGTTTTTTGACTTTAAAAAATACGTCAAAAAACGACATTATTACGTCATTATTTTTGCACCAACCTAATATTATATAGAAAAGATGCGCAACACAAATACAGCAAGTAGGCAAAATGAAAGAATTATCAGGACGAAAGAGACTACATAAATCAAAAGAAGGATCACTGATAACAGAAAAAGAAGAAATATTCCAAAGGTGAAGTGAATGCGCCAGAGAACATTTTTCACCTTTTCAAAAACCCACGACGCTTGAAAATATGAAAGGGCCAGAAATATTAAAATCTGAAGTGAGATGAATAGCGATAAAGCAGAAGAGACAGATGGGATCATACCCGAAATGTTCTTGGTGGATTTCGGCATTAGCAAGATCACATAAGTAATATACCAAATATACAATAGTGGTTACATACCGTAGGACCTTAGTAAATAATCTTAGTAATATTATCTAAGAAACCTACATAGGATAATCAGTTTAATGAACTAAACTAATAAAGCGCGAAGCAGAACTAAAAAAATACAAAAAAAAAAAAAAAAAAAAAAAACAAACCCGAAAAACAAAACACTGGAACAATGCGGCTTTGTTTGTCAAGGACATTGGAACAAGAAATGTGATATTCATAATTAGAATAATACCCGAAAGCGCTATACAAATGCAGAAGAATGTATACTTATGTTTTATATATTCAGTGATGTGTCAAACTTAGGCGATCAATAATCTTTCGATACATGACTGACGAGGCAGATGTTTTTTTTTTCCCGCAGTAGGTTGTCATTTCTTTCTGCAGTAGGCATATAGAACCCGGTCTGTTCCAGGGGGGGAGACGAAGAGGATTTATACATTTTGAAAGGGTATTAGCATGTAAGTAAATGTAATGGATTCGATTGGAATTCGAACTCTGCTCTCCGATTTCTCAATCCGAGCCGTTATTCATTACTCCACTGTGCCTCCTCTAGATAGATTACTTTTATAGATTACGAAATAGTTTTCGACAAGGTACGGCATAAGGACGTATTTTGAACTACTGGGAAAACTAAATCTACTTGGAAAGGATGTTAAAATAATCCAGAACTTATAATAGGGGAAAATCGCCTGCATGGAAAATGAATTAAGTAGCTACACAAAAATAGAAAGGGATGTACGGTAAGGATCTGCATTCTCCCTAGATTCATTCAAACTCTATGGCGGGGCTATCCTGTTAGCTGGAGATCCAACTAGGGTTTATTATTTATCATATTTATTATTAGCAATATAAGATAAGCAGATGACACTGTGTTGATTGCTGATACGGAACGAAAATTACAAGTTGGTCGTCAGCAAGAGTTCAGAGTGGAGATTTTGGAAGGGGAAATCGTGTTTTCTGAAGGCAGCCTGCATTGAAATCATCTTTCAAATTGCCTTTTCTGTGTTTTTTTTGTTATTTTTTAATATCCAAGTTGAAATGGGATTGATGGCAAATGCACAACAACTTCAGTCACGTAACATTTGCTTTAAAAATGCAAAATCCTTGTCGTTGCATTTGAAATTTAAGATGTTCCTTTTGATTGGTGAATCGAATGAAAACGTATATGAAAACGTAGTTAGACAAATAGACGTATCCCGTCTCTTTTCTATCAAATAGTGAAATGAAAGATCCCTTCGTACTAATTCAGGTGTGCCCCAAGGTTCCATCCTTGGCCCTACTTTGTTTCTAATTTTCATTAATAATCTCCCGGACTGCATCATCTCTTAACTTGGTAACTACGCTGACGACGCAACCATTTACTTCTGCCTCGATAGCCGGTTTGATCAGTTCCACAAGGTCAAAACGGTAACCGATATCCAAAACGACCTTCAGTCTGTTGTTAACTGGGGAAAAAGATAGCTTGTTAATTTTAACGCTTCCAAAATTAAACTGTTTTCCATTAATAATCTAACAGGTCCTTCTCTGCCTTCCACCAGCATGGCTGCTGCTAACCTCCAGGAAACTGACTCGGTGTGCCTTCTCGTGCTAACATTCTCAGCTGACATGAGAAAGAGTATACTGACTCCATTGCTAGGTGAGCTGCTAATAGATTTTGTTCATTGTGGCGTGCGAGACAATTTTTCTCTCCAGAATCTATCTTACATGTCTATAAGTTTACTATTTATCAATGATTAGAATATTGCTGCCATATATGGTCCGGTGTCCCTGCTATTTACCTTAAGCTCCTTGATAAGATCCAAAAAATAATCAGCAATATTATTGGTCCTGATCTGGCGTCACGGCTTCAGTCATTTTCCCACTGCTGTAAAGTTGCCTCGCTGTACTCTTTCTATAAATATTTTCATGGTAATTCTTCAGATGAACTCTTCTCTATGGCGCCTAGATATTTGGAATTTAAGGCGCAATGACGAGATATCTTCAATTTAAAGTTGAATTGACTCGTTGTAATCATCGTTAATTCTATCCTAACAGTTTCTTTTCTCTCATTTCTCGCTTGTAGAAATGATCGCCTATGTCCTGAATAGACATGGCATATAGAAGAAGCCAGGCCTGTCACCTGAGTCACTTTTGCCTAATTTTAGCTTTTAACTCTAGTCATGCCTGCCTCCTAACTTAAAGGCAGCCCTCAGCCTTTAAGTCAGGAGGGAGGCATAACTAGAGTTTTCTCACTAAAATTAGTTGACATCATTTGGGCTGAGGGTAGGAATAATTTTCGAGGGAGGGGGCATCCCCAAAGCCATACTGGCGTCAAAATCTCATCAATTTATAGTAGAGCTGGCTAGATGCAGCCATAAATTCTACGATAACAGTTTTTTTCTCGCACTTCTCGCTTATGGAAATCTTTTCCAGTTTCATGCTTTCCTGCCGACTTTAATCTCTAAAAATTTAAATGCAATGTAAATCGCTATCTACTGTCCTCCTGCTTATTTTTTTTTTTTGTTCTCGCTCCTTAGTAATGTTTCTGTTTTATTTGATACCTCGTAACCCCTTGTGTCTTAGTGACTTTACTTCCCTGCTTGGGGTGAACTCGATTAAAAAATGTATAGCTTAATTTGAATTAATAGTCAGATTGATGACTAATAGACTAAAGTAAATGTGTGTCATTTTTTTCTTGTGTATTTGATGATGTTTATACTTCCATGGACTTGCGTATTTTATTTTGATTTTTTATAATATTTGTGAGACTGAATTTAGTAATTGTATATTTATATATCCTATACGTACCTTAATCTTTCTTCTGCGCATTCGGTGTATACGGGATGCCAATTGAATGACTTGCAGCGTTTCGTTGTACTGTGCCACCGCTGAAGACACATGAGCAATCATACAAGTCCTACAGGAAAGGTTACCAAGAGAATCTCGAAGCAACTGGGCGATTTTCGCATCCCTAAATAAAATACAAGGTTTCACAGATTTATTTTTTAATATATTACAGAAAGAAAATGTAGTAACTGCAAATAATATATTTCAAAATTTTATGAATCTATAAATCATTTTGATCTACGATATAACAATAATATGAATAAAAAATAAATTTCAATACAAGACAATATAAATCTCAAAAGAGAAGTATAAAAATAATGAAGTATAGAAATTTGGTGATCGAAGTCTGGCGGAGCTGAACTAGTGATATCGATAACAGTTATCTATAGAACTATAGGCTTAATGATTTAAATACCATTTTGGCAGGTCCTATGTAAAGCAAATAAATTATATTTTTATAATTTTTTGATCCTTGGAATTATATTCTTAGGTCCATTTATAAATCTACCATTCATCCGTGCATTGAATATTGCTGTCATATCTGGTCTGGTGCTCCTATTATATATCTCAAGATTTTTGGCAATTTTCAAAGGATCTGTACTATAACAGATCCTGATCTGGCATCTCGTCTTCAGTCACTTTCCCAAGACTGTGACGTGGCTTCTCTCTGTCTTTTCGACAAATGTTTTCATGGAAATGGTTCTGATGAGTTTTCATATGTGATGAATTTAAGCGTTTTAATAAAAACATCCGTATGCTTTATTTTAATAGTTCATTTTCTCGCTGGTGTGAATCTCGATTTCTTGCTTCCTGGCCCAAATTTCTCCAAAAATTTAAATGTAAAGTGAATCGCCATTTTCTGTTTTCTTAAATCCTGTTCTTTTATTGTCTTTTCTTCATCGTTCTCTTTCACACCCAGTAAACTTTTCATACTAGTGGTATTATCGCTTTGCTTGGGGTGAAGTCATAAAATGTAAAAATTACATTAATACTTGTTAATCTTATGTTTACTAAAAATAATAAAACAGAAAAAGGGGTTAAAAGTCATAAAGTTATGATGCAAAACTGATAAATATATAGATGACAAATAATAAATGCAATTGTTCCAATGTACCTCACTGTGGAAAAGGAGTGAATCGAGAAAACAGATAT
Source organism: Acanthosepion lycidas (assembly GCA_963932145.1). Lineage (NCBI taxonomy): Eukaryota > Metazoa > Mollusca > Cephalopoda > Sepiida > Sepiidae > Acanthosepion > Acanthosepion lycidas. The sequence continues at coordinate 29,450,399 of OZ010616.1, forward strand.
TACTGCATCCCTTTTCGGCGAATGCTGTGCAATGTAATATTGAGTGAATAACCTTTCCCTTGCCATCTTACAAAATTTCACCTTAGGCAAAAGAAGAAGAGATAGACAAAGGGAAAAATGATCTGGAAACATCACTTAGTGACCTGGAAGATCATTCACAGATACAGTAGCCTTAGAAAAGTTTCTAGCCAGAAGAAATAAAATACATCCAATTTCAAAATTTAATTACGTATTCCCTACTCAACATAAATAAACAGTATTTGGAACTAGAACAGAGTAGACTCTTCATTTGCTAGTTTCAGTACTTGTATTTGGTTTCTCATGGATTTGATGAAGATATCAACAATCGTCTGATCCATATTATGCCATTCCTTTAGCAATGTTTCTTTAAGGGTTGCCACTCACGCCATTCTGGTTGCACGCTCTCGAAGTTTTCCGTGAAGATGCTCCCAAACGTGCTTTATTGGATCCATGTCAGAACTTTGGGCTTCCCATTGCAGTGTCTTGATTCCTTGCGATTCCTTTGCTAATATGACATGCCGCTCCATTTACTTGAAAATGGTAGACATTCTTGTCAATCTGATTAGTTTTAAATAGTGGGAGTATTCCTTTTTCTAATATTTGACAGTGTTTTAGACCATTCAACTGTTGGTCAACAAGAATCAGCTCAGATTTCCCTCCAAACCAAATAGCGCCCCACACCATTACTCCAATCCTGTATGTCTCACGGTTGCCTGCAGACATTGTGTTCCAAGTCTCCTTCTCCAAACAAACCTGTCTCGAATTTGAATATTGGCAGAATTTACTTTCATCTGATCAAATTACAGACTGCCAAATTTCATAATCTTTGCTCTCGAATTCTTTCGCACTGTCCATACGAATGTTCCTGTTAACCTCTGAAGTCAAAGGCTTCTTTCTTGCAACACTTCTTTGATAGCCAAGCTCTTTTAGAGTTATTCTCGTTGCATATGGCGGCATTTCTATGCTGTTGACAACATCTTTGACGCTCTGACGACGGTTTCTGATGACATCTTCAGCGCCCTTTTCGTTCACGACACGATGCTTGGTCTTCCTGAACGTTGTTCCACACGACAATGGCCTTCTTTACTAAATTTCTTGACAATATTATTAACCGTTTGATGATTAAGCTGGAAAAACCTAGCAATTTCTATATTTGTCTTTCCACACTAATGCTATCCTTTTATTTGCCATCGTTGAAAATCACCAATTTTCTTACTTCCGCGAACTTTCATTGCAAATTATAAGTCGTCTATCGTTCATAGATTAGAGTAGCCTGACACTAACACAGTATTATCTGAAAAAAGAAGATACGTTATTATACAAGCCAAAGTGACTGTAATTAAAGGTGTCTAAAAAACATATAACCCACTGTACACTGTACATCGGCAGGCAGCCAAGGAATATGGAGGAAGCTGGTCAGTTGTTTAATTCTACGACTACGCTCATAAGACTGATAATGTAAGGAGTTTTTCTAGTGGTTTATTCAATAAGAATACAACAAGCGGGTTTCGATTTTGGTTATATATTACAGTATTTACATAGGATTTGGGTCAAATTGTTACAGGAATTAGTATTAAAAATTAAAAAGGTATCAAACAGGAGTAATTATTGTTGGCTTTAGTAACAGATAGGAAGTTATGGAGAACTATGATCGTTTCCATTCTGAAGAGACACAGAAAATGAAAAAGACTTAACCTGATTTAAAGCTTCACTATCTTACTAACAAATATTTTGACCCATTCATTAAATTAATATTTGTCCTTTGAGGGTATGAAAATTATCCCAGAACTCTGCACAGGCAGATATATTGCGTAGGGTCTTTATAATGCAAAATATTTAATAGCTGTGACATTTTGCAAAAATCAATAAGATAATTCGTACATTTAATAGTATAGTATGAACATAAGTGTTAAAATGTTTATCACCAGAACTATCATGTAATTTGTAGATAAACAAAGTAGATACTAGAGTTAAGACAACATGATGACTAAAGTATGATGAGTAAAGCGTGAAACTATTAGTCGTCACACAATGTTGATTTCTATGTCCACACTGATATATATATATATATATATATATATATATATATATATATATATATATATATATATATATATATATATATATGGGCGAGTGTCCGTGTGGTGAGAACGTTTTCTTTCTCACCATGAAAATCTCACAATGGTCGATTTATCAGGAAGGAAATTTCCTGATGTTATCAGGCTGGATCACCTTTGGAAATTGCCTGAAATCCATACCATGGATTGACCCAAGCCTTAAAAATTGGCTAGACGGAGCTCTTGTGGTCCGTCGATAGCTGTGCTAACACGAAGCCGAGGGCAAGAGGGTGCTGGCGTAGTTCAAATTGGTGATCATCCTAGATGGCACGCTATCTCCCAGAAACTGTAAATAAGGTCTACTCAACATAGTTGCAGTATAAACCACAGGTGGGCTCTGTGGGTGTTGAGCAAACACAAATGTGCCTGAGCGAGCTTCTCAATAGGGATTGGCTAGCCGCCCTAGTAGATGGCTATCCTAGAATACGATTTGCCAGCTATATATATATATATATATATAGACAAGATGAAAAACTATTCTTAGCCGATGCGTTTGCCCTTTGGACATTATCAAGGTAAATCAGAGGACGAAATACGTTGGCTAAGAATAGTTTTTCCGCTTGTCTTTTTGTTTACGTTGATGCGGCTATAAATGCGTACGCTCAAGAGATGCAGAGAATTTTAAATTTAGAAAAACATTTTTTTTTTAAATATTAGTTTTGGAAATATAATCTATTTCTTTTAGTTTCTTTTTCTTTTTGTTTCTATCATCTTTGTTAAATGTTCCACATTGTGATAATAGAAGAAATAGGGAAACTTTATAAGAAACTGGACGCAAATATACTGTAGATGAACTAGCGATTAAAGTACTTTATAAACATTTTCCTCTTAGTGAATTACTTTCTTTTTTAATCAATGTCCGTAGTTAATGACGAAAAGAACATTTATTTTAACCAACGATGGTTTATTTGTCAACATAATTTCCTTCATTGTCAATGTTCTTTATTCAATACTCAGTGTTAATAATATATAATGAAACCTTTAGATAAGAAAGAGTTAATAACTGTATCGGCCTACGGAATTATTGATCCTATCCTGTTATATAAATAATATCAGCTCCAATATAATTAAAATTTCATAGAGGCCAAGTTCTAGAAATACAATGCTGAAAAATCTCTTGGTGAAACAAAATATAGTTAGCATATAAATGAAATACTTAAAATATTCCGGCATAATGCTTCATCAAGCTTTTTCTTTCAAGCATTTTTAAAAGTATTTTATTTTAAAATGCCATACTTTTCGAAGCAAAAATAATGATTTCGACCAAACTTACCGATGAGGTATGTGTCTTTGTCCATTTAAAAGAGCCAGAATGACATTTCCCAAGGCAGACAGACTTAAGGACACGTTGTTTGGGTCCTTTGACTTGGAGCAACTACCAAGATCGATAAAATGGAGTCGGCTTCTTCCTCCGGCCACTGAAAGAAGGGAAAAAAAGAAGACAGAATATTTATTCAAGATCTATCTTAGGTTGTGTATTGCAATCTTATTAAATCGGTCGTACTGTGCTGGGACAGCGGTTTCCGAAAACTTGGCTTTTCTGTTAGAAGGTCTTAATAACTGGATGAAACGTAACAATGGAAACAAAATAATAGAAAATAAAAAAAAGAAGTGATACCAAAAATACTGTTACAAAGACTTTTTATAAAATTTCATATGCAAGACGTGTGCAATATTTAAATAAGAAAACTGATTTGCTTATATATAAGTACATGCTTCAGGTTTTCGGTTGTTATTTGTTTTGTTTTAATTAAGTCTTTTGCTTCAGAAGTAGTTAAAACAAATTTTGTTAAGTTTCATTTGTAGTTGTGATAGTGTTAGTAGGTAGAGTAATGTATGATTAAGAGTAATTGTGTTAAGCAACGTTCCGAGAGTGTAAAAAAAAGTTGTCATGTCACGAAACAACAGATCAGCTTATAAGTGGATTACTAACGGGGAACTGTGTATAGAATTTAATATCGAATTCCATTCGTCGAAAACGATGTTGATAATGTTGCAATATCGTAAAGTTTATTCCAAGTGGGTCCCAGAAATGCTCTCTCAAGAATAAAAACATCACTAAATGCATTTCTTTCAAGACCTGATGGACCACGACGAATCTTTAGGTAACGAGAGGTAATGTCATAACTAGGAGCTGGTATCAAAACGACAATATATAGAAAGGCAACATGCGATTTCTGGTCAAAGAAAAGATTCAACATAGAGCAATTATTGGGCAAAGTTGAGTGCACTGCTTTTGAGATAAGAAAAAACGTGATTCTTGGGGTTTTCTAGACTACAGAGAAACCATAAATTCTGAGAGCTATAGCGCAATACTGACTCAAATTTCAGGCTGTAAGCCAGTGAAAAACAAAAAAAAAAAACAAAAAAAAAAACAAAAACCTTTCTTTTAAAAATTTACGTCAGGACCAACGCCACTTTAACGACCACAAATCATATTGCGGATGTTGATTGGACTGTCCATCAGATTTGACGCCTTTTGACTTTCGAGGTCGATGAAAAATAAACGACATGGACACAATTTTTCTGACAACATCATTTTTACTGAAAAAAATAAATAACAAAAAAACAAAATAAAACATATCGGTCAATGCCTTTGTAGGATTTTTTTTTTCAAATGCAGTATATCAGGTTCTTATTCATCGCCTGAGAAAATGCAAATCGAATGGCAGTGACTACGTAGAAGAGCAAAATTTTCTAGCTGAAAACTTGCTCTGGTAAATGATATTACTGGTTACCCGATATCTATTTTAGTTTCCATGGTAATAGAAGGTATTTCTTTTGCAGCGCTTCTTAAGTGCTCCTCTCACTCATTATATATATATATATATATATATATATATATATATATATATATATATATATATATATATATATATATATATAGTTAAATCTAGAAGCCAGCCTTCCCTGACGATCCGCTTAGGTGAAACACTTGGTAGGTTTGTCTGGATATCTAGGTTTAACTAGGTCTGCTCTACTTACCGTACTGAGCACATTATTTAGTTGTTTTGCGTACTCGTATCGGTTTTTTCTTCTTTGGGCTTTGAACTTGAATGCTGGACGATTATTTTCGGCTAACGTTCATATTCTTGGTTCCTTTTTTTTTGTCCCTTTGGTATTGGTTTGATTATTTGCAAATCAAGACACCGAAGGTTTTCCGAACGAGTGTAGTTTCTTATAACTATAGGATTACTACTAATACTACTACTACTACTACTACTACTAATATATATATATATATATATATATATATATATATATATATATATATATATATATATATATGTGTGTGTGTGTGTGTGTGTGTGTGTTAATCAATTCACCCCAGGCAAGACGATAATACCATTAAGACACTAGGAGCGTGAAAGAGAATGAAAAGACTTTAGAAGGAACTGGAAACTTAACGCTAGACAGGGAACAAGGGGTAAGCCTCTACTCTTGTTCAAATGACCTGGGGTAGGGGTGTCCCTCCTATACGTCCAACTTTGGTAGTTTCGTGCTAGTACGCATTATTCAGGAGGGGATGGAGAGCATTGAGAATCCCCTTACATTGTTCCTCAGACAGATGATTGCATAATAGCATGAAAATACCAATTGTGGATGTATAGGGGCACATGACTGAAGAATTCATATTACATAACTAATATATATATATATATATATATATATATATATATATGAGAAAGTGTGAGAGAAAAAGAGACACAGTGAAAGATACACAGTCAAAAAGCGCTACAAAAGAAATTCTCCTATTGCCATGGAAACTAAAATAGATATCGTTTCTGAAGAGTTATTATTACATTTTGCCTCTGTGTAATGTACATTTTTACACTCTATATTGTTTTTTCTATAAATAGAGTTTATAACACGCAAACACACACACGCAAACACACACACACACACATATATATATATATATATATATATATATATATATATATATATATATATATGTAGTATAAAATAATCCTGGTAGGTCTGATGCATTGGATCGTAATTACGATTCCTATTAAATAAATCATAACCATGGAATATTAGTGTTTGAGCATTTTATATTACATCCTTACTCTGTCCTGGACATCGATTTCTACCTGGATTCTATCTTCTTGGAAATTTATACACACACATACACACTCACACATATATATATATATATATATGTACGTTGATCACTATCTATCTATCTATCTATCTACATATATATATATATATATATATATATATATATATATATATATATATATATATATATATGTGTGTGTGTGTGTACACGCATCGCCTAACCGAGGGTTTAGAACCTTCATTTTCTAACAATTAGTTCAAGATTCGAATATCAATATAGTCAATTTGTAAGGGAAGTGACGTTTTGATATTTTCGGCTTGGGAAGGTATCACAAATTTGTTAAGCGCCTGAAACGATACAATAGGTTTAACCCAAGCTTTGTGAATAGAATTGGGTAGATGAAATCTTTCATCGATGGTTGCATTGCATGAATTAATCGTTACCGAGGGCTTCAGTGTACTCGCCTTGTTAAAAAAAACAAAGAAAAACAGACCGTTAATCACGTCAGATGATGTGCTCTCTTCCAGAAACTTTAACTAAGGTCTGCTCAGTATAATTGCAGTATAAATCACAAGTGAGATATGTGGGTATTGAAAAAAAAAATACAAATTTCCTCGTGCAGGCATCAGTCACAGGGATTGTCTAACAGCTCTAGTAGACAAGTGTACACTCAATAAGTATATATAAGTTTTTTTGGCAATTATCTGATAACTGATATTCTAATAAAAATGCATGGGATAATTATAAAATATTGGATTATATATATGTTGATGTTGTCTAATAAAATCATGTCTGCGAAAGAATTACATAAACTCGCCAAATTTTAGAATTTGCTAATAGAAATTACGAAAGAATATGACATTAAAAAACAGTTACTATTGTACGTAAAAATATCCATTGTATTAGAAGTGCTAGGAATGATTAAGAAGAATACTGATAAATAGTTTAAGTTAATCCCAAGAAATATACCTTTATCAGAAATACAGAAATTAGTGTTAATGAGTACTGCTCACTTATACAGAAAAATAATTTCAATCTAATATGTTAAATAATTTAATGAGAAAAGTCTTAGTTTAACTTAAGCTTCAGGTGAAAACTTGGGAAATGATTATATGAAAAACAACCAAAAAGTAATGATAGATAATGTAAAGGAAATAATAAAGGTGCAAATAAAAAATACACTAACCAATCACCGATTGAACGAATGTAGCATAACAATCCCCCCACCAAACTAAAAATAGTCATTACTTGTCATAAAGGATTATTCCCGATGAGCTGCACAAATGATTAGGATTTAACCATAGTAATAAATGGTAAAACACAAACCAGATTGTGTTTTAGAGAATAAACACATAAATTCTCTTATATGCATACAGATCTCCCAATCCAAGCCAGATGACCAGATATAATTAGCGTAGACAAAGAAAATAATAACGTGTCAGATCATAGATATTCCAATAGAACATAAGGTAAAGTTAGAAGAGAGTAAAAATGCTGAAGAAATAGTTAAACCTAGCAGGAGAACTAAAATATTGTAGAACATGAACGTGAAAGTTGTGCCTATAGTTTTTTGAAGACCGGGAGCAATCCCAAAGAACTGAGCCAAAACAATGGAAGAACTGCAAATACAAGGGAGATTCGAGAATATCCAAACATCAGCAATTCTAGTAGCAGCTGACATAAAGAAGGAGACTGTGCTTTTCAATCTCCAACAGCAAGTAGATACCTAGTATGGTAATGGTAAAATTAGCCGCTTAATTACGAGGAAACCTTCGGCATTCATTAACCGAACAGTTTGTTCAACTGTCGCTTAAAATTTATGAAACCTTTCTATCAAAACAATTTTTTCAAAAAATAGGTTTTCAGTAGCTGTTATTGGTCTTCTCCAGCATTGACGAATATTTAATTTCGAACCTTTTATTTGAAGTAAATTAATAAGAAGTTCCAAGTAACTGTGATGGTCTGGGATTCGTTAGCAATGACGGAGATGCCACACTTCCTCACCTCTTTCCTCAGGGTTTAAGAATCAATGTTGTTGCCTATCAGAAAGTGTTGCTGATAGATATTACAACACTATAACGGGAACTACGCCATGACGATAACTATATCCAAAAATTGATAACGATTATCTGATTCACGCATTTCAACGGTTCCAACCAATTATTGAATCAGTCATAGATGTTAACGGTAGATTTATTGAATAGGTACGAGAAAAAAGGATTCTTAACATTATTTGTGCCAATTCTTTTTCAAATAAAGTTTTGCTTGCATGAACTATGATTCTTAACTCATTGAAATGTGTTAAAACAGACTCTCCTCGTATATATATATATATATATATATATATATATATATATATATATATATATATATATATATATATATATATATAATACAGATTGTCAATATCTTTATTATATCATTATTTTCTCTTCGAGTTACATGTGCTATCCATTTTAACTGTTGCTGCTCTTGAAAGTCCTTAAGTGATGTGTTATCTGTTATTTTGTATAGTTCATTTTTGTCATTCTGTTGAAACAGGACACATTGTAAATGCATGTGGATAAATAATAAGCTCAATATTAAAAATTCCTTAGCTATATTATTTCTATAAACATAATATTTTCTGAACGGTAAAATTATGGGGTTATTATTATTATTATTATTATTATTATTATTGAGAGGCGGGTACAAATGTACGAATCTCAATATTACTACCATAACACCCAATCTGATAAAAGTGTACAATGAAACATGTATCACGGTCAACTGTACGGGATATTGGGACGGACTTTGATAAAAGCAGCGTAGAACTTTTCACGTAGGGTCCGGTTGGAAATACCTTCACGTCAAGTAACCCTGTTTGAACAGATTATCCCTGATATTTCCAAATATCTAGATACAGCTCCCAAGTTACTATGTTTCCTTCATCTTCAAATCTAAAAAAAAAAAAAAAAAAAAAAAAATACTTAGCACTCAAACATAAAACTACCACACTATGCCCACTCGTGGATAGTACCTCAGCTCCTAGCGGGCATACCCAACTTTTTATAGTGAATCAACTGACAAGTTAATCTGCGGTACTAACGACGATGTTTACTGTAACCCATTTTAATTCCCCAAGACAAAATATCTACGTTTTAACACTTCCAATCAATTAAGATCAGAAT
>OZ010616.1:29462272-29512272 GCA_963932145.1 Acanthosepion lycidas
TGCCACTAAGACACAAGGGGCTACGGGAAGGGAAAGAGAAGGAAAAGACTTTACAAGGAACTGGAAACCCAATTCTAGACAGTAAACAAATGATAAACCTCTAGTCCTGTTCAAAATACTAAAGTGGAGTATGAACCGGACGATAGTTGAACCTATTTACTCCTTTTAAACATACTGTCACTGTTACTAATGAAACTTGTCGAATATACGGAAGATAAGTTCCGGGAATAAAAAAAATACAAAGATGCTAATAAACAAAAAGATATCAAAAGGAATGTTTATTAAAGAAAATCATTCGAGTGTTGTAGAGCTTAGCTAAATTGGAAGAAAATTTTTAAATGGAATTGTTTAATTAATTCGAATTAATAATTACTAAAACTAGAATAGAAGTTGTTAAATTGTATAATAGTGAAACAGAAAGGCTAACAAACAATGTCAAAAAAGACAAGAAAAAGATCAGTAAAATCAAGATCAGAGGAAAAATGAGTTAAAATAGAAATAAAGAAAAAGTTCAGGAAAAAACGAAAAGTATTATTAGAATAAAAGCATATAAAGAAATAGTAAAAATATTGATTTGAATTTAACCAGGCTAAATAAAGCAATAAATTCTTCTTCAGTAGTTATAATATCAGTTCAAAGACCGAGGCAAATAAAAGCTAAACCTAAGAAATAAGCAGAACTCATCATTATCGTATAAAAAGAGATTGAGAAAGAGATTGAAGTTTTGTGGACAGATCTCTCAATATTAGATATCATGTTAAAAAGACTAAATTTTAAAAATATTGATTTGAATTTAACCAGGCTAAATAAATCATAAACTCTTCTTTAGTAGTTATAACATCAGTTCAAAGACCGAGGCAAATAAAAGCTAAACCTAAGAAATAAGCAGAACTCTAACATTATCGTATAAAAAGAGAGAGAAATATATTGATGTTTTGTCAGCAAACCTTTCAATATGAGATGGAATATTAAAAAGACTAAAAGCGAAAATTTGGAAATTCTTAAAAATGTTACATAAATACAATATAAAACATGAAAATGATATCTCAACGGAGGTCTTAAAGCTTCATGTTGGATGCGTTATCCAACGCGAAGCACAAAGAATAGGAAAATGCAGAAATAATTTTATAAACAAAATACTTTCAAAATAAACCTGGAAAAATTCTGTAGGAAAATAGTGAAATCAATAAAGCCAATAGAAAAAAAAAATTAAATAAAGAAGTAAGTGAGTTTTGGAATAAGATATGGGAAAATTAAAAGAATTATTAGAGCCGGGCTTAATGGCTTAGGAATACTGAAAAGATATAGATGAACAGAAACAGAACAATAAAGGCATTAAAACGTATAAGTTCTGAAAAAAAATTAATAAAAAAATAAAAAGAGAATAGAAATTGAGAAGGTGTTTAACCTCTGGTTAAATGCTTTTCCAACTATCCACAAATCAATTGCAGATGCAGAACATAATTGATTAACACCGAACATTAGTTATTTAATCCCCTAAACTGATGACACTCCCAACTATCAAAGTTGCCGAACAATTACATGTTTATCCAATTCGTACAAAACACATCGATTTTACGTAAAATAATGTATTAATTCCTTGAAACAGGTAACATTATCCCGGATGGGTAGAAAGGATGCAAAAGATGTTTGGTTCTTGTGGCTACAAAAATCACTTGCTAATCAACATGTTGATTGAAAAATACCGCCCAAAAATATGAACACATAGATAGATTTAAAAAAATAAACTTTTATAAAGTCCCACATGATTGTGTATTAAAGTAAAAAAAATTTTCTCACTCTTACGTATTTTCTAAAATTAACGTCTAAAATGGAATACCTTATTCTTCAACCACCTTAATTGTAAAATTAAATGTGAGGACTTGCAAGATAATAATGGATATATGCATTATAAACTTGTTAAAGTTTTAGTGCCTGGCTGCAGAGCTTGATTAAAAAAAAAACGTATAAAATGATAAGACATAATTTTTATTTTAACACGATGTTGATTTGTTTGTTTAATGACATATCATTTCCTTATGGGTCATTTAATACCGAAATTGAATTTTCTTGGGAGCTTTGAAGTAATAAAAATATAAGTTATTCTGCTTTCAGAATAGAATACATGATAGATGATACTCATCTTTTGTGCATATACATATTTGTGTAGACATAATTACTAGAGGCGGTGATATGTGTGTTTTATGTTGTTGTTTTGTTGAAGTTATAATTTGGAATACAGTTTAATTTCTTTAAGAAATTGCAGAACATTATACGGATTAATGTCATGAAAGAGTTCTTTCATATTGGTTGTTTGATTTTGTTTAGTGGCATAACAATCTCTAGGGGTTATCTAATGCCGAAATCTAAATAATTTGAACTCAATTGTATGCTTTCAACTACAAATAAAATGTATTGCTCGTCATTTTTTTAATAAGAAATTTATTCCTGGTATTTTTACTATAAAAAATTACTTTTATACTTTCAAAGTGTTTTGTTTGGGGATTCACTATTTGCCCATAGCTGGGACCCTAGCAGGTGTTACCACTCCCTTGGAATAACAGCAATTAAATGTGGTTCCATGCTCCTCAAAGCCTCCAATCTTCCGATCATTGGCCTTGCTGTCGGATGTAGTTTATCGTTAAACCCAGGACTTTAACACGATGTGTAAGTACATATTGTATTCTATTTTTTCTGTATATGTTATTGATAAAAATGATATGATCAAAATTAATGCTTGCCTGATATATATATATATATATATATATATATATATATATATAAAGACTGTCTTAAAATATATTACACTAGTGAAACAACGAGCACTACAAGGTTAATAACATGGGCGATTAGAAAGTGATTGTCAAATATGAAAATGAAATAGAAGCTATGTTAGCAACGGTAAAGAAATTAATTGAGAATGTCACCATTGAATTAGCATAAATGAGCTAAGACATCCTTTAAAAGAGGGAAAATGGTACAGACAATTCATTTAATTATTATTTCCTTTGATTTCTGTTATATACACATTACCTTCCGGTTCCACACCATAGACCTAAGGTCAGAAATGTCTTCAGGACATTTTCAACTGATCATTTTTGTAAAAGAAAAAACTAAGATTACACACATTTTACATAGATATAACTCCCTGTAACATGTGAGCTGTACTTGTGAGTACAATTTGTATTTCTTTAAGGCATAGACTAACAGGAATCCTTATCAATTCCTATACATAACCTTTTCCAATCAATCCAAGGCCTCCATCTACAACTGGAATTATTGATGAACTCATATGACACAATTTTTAAATTCCCACTTCAAGGTCCTTGTATTTTGCTACTTTATTTTAAAAAGATCTTCAAAGATACATTACATTCGGTTGTATTCTCCATCGTATTGAGCCGATAATTTCAGTACTTTCTAAGATTTCCAAGGCTTCTAAAGTTTTTGCATAATTTCAGTCCTATATTCAACTTATTACACCGACTACTAAAATGAACAGTAAACACCACCCAGATTTAACTATAATTACATTCTTTATTATTAGATTCATTAACTTATAAATTAATTATTGATCTGCCGTTGTGTATCGGTTAGAAGCCTGGACTATTTGCGTATTTCCCCAGTGGCATTTTTGGTGTGCGTTTAAGTTTAATCGAAATCCAGGAATTAAAATGCCGATTTTTTAAAGACAGACACTTTCTACCTTGAAGATTAGTGGAATGCAATCTATCTATCTCCTCTTTCCATTCATTTCTCTTGAATAAGCTGAGCTTAGCAAATATCTAAAACTCTGCTGTTAATCGAAAAATGATAGCACAAAGACACGCATACAAACGCCAAAACAAACAAAAATAAGAAGATTCATTGGTATCTAATTCGATCCGGAAAGCTTAACCCAGCAGAGATTTATATTTCTAGCATTCATTAACATTCATATATTATTTATTTCCTTCCTTATTTATTTATGTGGCTTGTAAAGATATACCTATAATCGGAACATTTATAAGTGAGCGCCAATCGGTAAAAAAATGTTTTGAATCGACAATTTCCATCAATCTCGGAATGCATCTGTATTTCTTACTTTTTATTTCTCTTACGATCTCTTGTCTATCGGTCTCTTTGTATCTATTCTTTATCAGACTTTACACATTTATTTATCTCTGTTTATATGCATTTATGAAACAACTGATCAACTTGGATGAGTCAGTCATTATCTACCTCAATCTGTTCTATTTATCTATCTCAATCTGTTCATATCTATCTATCTATCTATCTATCTATCTATCTATCTATCTATCTATCTCAATCTGTTCATATCTATCTATCTATCTATCTATCTATCTATCTATATCTGTTCATATCTATCTATATCTGTTCATATCTATCTATCTATCTATCTATCTAAATCTGTTCATATCTATCTATCTATCTATCTATCTATCTCAATCTGTTCATATCTATCTATCTATCTATCTATCTATCTCAATCTTTTCATATCTATCTATCTATCTATATATCTATCTATCTCAATCTGTTCATATCTATCTATCTATCTATCTATCTATCTATCTATCTCAATCTGTTCATATCTATCTATCTATCTATCTATCTCAATCTGTTAATATCTATCTATCTATCTATCTATCTATCTATCTATCTATCTCAATCTGTTCATATCTATCTATCTATCTATCTATCTATCTATCTATCTACCTATCTATCTATTTATCTATCTCAATCTGTTCAAATCTATCTATCTATCTATATGTTCATATCTATCTATCTATCTATCTGTTCATATCTATCTATCTATCTATCTGTTCATATCTATCTATCTATCTATCTATCTATCTATCTATCTATCTCAATCTGTTCATATCTATCTATCTATCTATCTATCTCAATCTGTTCATATCTATCTATCTATCTATCTGTTCATATCTATCTATCTATCTGTTCATATCTATCTATCTATCTATCTATCTATCTGTTCATATCTATCTATCTATCTATCTATCTATCTATCTATCTATCTATCGTTAACACTCTCGAAGGATTAAGTAAGCCAAAGAAAAAAACAATCTCGAGATAGATCTCAGAGAAAACATCGGACCAAGTCGTATATACTATATATTTTTAATCATTCGACTACGGGCTTCGGAAAGAAACCAAATCAAAATAAATTACGGAATCTAGTTTTTAAGTCAAGTAAAGAGTAATGGACGATTATGAATGTTCAGTCTTTCTATATGTCAGTGAAAGCTGGATATTATGCAACAGAAATGTGATTCTACAGAAGGCTGCTGAGAATCCCATCGGCTGAACCTATGAGCAAAGACGAAGTTTTAGAAAATGGAAACAAAAGGATACTTATGCTAAGCCTCAGAAAGAGACTGTTGAAATTTCTAGGGTACATAATGAGGAAAGTGTGTTTGGAAATTTTGACGTTGATGTCTAGAGGTGTACAGAAATGCAGCGAATAACCTACCTAGAGAGCTTGTGTAAAAGGTTGGCAGGACAAGGATTAGGACAAATAGCAAAAAAGACAAACATTTCTAAGAGCTAGAAGGGACAGGAAGTAGTGGAGAACCATGATCCTGAAGTGACACGGCACATAGAAAAACGTTTGCCCAGATTTTTGAAAGTATTTTGTATATGTACTTAACATATATACAAAAGAAAAGTAATTAGGACTGAAATATATAAACAATTAATTTGAATTAAATTTTAGGAACTGTAATTCAAGGGTTTTTTTATATCTAGAACCACTTATTTTTACATGATTGCTATGCTTCTTTTCTTTTTAAAAGGTAATTTAAGAATAGCGCTGATGTTGATAGATTTCATTTTGCAAGTGTTAAGGTGGAGAGTGATGGTTTTGGCTGTCGGAATTAAGAGCGGAGAGACATAATGGCTGCTAGCAGATTACTGAGTCGGATTTGCTGATGACATTACTGGCTCAGCTTTCGAAGAACAATGACCTGTTAACGCTATAGAGTGCTTTGACAAATTCCTACAGCCCGCGGCACTGTAACCAGTGCCCGAGAGATCGTGGCGCTAACCAAACATAATGACAGCATTAGCGATGACTCATACGTGCGTATATGTTTGTGTACTCTTGAGCTCAAATGCACTCTTTGCCGCTTTTCCACTTATACATATACATACATTCACCCATATATTTGCCCCTGCTTATGCGTTATTATTGTTGTTCGTTGTCCAACAAGATTCAGTTCAACGAGGTCATTGAGGTAATGAAGAGAAGTGAAGTAAGTTAGGCAAAATTTCTGATATTAACCATAGCACAATTTTTTTGAACTCTTACATATCTTCGTTGCAAAGATATTACTTGGAACGAATATATGGAAAAATCGGTTGAGTGCTCATTTAATGTTAAAAACTAAATTTTTAATCCCATGACTGAGATACGAGCGCAATATCTGCGTGTATTATAGAGCAATGATTTCCATGGGGCGCATGCGCCATGGTAATATTTTGGTGGGGCATGCACAGGATGTTCGCCCTTCGACTTCCAACAGAATAAGGGGGCAATTCGAGAATGAGTTATTAACAGCGAATTGTTTTCTAGTGAGCTCAAGTTTCATTTTGCATTTTATGATTAAAATGATTAAAGTATATTACAGAAAAATCTTTCATTCAAATATTTTATATTTCTGCTTTTCAGTTCTCTGTTATATCTTTTGAAACTATATATATTTAAATGTCTTTTTTGTCTTTTTTTTTTAAATTCTCATTCAGGGACGCTATAATTTTGGAAATTTGTTTAGAGACCAAGTTAATGGCCATTTAAGCTTCCTTTACGGGAATTGCAGTAAAATTTTGAATATATGAGAGTTAAATATTACAGGGGAGGGGACACCAGAATTTTTAGAAATACCAAAGTGGGACATGGCTCAAAATTGGTTGGGAATCACTATTCTAGAGGCCTGTATGCATTCTTTGTCTCTATTGCTCTCATACATATAAGCTTAGTAAATCATTTTGGGAACCTCGACGTGGTGTAATATTTAGCAAATTTGCCTTGCTAGAACAGTTACGACTGAATAGTGAGTTCGATCCTTACTGGGTGCCCCATACTGTCGATCTTGTGCTACATGTAAGCTACGCTAAAAAAATAGCTGTACATATACAAGTGTGTATGTGTTAGTATGTACGTAGTGATATCTTAGAAATACGACTCTAAATTTTAAATAAGATAGAATGTTTGAAAAGCTCTAAAATCTGAAACAGTATTTTCTCTCAAGCTTGTTTATTAGGATAATTAGCGCCAAATATATATTCGGATACATATGTTTATATTAATAAACATGCCATTTCTCTAAAACTCATAAAAAATGTAAGTATTTAAGTTAATATATGACAAATTATCAAAGAAAATACGTAAAAATGTAAGAAAATATAAAAATTGAAACAATCTTTTCATAATAATCTTAGGTCGATTAAACAACTTCCCAAATACACTACAGTTCAAAAATTTGAAGCCCCCTGATAATTTTTTTAATTGGCCCCAAAAGTAGTTGTTTTGTATTTTAAATAAGAGTACATTTTTTTTAAAAGTGAGACCTGATTTTATTAGGAATTTTATTATGGCAAAAAAAGCATTTCAAAATTAAATTTTGCTCTCGTCAAAATATCCTCCTTTGCCCTTGATTACTGCAGCACAAATCTTTGGAATTCGTTGCAAAAGTTTCTCAAAGTATAAATTTGATACTTAATTCCATTCTTTTTTCAATGATTCTAAGAACATTTTTCATTTTTTTTTTTCACTCTTCTGTCAAGTTAATTCCATGCTAATTCTGGGATTCGCTTCAAACTTTTGAACTGTAGTTTATATGTATCCTTATCGCTACGTGATGATTAACAAGCTTACCTAGATGACCACATGGGTTCGATTCTCAGTAGTACTTCGTTAGTTTACTAAATTAAGCCTAGTAAATAAATTTAGACCGACTTGTTATGGAGATCATTACTGTGGATTAGATGCTCATTATGTACTCGACATTGATGTAATTATGCAAAACAAGCTAAGCTTCGTAAATTACTATTTAGGGAAATGTCGTAAACCTAAGATGGCGTTGTAAGCCGTTGTTAGCGTGTTGGTATCATGGCACTATAAAAACTAAGCTATGTTAAGCTCGGTAGAACAGTTACACATTAAGTGTATAGGTATGCACACACCTGTGTATCTGATGGAATGACATTTTTATTTGCCTATCTTTTTAATATTTATTTAAAGTTGTTTTACAGCTGTTTTTTTTTTTACGTTTAAAGGAATTATTTTTCCTTCACTTTGCATCTTACTAATAATAACTCGAATTTTAAATATTCAAAGTT
This sequence comes from Acanthosepion lycidas, assembly GCA_963932145.1. NCBI lineage: Eukaryota > Metazoa > Mollusca > Cephalopoda > Sepiida > Sepiidae > Acanthosepion > Acanthosepion lycidas. The sequence continues at coordinate 29,470,631 of OZ010616.1, forward strand.
AAAAAAGCAGGAAGTTATTTGACTTGGGAAATAAAACAACTGCTGGTGTTCGGAAGAAATAAGGACGTGGTTTATAAATAATTGTATACTATTTATTTACTTATAGAAAATAAAAAAAAACGACACTTTAATCTTAGATATAAATGCTGGTTTTGCGAAGGAGTACTGATCTACATCTCAAAATATGACCGAACATCACTTTTTTAAAAATCCAGTCTTAAGTCGGATCAAGAACTTTCGACACTCCTTTGTATAGAAACTATTTAAACAGCAAAAAAGTTTTCTTTAAGTCACTGAAGTATGCAAATGATTGTAAAATTTAGAGATTAAGTGACAGCATACTTTCCTAGATATATAATATCTTTCTTATACAATCTTACTATTGCTATTATTATTATAATTATTATTATTATTTCCTTTGGTTTCTGGTGTATACTCATTTCTTTCCGGGTCCCGACCAGAGACCTAAGGTCAGAAATGACATTTTCCACTGATCAGATTTGAAAAAAAATCGCACATATTTTACATAGATAAAGCCCTTCGTAAGGCGTGGACTATATTTGTGAGTACAGTGATTTGTATTTCTTTAAAGCATTTTACTATTTGTACGAGAGGGTCATTGTTTTTTGTAAAGTAGGATTCCAATCCGATTGTTGTAGTTTGTTCAAGTTGGATTAAACCTCGGCCTCTTAGAGCTCTTGGTACGCACAGCCTATCAACATCTGACTTTGGGTGGTGCATCCTCATTTCGGTAAGCATTTTTCTGGTCTTGGTGTCCAATCCTTTAACGCCATTAAACTTCCATTTAATAATTTTGAAGCTGTATGTTACTAAGGGTATAGCTAAGGTGTTGATAGCCTTCATTTTATTGGCCGCATTAAGTACACTTTCTAGTATCAAACGCACTCCTATAATATTCTTTTCGGATCTTTTTCTTCGTAATTGAATATTGTATTCTGTCCCCTTCATTGATTCATAAGTATTTGTATGTACCATCTTGGTCTAGTTTCTTAATCTTGTTGTTGATATATTATTATTATTATTATTATTATTATTATTATTATTATTATTATTATTATTATTACCCAATGAATAAAGTGTCAGTTGATTGATCCCAAAAAGTGACTTAACCCAAAGAGCTGTGAGCTCAATATGTGACCCGCAACAAAGGGGGGAAATTGGAGAGTTGAGTTATCAAGGTGAATTAACTGAAACTGAGATATCCAAAGGCATGGCACGTGGAATAAGAAGAACAACCTGCTGCCAAGGACTAAATAAAGGGTTCGGTTCGAAATTCCAAGAAATATCACCTGAAGAAGCCCGGAGCGTACAACAACAGAAACGTCGTAAGTTTGGCAATAAAGATGAGGATAACAGTTCAAAGAATGCAAATAGTTTCAATAAGATGATTGACGCAACTCTTCCAATATCTTTCAACATTTAGAGAAGAGTGCGATTTAAAAAATAAAAAAAAGAAAGATACAATGTTTAGCAATATTTCGACAGTATGTTTAAAAATTGCATATAGGTATAAAGTATAAAAAAAAATACAAGTCTTTGTATAAACATCTGTTTTGAGAAAAACGGTTGTACTGGTAATCAACACGATAGAACAAATGAAACACAACCATTGTGAATGGAATGCAACTCAAATGGGAGTAAAATGATAGGCAACTTCAACATCTTGAAAATTATTATTTTGCTATTATTATTATTAACAACAACAACAACAACAACAACAACAACAACAACAACAACAACAACAACAACAACAACAACAATAATAATAATAATAATGCATACGTTTATAAGATCCGATTTTTTATCAATTATAATTCGATTACATAGATTTTTAAACCCATGTATCGAATAATCCTTAGTTTATTCGTAATATGAAACAGACTTCATTTATAACTTGATCGCGTATCCCGGGATACTTGGTGCTTCTTGGGCAAGATAGCCTTACGGAGCTCAACACGTTGCCACTCAAGGCTATAGAACCAAGTCTATCCTGCTATTTCCCCATAGTTGGTGGTGGAGGGAGAAGAGGATTTATACCTTTCCAAAGTGTATTAGACTGGAATTCGAACTCGGCTCACCGATTCTTCAATCCGAGCCGTTATCCATTACTCAACCGTCTTCATTTACAATATTAAAATTTCAAATCGCAGTCTTATTGAAAGCATTTGCAAGTTTGAACATTCATTAATAGTTGCCACTCGTTGACTTAATTCAAAGATGAACTCTTTTTAATTATTCCCTCAGAAAAGACGAAAAGATTGATTGTAACATCAACTTACCCCCAGGTAAACCACTTTTGACTTTCTCAACCCTGTATTGGTAAACATGGAGGGTAAAAAGCAGATGTGAATGGCGAACTTCTTCATCATCTGTAAAAGCAAAGAAAGAGACCGAACATTAATGCTTATTCATGTTCTGCATCATTTTTAATTTCGATGCGTTCTTAAAGGTTAACTGGAATAATATATAAAATAAAAATAAAAAGCCAAATTGTAAACATGAAAAAAATCAAAATTCTTATCAAGCACTGAATTAACGAAAATCAGCTGCTCCAAATATGTTCTGTAATATTTTCAGTTTTCAGTTATCATGCCCTGGTTCATTCTGCTTCGCATTGATAAATTTTAGTTTAATGAATGTTAATTTGCAAGAATATTAGAATAAACTGGTTTCATGTGAATCCTATTTCGAAAGGTAGGAATCTTTATTATATTCTATCCGAAATAAATATGCGGAAAAATAAAATTTAAAATGTTCTTATTTTTTGTTTTGCAACTGATTTTATTTTAGAAAACATTAAAAATGTTTAATTACACTCTGAATGATATTTCAGAGAATGTATATTAAAATAATTTCTTCGAATCTGATAGATTGTTTATTTAAAAAAAATGCAGTTAAAATATGCTAAGAAATTAAGAAAAGTAGTTTTAAACAATATGAAAAAATAACTACTCGATTAAACGTCTAAATAAATGTCAAATGATTGATTGATTCGTTTTATACGGCTATCAACCCATTGTAGGTTATTTAAAGCCAGAAAATATTTTTTAGATTTTGGAGATAATAATGGTTTAGTGATACAAGTCTTACTAATTAACCCATAGTTGGGGAAAGAAAATGTGGATTCATACCTTTACCAATGGTGTTTGTGATTAAAAAAATATACTAGAGTAGTTTTCACAGGTGATCACAACTTAGTTAATGATTATAGTGATTTTGTTATTTCAGCCCAAGCAAGGCGATAAAGTCACTAAGACGCAAAGGTGACTGAGAGTGAATCTAAGAAAAAAGCATTATTAAAAAGAGAGGACATTAAAAAAAAGAATTAAGAAGACAGAAAATAACATTTGATATTGACTTTAAATATTTGAAGATCAAATTTAACTGGAAAACGAGAAGCCAGAAGAGAGTTCCACAAGCAAGAAGTCCGCAAGAGGAAACTATTAGCATAGAACTTACTGTCACATCTATCTATTTAAACCGTAAAATGATGAGACCTTGTTGCCAAACTAGTACGTTGCTTAAATTAGAAATACCATAGGGGAAAGTTCACCAAAACAACTATCATGAAAATATTTATAGAAACGGTACAAGAAAGCTACGTTACGGTGGTGAGAATGTAACTGAAGCCTGATGCCAGGTCAGGACCGATAACATTACAGATTCATTGAATTTTGTCAAGCATCTCTAAATACATAGCAGAATCACCAGAACAGATTTTGAAACATATTTAATAAATCGAAAGTAATTACATAGGCATTGTTGTATAAATCTAATGCACGATGGAATTGTACATATATTATTTATTATTTGTACAACGAATCTAAAATAATAAATATGTGTTCTATTATACAGTTCGTTTGCATGGAATTCCCCATTTGTATACATATATCTTTTATAAATCATATACTTTATTTTGTGTTTATGCGTGAATGCTTTGGGATATGAATTAGCTTGCTATTTTTTAGAATGTGAAATATCTTATAGATGTCAGATGACATTTTTCATATATATTGACAGATAATGAGAGACTAACATATTTTGTCAATAGGTCTATTTTTGTGAATGTTTATGTGTCTTTTCAGCCCCCCAGATTTTTTCACAAACATGAAATTCTTTCTCAGTACTTAATGTCATCTTGTAGTTGGCTGGCACTCTGGCACGATGATTTTGCAGATGCCTCCCACAAACACCCTAGTTGAGGTTATGTCTGTTATTGTCAGAAAGATCTATTTCAAAACTTTTGGGGACACTCTTCTCAGTTTTACTTTTGCAGTCCCGAAAGAAGCCATTTCATCATGGACACTCTTCCACCATGTGATGTATGGAACTTGCAGTCCTATATACTAACCTTTGCAAGGTTCAGTGATTCTTTTAGGCCATCAAGATAAAGCTACTTTGCCTTATCGTTTGATCGCTTTTCATTAGCAATCTTCACACAGGAAAAACTACCAACCCATACACTATAATATTCGCATAAGAAAAAACAAAACATATATACATACTTTGCTCAGGGTTTTTCTAAATATTTATTACTAATTTTGAGTATATCCGTTAAAATGAATGTTCAGTCAGATATAACATAAATTTTAAGCCCGCCTCAAAGTTATATAAGAGACAACTTCCAAAACGCTGCTTCGACACCATCATGTTTCCTCGCCGCTGCTTGAACTATAACTGATATGTGTGTGCAACCCACATGAATTTGTCAAGAGTAATGCCCCAATCCACATCTTTCCTGTTAGGTGACGCACTCATTTGGGCATTAATCTTCACTTCTTGCCACATAACATAAAAACGGCAACGACTTTTTTGATTACCTTATAATTTTGGAATTAAATTATTATTGATTAGAATTTAATCCTTAATTATTATATTAAATTATTTAATATTATTAAATTTGATAATAATATATTTTAGAAAATGAGCAGAAAAAAAGATATAAACATGTTTTTGTTTATGCTGTTAACCGCACCCCCCCCCCAATTTTTTTTTCATTTACATAGCCGAATTAACAATATATTTCTTATTATTCTGGTAATACAGATGAAATTTTTACATGAACTGTTCAGGCAGTATCATAGTTTCATTTTCGTAAAATATAGCCACATGTTTACATTAAATTTTCAAGAAAAACAACTCTGTTCATATGTTAAAGAGCCCCGCGTGAGGACACAAAAGATTTTGTCATTTATGGATTCCCTATGTAGATCTTAATGTGAAAGAAACAAATGAAATTGACAAGCACAGATGTCGTTGTATGAGAATCGGTAAAAAAAATTACTTATTTTCAATGAAAGGATTCTTCAAGTATCAAACAATCTGAAAACGAATTGTACCATCGTTCTGAATGAATCTAATAGATTTATTCAAACCGATGAGAAAGGTGCATTGAATATTGCGTATAATGAAAAACAATTGTACTTTTGTTTACATTTTAAAATCATAGAAGTGAAGCAAATAAAAATGCCAGCGCGTCTATTCTTATTTTTAAAGGGAGGTAATTTACATCACAAAATTTAATTTTATACAATGTTAATGTTGCTTTTTTTCAAAAATACTTTTAAAGCTAGAAATTTTTAAAATTTTAAAAGTGTATATTAACAAAAATCATGATTGTAATTTCGCTGACACACACACACACAAGCATGAACGCGCATGCGTGGAAATGTATAATGGACTCGGTTTGATTGAGCATTCTTATATTCAAATATATGTAGGCCCATCCTGGTTAACGTTCGTTCATTCCCCACTAAAGGCTGTTTGCTGTGTATAACACAATATTTCAGAACTGACAAAAGAGATTAAGCAATAGATTAGCAGCTTGGAGATTAAATCGTATTATACCGAAGAAAAAAGATGGCTTAATCGAAAGAACGGAAGAAAAACATGTTCAAAAGAAGAAAAAAACCAGCGAAGATAGGAGAAATGAAGTAAGAAAGAAAGAAAGGAAGAAAGAAAGAAAAAAATAAAGAAATAAAGAAAGAAAGAAAGAGATGCAGAATATACGAGCGTTTACCAAAACTAGCAAAAGAATGATTAGACAGAAAGAAAGAAAGAAAGAAAGAAAGAAAAAAAAGAAAGATATAAAGAAAGGTATTCAAGAGATGCAGAATATACGAAGGTTTCCAAAACCAGCAGAGATTTTGAAAAGAATGATTAGACAGAAAGAAAGAAAAAAAGAAACAAAGAAAGGAAGAAAGAAAAAAAAACAAAGATAGAAAGAAAGAAAGGTATTCAAGAGATGCAGAATATACGAACGTTTCCAAAACCAGCAGGGACTTTGAAAAGAATGATTAGGCAGAAAGAAAGAAAGAAAGAAAGAAAGAAAGAAAGAAAGGAAGAAAGAAGAAAAGAAAGATAGAAAGAAAGGTATTCAAGAGATGCAGAATATACGAACGTTTCCAAAACCAGCAGAGACTTTGAAAAGAATGATGAGACAGAAAGAAGGAAATAAATCAAGAAAGAAAAGAAAGAAAAAAAGAAAAACAAAGGAGAAAGAAAAACAAAAACAAAAAACATGTTCAAAAGAAAAAAGAGCGAAGACAATAAAAATTAAACATGAAAGAAAGAAAAAATATATTAAGGAGATATAGAAGATACGAACGTTTGGCAAAACCAGCGAAGATTTTTAAAAGAATGACTAGAAAGAAAGAAAAAATAAAGAAAGGAAGGAAGGAATGAAGAAAGAAAAACATTTTGAAAAGAAAAAAAAAGCGAAGAGAGGAAAAATGAAACGTGAAAGATAGAAGACATTCAAGAGTTACAGAGGATACCAATTTTTGCATAAAACCAACAAAGACTTTTTAAAAGAATCAATAGAAAGAAAGAAAGAAAAACATGTTCAAAAGAAAAAGGAGGGAAGACAGGAGAAATGTAACATGAAAGACAGAAAGAAGAGATTCAAGAGATACAGAATATACGAACGTTTGCATAAACCTGCAAAGATGCTTTAAAAGAATCATTAGGAAGAAAGAAAGAAAAATGCAAAAAAAAAAAGAAAGAAAGGAAGAAAAAAAAAAGAAAAAAATTGTTAAAAAGAAAGTGGAGTGAAGACAGGAAAATGAAACAAAAAAGAAAGACATTCAAGTCATACAGAGAATACAAATGTTTGCATAAACCAGGAAAGACTTTTAAAGATGATTATTAAGAAAGAAAGAAAGAAAGAAAGAAAGAAAGAAAGAAAGAAAGAAAGAAAGAGAGGATACATTCAAGAGATACAGAAGATGCGAACCTTTGCATAAACCAGTAGAGTTTAGAAAAGAATGATTATTAAGAAAGAAAGAAGATTCGGGGAGCATTTTAAAAAGAAAGATGAAATGAGAAAAGTGGTAATTTAGAACATAAAAAGAAAGAAACAGTGAACTGATATGTCTATATTAAAACAGATTTTGTGAAAGAATCAAAGACAGTATTAAGAAGAAAGAAAAAAAGTGTTTTTGATGTTCACAGTACCAAGATATACGCTTGTTTTAGGGTTGGGTTGGATTTGTCCGTTTATGTTTGATGGTGCCACATTCGAGAGCCTAGGATCAGCCAAGTGTTTGACCATATCTTGGAGTCGTGATCTAAGCTAAAAATTCCTGTTTCTACCACTGTAATACTTGGGTGACAAAGCGCGCGTAGCCTACGCCCGACGGATCAAGTCGGCTATAACTAATTTGAGATTTACACCTTAGTTTCTCTTCCTCTCTCTTTTTATCTTTCTCTTTCTATCTTTCTGTCTCTATACTGTGGCAGTAGATGAACATTCGACCCTCTGGGGATAACCATGTTCAGTATCGGTAATAGGATCAAGTTCTTGTCTTTTGTGTAGGTTCAGGCGCATGAATCTGACATTCGATAGTTGAATAATGTGTCCAACAAGATGGTTGAATTGAGACAGATACCTCTTAGATATCTACATTAATATTAACCATCTGTCTTCGAAAATGTCAGTTTATCTATATATGTGCATAAATAATAAATAAGGTGTATATATACTAGAAAATATCTGACCATTAAGAGATTATGACTATTAATTTAGAGTGAGTAGAAAAATTATTCATTTGAGCACTGAGCCTTTGTTTTTTCGACAACACCTCAACCCCTGCTGTATTATAGTATATTGTGATGTCTTGTTTTACATAAATGAGAATACATATTTGTAACCGGACGAAGGAATGAATGTTTTGTCATTACTTGTGTTGTCCGGATTATAAAACTTATTGTTGCTATAGTTGTCACGAGAATATTTTTAACGAGCTGGCCTATAGACATCGTAATACGCACAATCTATATGAAAAGATAGATGTCTCTTTTTTCTCTAGATAATTCAAATAAAAAATGGTAGCATAACGTTAAAATATGATATGCTTAACAGATATACACATTCAAGTGAATATGAAGTTGGGTTTAAAAAAAGTTGAAAGATGAATGTGTTTTTTTTTTTTTTAAGTCGAATAGTTCTTGCAAAGATAATGACTGATAATCACAGAAAATAATTTCCCCATAGATTTTACACTTGAAGATTTTAACTAAGCTGATCAGAAGAAACAGCACACAAAATTAGATTAGTAGTCTGGATATTTTGGGGGATGATAATGATACCAAAATACAGAACCTAACTTCTATGCGGATTGAGGACTCGCGGAAAGCTGTATAATGGATTAAAAGGTTTGGTAACAAAAAACAAAATGTGATATGAACGAAACAGGATGATCCGTGCTTTAAGTTTAGAAGAAAAGAAAACAAAATGAAACCAAGTAGATAATATTAATAAAGATATCAGAACAACAGTATTGAAGCAACCAGAAAACATGAAATAGATTTTTATAAGCAATCATGCTTATAAAAATCTACCAGTTCTTTTATGGGCTGCGTCTCTTTAGGACGTGAGCAATCATCGCTCTTCACAACATTCTATCTCTTGTGACTCCAAAATTGGTTGATTCCTTACCATTCCTTGTTGTTACCCCTCTGCCACCCATTCACAAAATTTTAGGCAGGTTATTGCTATTTGTGAGAGTTAAATTTTCCAAGCCCTCTTTCACTCTTAGAAATTACAACTATCTTTCCAATATCAGGTATAATGTCTTTCTAGTTCATATATTTTTGAAGCTTCCTTATTGATTACATTTTTAATCCATGGTATTCACAGTATTCAGAAAACTGGTTTAAGCGAATCATCCTGTTTTTTAAAGCATAGTTTATATCCTTTCATTGACAAAAGCTGTACACGAATTGCAGCATTACGAAATGCCAACTCCAAGAAACAATAATTTATCGTATATACTTGTGTGTTGTACGAATTTTATTATCAGTTTTTTTTACGCAAAAATAAGGGTAGAATTATACACAAGTAATTTTATTGACGAGGTTAAATATGGTGCATTTTCTGTGATTGGTTGCACTATACATAGGTATATTTTTTGAAGGGTTTAAAATGAATGCAAAAACCGTCGCACTATACATGAAGTTGTCTTATACACAAGTATACATGCTATGCAGAAATTTAAACACATAAAACACAAGGGAATTTTTCCAACATTGCGTGGCATAATTTATTATCCACGTTTTGTGATGTTTGTTGCTCTCAGCGAATAACTGGTTGTTTTTCTTTCGTTGATTTTTTTTCTCTTTAGGTGTCGTGCTCGTTTAGGATATGTTTGATATTGACTGCCCACAGATTCTCTTTACTTGCAGTTTTATGTCTAATTAACAAAAGGGAGTACTTTTTTTTTTAATAATGTCCTTTTGTCTTTATTCACATTATCCTTTTACAGATATGTTTTAGTTATTTCTGAAATTTTACATACACACACTATATTATTATTTTAGTGATCGATCTTTTCACGTGATTCTTCTGTACTTTTCGTGTCTATCTCAAACCCAATAAACTTTGAAATTCTCACACCAATGAGTTCAAACGGGAAGACATATTTTCTGGTAAATATCAAGTGTTTACGTCGTGTAATTGGTTTATGAGATTGAAAACGAAAGTAAATGAAAGATACCTTTTTCTTTTTTGTTAAAATTTCGCAACAGACTTTTGTGTTTTCAACTATGTCTACAAGTTGACTATAAATAGGAAGGAAAAATAGATTTAAACACTTATTTACACATGAACTTTCGTGTGGACATCTTTTTTATTTGTTGAGGTTTTTATTTTGCTTTTCGTGGCATGTAAAACTATTTGCTTTTGTTTGGTGCATTCACCTTCTTACGTTAGACATATATTTTTTTAAAAAGGATAAAAGTAACTTAACATGACTGGCAGAACAGTTTTATTGTATTTGCAATAATATTTTTGAATAATTGCTTTTTCAGGATGTAAAAGTTTGACTATATGCATCATATTTTTCTTTTCAAAAGAAAACTTGAATTTGGATACTTGGCTCTGGACCTTGAATTTTATAAATTCCTATTCGAAAGGAATATATGTGGGTCTGAAGATTCAGTGTTCTTTTTAAAAATTACATTATTTTATTTAGTTAATAATTGCTTGTTTATTTATAATGCACAAATTAATTCTTTATTCCATATCTTTGTTTCAACTGAAATAAAGATTACTGAACTGTTACGTAATATCAGTCCTCCTACATATCAATGAATGTTAAACTATCTCCTCACAGATGAAGAAGAGACTTGAAACAACAGAAAAACGTCAGCAACTACGAAGTTCTACAGACAATGGAAACAAAAAGTACACATAAATAACATTCGAAAAAGGCAGTTGTAATTTCTAGAACACACAATGAAGAAAGATGACACAGAACATTTGACACTCATAGGATATATTGGAGTCTGAGTGTGGACAAAGGAAAACAACGCATAATCTACCTCACGATCATGAGAAGAACAGGGTTTAGGAAACCAAAAGACAAAATTTATTAAGAGCTACAAAGGACAGGAAATTGTGGAGAGCCATGATCGCCAACGACTTGAAGGGTCACGTTACATAGAAGAAGACGAAAGAGTTTGTGTAAATGGTTGGCAGATCAGGGTTTAGTAGAGATAGTAAAAAGACAAAACAGGAAACTGTGGAGAGCCATGATCACCTAAGTCCTCATGGGTCACGGCACATAGAAGAAGAAGAAGAAGAAGAAGAAGAGTTTGTATGAATGGATGGATGATCAGTGTTTAGGAGAGATAACCAAAAGACAAAATTTATTAAGAGCTACAAAGGACAGGAAATTGTGGAGAGCCTTGATCACCAACGTCCTGATAGGTCACGGCACATAGAACAAGAGTTTATGTAATTGGTTGGCAGAACAGGGTTTAGTAAAAAGACAAAATTTATTAAGAGCTATAAAGAAAAGGAAATTGTGGAGAGCCATGATCGACAATGTATCGATGGGACACGGCACATAGAAGAAGAAAGCAAAAAAGAAAAAGTAAAATATTATATTCAAGAGAGAAAATATGTTGTTATATATATATCATTTCTAATTGTATTTATTTTTGTCCATAAATTATATTTAGTACTATATATTTTAATTACTTTACACATCCAACAGAAATCTTCTATGAATTATAATTGTTTCCCTGTTGTGTTATAAAGAAGTGGAGAGATAGTAATAGCATCTTATAGCTTTAAGTAACCTTCGTTTAATGTTAACTAAACTCCTGCAAGTTATTTCTTATTTTAATCACTGACTACTGCGGACTTTTAAATAATATATTTAACTTTTCTAGAGATCAGTAAAATCACTTATATCATTTATCACATACTTATATTTTTTAATTAATTCACGCTTAGCAAGGCGACAATGACACTAAGACGCAAGCAGTTATTGAGATTGGAAGAAAATGAGAAAACGTTAGGTGAAGGGAAGGAAACCCAATCCTAAACAGAAAACAAGAGATAAACCTTTACTCCTGTTCAAAAGACGAGGAAGTTGTCTAAACCGGACGATAGGCGAGCCTATCCACTCCTATGGAAGAAAACATAAATAGTAAATAACATTTCAGAGTTTAGACAGAGACGTTAAAATTATAGAGTTGAAGTAGACTTTAGAAAGAACTGGAAATCCAACTCTAAACAGGAAGCGAGGAATAAATCTCTACTCCTGTTCAAAAAACGGAAAAGATGTTTGAATCGGGTGATAGGCGAACCTGTTGGGGATTAGTCAATGTGTTTGGTTAAATCAGAAGGAATTTTTAGGTGGCGTGTTCGTTAACATTCATCCACAACACATAATAAACGAATATTTAGAACAGGTAATGCAAAGCAGAGTTAAAAAGAAAGACAAGTAAAATACACAACAATATGGTAATTTATATACAATTTAAATATATACAAATGAGTTATGAATTGGTGATTTGTTCTATATTGATGTAATAAGACATGTAGTTTGTTGTTGAGTATGTTTGTATGCTAAAATCAGTGTTTTGATGATTTGTTGTAAGAATTAAACAGTTTGCTGTTCAACGTACAAAAGTGTTCGATTTTACAGTTCAAACGTTAGTGTGTGTATACGAGTGTTATGTAAAGTATTCTTAAGTTGTACGAAGTTGCCTACCTTGAACTGTTAATTGTTAAAAGTTTTGTTTGTTACTGTTACTAATATGTCGTGAATATATATTTCACTTTCTCAAGTAAAGTAAATTAATTTTTTGAGAAGTTTGTTTAAAAGAGAGATTTAGTATGCCAAAAGGTTGTTGAGTCAGAGGTTAATTCGCGCGGGAAAGTCAAAGTTTAAACTGGCGTGGAATTGGTTGGCATTTCTCTGAGTGTGGAATTCTGACTATATTTAGTCACCCCACCCAAGAGGGCGTCATGTGGCACAAGGCCTTTTAACGTGGGATCTCCGAGCCCGTGGGCCCGGCCAAAAATATGCCCATTGAACCCGTATAAACGGGTTGAGGTTCGGTTTACCTCCCCGAAGGAGACTCCGCCCTTCGGCGTAGCCTCCTTCGTTTTCCTCCCCACCCGAAGGCAGAGAGTTCAACCGATCAGCCGGTCCACCGAGTGTGGAATTCTGACGATATTCAGTCACCCCACCACGAGGGTGTCATGTGGCACAAGGCCTTTTTAACGTGGGCATTCCGAGCCCGTGGGTTAGGCCAAAAATATGCCCATTGAACCCGTATAAACGGGTTCAGGGCCGGTCTACCTCCCCGAAGGAGACTCCGCCCTTCGGCGTAGCCTCCTTCGGGTTCCTCTCCGCTCGAAGGCAGAGAGTTTAACCGATCAGCAGGTCCACCGAGTGTGGAATTCTGACTGGTAAGTTGGTTTGAATTTCTTTCTTTTATAGGTTCTGGAAAGGAAAAACAGGCTCAAACTCATTTGAGCGCCAAAGGCATTTTTAACGTGCATACTTAATTTTTTTTAATGCTGTTAGCCAATGAGAAATTGAGTTTGTCAGAACTAGTGTTTTGACTGGATAACAGGTGTGTGGGTGTAAGAATGGTTTGTTCTGCAAAGAGGTGAAAAGGTAACGTGGATTATCCGACAAACCTATATACTCCTACTGAATGTGATCTTATAATATTAATGTTCTTCGACCTACTCTCAATCAACTAATACGCACATATATTTTTCTATGTGATGTGTCCCTTTAGAACGTAAGGTTTGTCTGTTACTCCCCCACACAGGCCCTGCTTTCAATCAGTTTGCACAAATGTGTTTGATAGGCTACTCGCTGTTTTTCTCTTGCTTTTAATATATTCTGTGAATCTTAAATTCTTCAAATGCGCTTACCCTCATTATGTGTCCAAGAAATTTCACTTGCCTCTTTCCAATTCTAATAACAAGCGTCCCTTTATTGCCTTTTTAAAACTAATTCGTTACTCACATTTTCAGTCAATGGTATTCTCTAGAACCACACCTCTTATGCCTCAAATTTCTTCTTCATCTGAATTCATTGTCATACTAGTGAACTGATATTACATAATGGCTCAATATTCTTTACCTTGTTTATAATGACATTTTCACGTTTCTTAGTACTTTGCTTAGTTTTTGGAAGGTATCTTTCGCTATTCCAATGCGCTCTCGAATTTATCTGTTACATTTACATTTAAAATTCCAATTCATACCTTCAAGAAGATGATTTTTTTTTAAATTAAAAAGTGAAGTATACATGTCATTACTTTAAAAAAATTTACTCCCAAACCATGTAACGGACTTCACATGAAGGTTTATCACAGAGTTGTAAACGCATAACACAGCCTACGTATAATGTATCATGCAATAACTCTGGCAGAAAAATTTGAGATCAAAACTTTTAAAATGTAAACTAAAAATATATAGTTACTTTATACAAAAGTTTGATTCACAAACAATAATTTCCGTGTTTAAATGAATATATAAATACTGCCGTATAATAATAATAGCTGCTCGTCTGTTATAATGAATAACCCAGTCCCTACTGCAGACACCTGCTCAGGTACATTTCAACACCGACAACGCCCACCTGTGGTCTAGTGTAACTTTGTTGAGCGGATATTATTTACAGTTTCTGGTAGAGAGGATATAATCTAGAGTTATCAGTAGTAGGTTCAATCATTCAGTCACAACCATTATAAACTTTCACTCACTGAGGTCAACACCAAATGGCGACAGTCTGTTTCATGCTTGATCGCAATGTTCAGGTCTGAAGATTGATCTGAAGAATGAAACAAACTGTTGCCAGAAGGGGCTAATCTCAAGGATCATTCTTATATATGGACACGATTTATCCTGGATACTGACTTTTATTCATAAATATAACACGTGCGAGCGCGCACACACACACACACACACACACACACACATATATATATATATATATATATATTGTAATATTTTTATTTAAAAATATTTTACATATTTTAAATTTCTGTTTCGGAACTTAAATCTGTTCCATTATCAAGCGATGTTGGTTAACTTTTAATGAAATTAGTTTACTTTTGAAAACAGAATAGTATTTTATTTAAGTGTTAAGAAGGAGGGCAGAACAAGATTTTAAAATTTTTTATGGTTATGTCTTCTTTAACCAATGAAAAAACAGGTCAAAGCTAAAGCAGAAAAGTGAAAAAAATGTAGTTTAGAGGTTAGAGTGTGTGTTATTCAAACTTGTCTTGATGAACCGTCATTTTTAAACATGTCACCAATTATATCTGGTTAAGAATATTATTTTTAGTTACAATGAAATAATCAAATGGATGTTTATCCAATAAAAGGCTAATGTTAGGATTTTATTTTTTTTAAATTATTATTGTTTATACTTTAGAGCTATCTTAAAGGGGTTTCTGTTATGATCAAGTCAATTTTATATATTATATTATTTTCCCCCTAAATTACTATACTTATTATATTCAATGGGACATAGGACATAGCAATATTAAAATTGAAATCAAGGAATTAAATATTATATGACCACTGGATTTTACAGAGATGACGGTGTAATTCGTTGTAAAAGAAATCCAAGAAACAGACCGATCGAGAAAAGGAACTGATGAAATTTTTCAGTGGTCACCACTATTGCCAATGCTAAAGTAATAAAGTTTCTCGAGGTGACCTTGGACTTGTGGACTGGTCATTACAAACCATATAAATATTTAACCTGGCCCTCGCCACTGGGACGGGATGTGACACAAGGTCGAGTTTAATGTGGGAAATCCGAGCGCGTACACCCCGACCAAGAACAAACATTCCCCGAGCTCCTGCAACCGTCGGTTGCGCTGGCCCCGGTGCGAGCACCGATCCCTCTCTCTAGTGCAATGGGAGGGCGCGGCCTCGGGCGTCTTTTCCCCATGGCTGTGCACTTCACAGTGTAATTTTCCTCAGTTCCGTCTCTGCCCTCAAAGGAGCCACAACCGAGTCACCCTCTGCCAGAGGATAGAGAGGCAACTGAGAGACGATAAAAACCTACACGGCATGTCCCAGGTATGTATAAAATGATTTTCTAAGGGCAGATTACATGTGACAGGAAGCCGAAAGCATGGGGCACCCAGTGAGGATCGAACTCACAATTCAGTCATAATTGTTCTAGCAAGACAAGCTTGTTAACATTACACCACGTCGGGACCTACAAACCGTATACCAAAGTTCTACATAACTATAGATACGTTAACAATGAATCCAATAATCCACATACTATTTTAACTAATTTGCATAAAACCGTCCAATTTATATTAGCTATGAACTCCAGCAATTGGAAAGTATTTGATGATAACAAAATTAAATATATAAAAGCATTATAACTAAGCAACCATAAATTAAGTTTAGAATATTTAGAAAAAAAATGGTAAAAATAAAAAGAGATACCATAATGTGTCGTGGCTTAACCTTCCTTTTAATCGTAATGTCTCAATGAATTTTGGAAGAATTCAACTAAATTTAATTCATAAACACTTTAATCACTCTGCAATATTAAAGAGGATTTTTTAACAAAAATAATTTAAAGATTAGCTATAGTTACGTTTAAAACATTTTAAAATCGATATCCATCATAATATTATACTAAATAAATATATGTTCAACAAAAACAATGTTTTTAAAATAAATACAACTGCCAAAAAACTATGATCTGCCCCTTAAACGGCCAATGTATGACTGATAATATTATATATCGTGCTAGCGTACATTCTGGTAACGATATCACATTTTATTTTTGCTCCACTGAAAATCCTTGGGAATTTCGTTTCTGTCATCATCGAATGATTTTACACAATGTAAGATACATGAATAGCACTTCTCTCTCTGTACATTTAGATGTAATTTATACCTTGTAGAAAAATTAGTTACTTTAAAACACTTAAATAACCATACTTATTAAAAAAGAGAAATGAATTGATGGTCACATGTAGGCATAAAAACAATTATTTGTTTGTTGATCTAGATTCATTTTTATTGTAAATTATGACCTTTCCCTTATTTTTTCATATTTCTTATTTCTTAATTTTATTTATTTCTGCTCACTTATCTTATGTCGGGCATATACATTTTTAGGACCCACCTATCTTAAACACATTTTTTTTTTATAGTTGTTTTTTTTATTTAAAATTTTTTAATAAAAATTGTTTTAAAAATCCCAGTAATCCCCACTTTATATTTAATATAAAAATAATAATCCCAACTTTGAATAAAAATTGATGTTTATTTTACATATAGTTTTCCGTCTATTTTAATATATTTTTAATAAATAAAATTAATATCAGTTTAATTTAAATATAAAATAAGCTATTAATCCCCATTTGTTTTAAATATAAAGTGAAAATACGTCTATTTAAATGCAATATAAAATAAAAAACAAAACAAAACATCATCCTCGTCTAATTTTATGGACGGCGTCGGCATTGTGTTAACCAGATATTTTTTTATTAAAATTTAAATTATGCAACGGTCATTATCTACCCGACACCCGGAGATTGTGTTGTACATGGAATTCTCAGTCGTATATTTATTAATATATACTTAATATCTCTTGTGTTATATTACATCGAGCACAATTTTATTAATACCAGCATTCCAGCATTCAATGTTCCATATCTATCTATCTATCTATCTATCTCTCTCTCTCTCTCTCTCTATATATATATATATATATATATATATATATATATATATATATAAGGCAGGAAATGTGTGCTTGTGTAACGAATGCACGGTCGCAATTTTCGACGGATTTGCACCAACATTTACATGCACATGCTCCAAGTTAGCGGGAAGGCCAAGACCGACTTTGCATTTCCCAGCTTGCATCGATAGTGGAAATAATAGATGCTTCTAAAGCAGTTTTCATGTAGTTTGCGGCCATTTTGTACTGCTCAAAGTGAGAGTCAAGAGCTGGCTGCCACAAATAGGCAGGATGATTCTATAGGCCAGCGTGAGAGCCAACAGCTGACTGACACGAATGTTAACTAGCATGCTAGCATGCAAGCATGCAAAACAATCGATAGCTGCATTTGTCACAAGTGGGAAAAATTTAAATTTGCATGGCACTTTACTCCAATTGGCTCATTCGCTTGCTTAAACTCAACGTTGATTCTGATTCCGCAGAACTGGGTTGGTGTGAAAAAGTATTTGTTGTTAATATTTTCATTCGGTTTTTCCAGTTACAAGTCCTTTTTTAAAGCTGGTCGTTTTGTGTTCATTTTGTTTAGTTCTTTTTTCTTAACAGATTTAATGTTTAGTATGGAGCTTAGAAAAAATTCGCAGTGTGAGATAGACATGAAATAAGGCATGTAGCAACATCAGCACGGCAAAGGACACTCTTTTAAAGGCAAAGAGGGGCAAAAATATTTTAAGTCAAGTGATAGCGATTGCTGTATGAGTCGTACGATTTTTGAATCACGCACGGGCAACGCCGGGCCATGGTGCTAGTATATATATATATATATATATATATATATATATATGAGGCTGATTTTTTCAATGTGCATTATTAAAATGCAAGGTATATATTTTTTACACTTATGAATTTAAAAAATATATTTCACTCATGATTCAAAATATTAGGTTGGTGCAAAAATAATGACGTAATAATGTCGTTTTTTAACGTATTTTTTAACGTCAAAAACGACATTATTACATTATTTTCGCACCAACCTAATACTTTGATATTGTCACGATCATCAATGGTATTTTTGGTTTAAGTCGGTCACATACGAAGCACGAAACCCCTACAGGTAAACATGTTCTTCCAAAATCAACAAGATGTGAAAGTGATCGCAGATTAACATTCACTTACCCCTACTACCCATTTAAACCCACACAAATTTTGTAATACCTTTTATAAAATTCTTTCTTTATTGTTTTACTTCCCAGTTCTTAATCATTTTCCTCTTTTTGCTTTTTTAGGATAGTTGTCTTTACAAATTTTTTTTTTTTTGAGAATGTTGTTTCTCTAATTATACATTACATATAAGTGTCAGTATCTTTTAAATTATTTTTTCCACTTATTATGAAATAAATTCAGACATATTTCTGTGAACTATTCTATATCTTTGCAGTATACACAATTTCTTCTTTTACTTATTTTTTATAATTATTATTTTTTTATTTTCCTTTATTTTATCTTTCTTCTAACTTTCTCTTTTTTATTTTATATGCTCTATCTTCTTTCTTTCTTTCATTATAATAATCATTCTATCTAAAGGCCTTTGGTAATTCATATTAAAATTTATATGTCATATTCTTCTGTATCACTTGAATTCTTTCTTTCTTTCTTTCTTTCTTTTATTATAATAACCATTCTGTCCAAAGATCTGTGGTAATTTATGTTAACATTTATATATTATAGTCTTCTGTATCACTTAGATTTTATCTATCTATCTATCTATCTATCTATCTATCTATCTATCTATCTATCTTACTCTGTTCATTATCTATCTATCTATCTATCTATCTATCTATCTATCTTACTCTGTTCATTATCTATCTATCTATCTATCTATCTATCTTACTCTGTTCATTATCTATCTATCTATCTTACTCTGTTCATTATCTATCTATCTATCTATCTATATATCTATCTATCTATCTATCTATCTATCTTACTCTGTTCATTATCTATCTATCTATCTTACTCTGTTCATTATCTATCTATCTATCTTACTCTGTTCATTATCTATCTATCTATCTATCTATATATCTATCTATCTATCTATCCATCTTACTCTGTTCATTATCTATCTATCTATCTATCTATCTATCTATCTATCTCTGTTCATTATCTATCTATCTATCTATCTATCTATCTATCTATCTATCTATCTATCTATCTTTGTTCATTATCTATCTATCTATCTATCTATCTATCTATCTATCTATCTATCCATCTTACTCTGTTCATTATCTATCTATCTATCTATCTATCTATCTTACTCTGTTCATTATCTATCTATCTATCTATCTATCTATCTATCTCTGTTCATTATCTATCTATCTATCTATCTATCTATCTATCTATCTATCTATCTATCTATCTATCTTACTCTGTTCATTATCTATCTATCTATCTATCTATCTATCTATCTATCTCTGTTCATTATCTATCTATCTATCTATCTATCTATCTATCTTACTCTGTTCATTATCTATCTATCTATCTATATATCTATCTATCTATCTATCTATCTATCTTACTCTGTTCATTATCTATCTATCTATCTATCTATCTATTATAATAATCATTCTGTCAAAAGGCCATTGATAATTAACGGTAACAATTATATATTATAGTCTTCTGACACGTGGGTGTTTTCTTTCTTTAGTATAACTGTTGGTATAACTATTGGCAAAATTTATGGTTTTAAGTATAAGAAAACAACATATCAGTATGTTTTTATGTTTAAAATTCTGGTATGAGGAGTTCTTTAGATTATTTCTCTGTCCCTTCTAATCTACACCAGGTGCTCGTTGCTCTGGGAAACGACCAGGGAATTTCTAAATGAACCATTTTTAAATCTACCGGGATAAATAGTTCTCGTTTCGCTGATCATATCCAGGGATAAGTCGTCGTTTTCTTTTCTTTTTTTACTAGGTCTCAGTTATTACTTGCGCTGTTTTCAATATATTCTTCGGCTTCGATGTTGAAACCACAACGCTTTAATCACGAAGACATATAGGAGTAAAATGATGATTCGTGATTTTGATGGCATATTAATTGTGAGTTCAATATGTGGTTCGGGTAGTATAGATTCAATGGAAACAGGGCGAGCAATAATTAAGTCGTACTAAAAAAATTGCCAGCAAAACAAGAACATTCTAGCCCCGTAGTTTAAAGAAAGAGTTAAATTCGAAATTCTCTGAAGATTATTCAGATCGATAGACACATGAAGAAGGCCGGAGGGTACTATCGTCGAAACGTGTCTTTGAAAAGTAAAAACACGTGGCTGTTGATTCCACGCTGTGGCCGTTGGCTTCAGTCAAGAAAGCCCTCTTCTCAGTGATGTAGCGTCATCACCGCACTAGCAGAATACATAACTATGGAAACCAGTCTACCAGATTGGGATAAATAGACGTTGACCCTACAAAATGGTTCATACGCCATTTGGTAGGTTGTGTTTTTAATCCTGCTGTGTGTTTAATTACCCATCTCAACAAAATATCTGTTGAAATAACCAGTTTAATGGGGACAGATATAGACTGAAAAAGTTATATCATTAAATAATAATATATTCTTAGCTTGGGATCCTTAAACTTCTACTACTACCAATCCTCATTTAAAGAATATAAAGCTTAATTTTTATAATAATAATAATAATAATAATAATAATAATAATAATAATAATAATAATAATAATAATGTCCCACTCTATCATACCATGTTTTGTATTCATCAACTGAATATATAACTTTTACAGAAGGAAACTTCAAGAAACTGTTATAAACATCACCCAGACCCCGTGGCAGAGATAGGACCTGTAATGATTTTATTTGATTTATAATACACACAGACAGGACAGTCAAAGCTAATCACCTAGAAATCGTGATAAAAAAACACAAGAACATACTGTGCTTCATTATTTTTATTTTTATTTTACAAAAATCATCAGTGGAAAATTTCATGAAGACATTTCTGACCTTAGGTCTCTGGTTTGGACCAGGATAGAAATGTTTATACAACAGAAATCAAAGATGATGATAATAATAATAATAATAATAATAATAATAATAATAATAATAATAATAATGATAATAATAATAATAAA
Organism: Acanthosepion lycidas; assembly: GCA_963932145.1. Lineage (NCBI taxonomy): Eukaryota > Metazoa > Mollusca > Cephalopoda > Sepiida > Sepiidae > Acanthosepion > Acanthosepion lycidas. The sequence goes on from OZ010616.1 coordinate 29,492,273, forward strand.
CACATCAGTGGCGGAGGAGCACCTGACTAAAAACTGAGACAGAAAGCGTAATTATTATTGCAGCTCAGGACCAAAGCCTCACAGAGTCTATCACTGACACATAATCAAGGATGGGACTAACTCAAAATGTAGGATCTGCGGAAAATATGATGAAACTTTCGACCATATTTCAGCATGTCCGGAACTGGCAAAAAATGAATATACCTAGAGACATAACAAGGTAGCGACATATGTGTACTAAAAGATACGCAAGAAGAACAGAATCGAAACCATTGGGAGATGGTATGAGCGCACATCAGACACAGTTATCCAAAATAACGATGTAACTATCCCCTGGGACATGCCAATTCAAACTGACAGGGAAATAAAAGCCAACAGACATGATATTATCATAAGCGACATGAAATTCAGGAAGTGTGTATGTTTATTGACATAGCAGCACCATCTGAGAGGAACACCTCCATGAAAATTATCGAGAAATTGTTCAAATACAAGGACCTGCAGATCGAGATTAACATCATGTGGGGGAATGAAGACTGAGGCTGTATCAATAGTAATCGAAGCTCTGGGCCTCGTAAGAAAAGGAATGGACAATTTTACTCACGGTTTCCCAGGTAACATTAACATACAAGTTGCCCAGAAAATCGCCATACTAGGAACATCCCATCTACTAAGAAAAGTGCTATCAATTAAATGACAATTATCCTATAGAGCTTAAGGACCATAGTTTGGACCCGCTTCTACAGGATATACAGCAGGAAACATGACATTCTACTACTACTACTACTGCTACTACTACTACTACTAGTACTACTACTACTAGTACTACTACTACTAGTACTACTACTACTAATAATAAATTGTTTATATAAATTTTTGCGAACATCTACAAGTGTCTTCGCAAATAGTATAAGTAGAAGTTTATCCCTTGTTTCCAGTTTATATCTGGGTTTTGAATTCCTTCTAATGTCTGTTTCAGCCCTGTACTCCTAACGTCAGCTCTGAGAATTTATTCACGATTTATTTAATTTTATTTTTTTCTCTCTTACACCAATAGGTGTAGATATATTCATTTACTGCCCGCTTCTCACTCCTCCCCGGTCGTTTGAACAGGAGTAGAGTTTTACCCTTTGTTTCCTCTTTACTATAAAGTTTCCAGTTCCTTCAGCTTTAGCTCTATACTCCTAATGCTTGTCATTTTCTACGCTAATATGCATCAACACAGTGACCTTCTACGTTGAGTAGTTCTTGGACCTTGTATTGCTTGAAAATTAGCAAGAAAAAAAACCAAAAAAAAAAAAACCCTAAAAAAACAAAGTCAATCTACGAGATTTTTAAATAAAATTATAATGAACAGGGAGCATTAATAATTAGTGATAATTCCAAAAAATATTTATTGAGAATTTGTCTGGATTATAAAATTATAATTGTATTAATATAGCCTGGGGCTTACCCTATATAATCAATCAAATTTAATTGATTTTCTTTTTAGGATGACATATGGGGCTGACAGTAATTATGACTAACACGAAGACAAATTCTTGTATTCTGATTAAATGAAAAATCTAGCAAATTATTTGCAAAATATTCTTTGATCTTCCCACTTTTTCATTAAGCAGTATTAATAAATATTTAATTATCAAAATTCTTTAAAAATTGTTTAAGATTTTTAAATTAGAACGAGTGACATACTGAAGAGAAAGAAAGAAAGCGAGCAAAAGAGAAAAAAGAAATAATCGCTTACAAATAAAAAGAGAGTACGGATGGAAATAAATAGATAAATTATAGTTAATTTATCTATTTATTTCCACATGTATTCTCTTTTTACTTAATTTTTATTTGTAAGCGATGATAATAACGTATGAATGTCATGATGAATTACAAAAAATATGTGTCAAGAAAAATTGTTATAAAGAAAAGAAAATGAAAGAAAGACGGCTTTCAAGACTTTACAGAAGACTTTACAGAAGACTATATTATATGAGTGTTTACTTGAGTTACCTGAAACGATTATAGAGAATGGTTATTATATTGTAAAGATAGAAAGATATCATTCAAGTGATACAGAAGACTAAAACTTATAAACCTTAGCTTGGATTAACAAATACCTTTGGGCAGAATGATTATTATAATGAAAAGAAATAAATACAAATGAAGAAAGACAGGAGAAATTTAGCTGTTAAAAAGAAAAGAAGCTGATGAAATGACGAAAAAGTTACATAAAAATGTAAATGCGATATCTTAAAAGAAAGAAAGAAAGAAGAATATAAATAAATGGATAAATAAATAAATAAATATAAACAATGAAAATAATACAAAAATAAAATACAAATTCCGCCCCCTCCTCTCCCCCCCCCAAAAAAAAATATTAGCAGCAAAATCTTGGATAAAGAATAACAGATAATAAATAATTTTGAACCGAAACTGGGGGTTGCCGAATACGTTTTCTGTCTTAATAGGGTCATTATGTTTTTCTATTCAATAAAAAAAAATATGTAACGTTAGGCGATTAAATAATTATTATTTGTAAAAAGATCAATGTGGAAATAAAACGAATGATAAACGAATATTGATAAAGAAATTTATAAGTCATTTCTACATTAAAAGACATTATAAGACATTTCCACATTAAATGATATTACCGCATCAAAACATCAGCAACTCTAATATGGGAAAAAGTATAATAAAAGTATATATAAAGTCCACTTTAAATGTACTTAGTATATTTTCTCTTCTTGATGGCATTGTGCAATAACATATGTTAATTATGAATACTGTGTCAGAACTAGGTATAAAGCAGTGAACAGTTTTTGATATAAAAGGTTGCGCACCAATTGAAATTTACAAATGTTTGCAAGCAATGAAACCTTGCGAGCATTCAAACAACGCATGCTAATAATAATGCCTAAAAGAAAAAACGTTTTTAAATCACGACAACCCAAGGCCTCAGTGCAGGCAACAAAGAAAAGCAAAGATGTCCTTAAAATTTGCGTTTTGTTGCTTGATTTGGCAGCAAGAATTTTGTGGTTGGAATAACCACAAAATAACAAAAAAACGGCTAAAGCGTTATTGAAAGATAAAAATTTTATGGGTTGTTAATGTAGAAGCTGTATACACAACTGAAACTTTATTATTTTTATTATTTTATCTTGTTGAAATCTTAAAAAGCTAAAAACTTATTTAACAATCAGTCAACGTAAATTGGTCAGTGAAATTTGTTTATAAGACATGACTGATACTTATTTTGTTTTCATCCTTTACAAGTAGGAAATGAATATTTTCCATTTTAGAAGTTAAAAATATTAGCGGTAAGGGCTCATCATCTTGTAGCTATATTTTACCGTTCTATTCTAACAGTTTCTTCTATCGCACATGTGGAACTCTCTTCCGGTTTTTTGCTTACTAGTCAACTTTGATCTTCAAAAATTTAAATACAATATCAATCGTCTTCTTAATTCTTGTTCTTTTATTTTTCACGCTTCTTAATAGTGTTTTTAATTTCTCACACTTTAAGACTCAGTAACCTTTTGCGTCTTAGTAGCTTTATTGCTAGGGTTGGGGTGAAATGATTAAAAAAAATCTTCCCATTATTTCTACTTGTCATGCACAGATTTCAACATAACGAAGCTAATATATACGTAGACATCAACCACCATTTTTGCTTTGTTCTTAAAAACTCAATTCATAAGTGTGTGTTTAATATTCATCTCTTATTATTGTAATTAATTTAAAATGTCGAATATATTCTGAAAGTGCGTTAACAGAAAAAATGAAAATGTAACATAGAAATCAGAAGATTCATTGCAATAGCGAAAGATACCTTCCAAAAGATAAACAAATAAAATAAAAATTAGATAGAAACAGCTATGTAATACCAATTCTTCTTATTTCAGTGAATGCTGGATAATTTTCTCATACATGAAAAGAAAACTTGAGGTAACAGGGATGTGGTTTTATAGTAGAATTTATATAGAATTCCATAGATAGAATATGTGATCAAAGAGGAAGTTTTAAGGAAAAAAGGAAGAAATACGATATTTAAACTTCTATTCAGAAAGTGACAGTTGGTATTTTTGGGATACGTAATTAGGAAAGCGACTTTGAAAAATTTGAAAATCACAGAGCATATTGAAGGAAAGTGGGACAGAAATATAGCAAGTTCTTCTAAACGTCTGGCAGAGCAGAGACTGGGGGTGGATAGTAAGAGGTTAGATATTACTTAAAGGTACAAAGGATAAGAAGTTAAGGAGAGTCATAATCACCTAATTATTGAAGGGACACTTATTGAAGATGATGGTGATGATGATTATGATGATGATGATGATGACGATGACGACGACTGTAAAGCAAATAGGCTCTTTAGACTGATATGTTTTGATTTAACCAATATCAGAGAACACTTCCGTCTTATCAATACATTTTACTAACACAACTTCCAGTCAGTCTTAAGTATTCAATTAGGTAAAGATGTATCCAATTTCAATGTTATTAAGAGGATATTGGTACCATATACCGAGATCACGCTACTAAGATATAACTATAATGCGCTAGGCAGGGTTCCAGTATGAAGGAACATTGGCATTCAGGTTGTATTTTGAAACATCTTCCAGTTACAGCAATAGGAAAATTTCAAGGAAGAGGTACAAAGTTAACTTACAATAAGTTCGCCCATAGCAGTATCATTTCCGGCTAAGAGTCAAAACAAGTGAACATAGATGCTATCTATCTATCTATCTATCTATCTATCTATCTATCTATAATTTTATTACATAGTGACACCAACTAATGTTATATAGTGAGTAAGCATACTGCGCATTTTTAAGTTATAAATCGATGAAAATTCTGTACGCTTGCACACGTGTAAATACAAAGAGACACATAAACACAATGGAATAATTTTCATACAAAAAATCCAGTTACAACCTTTACGATATCGCTACTACTTTTAACTATCCAAGATGAATGTTCAGGCAAATTACTAATCACATTTACAAAAACGAATATAAAAGAGTTTTGTTAAAAAATTAGACTTAACTAGCTAGCAAACGATCACCCATCTCCTATGGCAAGCGATAATAAAAATAAAGTTAATACTTTTTAACCGACTATACAATATGTTCATAAAATAATTTAAGTAAATTTCCTTCCATCTATTAAGTAAACACAACCTTTCTATAATGTTTAGGTTATAATCTTTAATAAGAACACAATCAAACATAGTTACATGCCAAATTTTATAAAATAATCGAACAAATCTGTGTTGAATAAAAAGCTGAAAATAGATCAGATATCTGAGTGGATAAACCTCCTTGCACATTGAGGCTACTGTTTGACCGAATGTGTAGTATATAAAAGCAACGGTTGCACCTGAAGTGACGAAAAACACGTATGCAGGGTCTGATCAGTTAAAAATGGTAACCAAAGATGGTCTTTTAATTTCGAAAAATACAAACATTTTAATTCATTATCTAGTTATAGTTGCGAAATAAAACTAAAATATAAAACAGATATGCTATTAAAGTGAGAAATCATTAAGCGCGTCCATAATCATAATATAGGTGTTAATTTATGTCTGTTGTGTACTAAGGATAGCTTCTTATCCTTACCCTGAAAATTGCCAAAGAAAAATGCCGAAATTTTTACTCTGTTATAGTTAGCAACTAAAATCACATTTTCTACTTATGAAAATAAAGATAAGCGTATATAGCCTCACTCCTAGTGTCAAATCATTACGCCATCTGATGACCCACTCGGTAAAACCCAGATAGCGGTAATAGTTTTTTTTTTCATCGATTTTATATACAAGTCTGTACTATGTTGGGCGGTTTTAATTCATTAGTGTTTAATCCATAAGCACATTCTCTATATAGTTATTAAGCTTAATTTATTATGATACAATTCTACAACAGTAATTGAGTGATATAAAAGCTTACTGACATTCACACAATATTATTTTTACAAGGCTTGGTTTAGTTTTCTTTTACGTGCCATATATTTTCAACACATTTCTGGCTTTTGTTGATTTTTTACCATCATTCTTTGTCATTTTCTTATGTTCTTTCACACTCAATATCAATTTATTTTTATCACTTTAAACGTTAATTTTAGTTGATATCCATATCTGAGTAGATGTCCTGTTTATTTTTTTTAAAAGTATTTCATTTTCGTCTTCCCCGGCTTCTCTTATCTTCATTATATCCTGTATGTGTTAATTTCCCTAAATTCCCTTCATTACGCGTTTTAGAGGCAGTCGTTCAAGTCGATCTCGGTCGACCGGCTGATCGGTTGAACTCTGCCTTCGGGCGGGGAGGAACCCGAAGGAGGCTACGCCGAAGGGCGGATTCTCTTTCGGGGAGGTAAACCCACCCTGAACCCGTTTATTCGGGTTCAATGGCATATTTTTGGCCGAACCCACGGGCTCGGAGATCCCACGTTAAACCGGCCTTGTGCCACATGATGCCCGCGTGGTGGGGTGACTAAATATAGTCATTACTCGTTTTATTCAGCTTTCGTTTAATGAAATTTGAATAACATAATATTTAGAAATTTACAAAACCAAGATAACCAACAATTTGGTTTATACTGTTAGAATTTTAAGCAGTGTTTTGATACATTTTCAGGATTAGAAATGATCTGAAAATACATTTTTCGTATGTGGTGGTGCACTTTATCTGAAAAGATCAATTAAGATTTTAATAAGTTGAGAAAATATCGACATACCTGCTGTTGACCTGGCTGCGATTGCTGCGTCAAGGTAATAGGCGGCTTGTTCAGCTGTCGGTGCCCGTAATTCACTTTGATTTTCTAACTGCGTTCCGCAAATTGGATCTTCTCGAAGATAAACGCTTGGTGCTGTTGAAACTCCAGTTTCAGTTCCTACTGTGCAAACAAAAAACATGTTAAGTGTATTTAAAAAAATATTAAACTGTTACTAAATTATGAATAAATAGAAGCAATTATAAAATAAAATAATTAAAAGTTGCATAAACTTTTTTTTATATTAGCAATAACATAAATATTAATTTTAATATCATTCAAGTTTTTACACCTGTAATACCATTCAAACTTTTACACCTGTAATATCATTCGACTTTAACATTTGACAGTTCGACAAAAGAACATGCACATTTCAGTAATAGTTGAACCTTTTTTCTCTAATTCTCATTTCTACGAAACTCCTTGTAAGGTACATGTAAACTGTTCTTGAGCTCTAGTAATGCTGGGTACATCTATTATATTATACACATTTTTTCTTCTTTGACAAGTTTAAGATTTTTTTTAATTACATTTTTCTTTTTAAGTATCCGTGCGCGCTCTGCTGACACAATGGTATTGACACTCTAGCAGAACTTTTATATATATATATATATATATATATATATATATATATATATATATATATATATATATATATATATATATATATATATATTTCTGAGATGAATGGATACGTAATCTATTTCGATATCAATGTCTCAAAGAATTTAACTTTTTATAATATAAGACAACTTCTATTTTGTAAGAATTTTATCATTATAATTCATTTTCATATTAATGATATATTATTTTCCTAGTTAGATTAATGTTGATTTATTGGGAAATTTTAAATTTAAAAATTCTCAGCGTCGCTCGTTCATGTCTAGTCACACCAAATATACTTAGTCTGATGAAGACTTAAAGGACGAAACGCGTCATACAAAAACTTCCTACGCTGTGTTTTACATCTTTCCCATAAAGTTGTTCTTGATATACAAAAAATTATATATTGTTATCATATAATTTGATATATGTGTATGCGTGCGTGTATATATATATATATATATATATATATATATATATATATATATATATATATATATATATATATTATTCAGTGTTACATTTGAACATGCACATATCCACTACAAAATTGTACATTTTTGTTTCAAAAACCTTTTTTAGACGTCTCAACAGGTGGGAAATCACAGTGAGCATTCCTTTTAAATTAATGTTTTGAACGCTGTAATTTTACTGTTCGTTCTCCTACACTTTGAGATATATATATATATATATATATATATATATATATATATATATATCAAAGTGTAGAAGAACGAACAATATATATAGTGGATACCATATATATATAGCTTACTTTAGAGCATGACCAGAAGTATGTCGCACTCGGTGAGGATTGAATTCACTACCAGGTATGATTGATCAACTAGACAAGTTCCCGTATCATTATGCTATACAGACTTTTTCCAGATATTCTTTTTCTTCTATGTGCCGTCCCTTCAGAACAGAGACGATCATGGCTCTCCAAAACGTCCTATCTCGTGTGGCCCTTAGCAGTTTTTCCGCTTTTGTTAATACTCCCGCAATATCTGTGTCGCAATCCATTCCCACAAGCCAGTCATGTAAATGGCTCACTGCCTTTCCCTATTTCTCTTGCCCTCAATATGCCCCGTGGGGCTAAGTTTTAAAATCCTTCCTTTTGCGTTAATTGACCAAGAAATTTCAGCCATCTTTCCCTGATTTTGACTATAATTATTCTTTTTCCTGTTGTCATTTTCTTTAACACTTCGTCATTGCTTACTTGCTCCAAAGATGGAATTTTTACAAAAATAGTAAGAAAGAATTGTGTTATCACTAAATACTTATTAAAGAGTTTTCTACGAAGATTAGTTTATTTACAAGAATTTGTATGAAGTTATTGAGAATTTTTGTGCGAGTGTTTATATTTTGATATGCTGAATTCTGAGCTAGAAAACACGACGGTATATATTTACAATACAATTGTTGTTTTGATCTGTGAAAATTGCGTTTGTTAAAATATATTTTTAAAGAACAATAATTGGAATTGTTTATGATTCAGTGATAATGCATTCTAGTAATAACTAATTTAAAAGTTTTTTTTTTTTTTGTGTAAATGATAAATTCACAGAAATTTGAAAATATGCGAATATACACAAATTTAAACGAATAGACTTGTTGTTTGTAAACCGGTCAGGAGAAAATGTCGTCCATAAGGGTTAAAGAAAAATGATAACTTAATAGTAATAAAAGAAGACAAAAAAAAACAAAAAAAAACAAAACAAAAAAACAAAACAAAAAAACAAACTAATATTTTGAAAATTATTAATTGCTGCCATAGTTGAGATTTAAATATGGATGAAACATTGATTAGTTTTTTCACCCCGAGCACAAACTATGATCTTTGATGAAGAAATATAATTTTGATAGTAACGCGTTTTATTTTTTTTTTAAATTTTAAAATTTAAAAAAAAATAAAACCATTTGAATGCTGATAGATAAATAGAAAGATAGGCAGACACGGACACACCCACATATAGATAGATAGATAAAAATGAACAAATTTAGATAGAGAGATTGATGTTGAGTAGACAGCGAAAAATAAATAATAGTTTATGAGAGGTAGAGAAATATTAACAGGCGACGTTAGATATATAGATAATTAGCAGATACACACACATATATATAAATATATACATACACATACATATATATATTCACATATACACACATATATATATAAACACATATATCTATATTCACATATACATACACACACACATATATATATATACATACACATATATATATTCACATATACATACACACATATATATACACACAAACATATACATATATATACAAACATATATATATCTATACATAAACACACATACAAATATATATATATATATATATATATATATATATATATATATACATACAAACACACACACATATATGCACATATATATACACACACACGCATATATATACATAGTTCGACAGATAAACAAAAGTTCTGAAACAGATACACACACGGACACACACCCACCCCCACACACACACATATATATATATATGAACTGACTATAACAGATAGAGACATCGATCACGAACAGACTGATTTAGGCAGATTAACGTGTAAAAATATATAAGAATGTCTGAAATTCAAATAAGTAAGTGAAAGAAAAGTAACGTTTAAAAAAGAGAGAAAAAGGAAAGATTTTGGCTGAAATATGAAATATAAAATATGAAAGATATTTGGAAATAATAACGAAAAGTAACAGAGCAGGGAAATAAGAAAGAGATAAGAAAGTAAGTAAGAACCAAAGAAACTCAATTGAAAGAATGAGATAAAGAAAAAAAGTATGATAAAATATGATGAATAAGAAATAAAGGAAATTATTCTAATATATAAGGAAAAATAAAGTGAAACGTATCGAGTGGAAAAAAAAAAGAATGAATGGAAGAAAGAGAAAAATAATGTGAGTAACGATATAAAAAAGAAAGACTGAAAAAATGAAAAAAGATAATAGAAGTGTAAGAAAGAAATATACTGTAAAGGAAGAAACACATGTTAGCAAGAATGAAAATATGAACAAATAATGGAAATCAAATGAAGAAAGTGAATCAAATAAAATAAGAAATAAAAAAAAGGAGAAAAATGAATGAGGTTAGAATATTAAACTAGGAAGACATAAAAGTGCATTAAATCCGTGGATAGAAAAGAAAAGCAATAAACATTTAATTGGGAAAAAGGAAAAAAATAAAGTAAAAGAAAAGTCAATGCTCCACTACACTGGCCTCCAGCGATTAATGACTTTTCTCATTAGTCTAAATTAAACATGACGTAATGAATAATTACCGAATTATCTTCAACAAGCAACGTTGACCAGAGTTATAGGATCATAGTATCTAAGATTATAGGTCAAAATTGCAACAAAAACAATCACAATGATTAGGAAATTAACGATGTTAGTGAAAAAAAAACCAGGTTGACTATATATATATATATATATATATATATATATATATATATATATTCATGAATTATTCATACAAAAAACAAATACAAAGGTTAATGATTTAATTGGCGAGAAATCCATCTTCGCGAACAATTCAAATAATATACAAAAACCCCGAACCTGTTTATGAATGAAAAGATCCTTGTTTTATAAATTTCAGTTGCATAAGGTCTTATTATTTTTACAAGCTTTCGTCTGTTCCTACAGACATCCTCAGGTATGGAATAGATTTTGTTCTTGTTTTTACTCTCAGTAATAAGAGGACAACGAAAATAGAGATGTAATCCGAAAAATGCTATGAGAAATGTGTTATTGTATTGGAACGTGCAGTCGCAACGCTGAGTTTGAATTTAAATATATATATATATATATATATATATATATATATATATATATATATATATATAGGTATATATGTAAGTGTGTGTCTGTGTATATATATATATATGTGTGTGTGTGTGTGTGTGCGTGTGTGTATAGGTATATATTCAAGAGTGTATATATATATATATATATATATATATGTATGTATAGGTATATATGTATGTGTGTGTCTATATATTTTGATATATACACATACATATATATATATATACATCAGATCAGTGTTCCATCTATCCAATTTCAGTCACAAAGCTTCGTATGGTTTTTAGGCACTTTCCAAACTTGCTATACGTTAGGATCGACTTCGATCCACTCCGATATCATCAGCAAGACGCCTTCCAGAAAACTCGAGCTTGGTGAAATTCGATCTCCGGTCTTATGGTCAGAAAGCCAACATTCTAACACACATATATAAATACAAATACATATATACCTATACACACACACGTATATATATATATATATATATATATATATATATACATATATATATACAAGCATATACATACACACACACATATATATATACATATACACATATATACATATATATATATATATATACACACACACATATATACACATATACATATTCACACGCATATATAGATACATATGTATACACACACATATAGATATATATGTATACACACACATACATATAGATACATATGTATACACACACATACATATGTATACACACACACACACACACACACACACACACACACACACACACACACACATATATATATATATATATATATATATATATATATATATTTATATATTTACCGTATTGTGCCGATTTAATGTTCGAATGTTTGCTTTAATTTCGGGTGAAAATAACGGCAAAAATTGTTCAACATTTGGAATATTTTTTCATGAAGTTGGTCTTAAGCTTTCGGCTCACATCAGCCATCCTCAAAATGGTTATACAGACATGAAACAAAGATATACATCATGAAAGATGATATTTTATTATTTTGACATAGAAAATTGCTATGCGTCGATAACGGTTGCGGAATAGCAGACGCAGGTCGTAAGTTCAAGATGCTGTTCTATGACGTCATACCCCTTGATAGATCGAAGTATTACAACAGAATCAATGTCTATATGCAATGTAATGTGTTGTGACTAATTTGAAATATAATTTTGTTGAGTGTGGTTAGCTTCGTTTTAATGTAGATGGCCTCCAATATCTGATGCTACTTTTTACTGTGTGTATGCGTGAGTATTATTGTGATATCAACTTATATATATATATATATATATATATATATATATATATATGTAAGCAAATATATGGATATAGAATCCGACAGTATGAAGAAAATATACGGGAAAAAACAAACAGAAATCCTTACAAGGAATAATGCTGTTTTAATGTTAACAACAGATTACATCCGATGCTTGCATCTACCAAATCTCATACACAAACTGTGACTTAAAATATGTGGGCTCGACAAGCGTACATATAAATTTTAGATCAAATAGAATTTCTTTCATTTTTCTTTCATAATATTCAAATTTAGGAATACGTTTTCACAGCGTCGCAAACGTGGTGACAACGTGACCATGTTTAAAACTTAACGCTGATCGCATAAACTTTTAGTTATCTGTTTGGATTTGTCTTGTTCTTGTGTCCATCGTTTTTGTCATGTTAAGTTTGGTAATGTTATTTATATTTTATATTTTATATTGAATATGTCCTGAAGATGGTTTATTGACCGAAACGTCCGACGTCGACATATTAACATTAAAACAGCATTATTGCTTGTAAGGATTTTTGTTTGTTTTTTCCCGTATATTTTCTTCATATATATATATATATATATATATATATATATATATATATATATATATATATATATATATATATATTGTGGGGAAAAATGTATAGTGCTTTATGATATTTTCATTTTTCCTGATCAGCCTACTAAATAGACACTTAATACTTAATATCAAAATGCAGCTACAAGATACCTTCGATATTAAATACAACCATTTTTTCTTACTTAACTAATAAACAATAACATTTTAAAGCATGCCCGAGGCTGACGTATTAACTCCTTCGCAGTTTGCATTAGCAATCAAAGTTCCAGCATTTATGGAATAGCAGACATAGAAAGAAAACTACAAAATTCCTACCAAATGTAGTGATGGTAAGTCAGGAGAAAGGATTACAAATCAACTGCATGAAGACGGAATGCATGTTTGTTAATAAACAGATGAGCCCAAAATACAAACTACAAATCGGAGATATCAAGATCAAACATGTATAATTTAAATATTTGGGAAGTGTTTTAACAGAGGACGGAATGTGGGATACAGAAATCCCAAGGCATGCTGTGATAGCTAAGAGGCATTCAAAAAGCTAAGTAAAGTAATAAGAAACAGGAAAATTTCGTTAGAAACAAAGAAAAGTGTACTGAATCGTTATGTGATATCTAGCAGTGAATGCTGGAAAATCTCTTCATGGAGGAAGAAGAGACTTAAAGGAACAGAAATGTGGTTCTATAGAAATATGCTGAAGATACCGTCAGCAAAGACGGCGTTTTTAGTGGAAGCAAAAAGAAAAATTTTACTTAACATCAGGAAGACACAGTTGAAATTTGTAGGTCACATAATGAGGAAAGAGGGCTTGGAAAATCTCATACTCACAGGACAGATTAAAGATAAGAGGGACACAGGAAAACAACGCATAACATGCTTAGTCGACTTGAGTAAATGGATGGCGCAGCAACAGAGCTTGGGAGAAATCAGAAAAAGACAAAATTTATTAAGAGCTACAAAGGGTAAGAAATGGTGGAGAGCTATGATCGCCAACGTCCTGAAGGTTCACGGCAGATAGAAAAGGGGAAAGATGATCTTGAATAACGTCAACACACCTAACTAACAAGATTGAACAAACGGATGTCGGAACAAAGTTTAGCAGAGATAAGAAAAAGAAAAAAATATTAAGAGCAACAAAGAACAGGAAATTGTGGAGAGCCATGAACGCCTACATTCTGAGGGGACAGGGCACATAAAAAAGAGGCAGACTGACTTAATATAATTGAAGTACACTTTTGTCTGCATAGACAACAAATTCTGAGACATGGATTTACTGTTTTATCCAAAAGAGCTGGATACTAAACATCAAACTTCTATTCTGACATAAAAAGTACGACTAGCTAAAAGAGGCCGTTCCGCCAACTATAAACCAGAAACCTTTGTTAAACTAACCAGCGAAACACAAAGATACAGGTACCCTTCTCTCTAGTTAATGATTACATTAGAATCATGAGCATAAGAGAAGAGGCGTTAAAGCATGTACGATGTGGGTATGCTCGGAAAAGTGAAGCCAGACATTATATATATATATATATATATATATATGTGTGTGTGTGTGTGTGTGTGTGTGTGTGTGTGTGTACTATAGCAGGCGAGAAAGCCTGTGTGAAGCGATGGCTTATAAAGACATTGCTTCAGACAGGCTTTATCGCCCGCTATAACACTAGTTATTGCGACAGCAACTGACCTCACAGTGACCCAACTTGGAAACCTGGTTGATGAGTTAATCCCATTTATAAGAAAGAGCATAGTTCAAAGTACTACAACATTTCCAGAGGCAACATAAAGACTAACTCATTGAAACTTATTTGCACATTCTAGACTTTAGATATATTGTGGGCATATTTATGTCATGAAAAGGTCGAAGACACGCAAACAATGATGTCACTGGCTGGGCAAAAGTTCATGTAAAATACAACTTAACTCAAGGTCATTATCACAAGCTAGAAGCTAAATTTCTATGACCAACAACCCTATTTCAGAAAACAAATAAGACGGGATGTCATTACAACCAAAGACTGGCCGTTCTTTAAGGTTGTAACTCGTTCTTTTTCTTGACTTACGTTTTATAGTTGTTAAAAGTGTATTTATAACAAAATTACCTTATATATTCATCCATCCATTTAATATTGCTGCCACATATGGTCTGATATTTTTGCTATATAATTAGAGATTCTTGATGAAATCCAAAGATGAATTTGAAATGTTATTGATCCTGACCTGGCATCTCGGTTTTATTCACTTTCCCAACTCCGTAACAACACTTACCTGTGATTTTTTTCTATAAATACTTTCATGGTAATTGTTCTAATGAATTTTTCACATTGTTGCCTATACTTTATGAATTTAAGCGCAGTACTAGATTGGCGGCAAGATATCATTTTTTTTAATTGATAGATGTAACCGTAAGTTCTATGCTAAGAGTTTCTTTTTTCGCATTTATCGCTTGTGGAATTCCCTTCAGCTTTCTTACTTTCCAGTCAACTTTGATCTTGAAAAAGTAAAATGTCAATTGTTATTTTTGTCTTCTTATTTTCTATTCTTTTATTGTTCTTTTCTTAATAGTGTTCTTTCTCATATTCTCTTACACTTAGTCTTAGTGCCTTTGCTTGGCGTGAAATGATGACAAAATTCTCAACAGAACTGTGCTTGTATCAAAAGGCCTTACGTTTTTTTTCATCCATAGAAAGAAAAATTCTTCTATAGAGAAGCTTCAATCGACTTTAACTTTCTAGGATATATGCCGTCCATACAGACAGAATTTTTTAGTTGTGGATATTGTTAATCCACAGTTGGTTGCCTCTTTCCTTCATCATTATAGACCTCTACTTCGGCAACAACAAAATATAATCTGAAATGTAAGCTTATTGTAAGAACTGCCTATTAATACTGGTGTAGTACTTGGACTTTTGAAGAATAATCAGCATTACTTACCCCTATATTAGAACCCGTAAACCTATAACTGATTAAGACATTCCATTGATATAATATTAGTTTGTGATCTTTGCTAAATCTCAGCAATTGTCCAATGAGAATTTCAAATTATCAAAGGAATAAATGAAAGCACTACGTTGGGCAAATATTAATAAGCAATAAAAATCGCTTTGGCCGTATACGTTACATATATAGGGTGTTTCATTAAGACGGATCAAAGTCAGCAGTAAATAAATGAGTGTTATTAGGGAAAATTTATTTATCTCTATTGGATCATGTTATTTAAGTCATGGTAATTATGTATGAAAAATAATATCACTTAAATGTCTGCCAAGGCTTCGGCAGCACATCTCCACTCGATGGTCAAAATGTTTGATGACGTCTCTGCATAGTTGCTCCTCAATTTCACCAATATATCCTATTATATCATTTTTCAGCTGTTGAATTCTTGTTGGTATAGACCTTACTTTTGAGATGATCCCAAAGGAAGAAACCTAAAGGCGTCAAGTCGCACAATCGTGGTGGTCAATTGACTTCACTATTTCGAGAGATGATGCGACCTGAAAATTTCTCATTCAAATTCTATTTGAGCATCCATTTTCGTAATAGGCTTCGATAACTTTAACACGATGTTTGATTGTTAATCTTTCCAGAGTTCAAATTGCCAAAGACTTAAGTTGTAGAACGTAAAAGAAAAAGAAAAAAAGAAATCATTAGACGCTTAAACTTAATTCACATTTAAAATTGGTTCAAGTTATTGGAACACTCTTAGTAACAAAATCAACAGAAATCGAGCATCTGGGGAAAATAAAATCCTGAATACACTTACTAAAACCGACAGAAACCGTGTACTAATCGCCCACATGTGTTTCCTTAAAATTGTTAACCAAAAGAATATTTTTCAAAATAGATCAGTTGTGTAAGAAAGAATGAAACAAAGATGATAGGATGATATGAACTATTTTAATATGTGTAAAAGTCATTTGGTGTATGAATTGCCTTTTCTAAGGCATAGGAATATTTCTTTTCGTATGTGAATGGTGCTTTGTACAAGTTGATCATGAATTAGTTTTTTTATTGACCGAAAGACGATATTCAAATGTTCTTCAACAGCTCTCCCCTTGGATCTAAGTTGTTTCTTAACTTCATAAACATCCAACCCGATGTCATTAGTTCAAATTAATCTTAATAACACAACTATTTACACCTGTCTAAATAGTAAGTTCACTAGTTCCGATAAAGTAAGACTGATTGCTGATCTCGTATATAACCTCCAATCGGTTATTAACTGAGGCAAGTAGCGTCTCCAAAACGAAACAGCTAACAGTCATTTTAAAGAACTATTTTTGCCTCCCATCAGCATGAATGATGCTAACTTAAAGGAGGGCAACTCATTGCGCCTTCTTAGGCTCATGTTTTTCACTGACATGAAGAGAAATGAATATATTGAATGCTAGTTCTGCTGTCCTACCACTCTCCTATCAGACAATTTTTCATGCCAGAATCCATTTTGCAAGTCTAACATTTCTCCATACATTGAATATTACACCAACATCTAGTCTGGTGCTTCTGCTATACATCTTAAAGAAGGGTTTTTTATCATTAAAATCGGCTTCAATCAATGTAGTGGCGTGGCTTCACTGAGTCTTTTTTATAAATATTTTCATGACATTTGGTTCTAATAAGCTTTGCTCTGTGGTACCTCGACCACGTGGATTTAAGCATACTACTAGATTGTCAATTAGGTCTCATCGTTTTACTGATGAAATAGCTAAATGTAACCGTAAGTTCTATTCTAATAGTTTCTTTTATCGCACTTCTCGCCTGTAGAACCCTCTTCTGGTTTCTTGTTTCTCTGTCACGTGCGAGCTTCAAAAGCAACATCAAGTCTGTCTTCCAGAAATCTGTTCTTTTATTGTCTTTTCTTTTCACCAAATTTCTCCCATTTTATTTCACATTCAGTAACCCTTGCGTCATAGTGGCATTATTGCCTTGCTTATGGTGAAATGATTAAAAACAAAATACACAAATATTATAAAAAGGGATCCCAATAAGATATTACATTTTACGTCTGTTGAAAGAGATGCCTTTTCAAATATTAAAACGATCCTTAACAAATTGTCAAAATGACCACACTTTTGTCATAAGATCATCTTTGGAATGACAAAAATGCCAAAACACAAGATAGCGACGGATGACACTGAAAAGAAAAGAAACTGGTAGAAATCTGTAATTTTCGTCGCAAGGGATGCACTTTGCAGCGCATTAAGGTTTCAACTTTGGGATTATATTTTCTTTAATTGCGAATGGACTGATACTTTCCAGACATATTTATCTAACTTCACTACAAAGACAAATAAGCGGAAATGGATTTGGTAAGATTGTGTTGAGGTAATCTCCCAGAAACAAAGTGCTCTAGATTCTTTTATCTAGATCTGGACACCACGCGTTGGCGCAATTAATAAATATGTTACTATTTCAGCCCACTGACTAATCTGCGTCTACATCCACCAATAGTTTCTCTAATATATTTTCTTCTTCTATGTGTATGTCATTCAGAATAAAGTCAATGTCTATCCACAATTTCTTTGTAAATCTAAAGAATGTTTGTCCTTTTATCTCTCCAGTTCTTATTTTGCATTCTATTTACTAAAGCTTGTTAGGTAGATTATGGAATGATTCCTTCTGTCCCTCTTTGCCTTCAGTATATCCTAAGAGCGTCAGACTCATCAAGTCATGTGTCTCTAAACTTTAACTGTCTCTTTCTGATTCTAAGTCCTTATGTTTCACATTTTTCTTAAAACTCCGTCGTTGCTCTTAAATTCCATCCATGATATTCTCAGTATCATTCTGTAGAAGTATATCAGAGTCACCTCAAACCTTCTCATCATCTGTGAGGCAATTGCACATCATTCACTGCCATATATAATAATTAATATTATTTAGCAGTTCAGCACGTTTTTGTTCTTGCTTGATTTTATCCTGTCGAATTTGGTTTGTATCTTGAGCGGAACAGCCCAAAGTGCGTCCTGAAGACCATACATTCTGTATTCTTGCTGACGAACATACACATTTGATGTCTAGTTTTTCTTTCACTGCCTCTTTTAGAAGTTTCTACACTTTTCTTTCTGTGCCTGTTATTAACACTGTGTGATCTGCATAACTTACTTTGTTGATCCAGCAATATTAAATCATGTTAAGATTTCTGATTCCCTTACGATAGTCCCATTACAGTATAGAGGATAAATACATTCAGAGAAAAGTTACATCCTTATCTTAATGCTTTTCTATTTTTATGCTTTTTCAATTTATTTTCTACCCATATGCAGGCCATTTGTTTCCAGTAAATGTTCCGGATTATTCTAACATATTTCCCAAATAAATCAATTTAAATTTAGTTAGCTTTCTTCATGTATTCCATATTATGTATTTGGCAAATATCGTCTGTGCACACAGATTCGTAGTTGAGACTGGAATTATTTTTTCTATGCAAAAATCAATTCAAATTTTGGAAAATCTCCAAACAAGACAAACAAAAAGACACACGTTTCTATATTTGATTAAAATCAAATATCTTTTAAAAAGAAAAGTCACCATTATGACAGATCAATACATATAAAGTACATCAGTGCATATATGTATGTTGATTAAACATTACTTGCTCAGACACATAAGGTTAAATGCTAAGCCTTGTCCAATATTTTAACAAGACCGTTTGTTTTACAAATACGATAGGTATCACTGTCATGATTTCAGATATAGGTAAGTATAACTTTCACATTCTTTTTCTTCTATGATCCCCTTCAAGACGTTGGCGATCATGGTTCTTCATAATTTTCTATTTTTTGTAGTTCTTAGTAAATTTTATCTTATTGCTGTTTCTTACACCTTGTTCCGCCACTCATTCAAGCCGTTTAGATAGATTAAGCGCTGATTTCCTCTCCCTTGCATATGTCATGTTCGTATCAAATTTTCCAAGCCTTCTATCCTCATTATGTGCAGTAGAAATTCAACTGTCTCTTT
>OZ010616.1:29517272-29534772 GCA_963932145.1 Acanthosepion lycidas
TATTATTATTATTATTATTATTGCTACAGTTTTCCCCATCATCATCACCGTTATTTTTGTCTCATTATTATTGTTCTTCGTCATTATTATTATTATTATTATTATTATTGCTACAGTTTTCCCCATCATCATCACCGTTATTTTTGTCTCATTATTATTGTTCTTCGTCATTATTATTATTATTATTATTATTATTATTATTATTATTATTATTATTATTATTATTGCTACAGTTTTCCCCATCATCATCACCGTTATTTTTGTCTCATTATTGTTGTTCTTCGTCATTATTATTATTATTATTATTATTATTATTATTATTATTATTATTGCTACAGTTTTCCCCATCATCATCACCGTTATTTTTGTCTCATTATTATTGTTCTTCGTCATTATTATTATTATTATTATTATTATTATTATTATTATTATTATTATTGCTACAGTTTTCCCCATCATCATCACCGTTATTTTTGTCTCATTATTATTGTTCTTCGTCATTATTATTATTATTATTATTGCTACAGTTTTCCCCATCATCATCACCGTTATTTTTGTCTCATTATTATTGTTCTTCGTCATTATTATTATTATTATTATTATTATTATTATTATTATTATTATTATTATTATTGCTACAGTTTTCCCCATCATCATCACTGTTATTTTTGTCTCATTATTATTGTTCTTCGTCATTATTATTATTATTATTATTATTATTATTATTATTATTATTATTATTGCTACAGTTTTCCCCATCATCATCACCGTTATTTTTGTCTCATTATTATTGTTCTTCGTGATTATTATTATTATTATTATTATTGCTACAGTTTTCCCCATCATCATCACCGTTATTTTTGTCTCATTATTATTGTTCTTCGTCATTATTATTATTATTATTATTATTCTTATTATTATTATTATTATTATTATTATTGCTACAGTTTTCCCCATCATCATCACCGTTATTTTTGTCTCATTATTATTGTTCTTCGTCATTATTATTATTATTATTATTATTATTATTATTATTATTATTATTATTATTATTGCTACAGTTTTCCCCATCATCATCACCGTTATTTTTGTCTCATTATTATTGTTCTTCGTCATTATTATTATTATTATTATTATTATTATTATTATTATTATTATTGCTACAGTTTTCCCCATCATCATCACCGTTATTTTTGTCTCATTATTGTTGTTCTTCGTCATTATTATTATTATTATTATTATTATTATTATTATTATTATTATTATTGCTACAGTTTTCCCCATCATCATCACCGTTATTTTTGTCTCATTATTATTGTTCTTCGTCATTATTATTATTATTATTATTATTATTATTATTATTATTATTATTATTGCTACAGTTTTCCCCATCATCATCACTGTTATTTTTGTCTCATTATTATTGTTCTTCGTCATTATTATTATTATTATTATTATTATTATTATTATTATTATTATTATTGCTACAGTTTTCCCCATCATCATCACCGTTATTTTTGTCTCATTATTATTGTTCTTCGTGATTATTATTATTATTATTATTATTGCTACAGTTTTCCCCATCATCATCACCGTTATTTTTGTCTCATTATTATTGTTCTTCGTCATTATTATTATTATTATTATTATTCTTATTATTATTATTATTATTATTATTATTGCTACAGTTTTCCCCATCATCATCACCGTTATTTTTGTCTCATTATTATTGTTCTTCGTCATTATTATTATTATTATTATTATTATTATTATTATTATTATTATTATTATTATTATTGCTACAGTTTTCCCCATCATCATCACCGTTATTTTTGTCTCATTATTATTGTTCTTCGTCATTATTATTATTATTATTATTATTATTATTATTATTATTATTGCTACAGTTTTCCCCATCATCATCACCGTTATTTTTGTCTCATTATTGTTGTTCTTCGTCATTATTATTATTATTATTATTATTATTATTATTATTGCTACAGTTTTTCCCATCATCATCACCGTTATTTTTGTCTCATTATTGTTGTTCTTCGTCATTATTATTATTATTATTATTATTATTATTATTATTATTATTATTATTGCTACAGTTTTCCCCATCATCATCACCGTTATTTTTGTCTCATTATTGTTGTTCTTCGTCATTATTATTATTATTATTATCATTATTATTATTATTGTTGTTGTTGTTAATAATAATAATATTAATAATACTGTTATTTCTGTAATAATTTCCATCATTGTTATTAATATTGCAGTCATTTATGTAATTATCTTTTTGTAACATTGTTATTGTTAATAAAATTATTGTCTTTTGATTAAGCTATTGAAACGTGTTCATGTTTCAAGTCTCTCAATGGATCTAGTCTTTTCCCATTATTTTATTTCACTTTATGTTTTAATTGTAAAATCTATTCCGAAATCAACTAAAAAAGCTAATGTTTAGTGTAGTCTATTTTAAGCTCTGCGAAGAATACCACTCGATTAAAATTGGTATACACCAGATTCCTTTGATTTGCACAACCAAACGCTTCTCTATAACAGATTAGTGAGTTTACAAACGTACGATTACATAGTACAGGTAAAATCACAGGTGAATTTTAGAAGAAAATAAATGGAGCCGAAAAGGAAATCAGATATGTTTATAGTGAGATCGTTAATTGTGCTAATAGCTGCATCTGCGTGTCGAGTTTAAACTGGCACTAACACTTGAAAGAGACATGAATCCATTATATTCCAGGTATGTGTTAACTATCATGGCTGACTGGATTCTTTAGCCATAGAAAGGGAAACTAGTCGCAGAAGAGAATGACTTTGAATTAAATATTTTTTTTTGTAAAATCATCTTTGTAGGGGAAACCCCGTGTGATCCAACCTGCTTTTAGCACTCGGTTACGTTGACCTTCTACGTCAACCTAAGTTTTATTTGTCTTTTTATACACATTCAGTCATTCACATTTTTCTCGAGAAGCATATCTCTTCAGTTTCGTAGTCCGAAATGTAAAAGCAATTTCTAAATAATTAATTGATTTTATTTTTTAATCCGATATATTTTTAACACTTCAAACGTTACTTTTAGTGGATATTCGTATTTGAGTAGACACTCCATTTTATTTTAAAACAGTGTTATTGTTGGTTGATCCTAAAAGTTACTTGATCCAAATATTCGTTTCCTCAATCCCTGGCATCAACAGAGAGAATACAAACTTATTTAGCATAAAGAGTTCGGTCCGGAATTCCAAAATAATCACTTGAGTGTACAGCGGCCGAAACGTCGTGAATCAGACAATAAAGATGACGATAGCAGCCCGAAAATATAAATAGATCTGAATAAAATATCATAGACAGACAAGCCAACAGATAGACTGAATGACGAACAGATAGAATTGAATGAACAGAGATTTTAAATTATGACCTTAAATTAACAAATAATGGAAGTGTATAAGATAAATTTAAAAGACTATTAAGGGAGAAATTACTTTTTGAAATAATTATAAATACGAGCGACTGTAAGCGATAAAATAATTTCATTTTTTATATCATTTTCTTTTTCATTTTTCTTCATACGTTATTTCTCAGAAGAAATGCAGTGGTTATTGCAATATTTGTGTTTCATATTCTTCCACTAAATCTTTATTCAAATGGAACAATGTTGAAGTCTTCATTTCTATAACAATAGAGCAAGATGAAGATGAAATATTCTCTTATATTTTTGTATAACATGTTCTATTAGCCCAGAACTAAGCGTCGATAAAGTATCCATTATCAGAAGATAGTGTACTATAGTATACTCTACTCTCTCTCTCTCTTTCTCTCTCTCTCTCTCTCTATATATATATATATATATATATATATGCATATATATATATATATATATATATATATATATATATATATATATATATATATATATATATATATAATATAAAACGCTCAAACACTAATATTCTATGGTTACAATGTATTACATTGGACTCGTAATCACGATCCAATTCATCAGACATGCAAATTCAAAATTTTAAATATCTACGGTGGAGTAATGAATAGAGGCTCGGATTGAGAAATCGGAGAGCCGAGTTCAAATTCCAGTCGAATCCATCGCATTCACTTACGTGCTAATACCCCTGGGAAAAGTATGAATCCTCTTCTTCTCGCCCACCCCCAGCAGTACAGACCGTGATCTATAGTCATGGATAGCAAGTGGTCTACCGCAGAAAGAAATAGCAACCTACTGCGGGGAAAAAATCTGCCTCGTCAGTCATGTATCGAAAGATACATGATTGTCTAAGCGTGTATCACGCAAGGAACCTAACTGACTGACGTGGGAGCCATAGTTAAACAAGCTGCAAAATAGTTCGATCATCACCGGGAGCTCCAGTTCTGAGACCTTGTGTCAGACTATACTTAGCTCAGTTATGCTAATATTTCAGTTTGCCTGTTCATTACTGAGTTTAAAATATTCTTAAAATAGGTCTATATTAGGAAGTTTTCATTCTGAAACAAACTTTCTATATTTATTTTCGATATTTTCACCTTACCCCAAGCACTGATATCTTTATCATAATCAGTTCAATATTCAGTTATTGCTTTTTTGGTTGTGAAGGAGAGAATATACCAAAGTTTCTTCAACTTGTTCATTAAAAAAAATAATATCATTTCGTTCTAAGTCCTGCTATTTCATGTAAATTTGCGCAAATGTTGTCCAGCTTACTTCAGCCATCACTATTAATTTTACTTTATAAAAATTCTCTTTAGTAAAAAATAATCAGCAAAAGCCATGCACAAAACGAGTATGACTGCTGGATATATCTTTTATATTTGTCACCATTGCTACAGACAGCTTTTTAATCTAGTGTAAATGACAGGATTTTCGAATGCCGGTGTTCAAAGTAAGGAGACTACATGTATTTTAAAATTTTTCTTCTTCTGTGTACTGCATGCCTTCATGGCGTGAGCGATCATTGGTTCTACACACCTTTCTGTCTTTGTATCTGTTAATAATGTTTATCTTTTTGCTATTTCTCCTAATCCCAGTTCTGTCAACAATTTACACAATCTCATTCTTTTTCTTTTATGTGCTGTGTTCCTTCAGGGCATGGATGATCATGGCTCTCCACAATTTTCTGTTCTTTGTAACTCTTAGTAATGTTTGTGTTTTTGCTATCTTTCCTAATCCCTATTCTATCAACCATTTACACATTCTTCTTCTTTTATGTGCTGTGTCACTTCAGGGCATGGATGATCATGGCTCTCCACAATTTCCTGTTCTTTGTAGCTCTTAGTAACGTTTACCTTTTTGTTATCTTTCTTAATCCCTGTTCTGTCAACCATTTACACCTTCTTCTTCTTCTTTTATGTGCTGTGTCCCTTCAAGTCATGGATGATCATGGCTCTCCACAATTTCCTGTTCTTTTTAGCTCTTAGTAATGTTTGTCTTTTTGCTATCTTTCCTAATCCCTATTCTATCAACCATTTACACATTCTTCTTCTCTTACGTGCTGTGTCCCTTCAAGGCATGGATGATCATGGCTCTCCACAATTTCCTGTTCTTTTTAGCTCTTAGTAATGTTTGTGTTTTTGCTATCTTTCCTAATCCCTATTCTATCAACCATTTACACATTCTTCTTCTTTTATGTGCTGTGTCCCTTCAAGTCATGGATGATCATGGCTCTCCACAATTTCCTGTTCTTTTTAGCTCTTAGTAATGTTTGTGTTTTTGCTATCTTTCCTAATCCCTGGTCTATCAACCATTTACACATTCTTCTTCTTTCATGTGCTGTGTCTCTTCAGGGCATGGATGATCATGGCTCTCCACAATTTCCTATTCTTTGTAGCTCTTAGTAATGTTTATCTTTTTGCTATCTTTCCTAATCCCTGGTCTATCAACCATTTACACATTCTTCTTCTTTTATGTGCTGTGTCCCTTCAGGGCATGGATGATCATGGCTCTCCACAATTTCCTGTTCTTTGTAACTCTTAGTAATGTTTGTGTTTTTGCTATCTTTCCTAATCCCTATTCTATCAACCATTTACACATTCTTCTTCTTTTACGTGCTGTGTCCCTTCAGGGCATGGATGATCATGGCTCTCCACAATTTCCTGTTCTTTTTAGCTCTTAGTAATGTTTGTGTTTTTGCTATCTTTCCTAATCCCTGGTCTATCAACCATTTACACATTCTTCTTCTTTTATGTGCCGTGTCCCTTCAGGGCATGGATGATCATGGCTCTCCACAATTTCCTGTTCTTTTTAGCTCTTAGTAATGTTTGTGTTTTTGCTATCTTTCCTAATCCCTGGTCTATCAACCATTTACACATTCTTCTTCTTTTATGTGCTGTGTCCCTTCAGGGCATGGATGATCATGGCTCTCCACAATTTCCTGTTCTTTGTAACTCTTAGTAATGTTTGTCTTTTTGCTATCTTTCCTAATCCCTGGTCCATCAACCATTTACACATTCTTCTTCTCTTACGTGCTGTGAACCCTTCAAGGCATGGATGATCATGGCTCTCCACAATTTCCTGTTCTTTGTAACTCTTAGTAATGTTTGTCTTTTTGCTATCTTTCCTAATCCCTGGTCCATCAACCATTTACACATTCTTCTTCTCTTACGTGCTGTGTCCCTTCAAGGCATGGATGATCATGGCTCTCCACAATTTCCTGTTCTTTTTAGCTCTTAGTAATGTTTGTCTTTTTGCTATCTTTCCTAATCCCTGGTCCATCAACCATTTACACATTCTTCTTCTCTTACGTGCTGTGAACCCTTCAAGGCATGGATGATCATGGCTCTCCACAATTTCCTGTTCTTTGTAACTCTTAGTAATGTTTGTCTTTTTGCTATCTTTCCTAATCCCTGGTCCATCAACCATTTACACATTCTTCTTCTCTTACGTGCTGTGAACCCTTCAAGGCATGGATGATCATGGCTCTCCACAATTTCCTGTTCTTTGTAACTCTTAGTAATGTTTGTCTTTTTGCTATCTTTCCTAATCCCTGGTCCATCAACCATTTACACATTCTTCTTCTCTTACGTGCTGTGTCCCTTCAAGGCATGGATGATCATGGCTCTCCACAATTTCCTGTTCTTTTTAGCTCTTAGTAATGTTTGTCTTTTTGCTATCTTTCCTAATCCCTGGTCCATCAACCATTTACACATTCTTCTTCTCTTACGTGCTGTGAACCCTTCAAGGCATGGATGATCATGGCTCTCCACAATTTCCTGTTCTTTGTAACTCTTAGTAATGTTTGTCTTTTTGCTATCTTTCCTAATCCCTGGTCCATCAACCATTTACACATTCTTCTTCTCTTACGTGCTGTGTCCCTTCAAGGCATGGATTATCATGGCTCTCCACAATTTCCTGTTCTTTTTAGCTCTTAGTAATGTTTGTGTTTTTGCTATCTTTCCTAATCCCTGGTCTATCAACCATTTACACATTCTTCTTCTCTTACGTGCTGTGTCCCTTCAAGGCATGGATTATCATGGCTCTCCACAATTTCCTGTTCTTTTTAGCTCTTAGTAATGTTTGTGTTTTTGCTATCTTTCCTAATCCCTGGTCTATCAACCATTTACACATTCTTCTTCTCTTACGTGCTGTGTCCCTTCAGGGCATGGATTATCATGGCTCTCCACAATTTCCTGTTCTTTTTAGCTCTTAGTAATGTTTGTGTTTTTGCTATCTTTCCTAATCCCTGGTCTATCAACCATTTACACATTCTTCTTCTCTTACGTGCTGTGTCCCTTCAGGGCATGGATTATCATGGCTCTCCACAATTTCCTGTTCTTTGTAGCTCTTAGTAACGTTTACCTTTTTGTTATCTTTCTTAATCCCTGTTCTGTCAACCATTTACACCTTCTTCTTCTTCTTTTATGTGCTGTGTCCCTTTAAGGCATGGATGATCATGGCTCTCCACAATTTCTTGTTCTTTGTAGCTCTTAGTAATGTTTATCTTTTGCTATCTCTCATAATCCCAGTTCTGACAATCATTTACACAAGCTTGTTAAGCAGCTTAATCGTTACGTTCTTTTGTCCATCTTATCATCAACATGTCCTGTGCGTTTCAATTGTCACTTTAAAAATTTAAGAATATTTTTTTTTTCCATTTTCTCGTTGTTGCTGAAAAATGAAATTGAAAAATTGAAAAAATGTGTCGAATGGTATTCATCATCTTGCATTCATCCAGCTTTGAGTATACGAAGCACATGTATGAGCGCATAATCTGTCATGATTAGAAGTTGAAAAAACGTCAGTACGCTCAAACCATCGAACTTGTGATTGGCACACCCGTCGACAGTACTGTCTAGCCAATCTCACTCAGAAGACTTGGTAAAAAGTATCAACTAATAAACTTTATCGTCATAAAACAAGTATTATACGCACCAAGATATGCATGAGTATGTGCGTCTGTGTTTCTTTTTATGTATATATGAATATGGGAGCGTGGCCGAATGGTTAGAACCCATGAAAACAGGGTTTGAATATTAGAATGGACTATTTATAAGAAAAGTGGCACCATAATTTTATCTATCTATCTATCTATCTATCTATCTATCTATCTATCTATCTATCTATGTCTGTTTACTATCTATCTATCTATCTATCTATCTATCTATCTATCTATCTATCTATCTCAGTCCATTATCTAACACTTCTTATTATCTCTCTCCCTATCTATCTATCTATCTATCTATCTATCTATCTCAGTCCATTATCTAACACTTCTTATTATCTCTCTCCCTATCTATCTATCTATCTATCTATCTATCTATCTATCTATCTATCTATCTCAGTCAATCATCTAACACTTCTTATTATCTCTCTTCCTATCTATCTATCTATCTATCTATCTATCTATCTATCTAAGTCCATTATATAACACTTCTTATTATCTCTCTCCCTATCTATCTATCTATCTATCTATCTATCTATCTATCTATCTATCTATCTCTCTCCCTATCTATCTATCTATCTATCTATCTATCTATCTATCTATCTATCTATGTTTCTTTAAAGACGACAACGTACTCCGATTAAGCAGTTTATTTAATTTTTCTTGTGTTCGAACAAGTGGGTTCTTTACACAGTGTGTAGAAACTGCCCAAACGCGTCCGGAATTACAGAACATTTAGACAGTTTCTACATACTCTGTGTCTAGAAAAGAAAACACTTGTTCGAGCAGAAGAAAAATTAAATAGAAATCTTAATCATAGTACCTTGTCCGTCGTCTTCAATGTAACATCTATTAAAGAAGGACTGCTGCTTAAATCCACAATTATCAAATTAAACGACTCGGCAGCCAACAAAGAAAGTAACAACTCTACATTCCGAAAAAAATTTCGTCTTACGGTAAATAGAAACAGCTAAAAAATGACATTCGATATTTAAATAATGAAATCTACTAACATAACGAGACACTAAAAATCACTTTGAATGAACCTGAATACAAGGAAGCACTGTACCAAGTCAAACTTGGTATCAGTGAACACCAACTTACTAGCAGACAAATAATTTCAAAAAATCTATGTAAACTATACCAAGGAAACATATTAAACAGCAATGATAAATATATAAACCTATCTAGTCATAAATTAGCAGATAATCAAAAAGAATTCTTAAATTTAGGGTTAAATTGCCATTCCCAACATAAATTTGACCTATTTACAAAGAAAACCGAAATTGAATTTCTACACCATTCACTATCCCAACTCGAGGCGCGTGGAGACAGCAATTCATAAAGATCTGAGAGACCTTAACATATGTCCTCTACGTAGGCGATATTTTTAATTTAGCGAAAAACACAAAATGAATAGATACTCTCAAAACCACATTTGAAAAAAAAAAAACCCCAAAAAACAAAAAACAAAAACAAAAAAAAAACTGTGTCCTTAATTATATCTACAAACTTAGTCAAAAAATAAACTCCCATTCTTACACGTTACCGTGGAATACAGTAACACCATTTTTACCACTTCATTTTATAAAAAGCGCACTAGTAGAAAGTCTTGCAACCTTAATTTTAAGAGTTAATGTCCACTCAGATATAAAATAACAGTGATAAAAACTTCCAAAAGAGAGCACACGAGAATTCATCCTCTCGGCTCCTTAAAGAACTCAAGATTGCAAAACAGACATTAGTTAACAACGGTTTTCCTAAACACCTAATCGACCAGCAGATTAGACTATTTCTTTCCAAAATAAATAATAACGCTTATGAACACACAGACAAAAATAACAAATGTTTTCTATAAAAACCAAATGCACGTTAACTTCACATCTATCTACTAGGCTATTCACGTGTATCTACCTAGTATCTAATTGAGCCTGTTCACATGTATCTACCTAATATCTAATTGAGCCTGCCAATCTACCTATCTCACTCTGTTCATATTCTTCTATCTCACTTTGTTCACATCTATCTATCTATCTCACTTTGTTCACATCTATCTATCTATCTATCTATCTATCTATCTATCTATCTATCTATCTATCTATCTATCTATCTATCTATCTATCTATCTATCACGTGACAAATTGGGATTAAAAACATTAACTGACATAACAGTTAAGCATGGAAATTAGAAAGAGAATAATCTGTACCACTGAATTGAGTAAACGTATCGGTACAAAATTCCGGGAACGCAGACACTTGCAGACAGGAGAGTTAAACGGTCGAAATGTTGTGAAAGGGAGAACCAGTTTGAAGGTACTGTTATAAATGGAAAGTATATCATAAGCAATTATCTTTTTAATTTTTTCCCAAACGTTTATTTTAATGATTAAAGCAACAAATTGTTTATATTATTCATTCGAAATATTTCCCCAGAAAAATATTAGGTATAAGATTGAAAATAAATTGTTAAAATAATTAATAGACTATGATTTTAACAAAATGTATCTGTTAATTATTTGTTCCAAAAGTTTTTATAAAGGTTGTATTTTCTTTATTTTTCGACTTTATTTCGAAGGTTGATGTTTTTAAAGGGATATCATCATTTGTTTTTGTTTTTTATTCCATTGAGTCATTGTTTCATTTATGATTCAGAGTTTGATCCTTTGAATTTTTTTATATCTTTGATTAGTTTATTAGTCGTTTTATTGTTTGTTGAATTGTTTTTCCAGTCTTTTATGATTGCTTTTAGAACATTCATTTATCTGTATAGAATGTTTTTTTCCCTTTTATTTTATTTTATTTTTTTATTTTATTTTTTTTTATTTTTTGCGCGCGCTCTGAGTCCTCCTTCGTTATACACATCCTTTAGAGATTTTTACATTCGTTATATTTCTTGATTTGAAAAATAACTTCATCATTTATTTATTTATTTATTTATTTATTTATATCACTGTCTTTAATTGTATTTATTTTTAGCGTATGCCTCTCTATGTTTTGCTTATGTATTCTTTTTTATGTTTATATTTAATTTTGCCTATGAGTGATTGTCTTCATCATCTGAGTCATTATCCCTCACATTCCTGACGCTTTCAAGTGTCATATTTTTTCTCTTAATTCGTTATGGCCCCTCGGCTCTCTTTTATCTTCTTTTCAAACTTCAGCCAACTAAAATATCGATCTCCGATAATCTTCATCCAATCACTATTTATTCATCCGCAAATTGCATATTTTTGCAAACTGATGACATTCCTAAGAAGTTTCTCTTCGTTTTTCGTAAATAACACTTATACATTTCAGAACTGATTACATACAATGAGTTTAATTTTATTTATTAACCTTTAACTTAATCATGGATTAAGCTTAACGAAGTTTAATCATGCAACTGTCATTAGTGAATATTTCTAATTACGTCATATTTTTTAGCCGTAGATGTTTACGAAATGTATGTTAGTTTGGTTGTTATTGGGATGATCATAGCAGATATTCTGAAATTTCTAGTAAGGTAATCAATGATCACTTGGTATTGGAATTTGTTTATTTGTTAGTCTTTCCCAAATATTCAGAA
The DNA here is from genome assembly GCA_963932145.1 of Acanthosepion lycidas. Classification (NCBI taxonomy): domain Eukaryota; kingdom Metazoa; phylum Mollusca; class Cephalopoda; order Sepiida; family Sepiidae; genus Acanthosepion; species Acanthosepion lycidas. Next base: position 29,529,243 of record OZ010616.1, read on the forward strand.
TTTCATTTTTTAAATCATTGCACTCGCTGATATTCTTCTTTTCTTTGCTTTCAATTCTCAAAATAAAAAGAGCAAGAAACTTCTATACGGTAAAACATCTTTTCTTTTGTTGTACAGTAGGACTACAACGGATTTATTATTATTATTATTATTATTATTATTATTATTATTATTATTATTATTATTATTATTATTTCAAAATTTGATACTGACAGGATTAAAGGCAAACGCAACAGAGGAAAACAACTTATAAAATACAAGCTTCTGTAAATGTATGGCAAGAACAGGGTCTAAATGGGATAACCAAAAGACAAAATTTATTAAGAGCTACAAATACAGGAAATTATGGAGAGCCATGATCGCAAACGTCCTGAAGAGACACGGCATATTGAAGAAAAAGTATGAGCTTGTGTAAATGGATGAAAGAACAGGTTTCAGGATAGATAACCAAAAGACAAAATTTATTGAGACCTACAAAGTAAAGGAAATTGTGGAGAGTGATGATCGTCGACCTACTGAATGGGCACGGCACATTAAAGAAGAACGCCTGGTGGTTATAACTGAGGAATGAGTTGAAGCACATTTCCAGCACCTTTCTCAGTATTCTTGTCAGTTGTATCAACGCCATGGCCCGTACTACGTCGGATCGTCAAGATCGAATATAGTATTCAATATTTTTGGTGCAGTTTCAAGTACATCCACTATAATGGATACAGTTCTAACCTTCATATTCCATACATCTTTCAGCTTCTGGAAGAAGGTCTTGTGGTTTCACCAAATTCACAATTTATTACTTGTTTACTCTGTGGCTCTCTGGCACATCTTTGTCTATAATTGAGCATGTTTATTTTTTTCGTAATTCACGATTATCAGATTCTGTGTTCTTGCTTAAATGACGTAGAGAGTCTGGGTGTGGAAATCACAAAGTATTTTGTGATTTTCTTTTTTTGGGTAATCTCTAGGCTGTACTGATACCATATTATTATTATTATTATTATTATTATTATTATTATTAGTATTGAATGACGGAGGACGCGAACAAAATTACCAGACATACATTTCATAATCAAAAATGTACCATATGGTTTTATTAAAGTAACACATAACCTTGCGGACTGCTACCTATTGGAAATATCTTCAGATCGTGTTACCCAGTCTGCTCAAACTGAGGATATTTCCAAGTATTTACATGGGACTCTTAAGTCAATCTGACTGTCGCATCCTTAAAACTTAAAAAGCATCTCTCTCGATACTTAAACCTGATATATCTCCACTAATAAACAGAGATGCAGTGTGTCAACGCTCAGGGAAAATGCTTAGCTAAATAAAACTGACAAGCAAATTATTTACTGTAATTAACTAAAACAAAACATGTCATCAATTGATCAAGATCAGAAACCACGCAGGGTTGAGCATAGGTATATTTATTATTATTATTTTTTATTTTCTTTGATTTTTGGCGTTTACACATTTCTTTCCGGGTACCGCCCAGGGACCTAAGGTTAGAAATGGCATCATGACACTTTCCACTGACAAAAAAAAAAAAAAAAAAAATTACATAGATAGAGCCCTTCGCAGAGTGTGGGCTGTACTTGTCACAACAATTTTTTGTATCTCCTTGAGGCATGGACTTCCAGGAATCCCTACAATTAGTCTACTGCAATCTTTTTCAACCAGTCCTAGGGCTCCAACTACAACAGGGATTGTTGATGTTCCCATATGCCACATTTTCGAGATTTCTATTTCAAGGTCCTTGTATTTTGACAACTTTTTGAATATCTTCAAAGATACATTGCAGTCAGCAGGGACTGCCATATCAATAAGGAGGCACCGTTTTTGTTTGAGGTCTTTAATAACAATATCTGGGCGGTTGGTCTTGATTGTTCTGTCAGTGTGTATTGTGTAATCCCATAGAATTGTAACAGGTCCTATCTCCGTAACCGGGTCTGGGTGGTGTTCATACCAGTTTCTTTCAGTTTCCTTCCCGTAGAAGTTGCAGATTTTCCAGTGCAGATAGTGGCTCACTCTGTCATGTCGGGTTTTATATTCAGTGGGTGCCAACATCGTGCAACCTGATACAAGATGATCAATCGTTTCTGGATATTAATCACAGAATCTGCATTTTGGGCTGACACAGTATTTTAGTATATATGCTTGATAATTCCTAGTTAGCAAGCATTGGTCCTGCGCAGCAAGGATAAAACCTTCAGTTTCCGCTTTCAACCCTGCACTGCGTAGCCACTGATGGGTACGGGTTTTATCTACATCAGCTTGTTTGTTACGGGCAGAGTATTGGCCATGAAGCGGTTTATCTTACCATCGCTTCTGTATCTGGTCGGTTGCATTCGTCTTTGCTGTCTTTTTTAAGTATTTTGCTGTTTCAGCCGGTGTATTGTGCTGTAGTTGCATCTCTACGCCCATTTGAAACTCCATTTTAAATTTGTTGGCTTCTTTCATTACGGAGTAAAGACGCTTACTACTTTCATGTTCCTTGACGCATACCATCATCCAGTCTTCTGTAGTTTCCAAGTATCTTTGGAGGCCAATTGTTTTAGTTTTGTAGGACAGTTCTAGTTGAACTAATCCTCTGCCTCCTTCGGATCTGGGCACATACAGACGATCAACATCAGCTTTGGGATGATGCATGCGATAGCGAGTGAGAAGCTTTCTCGTTTTGGGGTCCATTCGCTTAATTTCAGCTATGGTCCAGTTAAGGAGATTAAAGCTGTATTGCACCACAGGGACAGCCAATGTGTTTATAGCTGATATTCTGTTTTTTAAGTTTAGTTCAGTATTTAGTACCAGACGTACACGCCTGTAGTACTCTTTTCTTATTGTTTCCTTCATTTGGGGGTGTTGTATGCCATCTCCTTCGCTAATTCCTAGGTACTTATATGCTTCATCATGCTCCAATTCCCTAATCTTTGTGACAAAATCTAAATCTATTAAGGGTGTTTCTGTAATTCTACCTTTCTTGAATGTTACTTTTGCACATTTATCTAATCTGAAGTCCATATCTATGTCGTCACTGAAGTATTTTACAATATTGAGGAGGCCTTTCAACTCATTGTCGTCTTTGGCAAAGAGTTTGAGATCATCCATGTAGAGTAGGTGATTGAATATTTTCTTATTTATTTTGTAACCATATCTACTGTTGTTCAGTTCATGTGTAAGAGGGATTAAGGATAAGCAAAACAGAAGGGGTGACAGAGAGTCTCCTTGAAAGATTCCACGTCGGATATTTAGACGGTTGGATATGGCAGTGCCCCCGGTGTGACTAAGGTATAGTTTGGTGTTCCACATTCCCATGCTGTGCTTAAGGAAATTTAATACGACAGGGGAGACTTTGTACATTTTCAAAGTCTTAAGGATCCAAGAATGTGGAACACCATCAAAGCCTTTTATTATTATTATTATTATTGTTGTCTTCTTTAGCACGGATTTTGCTTTCAACCGATCTTGTATTATAGGTGTTCGCCATCATTTGTACGGCTTCGGACAGATAATACCTTTCGCAGAATATTTCCAGTACCAAGCAAAGTTGACCTCTGAAGTGATGGTATACTTGGTTTTATTCCGTCTTTCTTATTGTAAATTCTGTGGTATTGACACCCAATGACCTGATGGTAATTGTGACAATAGTAGCGAAAACATCTCACATTCTTGCAAATTCAATCCGGTGGTCTGTTATTTCTTAAGCTTGTCAATTTCTTTGACCTTGATATTATGATCACTAGGAACGGACATGTCGATGAGGAGTCATTTTCTTGTTTCTTTGTCAACGACGCTGATGTCTGGTTGGTTGAACTCAAGAATACGGTGTGTTTGGATTTTGAAATCACATAATATCTTGCCGTGATCGTTTTCTTTCACCCTCTCTGTCTTGTGGTCTTATTTCTCGTCGACTTGAAGTCCATTATTATTATTATTGGCAGTAGTAGTAGTAGTTGTAGTAATAAATAAGATATTATAAGTAGATATAAATAAGATAATATTTATTATTTTCATTTTTTTCTTTCTGCTATCTTTTTATAAAATTAGCAGACTTTTCGATATTTGTTTTTACTTATTTACGGCTATTTCGTAATTTGTCTTATTTTCTAGTGTTTTTGCATACATAAAGTTTTATATATTGAAAAATTGTTAATTTTCGGCGAACTTCTAAAATACGAATATATATATATATATATATATATATATATATATATATATATATATATATATATATATATATATATATATATATGTTGTAGCCGGAGGCGATAGTATGAAGAAGCTCCCACTATCTATAAAGTACATCCGTGCCATGCGTCTCAAATAGTCTCTGACAACTAAGTTCGGCGTCAAGGTGACAAATGGGCGAAAGCGAACAACTGGCGCCTCATAACCAGCTAATTTGAGTAGATGGAGCACCACAGCCCAAGAAGACAGTCTATCTAGAGGAAGGAAATCAATGATTTTAAAACTCTACTGTCTTGCGGCCATATCCAAACACGGAAATGGCTATGAAAGTAAATCCAGACAGAAAATTCAAAGTGCATCCCAACAATATTTCGACATTCTTCAAGTTATGCTTAAAAGTTATATATAAGTATATAAATATAAATTCTGTCTTTGTACAATCTTCGCTTGTCTTGAGAAAATAGTATTGCTAGTAATAAACACGTTAAAAGGAATGAAATGTCGCCAGCGTGAATGGCATGCAAGGACAACGTGCTTAATATGTTGGTGATCGTGCTCATCTTGGAATTTTCCAGTAGTTTATTAGTTACTATGATCGATTAATCAAACAGCTTATTATAAATTCTATAGAACTCCCCTGTCATTCTGTTCATTCCCCTAGAGCGGGAAGATAGTAGTTTGCATACGTAACTATCCCCATGCAGTTTAAGGATCGTAAGGTCTGTAAATTATGGATGCTTTATCAGTATGTGCACCTTAAGATGTTCGTTTAAATTACTATTATTCTTGTCATTACTATTATCGCCTGCTTATCATTGTCTTATTTTCCTTCAATTATATTTGTATAATTCTCAGTAAAAATCAACAGATGACGGTGTTAATTCTTCTTCTTCTTCTTCTTCTTAATAATAATAATAATAATAATAATAACACTCCATAAATTCTCATATACTAAAATCTTGTTGCAGAAAATTTGGACTATGAGTTTTTAATTGAATAAATATTATACTACAATTTTTGATCGGATCAGTAACGAAAAGATTTTAAATTAATCTTCAGTCTTATAATTTGTTTATTGGATCGACTGATTATATTAGTGTATAAAAGAGGCAATAATAAAAAGAAATAAATGTGAACTAATACGAAAAAAAATAAATGCAAATCAGCTCGACATTCATTTATCTTTTTACATTAGTTATATATGCGTGTCGGTTTATTAGCTTATCAGATTTTGAACCCGTTTATCGATTTAATTATCAATCGATAGACATTGGCATATATCTCTCCATCTCATTATTCATCGGTCGATTTATACCGACGTTTAGATCTAAATCTATACAATACAATC
>OZ010616.1:29539772-29579772 GCA_963932145.1 Acanthosepion lycidas
GCTATTTATCCATAGCTGGGTGGGGGGAGATGAAGAGGATTCATACCTTTTCCGAGGGTATTTAACACGTAAGTGAATGTAAAGAATTTTGACGGGAATTCGAACTCGGCTCTCCGATTCCTGACTCCGAGCCGCTATCCATTAATAGGCACTCTTAATAAGCTTAAATTAGTGTAGATCAAATTCATAGATCAGAGGAAGCCAGTGAAATTGAAATCACTAACTACCCAATGACTGTGAGATATGCTTGTTTATCGAAACAGTAGTCGACCTTATCACTAAGCTTACCCTGATACAAAATCATAGTCATGCATTATCTATTTACTTTCGAACTCACTAAATTAACAAATTAGTTTCCGAGATGACATTGCTGACTTATCGTACTATAATAGAAACCAAAGTTATAAAAATTCCGCAACTTGAATTAATATACTCTGTTCTGTGTTTTCTAAGGCGTACATTCCAAAAAATAAAAGTAAAAAAACAAAAAAACAAAAACAAAACCTGAAACGAATATTTCGGCTGCAGTTGACATCATTACGACAAGTAACTATAAAATGAAATCGCATGAGTGTGGGGAGTTTTGATACCCACAGGAAATTCTTAGAATTAAAAAATTCTGGTATTAATAAATATACATTAAAATGTTTAATAGTCATATTTGACGCATTATAAATGTGCAAAATTATAAGTTGTTATTATTTCTGACACTATGCATTATACTATGTTTATACACTTAATGGGTGCGTGGCCGAGTGGTTAGAACATTCACTTTCTGACCATGAGATCCGGGTTCGAATCTCACCTGAGGTCAGTGCGAAAATGCAAATTGGGTAGGTAGGATACATGGGGGCCGTCGGTAGTTGTGCTAGAACGAAGTCTCAAGTCATAGTGACTGAGGGTTTGAGTGTTCTGGCGTTGATCAGATTGTTGGCCATTCTAGATAATATGCTCTCTCCCAGTTCTGCTCAGCATAGTTACAGTATTGTGGCTTTGTCTTGAACAAACACAAATGTGCCTGAGCGAGCGTTTGCAATGGGGATTGGATATCCTCGAATACGGGTGGCTAGCTATTATTATATTATACACTTAATTGGTCATACTTTTTAAACTATCAAAAATTAATTTGTTCCCATCCATTGACTCAGAAATCCGTAACCGAGATCACCTTTTACAGGCTGCGAAACCTTGGATTTAGCAATTAACAAAATTAACAAAAATAATAAATACATTTAAATGTTTTTTAACGGTGGAGCATTCAAATTTATGTGTTTATTATTTCTGTTGATACCTTAAACCATTTTAACAGTAGCGGGTTAAAAAACGATTCTTTTGTTAAATTACCCAGTGTAACAGTAATAAGATAATATGGATAGCATTCAAATGAACAACCGGAAATAGGCGGCGCTGCTTCCTGTCGGCTACTGTTTATAGTCGGGTTGCCAAGGGAGTGAACCTCTTTTTTTTTTTTTACTTCATTATGTTCTGAATTATCCCTCGAATCCAAATTTGATGGGTGCCGAATTCTATTATATTGGTTATTACATTGGTAATTATATTGAAGTTGGTTATTAGATTCGTGAGTTATTCATCTTTTATATCTCTTTTAACCCTTCATTATGTCAAAAAAAAAAAAAGAAAAAAAAAAAAGGAAATGGAATGATGAATACTTGCGCTTTGGTTTCAATTGCACGATAGGTGATGAATTGCAAAAAACCCAGTGCATAGTTTGTAATGTTGTGTTTTCCAACACAAATATGAAGACATCAAAGTTGAAAGAGCATTTAAAAAAAGAAGCACAGTGGGGGGGGGGTGTTAAAGGCCATGATTTTTGAATTCTGTTGACAAACCACTTCTGCTGACTTCGTACCAAAATATGGCATATAAAGTAACCAAGTCCAAGAAGCTTCATGCAATTGCAGAAAAGCTGATCAAATCGTTGTGCATTAGAAATGGCAACAGCCATTCTGGGACAAGAAACAAGAAAAAAGCTTGAATTAGTGCCGCTATCAAATAATGTCATTTATAATTGAATTGGTTATTTGAGTGATGATATCTTGGATCAAGTTATCTCAGGTCTAGTTCTTTGAAAATCTCTCTCCAGTTGGATGAATCAACTGATGTATCAAACTGCCGTCAACTCATTGCATTGGTTAGACATGCCAGTGTTGGTATTGTGAAAGACGATTTTCTGTTTTGTGAAGAGCTGAAAACGACCACACGGGGAAAAGATGTCTTGCTTTTCTACACAGAAGTCCGCTGGCTTTCACGATGATGATCTTTAACCCGCTTCTTCGAACTGCGAGATGAAATCTTCGAACTGCAGGAAGAAATCAAAGTTTTTTCTGGAGGAACATGACTATGATCTGTTTTGTGAATTAGAGTCACAAACTTTAATGCAAATGCTGGCTACTTTGGTTGACATTTTCACTCGTACGAATGAACTGAGTGTCTCTCTTCATGGAACATACATATTGTAATGTATCGAAAAGTTGAAAGCTTTTGAAGAAAAATTACCTCTTTAGCTTCGACGGGTGGAAAGAGGTAATGTTTCAAATTTTACATCAATTGAAGAAATTGTTGATGATAATGGATCTCTAATTTCTACTGTGCATGGAAATATTGTGGCTCATTTGGAAATACTCTCAAAATCATTTGATGGACATTTTGCAGCTAGAGAACTGAAGATTTCAGGAGAATGGATCATGAATCCGTAAGCCTACAATTCGGATAATATGTCGGATGATGATGAGCTGAAGGAAGATATTATTGATTTGCGGATAAATCGAGCTCTTGAAATGCAATTTGAAAACAAAACTTTGGAGGAGTATTTGCGTTCAGCAATGAATATGTTTCGAAGACACTGTGAAAAAGCCCTTGGTGTCCTTATCACATTTGCGACCACATACTTATATCAGTCTGGATTTACTTCTCTTTTGTCAAGACAAAATCTAAAAATCGCATGAATTCACAGGTAGACATGCGAATCGATATCAGCAACAAAGTACAACGTTTTGACAAAATCATTTTCAAGAAATAGGAACAAAATATCATTCGATTTAAATTTGACATTTTTGTGAATTTCTTAATGATAGATTTTATGTTTTTCAAAATGTTTAATTTACATTTACATTGAATGAAAAGCTTAATTTTTTGTAGTGTTTAATTTACATTGAATGAAAAGCTTAATTTTTTGTAGTGTTTAATTTACACTTACATTGACTGAAAAGCTTAATTTTTTGTAGTGTTTAATTTACACTTACATTGACGGAAAAGCTTAATTTTTTGTAGTATTTAATTTACACTTACATTGACTGAAAAGCTTAATTTTTTGTAGTGTTTAATTTACACTTACATTGACTGAAAAGGTTAATTTTTTGTAGTGTTTAATTTACACTTACATTGACTGAAAAGCTTATTTTTTTGCACAATTTGTTCGTATTTAAGTTTGTTATAATGGTTTTCTTTTTCACTCCTTTTCATGTCGTTCAAAAATTGGTTTAAATAAATCTGTTGCTCAAATTGAGTAAAAATTGCCTCCTTCATCTTCATATGAGATATTACTTTTATATATATATATATATATATATATATATATATATATATATATATATATATATATATATATATATATATATATATATGGGGTGGTGTCACATCATAAATTTTCTAGGGGTGAGAGAACCCCTGTAACTCTTGCAGGCAAAGTATATTTAAACAAAATTAATGGATTCAGGTAATAAAAATATAATGTATAAAAGCAACATAAGGGAGAAAATTGTGCATGTTATTATCCTCCTTTGAGATAATGCATAGGACCTATTTTTAGTGCACAGTAAGATAGTTGAAAATAAAACCAAAATTGTTATCATGTGATAAAATGTAGTGAATCTTTTTTATTATTTTTTTGTATAAAAAATGGCACAAGATTTAATAAATCTGCAGCCGCCACCATTATTTTAAAATAGCTGACATAAAAATGAAACTATTTCAATTATGTTCCAGGTTCCAGTGCATACCCTAGCCGATATAAGCATATATATATATATATATATATATATATATATATATATATATATATATATATATATATATATATATATATATATATATATACATATATATATATACATATATATACATATATATATATACATATATATATATATATATATGCATGTATATAAATATACATATATATATACATATATATAAATATATATATATATATACATATATATATATATATATATACATATATATATACATATATATATATATACATATAAATATATATATATATATACATATATATATATATATATATATATATACATATATATATATATATATATACATATATATATACATATATATATATATATACATATATATATATATATATACATATATATATATATATATATATATATATATATATATATATATATATATATATATATATAATTTCTACCCAGACAAGGAGATAAAGCCACAAAGACGCAAGGGTTTATCAAGAGTAAATGAATATGAGAAAATCATTATTAAGGAGAGAGGACAATAAAAACAGCATTCAAGGTGACAGAAGATATTGATTGACATTGCATTGACATTGCTAACTGATACCAAATAACTCATTTTTGGCATGTAGTTCTATGACTGCACTTTTTGGATTGGCGATTGTTGTAATCTGTGATACAAGTGGGAATTTGAAACAGACACATAAATGGTTGTGTCACTTAGAATCCTATCCATGTGTACAGTACAAGATTATTATCATTACCACCTAATAATTAAACGATGTTGTATACAGTAATAAATAAATGAAAAAAAAAGCCTTGACTTTAAATACCCCATGTTGACTGTAATTTCGTGAGGAGTGATTTATGATTCTGCATGAAATATGCTTGAAGCAACCGAGATTTGATTCGACTCATGAATCTTGTGAATGCTAACAGAACAGAACATGAAAGTAATGAGGAATATTTAATGAGAATAAGAACTACAAGTGTTTCATGCATACCGTTTCCTTTGCAATGATGTTCACCCTTTAGAAGACGCAAGAGCCACTCGAGGTAGAGGGTTACAGAGTAAGGTGCTCAGGTGGAATTTACATGGCATAGCGTGGCAGGGTCTTAGTCATGAATGTTTGAACTGATGGAAGTCAGGAATATAATTTCTCTGAACACTTTCCATGGAAATAGAGATAGGGCCGCGTGAGGCTAGCAAAGTTTCGTCTGTGGGGAAGGGGTTGTTTGGGGAGGGGGGTTAAATAACACTTCACCCACAAGGAGGCATACACACTTTTGCTTTTGGATTCTATCGAGACTGGAAGGGGAAGAACGGATAGCTCCTACCCGTATATGGAAGCAGTATTCAATTTTCTATCTGATCTGGCTTTGAAAATTAAATTCTGGCATTCCTTTCCGGAGAATTTAAGTCTCAAAGGGTGTAATGAAGTCAAGTGAAGCAAGGGAGAGCAGCAAGGAATCTATTTTGCAAGAGTATGAATAAAAGGCAGAACAGGGAAAAGGTGAGTTAAGAACAAAAGTTGTATAGTGTAACAAAAGAATTTGTAGAGAAACATGAAAGTACTGACAGGTGAAAGAAGTTTTGACAGTTTGTCCATATATAACTGTTGCTCTCGTCCTTATGATTGTCCACGAGAGCATCAGTTAACTGAAATATTCAATATTTCAGTATCAGTTTTATTAGTAAGCAAAATGAAGGCAGATTATGATTATGATCTATATGGCATTCATGTCTTCTTCGCCTCTTCCCAGAGATTTTTTAGCCTTCTCACCCTAAGTGGATAACTAATTGGATATGCAACATTTACTGTTATCTTGTCTATATTCATCAGCACAAAAAAAAACAAAAAAAAAACTTATGACAATAGTTCAGTTTATTGATCGTCTTTTTGTCTTAGTAATTGCTGATCCCTGCAAGTTGGTAAGGATGCCATCTAGAAACTTTGTGATTTCCAAGTTCCCTATAGGAAAAAAACTTTTGTATGATCGCGAAATCGGTTTTTGAAAAAACAAAACAAAACAAAAACATATCAACTCGACAGAGTTATTTAAAATGTTTGCATTTGCTGTATAGTTGTCAATCCGAACTTGTTTCGATTTTGAAGATATCAAATGAGGGTTAACTTCGTGCATTTTCTCATCTCTCCTTTGAGAGAAGATAATGCTGCCGGATACTCGTATCTAAAAAATATCTATATATCCATATCTAGACTGACAATAACTATATATGCTGCTAATAATTCATAGTTGATTTATAAGCCTTAATTTGGTATAAAGTAATGGATTCTCAAGTGACATCTTGTGAAAATTGCCATGTTGTTTTTAAGATTATGCCGGATAATGGAGTCATTAGGTTTTCGATCCGATTAATTACTTAGAATTCTTATTGTGACTGCCTTATGGATTTAATATTCTTGAGACTGGAAACACCTATGAATCCAGTTGAACAACAATTGAATGGCGTATGAGTGATCATGGTGTTGTAGCCGTTACGTATAAGTTTTCAAAAATTTAACTCGTTAAAGATGCGAGCAATTTTTGAAACAGCTAGAATCTATTTAATCCAGGAAGTTGAGTCATGTGTTATTAGAATTACTTCGTCATTTCTTTTCAGGCAGGATTTTGTTCATTTGTTCATTATTTTTGTTCATAGTCAAGAACACATTGGCTGTTTTTTATAGTAGAAAATTACCCTTCTCGATTTTCTTATAATGTTAGGAGACTTACTGTTGTAGTAGCACGATGGCCAGTTATTGAGCCGCGTTTGATGCAGTGAGAACGTTCATTGACCAACCTTCTCAAGACATTGAGTGGAGAGTTCCCGAACTCCTTATATGAGAGAACACTCAAATTAAAATACAATTTCCAAAATTATAACTAGTAATGGAAATGGTGATGTCAAATGTTATTATTGCTATTACTGAAGTAATAACAATGTCGGATTAATAATAAACCAATTGGTTCTTTAGAAAAATACACTCTTCTGAGCAGTATCTCACACATCGCAACAATGAATGTAAGTTCCACGTATTGGTGCTGTCGTGGCAGTAGTCGAACGCTAGATTAGCTTAGAGTAACTGACTAAATAGTGAATAGACTAGCTTGGAGTAACTAACTAAATGTTAAGTAATGGAAATTTAAGTCACATGTTATTGTTTTAGCGGAGCCCGGTAAGACAGAGGATCTTATGGTCTATAACATTTCGGCTATAGAAACGGTTTCTCTGAGAAAATAAAGGTATACAGATTCGATTTCTGTCACAATCTAATCTTTAGTGGGGCCTTTTGATTTCGGCTATTAATTTCACTGTTTAAAAAAAATAAAAAGCAGGGATATCAACTAAATTACGTGTACCCACTATATATAACGTTTATAGGAATAAAATCTCTTTCTCTATCACCCCTCTCTGTCACTCTGTCTGTCTATCTCTCTGTCTCTGTCTGTCTGTCTGTCTGTCTGTCTCTCTCTCTCTCTCTCTATATATATATATATATATATATATATATATATATAAGGAGGTTGCAGGCAATTATGACCTATTTGAGCTCGATTTATTACCGTAGTTTACCACCACCAGCTTTCGATTTCTCAGGTAAAATTAAGGATTTTGAAAACGTCATTATTAAACTACGGTAATTTATTTTTATTCAATAAAATATAAGAAATAAGAAGGCATTACTTTTAACTCACCCTGTACAATAAATAGTGAATGTTTTTATAAACCTGTGCTATACTGTTATTTATTGTTAATACCAACTTTTTATTTCTATTTTTCTAATTGATAACGGATTTTACGGTGGGTACTAATGGGTTACTATGTTGCATTTTAGTCATGATTAAGCTATCAAATAATAAAAATAAAATAACTAATTACTATTATTGTATAGTTTTAACGTAACAAATAGGAATACCATATTGAAAACATAGAAAAGTTTCTGTAAAAAATATACAAACTTGTTTAACAATCCCAATATGGTTATAACAATTAAATTGGTAACAAATGAATCCAAATATTTTAGCGTCTTTTGACAAATATTTGGAATATAGGATATGCAATATTATATTTTAGTATTATATTTTAGTATTATTTTAGAATTATATTTTAGCATTATATTTTAGTATTATTTTAGTATTATATTTTAGTATTATAATTTAGTGTTCATCACGAACAACAGACCTTAGTATTATTTTAGCATTTTAGTATTATTTTAGTGTTATATTTTAGTATTATTTTATTATCATATTTTAGTATTATTTTAGTATTATATTTGAGCATTATTTTACTATTACATTTTAGTATTATATTTTTAGCATTAATTTTAGTGTTATATTTTAGCATTATTTTAGTATTATTTTAGTATTATATTTTAGTATTATTTTAGTATTATATTTTAGTATTATTTTAGTGTTATGTTTTAGTATTATTTTAGTATTATTTTGGTATTATATTTAACTCACGAGCATCGTGAATCAGTGTTCGGATTAAAATAAAAGCAATTATTTCCAAGTGGACGGTTAGCGTATTATAAATCAGCATTTCCAGGCTAATATTAGGCTCTGTGCAAACTTGAATTTATTAAATATTAACAATGTGAGTAAGATGATTCTAACCCAATCTATTCTCAATTTTTTTAGACACGACCTTGTTAAATGCTCGTCTCAGTTTCGATCCATCACCTCTGTCTAAAAACACAAAGAGATAAACACAGAGAGCAATTAAGAAAGGATACACACTTCGAAATGTAGGACAACACACACACACGCAGACACACACGCATGTAAGTTTTACTTTTGTCTTTCTCTCTCTCTCTCTCTCTCTCTCTCTCTCTCTATATATATATATATATATATATATATATATATATATATATATATATATGTATATATATAAAGAAAGAGGTTGTAGTGGTTCCAACGAGAGAAAAGTATGTATATTAAAAAGAAGAGAAGGGAGGTGCCGCAAACTTTTTTGGTTGTAATGTCGATTTTTTTTAGAAAAAAAATATTATGCTTTGTTTTCCATAATTTTACTACATGTGTTTCTGGTCTCGCGACCGTCTTTAGGTAAAAGCGGATATTTCCACATATTATTAAAAATAATTAATTTTTTCCTTATGTTTTTCAATGTTAAATATTCTCGATATGAGACATTTTCTGTTTTTGTGTTAGTAATCCGAATTTCTTTCTTGAATTGATGACATCGCTACACAATTGTAATCGTGTTTCGATGCATATCAAATTAATCCCATCAAGTAATTGTAAGTTACTGGCGAGTGAACGAATTATTTAGATTTAAAAGAAAAATACTGCCTATTTTACGAAAAAAGAAACGTTGGGCGGAGTGGGGGGGGTTATAAGATTTGTGGGCTTTACTCAGATCAATCAATTGAATATAACCTTCATTAAATTTAAACTGAGAGAAGAAGCAAAAATTAAGAAATTATTTTCCATAAATGGGTCATGACCTCTAGATAAACAATCAATGGCAGCAAATACGTTAAAAAGGAACGGATGTTACTGGTTAAACTTTTTACACACTAAACAGTGTCATTTCCTAAAAAAATGAGATGGAACGGAATTTAACAAAATGTTAAACAAGTTATATGCTTTGTGAGTTACCTACATAAATTTTTTTTGAGTTGATAAAAAATAAATTCTTTAAGAAATTGGTAAATAATTTAAACGTATAGAATTACTTGGTAAAATAATGTGCAATTCTTGACTAAAGATTCTTTATGTAAAGTGCTAATAACAATAACCAATCAATGCAAAATGTCAAAAATATCAACCAAATACCAATATATCCATACAAAATGTTACTAATACTATCAGGAGATTAATACAAAATTATACTAAATCCAAATTAATCTTACAAGTAGAAAGATAAGCCATATATATTTCAACACAGCATTGTCAAATTCCAAGTGTAACTGCATTGTAAGGTAAACTGTGTTTACAATTTACTGTTAACTCGGATCTTTGGTTTAATAAAGCATTCTTATTCATAATTTGCAATTTTTCATGTAAACACAGTAAACAGGGTTCATGTAAGGATCTAGATGCCCTTGCCATTTAAAAAAAATTCCATTTCACCTTAGGAGTTTTATTAATATCTTTCAAACTCCAAAATATTTGGAAAGTGATGTATTATTTCTATAAGTATTATTAGTACTACCAATATAGAACTTTTCAGCCCTCGGATTCTCTATTATAGAGCACATTTAAATTTTAAATTAAATGTTATGAACGTTGGAATTGTACTCTATTCGTTCTCGTCTTACCTGAATATATATATATATATATATATATATATATATATATATATATATATATATATATATATATAATGTGTGTACGTATGGAGAGAGAGAGAGAAACTCTGTGTGTGTGTGTGAAATTAACCCTATATTAGTAGTTTGGGCAATGTAATAGTGTACTGTAATAAAGTACTGTAATAAAATACTGTGAGAATGTAAAACACCCCATTAAAAAATTTAGGTGTATCATTTAATTTTCGATTAAAAATTTAAAACAAACAAACAATAGATTGTTCTGAAAAATCGAATTAAAAGTCTGATATTAAAAAGAACATATTAAGTTGTAAATATCCAAGTATCCAAATATAAATTTCATTTTATTCTCAGTATGATCTTTTAACAAATTTTGATCAATCTATTTTCTCATATTTCAAGCAATGAACAAGAAAATTACCGGCGTCTCTACATACATTTCTACAACAATTATTACAGAGAGTCTTTCACGTTACAATCGTGTGCTTATAATTCACACAAATATAACTAAAACTAGAAAATTCTCGTAGTTACTTCATAGGTGAATTCAGAAGGCTACGCGACTAATAGGGAAAAAGAGAATTACGACTTGATAAATATTAAGAGTAGATTTTGTGGGATCGTCACACATTACGCGATATTCCTAGCATAATTTGATAATTGAGCTCGGTACCACTTTCTTCAATATGTAGGCGATCATAGCTCTTTATTATTATTATTATTATTATTATTATTATTATTATTATTATTATTATTATTATTATTATTATTCCGACTTCTTAGGAAAGATAGGAGAGTAGTTTCCTGTTGTTTTCTCCATAGTTATGAATTTAAAAATCGTCCTTCTCCTAAACTAACTCATTCAGTGCAAGGGGTCCCAGGCTATCTTGCTGCTTAGTCCTTAAAAAAGTATTTTTTAAGTTTTTTTTTAATCAATTCATCCAACGTAAGGTGATACTGCCACTGAGACGCAAGGGGCTACTGGGAATGAAAGAGAATTACATATTTTAGAAGGAACCGGAAAAAACAATCCTAAACAGAAAAGAAGTGATAAAAACCTCTACTCCTGTTCAAAAGACCGGGGACAATAGGTGAAACTATCTAATGCTATTAAGTGTATTAGTTTGAAAATGAAGGAAACCGACTCAGCCAGATTTTGACCATGTACATCCCATTCCCGTAATGTTTATTTATGAATTATATAATCTCTATCTATAAAAAGCAGGATATGTGTGTGTATGAGTGTGTGTGTGTGTGTGTGTGTGTGTGTGTGTGTGTGTGTGTGTGTGTGTAACGAATGCACGGCCGCAATTTTCGACGGATTTGCATAAAAATTTACATGCACATGCTCCAAGTTAGTGGGAAGGCCAAGACCGACTTTCCCAACTCCCATCGATAGTGGAAATAATCGATTTATTTATGCTTCTACGTCAGTTTTCATGTAGTTTGCGGCCATTTTCTACTGGCCAGAGTGAGAGCCTATAGCTGGCTGCCACGAATAGGCAAGAAGATTCTATTGGCCAGGGTGACAGCCAACAGCTGACTGACACAGTATTGCTGTATGAGTCGTACGATTTTTTCAAGCATGGGCAACGCCGGGCTATGCTGCTAGTTGATGAATAAGTGTGGCGAAATGGCTTGCAACCTTCTTTCATAGCCCATTCTTAGTGTAATGGGATATCGCTCCAAAATGAGAAATAGTAGAGTTAGAATTCTAGTGGGATTTCTTTATATTCACTTACGCGCAAATACCACTGGAATCAGTATCGTCTCTTCTCCCCTAGCTATGGGTTAATTAGTAGGACTTCTATCTGGAAAAATAATTTATTACCCCCCGCCCCCCCGCCCTCCGCATAAAATATATTATTCACTCTCGTACAAAATGTAATTAATTATTCTTACAATCCAAAATAAAAGCAGTGAAAACTCAACACCAAACCAATCAATCAATAGTGTAGTGCGTCCGATTGAAAGTTGTGGCTTTGTTAGTCAGCATTGTAAATACATCGTTTCTGCGCTATGATATATTTTAGCAAGAATTTTTACCCGGACTTTTACTTATGTTGTGAGCTCGATCTTCAGTGGAAAGTTCCCATGTGTGGCCTTGTGCTATACTAAGCGAGATAATATCAATAAAATGTGTTTTTTTTTTCAAATAAATATCTTTATCTTTCTTTTAAGCAACTATGTGATTAGCATTTATGTGTAAACACACACAGATATATATATATATATATATATATATATATATATATATATATATATATATATATATATATATATATATATATATACACTGTATTACATCTGAAATTTATATAGTAATATGATTCTGGTTGTATATGAGTGGGTTCCTCTTTGCTTCTTAGTATGAGTGCACAACTGCATGCACGTGCGTGTTTGTTTGTTTGTTTTCCTTCATGAAGTACTTATTAGAAATATCCAAGGGATCTTAAATCAGATATGAAAAGAAACGACTTCAAAGGGCGAAAGACCAAAAAAAGAGAGCCACAAAACTCCAGTAAAGACAGAAGAAAGAGTTTTCTTTTGTGTGTGGGTTTTGAAAAATAAAATGTCACTTTTGTAAATGTAAGACTATTTGGCCGAACACAATCCACTTATGTAGTAATCCAAGATGGGTTAGAGTACGTAAATAGAAAACTAACTCCAAAGGCAAATGGATTAACCTTGTTTCAATGGGGATTTTTTTTAAAGAGCTAGAACAATTCTTGTCCTCAAACCGACCCCGCGTTATCTATCACTTTTCTATCATAATTGTATGAAGACCACTCATAAAACATTATACTGTTCAAGTTAGTTCCTTTGACGTGTTGAGTCATCATTTATCTCTCTTACGTTCTCTCTCGTACACACACACACACGTATATATATATATATATATATATATATATATATATATTTGGGTATTTTATTTTGAAAATGCTGTTACAGTACAGTCTAAAATTCTGATATATATAAGGTGTTGATGTAAATTATTAGCCTAACAAAGAAGTAGCTTGGTCATTTGATCAGATTTTGAGAAGATGTTGGAGAACCTTTAATTTCGTGTGTGTATATATGGTTGACACTCCTATCATAAACAATAAATGAGGGTCACTTTTAGATGGTGTTTTTCGTTTTACACTTATGCATACTAATAGAGGCTATTGTGAAGAAAATCAGGCAAGGGAATGACATCTTTCATTTGCGCTTTCTTAAGTGTGATACTAGCCTAGCCTTGATGCGGGCGACAAAGCCACAATGACAGATTTGTTAAGGCAGGATTTTGATGGCGTCTCTTTACACACAAACATGCACACACACACACAAACATATACTTATTTATATAAGTATATATATATTTATATATATATATATATATATATATATATATATTTCTATAAGTGTATATATATGTTCATATAATTATATATATATATATATATATATATATATATACATATATATATACATATACATATATATATACATATACATATATATATATATACATATATATATTTACATATACATATATACATATATATATACATATACATATATATATACATATATATATACATATATATATATATATATATATATATATATATATATATATATATATATATATATATATATATATAATATGTAGTACAGATAATCGATCTGTTGGTATATAATCCGGGTGGATCCTAGTAATATTAATTATTAAAACTGATACACAGAGAGCTCGATAAGTGTGTATATATATATATATATATATATATATATATATATATATATATATATATATATATATATATATATATATATATATATATGCAGGGTGTATCAAAATACTTTTGCAAATTTTGAAGGCGGGTTCCTCACAACAAAATAAGGACAAAAGTTCATACAAACATATGTTTAGCAAATCCTTCGTTTTTGTGTTAATAAGTTTAATGGTAGATGGCGGTGTGTTGTCATGTAGACTCAGTTACATTTATCATTGGTGTATATTTATGGCTAGTCTGTCTTCAACGTTTAACGTGTGCAGTAGTGATTTCACTAAGAGTTCTGTTTATCGTTGCGTTGCTGATACAGGATCCATGTCACCACAAACTATGAATCGAGGGTTCACTCGTACGTCTCACCACAAAGGTTGCTGTAGACGAGCCAAGTATCAGCACACATCAAGTGGCTCTAGCATGTTGTGCATCTCATAGTACCGCATGGAGGGTACTTCAATGCATTTCCTGTATTCGTATGATTTCTAATGTATGCTGGGTTTTTCGCCTTCTGATCTCTCATCACAGGAAAATTTTTGTCGATGTTTCATTGCACAGACTTCCGATCCATTGTCTGTCCCTTCAGTCTTGTTTATGGATGAGCCAACATTGGAAGAGTCGGAATAGCAAATTTATACAACCAACATTTCGGAATCCCTATGGTACAATACAGGCTAGAGAAAACTATCAGTTTACGACTAAAGTATGTGCTGGAATTGTAGGTAATTCACCTGGTAGGTCCATATGTTTTCCTAGCACGTCTTACAGGAACTGTCTATAGGGACTTTATTTCGAACACATTTTCAGACCTACTAGAGGATGTACCTCTGCTAATACAAAGACACGTGGTTCATGCATAATGGGTATCCAGGAAATTTTAGTCAGATTGTTCGCGATGCACAGTTTGACATCTACTATGAAAGATGGATAGGTAGAAAAGCCAACTATAGCCAACACGTTCCACCGACCTCAATCTTTTGGAAAAAAATGGTTTATACAGCAGACATTAATAATGTAGCGAAGGTTCATCAACTTGTCATCTGGGGCTGCGAAACAATTCGATACCGTGTGGGAGTATTTGAAAGGGTCCGTCAGGCAATGATTCGACGGGTGTATAACGATAACCTTTTGGACACAAGTCTATATAGACATTTAACTTGTTTTGATGTCTGGAACACGTCGCCAAAGTTTATAAAAGGATCATTAATTATATATATATATTAATTATATATATATATATATATATATATATATATATATATATATATATATATATATATATATAATATATAATATATAATATTAATTATATATATATATATATATATATATATATATATATATAATTAATGATTATATATATATATATATATATATATATATAAAAGTGAACATAGAAGTCAACACTTAGAGGCGTCAGTCTGTTTCATGCTAGATGCAATCGTCAGGCCACGAATGCATCTAGTATCAAACAGACTGTCGCCTCTGAGTGTTGACTTCTGTGTTCACTTTCATATTTACACACGTTCTGTCTCTGATATTTAGAACTTTATCTCATAAATATAGCACATTTTAAGACTATATTTCTTCATATATATATATATATATATATATATATATATATATATATATACACACACATATATATATATATATATATATATATATATATATATATATATATATATATATATATATATATATAGGGAGAGAGAAGGAGAGAAAGAGAGAGAGAGGACTGTAGGATCAGTTAAGATAAAATTCATCAAGGCGGACACCGTAGTTTTTATTAACTCAAGTACTTTCGATTTTTTCAAAGATCATCTACAGGAGTAAATTACAACAAGGACACACTTATTGTAACTGCGATAAAATCTACCTTCCGTTGTGATGGTGATTTACACAAAAACATATTTGAGTGAGAATATGTTGCCTAAATATATATATATATATATATATATATATATATATATATATATATATATATATGTGTGTGTGTGTGTGTGTGTGTGTGTGTGTGTATTAAGAGTGAGGAAATGACTGAAGAAAGTATATATATATATATATACACACACATATACACGCACACACACATACACACACACACACACATATATATATATATATATACCATCCCCAGTCATTTCATGAAGTGTGTGTGTATGAGTGTGTGTGAGAGAGAAAGAGAGAGAGAGAGGGAGATATAGATTAAAAACAGAAAGGAAACGATTGCATTGAGTTGTCAAAATATTATAACAATGTATACAAATATTTTCTGGACATCTTGACAAGGTATGAACAAATAATTCTCTTCCCCACCTCATTTCTTTTTGTAATATTTTCGCTTAGTGCTCTGATATAGAGTGTGATTTACAGATAGCAATAGCAATAGCTAATAGTAAGAAAACTAGATCAAATAACTCCTGTCTGCCAGAGGAAATTTTCTTTATCGAGAAACATATAAAGTATCTTTTTATAGATATATTTGTATAATTACTTTCCTACGAATGTGTATGAGAGAAAGAGAAAACCATAATTTTACAATTCAAGTTTTCACTTCGGATAAAATATAGACAGATTTTTCTCATGATACCTAATAGGGAATCTCTTTATACTTAAATGCGCTTTTGTTATATACCTGAGTTCAATATATATTTTATATGGGTGTATGCTTTTATACACTACAATTCAAAGTTTGAGGTAGACCCTAGTAATTTTTTAAATTGACATCAAATGTAATTGATTTGTACTTTAAGTAAGAGAAAATTATTATAGATGATTAAAAAAAATGAAACATGATATTTTATTAGAAATTTTATTATGACAAAAAGAATAAATCATTTTATGATTAAATTTTGCTCTCGTCTAAATATCCTCCTTTACCCTTGATTACTGCAGCACAAACTTTTGTCATTCGTTGTAAAAGTTTTTCAAAGTATAAGTTTGATAAATGATTCCATTCTAATTTCAATGACCGTAAAAGCTCTTGATTTTTTTTCACTATTCTGTCAAGTTCATCCTATGCTAATTTTGGGGTTAGCTTCTAACTTTTGAACTTTAGTGCATATATGTGAATAATTTAATGATTGTAGTATTTCGTCTGTGCAGATAATATGGTGATATCAAGTCCTGGTTGAAGTATTTCGCGTATAATTATAGTATAGCGATATCAAGTAAAGGTTGAAGTATTTTCGCATATATTGATATTGTGGTCATATCAAGTATAGGTTGAATCATTTCGCGTGTATTAAGAGTATAACAATATAAATTATTTGTTGAAATATACAGGTTGTAGTATTTCCAGTGTATTAGTGTATGGCGATAACAGATACTTTCTGAAAATTTTGCGTGTATTCAAAGTATTTCGATATAAATTACTGGTTGAATTATTTCGTATGTATATGGAGATATAAAGTACTGGATGAAATATTTCCCGCGTATTTATGGCATAGCGATATCAAGTATTTCGCATGTATTGATAATAATGTGATATAAACGATGATTAAAGCATTTCCCGTGAATTAATAACATTGCGATATCAAGTACTGGTTTAAGTATTTCGCTTATATTGAGTGTATGGTGACATTAAGTAAAGGTTGAATTTTTTACGTCTATTGAGAGTATGGTGATATCAAAATGCTGGTTGAAATATTTCGTATGTATTGATAATATGGCAATATCAAATACTAGTTGAAGTAAATCGTGTATACTGAAGCTATGGGGATATCAAGTACTGGTTGAGGCATTTCGCGTGTATTGATATTTTGGCTATATAAATACTAATTGAAATATTTTTTTTATTTTTACAAAATCAGGTACTTTTTGAATATTTCGTGTGTATTGAAAGTATTTCGATATTAATTAGTGGTTGAGGCATTTCCCGTGTCAGCAAAGTGTATTTGTGTGCATGTGTCTGTGCATGCGTGTACGGATAACCCTGTGGAATAGATATAAAGAAAGAAATGAAAATGGAGCCTTTTGTTTCTTTCTATAAGTAGATGTAAGTATGAGTGCCGTTCAGTTTTGAAACCTAATTTAAAGACGCATATATGCCAGCACTTTTTGAAATTATGACAAATGTACAGGATTGTAATTCTCAAAATACATAGTATACTATTTAAAGCCTTGTTTATCCCCAACATTTGTTGTATTTAAGAATGTTTACGGAAAAATCAATGATCAGAAGTTTTTTGGAAGAGCTTAGTCAAGATACTTTTACAAATTTTGGAGGCGGATTCTCCACGACAAATGAAGGACAAAAGTCTAAAATACGTTCGCAAATCCTTCGTTTTTTAGTTAAGTTTAAAGGTAAATGGCGGTGTGCTGTCATGTAGACTAGGTTACATTTATCATTTGTGTACATTTATGGCTAGTCTGTCTTTAGCGTTTAACGTGTGTAGTATTGTTAACTGAGAAGTGTCTATTTAAAAATGGCAGAATATTCATATTGTGAACAGGCAGATATTATTTTACATACGGTTATTTATTTATTTATTTTATACGGTTTTATCAAAACTTGTCATCATATCACGTACATTTGTCTGGATAAATGGATAAAGCTTTGCGTCCGATAATGCAGTAAGTTTTTAATATAAAAGACGACATTGAAATATTGTATGTAAAAAGAAAAGATTGGCGATGATTTATTAACGTCTTGCACTTTGCTGACGCATTGATCGTGGGAAGTGTGGAATGTGCCAGGCAAGGAAAGAAAAAGTAATTACCACAGTCAAAATTTGTAGAAGGCCAAATAGAAGGCCAAATAAAGAAACAATTAATCCAGAAATCAAACCTCGAAAAATGTAGACACAAACAACTATACCGTGATTTAAGGACAGAGATTGAACAAATTGCAGATGGAATGACGGATATAGTTGAGAAGGTGAAAGGTAAAAAGAAAGGCCGAAACTTTCTTAATACATGATCAGCATATCGTTATTAGAAAAGACCAAGCCGGATAGAACAAAATTAAATAGCAAATGCAGAATTTGCGGAGATAGAAATAAGTGAATCAATCATGACAGTGAATGCAACATTAAGAACATAGGTATGGGTATAATTACGTTGAAAATGTGATCCATTACAGCTGTGATTTGGTTATATAGACCAATGGTATACAACGAAAAGAAAGAATCTCTTGGAGAATGGGAATACAAAATCCGCTGAAACCTTGGTTTGAACAGATTACCTGGCTCATGATGGAAGAGTAGATCTAATTATAACAAGGAAAGAGAAAATCAAGCGTCACATAATACAATTAAAAGAAAGAGAAAACCTTGGTAAGTATCTGGACCTGAAGGTAGCAGGTATGCAACTTGTTGAAGTACTGAAGATGGTCCGGAAAAAAGTATTTTATTGGAGGAACTGGAAATCTGGGGAAGAATCGAATACACCAAAAGAGATGTACTACTGAGATTAGTCAGAATAGTAAGAAAAGTACCGGGATATTTAAAAACTTACTGCCACTTAATCTCAAATATAAACCACCAGTAGATAGTCATGTGAAAACTGAATGATTACAAAACAATAATAACAGTATATATTGACACAATCATATTTCTACGAACAGACAAGACGGGATCCAAGAACTGTGCCAAATAACAGAGACTACATCACTTGATGAATTTTAACAGCAGAAACAATTAAAATGGATAGCATTTGTGACTTGAAGAGAAAATAATAACATAATCAAAATGTTGACATTGCACACTACATTAAACAAAAAGTTAGGAAGGGAACACCCATCAATAAATGAAAGAGGCATAATAGTGGACCTGAGAAACCTATTTTCTGATTTTTTTTAATAGCAATACTTTATAAATTTCAACAGACAGCTGATTTCACAGTCAATTGATGCCAAATGTTTTGTTATTAGTAAACAGCTAATATTACCATTATCTTTACGATATTTTATATAATAAAGTATATAAAATATAATTTGTTGTGTCTATATATACAAATGAATTATATTTAATATTAATTATGTGAGTGGGTCATGTAAGAATAATTACGTGAGTAATAATTTTCGGCTGCTATTGCTTGAAAAGGTAAGAGTCATTTAGCTGTGATAATGATTTGTTCAAGTGTTCATAGCAATATTTTTTTTCCTTCGGGTACTGTTGTGGCATGACATTAATATATTTTAACAAGGTATATACTAATGGGACAGGTAGAAATAGATTCACATATGAACTGAAATTCAAAATTTCTTCGATTGGTTTTCAATACTGCTTATTTAAAATCTATCTATCTATCTATCTATCTATCTATCTATCTATCTATCTATCTTAATACTCATTTATCTGTTTTAATAGCTATCTATGTTAATATCTATCTATGTTAATATTTAAGTGTTAATATTATATATATATATATATATATATATATATATATATGTATATATATATATATATATATATATATATATATATATATATATGTGAGTGTGTGTGTGTGTGTAGCAGTTATTGTAAAATCAAATCAATTCCTCGTTTACTCGATGGAGATCTAATTTTATCTCCTTTTAACCTTGCACAGTTATTGCCCTTTCTTTTCCACTATACTCAGTGGAAAAAGGATTGAACTCACAATTTATTCCATCAAATTCATGAACTAACACTTTAATCCTCTCGGCTATTGCCCCATGAGAGGTATCCCTATACATGGTTAGCTGGACTAGTACATTTAACCTCTGTAGATTAAATAATGGTTTCAGTCCGAAATTCCCTGAAGGTTACCCAGATCGACACATCAAATATAACAGCTGAAACATTATGATCATAATACAGATGTGGAAATTATGTCTGAATATAAGTAATATAAACAATGATAACATATATATATATATACAATCATCCATATTCAATTTTTGGTTGAGTTTATAATTTTTTCCTTTAAGTTCATTTTCTGTCATTTTTTAAAAATTATATATTTTATTCATATATTGCTTGAGGAAATGTATTATCAGATATGATATAAATATAAACATACCCCACTATATTTTCTTATATTTATACCGTGTTTTACATGTCTAACACTTAAAAGTAGCTTGTTGCTTCAAGGTCAGATATTGCTAAGGTCAAATGTACTTTAAATTTAAACGTGTACGATACCATCAATAGCAGTGCTTTACAGCCGGTGTTTCTTTAGAACACAAGGTTTCACCGAGAAACAGTGATAAATAGAGGCTAATATTTTTCAGTAAATTTTATTTAATTTTATATTCACAATTTTACTATACACGTCTGGCATATTGTTGGGAAATCCTTAGTTATTATAATAAAGTTTTCATCTTATATTATTTAAAATTATAATAATCATCGGGAATGTATTAGGTTGGTGCAAAAATAATTTCGTTTTCTCACATAGTAACATATGTTAGAAAACGAAATTATTTTTGCACCAACCTAATATTTAGCGATGTCTATTTGGCGTCAATGTGAAACCGCCTTTATGGGTTAGTAGAGAGGACCTATACATGGCAGATTTGTGTATCACTATATATTATGTTTTACTACCTGAACTACTATAAAAATATAAAAGAGTTATTAATAATGGTACGTAGTTATTTTTATGTACTTAATAATAGTACATAGTTTATTTTTATGTAGGGGTTCCCTGAAAACTATTTAAGGATTCCACAAGATTTGAGAAACATTAGTCTATAGATTTAAAATCAAATGTTCTTCTTTCTATTTCCATGTTGCATACTGTGTATAATGATAAAGTACACCCGCGTCTTGGGTATGACGATAAACTACATCTGGCAAGGCCTCTAATCAGGAGGTTTTGAGTAGCGTGGAACCACCTCTTAATTCTTGGTGTTTCCATGTTTATCCTGAACCGGGATGGTTGCATCTGTTAGGGTCCCAGCTATGGGCAAATATCCCCCAAACTCCGATCAAAATACTTTGAAAGTGTAAAAATATGTTTTAATACCAGCAATATATTTTTGGAATATTTTTGCAATTTTTTTTTACTAGCAATACATTTTTAACACATTATTAACAGCAATACATTTTTCTTAAAAAAAAATTATTACCAGTAATATATTTTTGGAAAAAAAAATATTACTAACATTACATTTAAAAAATAGTATTAACAGCAATACATTTGTGAAAAAACAAAATATATTACCAGGAATACACGTAGAAAATATTACCATAGCAATACATTTTTGAAAAACAAAGAATATTACCAGCAATACATTTTTTAAAATATTACCAGTAATATATTTTTGAAAAAAAAAATTACCAGTAATACATTTTTGAAAAAAAAATTACCAGCAATACTTTTTTGAAAAAAAATATTACCAGTAGCAATACGTTTTTTCACAAAAAGAAATATTACCAGTAGCAATATGGTTTTGAATAAAAAATATTACCAGCATTGTCAGCATTAAATAACCAACTGAAGTTGATATGCTGTAAAACAAGATAAACCAAACCTATTTACATGTCTGCTTATTAAATAAAAATAAAATGTTTTTTTTAGTTATCGACATAGACTTTAATGAACAGTATATGTAATTTCAGTTGCAATTTTATATTTTGGATGAGGTGTTATCTTTTTCTACATTATTTAAACCGTAAGTCATCTTTGTTGTCATTACCATAACATTTCAGCATTTTGCTAGATTTATCCTGCAGTCTTGCAGTCAATTGTTAATAAGAGTTTTATGTCTTTCTGAGACTTTTGCAACCTCCGAGGAAATAGTGTTATGCTTTTAATAGGATTCTGTAATATAAAGAATACATTATTGTCCTAAACTGCAATATCTAGTAAACACGACAATAAGCTCAACATTTCCAATGAAGAAATATCAAAAATACCAATGACTATATAGTAATGTAAGAAAAATGAAGTCTAGAATTATCCTAATGGAATATTACACTAATTCTCTTTTCTAATTCCAAACTCTTTTGTCATTACCTATCTTTAACTGGTCCAAATGTTTTTTGTCGGGGTTTCATTTCTTTCCATCATATATACACTATTAATTTTTATTATTTTTTTATTTTTTCTATCTATCTATCTATCTATCTATCTATCTATCTATCTATCTATCTATCTATCTATCTATCTATCTAGCTAGCTAGCTAGCTAGCTAGCTAGCTTACTGCAAAATTCTCGTCTTAACCTTTCACAGAAACTATGAGCCGTCGTTTTCAGTGATAAAAAATGTTCTTTAATATTCATTGTGCAAGTTTAAAGAATATTTGTTCTTATTTTTTAAAACATTGATTGAACGGAAAGTATTACTATCATTGATATTCTTGTTCTTTCAGAAGAAAAAATTTCAAAGGAAATCCATGAGTATATGCTGCAAGCAATAAGTGACAAGTGTCCGTTATACTCAACAGTGAAGAAGTAATGCGATATCTTCCAGCGTGAATATTTTGAAACTTAAAAGGCAGCACAGTCACGGAGGACTTCAATGGTGTCTGTTCTTGAATTTGTTGGATCATATTCATGATCTGATTTTGGAATTGTTAATCATGATAGATATTCACGGAACAAGGTTTTATAATTCAAGACTAGTGGGGCATGCAAAAGCAATGAGGCAAAGGGTTATGCATACATACAAAAACGCATGCAATCATACATATTTATATCAATAACCAACTAATATCTATCTATCTATCTATCTATCTATCTATCTATCTATCTATCTATCTATCTATCTATCTCAGTCTTGTTATTATCTATCTATCTATCTATCTATCTATCTATCTATCTATCTATCTATCTCAGTCTTGTCATTATCTATCTATCTCAGTCTTGTCATTATCTATCTATCTATCTATCTATCTCAGTCTTGTCATTATCTATCTATCTCAGTCTTGTCATTATCTATCTATCTATCTATCTATCTCAGTCTTGTCATTATCTATCTATCTATCTATCTATCTCAGTCTTGTCATTATCTATCTATCTATCTATCTATCTATCTATCTATCTATCTATCTATCTATCTATCTCAGTCTTGTCATTATCTATCTATCTATCTATCTATCTATCTATCTATCTATCTCAGTCTTGTCATTATCTATCTATCTATCTATCTATCTCAGTCTTGTCATTATCTATCTATCTATCTCAGTCTTGTCATTATCTATCTATCTATCTCAGTCTTGTCATTATCTATCTATCTATCTATCTATCTATCTCAGTCTTGTCATTATCTATCTATCTATCTATCTATCTCAGTCTTGTCATTATCTATCCATTTATCTATCATAGTCTCTTCATATATATATATATATATATATATATATATATATATATATATATATATATATAAGTTTGTATACATATGCACACGTGTATCTATCTATATATATTTCATACACGCTCAATTTATCTATTCAAGTGTAGACAAATTAAAGACTATACTTATATATTTAAATCTGAAAATAATCCTTTGTGTGTGTATGTGTGAGCGCTTGAAGGAATTTGTATAAAGAAGAAAAGATTGATGAAGATGGAGAAAGATAATGATAAGCACTAACATTACGCTACTCAAAGCCTGCCTCCATCTTTGTCAGTGACTTTCTGCGTAATATGTGTGCATGAAGACGCAATTGGAACCCAGAGCATATGCAATCATATTGGCCCTTTGACATTTCCCTTACATCCACAACCCACGAGGCTTCAAATGGACCGATAAGCACGTAAACAGCAAAGAAATAGATACTAATTCTAAAAGCCTTCAAAATGTTTCCAAATTGAGCCCAAATGAAAGGAGAGTATCGGATAACATAGAAAGAATGAAGACAGAAATGGTGAAATTAAGAACGATGGATATCTCAGTGAAGAAGAAGAAGAAGAAGAAGAAGAAGATAAAGAATGCTCTTATAATGGGGAATTGAAAACATAGAGGAAAGGAAAAAAAGTCTGATTATGCTGAAAAAGGGGCGAACGGAAGAAGAATAAGAATTAGGGTTTAATTATGTGAGAAGAAGAATTATATGATGTGAAGGAGGAAGGAAGAAAGAAGAAGAACGCTGTTAATATGGAGAATTTGAAACAGAGAAGAAGAAAGAAATGGGATCTGATTATGCGGAAAAAAGAAGGAAAGATGGGAAGTGAAAACACCAGAAGTAAGAAGAAAATCACATGAGAAGGGATGGAGAGGAAGGAAGGATGGAAGGAAGGGAGGAAGAGAGGAAGGAATGGAGGGAGAGAGGAAGGAAGGGGGAGGGAGGGAGGAAGGAAGGGAGGAAGGGAGGGAGGGAGGAAGGAAGGAAGGAAGGGAGGAAGGAAGGGAGGGAGGAAGGGAGGGAGGAAGGGAGGAAGGAAGGGAGGAAGGGAGGGAGGGAGGAAGGAAGGAAGGAAGGAAGGGAGGGAGGAAGGGAGGGAGGAAGAAAGGAATGAAGGAAGGAAGGAAGGGAGGGATGGAGGTAGGAAGGAAGAAGAAATCTGTTATAATGGAGAATTAGAAATAGAGAAGAAGAAACAGTGTCTGTTTATGCGAACAAAGGGAGATAGGAAGAGAAAACAGAGCGGGAGGAAGAAGAAGTAGAATTAGGTTTCGATAATGTAGAAAGAAGAGGAAGAAAATTCGTATGATGGGAAACTGAAAACAATGAAGATGGACGAAAAAGGATCTGATTTATATAGAAAAAAGATGGGAAAGGAAAACGACAACAGAAGAAGAAAAGCATATAATGCAAAGGAGAAACATAAGAAAGAAAGAAAGAAGAAGAAGAAGAAGAGAAAGAAAGAAGACGAAGAAGAAGGAAGAAGAAAAAGAAAGAAGAAGGAGAAGAAGAAGAAACAATTGCATTGATATTAAGTAAAAACGTAAAACAATATGCAATTACCTTATTTATATTTTAATTAATTTCTAAAATTATTTAAAATAATTCCACAGTAAAAACGAAAATCACAGAAAGGTAGTAACAATATAATAAAAATATAATATTCTTTCAGTATTCGTTATATGAGAATCCAGAAATTTTTATGGAAGTTATGGGAGAAAATACACTGTTCTATTTTAGCTTCAATGCTTTTATTTCATATTTGAAGGCTGATAGACATATTTGCAATCTTCTTTCACAACATTAAAGGAAAATATGAAATAATACTTTTGACGAAGCAGACGAAACGATTAATTCGAAAAGATTACACATCTTTCTGCATATGTTCTTTCTATCACATCAAATAACAACATATATATATATATATATATATATATATATATATGTGTGTGTGTGTGTGTGTGTGTGTGAGTTGGCATGTGTGAAGATAGCGAATGTCAAGAGAGTAAATGATCAAAAGATGTATATATGAAAACTGTGCTTTATAAAGTTAAGGTTATAATTGCAATTTTACAAGTACACAATTGTAATGAAAACTCTGAAGAATGGATACTTGTACCAATGAATCCTCAAGTTAAGGATGGATTAATGAATCTTGAAACACCAACGAAACGTTTCTCTCACAGACGAAACGCTGTTAGCCATGCACTATTTTACTATTTCTATGGAAAGTGTTCAGCAGAACTACATTTCTTTGTTCCACCATTTCTAACCATCACGGTTAGGATCTGCTATGCCGCGCCAATTGTAGCGAACCACCCACATTCCCTTCGTATTCCATTGGTGAGGTGCAAGCTCCACTCAAACAGCTTCATCCCTTTGTGGAACCAACCACCAAGAGGATGCTTTCCTAATCGTTACAATCTTAATCTGCTCAATTTTAGGTTTACGTATTATCTCCCCACATATCCAAATAAACTCTTCCTTTTAATCTGTAACTCTCTCTCGGGCCTAGTACAGGATAAACATCATTGTAAAAAGTCAAAGCATAACTATTTTAGCTATTAAGCATGAAGAGATACATATGTACTGATTGAGATTTGGATATTAAGTAATTCTTTGGGTTTTTTCTTTGTATCTGCTAACCTATATTTACAAGATGTAATGAAACAACGCCTTAATGTAAGAGACTTTCTAAACAGAGGTCCTTGACCGATCTCAGAAGTTAAGTAACGTTGATCCTGGTCTGTGCCTAGTTGGGTGACCGTTTGGGAATACCAGTTGCTGTAAGTCCGTATCAACATACATTCGGGGAAGGCCTCTATTCAACAAAGAACTTTCAGAGGCTGAGTAAGATTCTGATAGGACATAACATAAAAACACAATAGGAAATTGGTATGCGAGAAAAGCTTATTGTTATTCTACAGAACTATATTTTTGGATAAAGATGAAAGGAAAACTTATCTGAGCCGACGCTAAGATAAAACGGAGAGAGGAAGAGAGAAAGGAATAAAAGACCTGGGTTAAAAGAGACAGAAGATAACGATTGATATTACATTTAATCTTTTCAAGATCGTAATTGTAATGAAAACAAGAAGCCAGAATAAAGTTCCACAAATGCGAGAGAAGAAACTATTAGCAAAGTGCATGCGGTTAGAAAACATCCAGCATATATCAGAAACTATGAGAATCTAGCTAGTGTAGTATTTGGGCATTATTATTATTATTGTTACTTCCTTTGATTTCTGGTGTATACCCATTTCTCCCCGGGTCACATTCAGAGACCTAAGGCTAGAAATGGCATCTTGACATTTTTCACTGAGCAATTAAAAAAAATCACATATTTTACATAGATAAGATTGTGAGAACAATTTTTTGTGTTTGTTTAAGGTATGGGCTACCAAGGGTTATTATTATTATTATTGTGTATCAAAACATTTTCACTTCCCACAACTTTTTATTCTGCAATTTATTTCATGTTCTCACCGAAATACTACCTGTTATAAAATTTGTATATCGCTCGTAGTTCTAGTTAGTAATGCTACGAGGAAACAATGCGTACGACTCAAACACTACGTCTTGCGATCCACTTTAGAACAACCGTTCTCATGAGCAAGCGTTCCGCTCATAGCGGATGGGCAAGTCCATGTTCAACAATTTGTGTAGAGAAGGTCAGTCGTCTTTCTACACAACATGATTATTATTATTATTATTATTATTATTATTATTATTATTATTTCCTTTAATTTCTGGTGTATACTCATTTCTTTCCGGGTCCCAACCAGAGACCTAAGGTCAGAGATAGCACCATGACATTTTCCATTGAGAATTTTTTAAGGAAAACATAACAAAACAAAAATCCCCAAAGAACACCCATATTTTACATAGATAAAACCCTTCGCAAGACGTGGGCTGTACGTGTGAGAATATTTTTTTTGTATTTATTTAAGGCACGGGCTACCAGGAGTCAATTCAATGAGTCTATCAGGACCTTTTCCAATCAATCCGAGGGCTCCAACTACAATTGGAATTATGGATGTCCTCATGTACCACATTTCTGACATTTTGATTTTGAATGTCTTTGTATTTTGATAGTTTTTTTTTTTAAGATTTTCAAAGATACATTACAATATGCAGGGACTGTCATACCAATAAGAAGACACATTTTGCTGTTTCTGATCACGATGATTCGGAAATTATCTTTGATTTCATTATCATTATTATTATTATGATATATTAAAAGAATTTCACTTATTTACCGCAAAGTATGTTTCATCTAAAGACTATGACAACACTATATCATTATCGTTGTGATTTGTATTTTATAAATACTATTTAACTGAACCTTTTTATTATAATAGCTGTATTGAAATTCTGAAAGTATTGAAACATCATTTTAAATTAGTTCTCAATTCCGATGTATTTGCTCTGAGAAAATGAGACTTGAAGGAAATGGAACAGTATCTGACCAGACTTTCCAGAGTAGAAAAAAGTACTGAAGTGTTATATAATATCTTTCCTTCTATATGGCAGTGAATGATGGACAATCCCTTCCCAGATGAAGAAGAGACTTGAAGCAACAGAAATGTGGTTCTACAGAAGGATAGTGAGAATACCATGTACTGAACTTGTGAGCAGCAACGACATGTATACTTAGCTCCGGAAAGAGTCAGTTACAATTTCTAGGGCACATAATAAGTAAAGACGGCTTGGAGATTTTGACACTCACTGGACTT
The DNA here is from genome assembly GCA_963932145.1 of Acanthosepion lycidas. Taxonomy (NCBI): domain Eukaryota; kingdom Metazoa; phylum Mollusca; class Cephalopoda; order Sepiida; family Sepiidae; genus Acanthosepion; species Acanthosepion lycidas. The sequence continues at coordinate 29,568,862 of OZ010616.1, forward strand.
ATTGAAGGCAAGAGGGACAAAGAAAAGCGACTCATAATCTACTTAACAAGCTTGTGTCAATGACTAGCAGAGCATGGATTAGGATATATAGCAAAAGGATAAACTTTACCAAGAGCTAAAAAGAACAGTAAGTTGTGGAGAGGTTTGATTTCTTTAAGTTTGAAGTTATAAGAGAAGCATGCTCCAAGTTAGTGGGAAGGCCAAGACTGACTTTACATTTCCCAACTCCCATCGATAGTGAAAATAATCGATTTTTCATGCTTCTACGGCAGTTTTCATGTAGTTTGCGGCCATTTTCTACTGGCCAGTGTGAGAGCCAATAGCTGGCTGCCACGAATAGGCAGGAAGATTCTATTGGTCAGCGTGAGACCCAACAGCTGACTGACACGAATGTTAACTAGCATACTAGCATGCAAAAAAAGATAAAAAAAAATCGATAGCTGCATTCGTCACAAGTGGGAAAAATTTAAATCTGCATGGCACTTTACTCCAATTGGCTCATTCGATGATTCTGATTCCGCAGAACTGGGTTTGGTGCGAAAAAGTATTTGCTGTTAACATTCTTTTTTCATTCGGTTTTTCCAGTTACGAGTCCTTTTTTTAAAGCTGATCGTTTTGTGTTCATTTTGTTTAGTTCTTTTTTCGTAACAGATTTAATGTTTAGTATAGAGCTTAGAAAAAATTCGCAGTGTAAGATAAGCAAGAAGTAAGACATGTAGCAACATCAGCACGGCAAAGGGCACTTCTTTAAAGGCTGCTAGTATGTTAATAGAGAGGAGGTTGATAACACGTTTCTTTATTTAGTTTTAACTTGACTGATAATTACTTCATTTTCCCATAATATACATTTCAAGACAATATATATTCATAACATTGTATCTAAATCTTTTTTTCTTTCAAAATCCATTAATTTCTTTCTTTCTCTTAATATCCCAGCTACGGAATAAATGCCAGATTTAAACCGATTTTTATCCTTAAGTAACATTACGTCTATAAGAGCCAAAAAGCGGTTCTGAAGAACCACTACTTTGTGGAAGTGACACCCAAGAGGATGCTTCCCCGATCACAAACATTTAACCTCTTCAAGTCAACTGTTATCTATCGTCGATATCCTCATAAGCTTTTTTTTTCTCCTCTTGTGCTCATAGAAAAAACTCATTCATTAAACATCTAACTTGAGTGGCTCTTGGGCCTGGTATTGTGTGAAAATTCAGAGCCGCAGAGAAATCAATGAGAAACAAATATATTATCCTTCCGAAGTGTTCACGGTAATTTAAAGAAAATAAAAGAAAGCGATCGGTGCAGTCATGATTACTTACATTCGGAAATGGTATGGTATTAAAATAATAAAAAAAAAACACACACACACTAACGAACTGGTAAGCTTAATAGCAACACTTTATTAGTTCTTGGTAAACTACTAATATACAGTGCTGTTCGATAAAAGTGACTCACTTGATTTTTTTCACTAAATGTTCTCTTCTCCGATGAGCTAAATTCAAAGGATAAGCGATCTAAAATCCGAAGAAGCTTTGAAAGCTCTTTGAATTTAGCAGTAACTACTGTTAAGCATCCGTTCAGTATACTGTTCTGGGGATGCTTCTCTTTTCATGGTACTGGTTTCTTAAAACCTATTGAAAAGACCCTCAGGAGCGAGCAGTACAAGAGAATTTTAGAGTCTTGTCTGCTCCCTTCTGCTGAAGGTGCAAATCGACCCCACCAAGCTCATTTTATGCAGGATAATTCTCCCTGTCACAAATCAAAATTGATGAAGGAATACTTTAATGAGAAGCAGGTGAGTGTTATGACATGGTCGCCCCAATCTCCTGACCTCAACCCCATAGAAAACTTATGGAGCATTATAAAGTACAGTCTCTCGAGAAAGCAGTTGAGCAACAAAGAGGATTTGATTGTGAATTTCATATCCGAATGGAATTCAATGCTTGGAGATGAGATTTACCAGAACCTAATCAAGTCAATGCTAAAAAGGGTTGAAAAGGTTATTCAAAATAAAGGAGGACCCATAGATTATTAAATATTTCGAACTATATTACTAATTATAAATAAATTATACCTCTATTATTCTTTATTTAAAGCTGTTCGGTTATGTTTCTATTGATTACTAGTTGCAGGAAATAAGTGATGCACTTTTTTTTGCACAGAATCTAAATCTCATTTATATCTAAATTTATAATTATTAATAGAATACCTAAAGGGTGAGTAAACTTTTTTACTAGGTGGTCTGGAAGTGGTCTTTATATTAGTAAGCTTAAAATTTAGTTTGACCACAAAAACAATAGGCGAAAAATTTTTAAGTAAAAAAAATCAGGTGAGTTACTTTTATCGAACAGCACTGTATTACTTTGGTTATGAATCAGTGTAATGTTCATCAACAGATTTTATTAGAGAGAGGGATGATGGCAATCTTACTTTTTAATTATAACGTGATTAATAGCTATATTATTTTCCATAGCAGAAATTAAAAAAAGAAAATATTTTTCACCAGAATTTAACTAAATATTTCCTTTCAAAATTTCCTTAGTTAATACATGTAAGTTAATTTAAATGTTTTCATATTTTCATACATGATTTTTAGACTAAAATAAAGCATTCGTATACTTAATAAATCGAATGCGAGGTCCCGTGCAAACCCAATGGTTATGACGCATCGGATGTCCTTTAAAGAAAAATATTAAAAATTGCACTGAGAAATTTTCTGAACAGCTGGTCCAAAGAAACCCTACTCAAGAACAAAAAATAGGGGCCAAGTACCCCTTCCCATCTATGCAGAAATAAATCAGCTATTGAAATAACCTTGTGATCGGTTCTATGTTTACTTGAGAAGGCTATGCAGTATTACAGTCAATGAGATTGAGTGGGTCGGCAGGTGGCCGGAAAACACCAACCCCCACTTGTATCGCCCTATAACCATGTTCCTCCAGCTCCACCCGTTTCCATTTCAACCGAGTGAGTCAGTCGAAATCGTACGGTATTCGAGCCGCATCCGACCCTAACATCAAATCAGAGAGAGAGAAAGAGAGAGACTGAGAGAGAAAGCGATAGATAGAAAGACAGATAGATAGATAGATAGATAGGGAGAGAGAGAGATAGAGAGAGAGAGAGAGAGATGGAGATGCGTACATGCATTTCATAAATGGGCGAGTTAGGTTTATTATGCTGGTAGTGGCGGCATGGGTGTGGCTGCAATGGCAGGAAATGCCACACAGGATCGGGAATCGACAGCTCGGTCCCGCGCGGTTGCCCAACCGGACAGTATTCATCCCAAACACGTTGCTGTAATGTTTTGCCTCATTCAATTTATAACGTCAATGATGGGTTAAAATATTTTTTACCTTCCCTCTTTATCACACACATATACAGACGCGCAATATTTTTCTATTTGGCAAGATTTCTAATGGAATTTGCGCAGATTAGCCTATGGGGATGGATGGGTACAACTGAGATGGGTCAGACATTTGTGAAAAGAAATCCTGTACTGAACATGCGTTTGAAAAGGCATGTAATGACATGAAATTTTGGAAATTTTTGAAAGACAACTTTATGGGTACCATTATCATCAGTTGCGTAATATTCTATCATCATAATCATCATTATCATTGATGACGGCAGCGACTGAATCCTTATGATAAGTTTCATTCATCCATTACTTCATTATTACTAACTCAACTATTTTTCAAAAATGATATGTCTCTTCGAAACGTAGATAATAATTATTCCTTATAGATTTCTCTTCTTTATTATCTGTGAATGACGTATTGGGAAATTTAGTAGTAAGATTTCGCGCTGCCTTCTCTACAATTTAGAATTAAGTGTATTGACTGGCTGCCACCCAAGGTAGAGATACTACTCAGCTTTTTAAAACATTGCTGGGAGAGAAGAAATGGTTTAATACCTTTCACAAGCGAATTTCTGCGAAGTGAAAGCAACGTACTAACTCGGGACTGGGTAATAAAAATTGCAAAATAGACGTAGAAAAATTATATCCAAATCTAATAAGTAATGAAGGTCATTTTCTAGGTGATAGGTATGTGACTATTTAAACAACAAAGTGGGTTAATTTATTATTATTTGCCTTTCTGGTTAGTACAATCCCTTGCCAAGGTCTACGGTAAGGCATGGTAGTATATATATACATTATGTTTGCACAAATTCTGATGATAAGTGATACATAACATATTTCATTGCTCTGCTAAATAGAAGAGTAGTTCCACAGAATGCCTTTTTAATCTATTGTAAACAGAAGCTACCAGCGGGATTGAGGATACCTTTTTTTGATCGTATGATCTTATTATTATAGGCACAGCAGTAGTTTTAAGTTACCACATCTTTCAGTTTCAATTCCTATACTTATGACTGATATACTTATCCACGAATTGCATGTTCATATTATATATCAAGTTACTAGTGCTATTATGACAGCGCCATTCTCACTTTTCTCACGCCCAGATAGCACCACCATTCTTCTTCAATTTTACAATTTATCCAGTATCAGCGCTAGTATTTTGGGTTCCGTTGCAAGTATACCGACTAATTTGAGCATGATATTAATCTTCATGTCCCACAATGTTCTTAGTGAGCAGTCAAGATTCTTACTTTTTTTTCTTCTTGTATCACCACTTCCTCCTTCTCATCATCTTCATCGATTTCTGTTGTATACTTATTTTTTATTGGATCCCAACAAGAGGCCTATGGTCTGAAATAGCATCCTGAAATTTTCCATTGCACACTCGTGTAAAAAAAAAAAAAAAAATATCAGAACAAAGTACAAACTTATACACATTTTCCATAGATAAAGACCTTCGTAAGATGTGGTCTGTGCTTCTGAGAACATTTTTATGTGTTTATCCTGGAAGAGATCATCTCAATGAGTATATCAGTATCTTTTCCAATCAATTCTTGAAAATGTTTCTAATTATGTGAGCAGTACTCATTAACACAATCTTTGGTATTTCAGATATAGATAGATTTCCTGGGTTTTTCGTAAGTCATGTGTAATTATTCTTTTTAATTTGTATTAAAATGCAACATTTTTTAAATTTTTATTTCCAGATATTCGGAGAGGTTATCAAAATATATCGCTGAAATGTTTTCATCAGACGGTAAAATCATGTCATACCCTAGAATAGCCTACCCAAGACGGTTCTTCTTCTTGGAAATAGGTAGACGTAGTGGGGTGCTTACAGTAAAAAAACTGGATGGACAAAATCAAAGAATAGACCAGGATGTATGACGTTGTTTCGTGAGGTAGAGGACAGATCTGGTTTTGCGGCGGCAATCGTCGCTCATATCTCCCCTACCATCGGCTTGGTCATGAGAAAAGGGAAGAGAAGATCATGTTGATAAGACATTTATATTCTTTGCAGTCCACAATGTCCTCAGTGATCTGAGATGATGATTCCATGATTTTTTTCATGTTTTTTATTTTTAATTATGTGCTATCTATGTTTGTGATCAAATGATAGTAAGTTATTTTTATACTTTCGAGTAAATTTAAGAAGCAAGCGAGTGTAAGTAAATGATTTTCAATACACTGAATATGATGGATACAACCCTAATTTTCCTGTTCTGTATCTTCTCCAGTCCTCGCGTAAGGTCTTGTTACTTTTCTAATTCCCCACTCTCCTTTACATTAATTCTGTAGCCCACCGACACAGTTGAATTCATATTAAAAAATGGCAACTCTTTTATTCTTTGTTTCCGATTATCAGATTCTGTTTTCTTAATTGGATAGGATGTTCTGTATTTATCTTTAGAATCTCAGAGTATTTTATATTTATCTTCTAATTCTTTCTTATTCTATTTATTTGATTGAAACCAATACGCTTGCGCAGTTCTCAATATACGACAGTTTCTACTCAGTTGTGTCTATATGCTTACTCAATTCTGGACCATTATGGTATATTAGTTTATGCTCTCATGTCAGTCGCCGCATTTACACTTGTTCTTCATTACAATGATGAGAGATTTAGACAATATTATACTAGTATTATTTGAAAACTTGAGGCTAGTTCTCAGTATAGATTAAAAAGAAATATTAATAGTATTCCAAAGTGTCTATTGCATTGTATCAGTTATCGGGCCATTGTCCAAAGCCAACGGCATGAAAACATCTTCGTGGCAGTACCGGCAATTTTAATGTTATCACAAGAATTTTGTTAGGTCTCTTTAAAATTATTATAAACAACTTCCATTTTTCGTTATATCCTTGTCGTTATTAGTTTTTGTACGTTTTCTTATTCTTATTCTATTCCTGATTTGCAACTATTTTTATGAATTACTTTAAAACTACTAGTTTTTGTACTTACACGCACACGCACACACACACGCAGATGCACACACACACACATACACACATATATATCTAGGCAGCAATCTTTCTTTTAAACATCTTTCATTAAATATTGCCGACAAGGAAGATTTAATTAATTTTTAGTTAATATTTGCAGCATGCTTGCGTCTTTCTGTATTGTAGGAGTAAGGGTGTACTAACATTTTCTATAATTTTCATTGTCCCAAGCACTTTCAGACACTTCTTTAGCCATTTTCAAGGGGTTTTTGTTTTTGTTGTTAGTTTTTCCTCACGCTTTGACTGCTTCAGTTGCATTTTCATTTGTGTTATTTTGAATAGGAGCATTTATACTGAGCCTTCGAATGTTGGGTGCGGTTTGGAATTCGTTTCAGCATCTTCTCCATTTTTAAAAACTTTCAACACTCCATTACCATTGTTAAATAAAATGAGGTTGGTAGTAGGAGTGAGTTGTTTAATATAAAAGGCCTCTCTAACAGCGAGATGTTGCCGGTAATGTGATTTATATAGAATTTTAGTGTTTTTGACTAGAATTCTTAAGTGTTTGTCTGAATTGTGGGTTGATAAAGGTTTTTGTATACTATTACTGTAAATGTTATTTTTAGTGGGCACACGTTTGCATTGCTATCCGTGTTTTAATATTCTTAAACAGCGTAATTAATAACAACCGACCTAGATCAAGAAATTCTACTAAAGAAAAACGATAGAAATCGAAACTGTATTCATTTTTCTTCAACTGTATTCATTTTTCTTCATTTTTTCTTCTATTTCACTTCGCTGTTTGAAAAAAAAAATCTCTGGGATAGCAACCCAAATGCGTGTCCCAACTAAAAATAACGTTTATATCAATAAGAAATAATAAAGGGTTGCAATAATCCATTTAGTATTTACTGTATTAACGTTTCGGATAAAAAAAAGATACAGATTCACGTAAATCCCTACGAGATATGGGGATTTTTTAAATAGGTAATTAGACTTTATCAAGATGGTCGCACGTGGCCAGATTGATAGCAGCATCCTTCCGCTATAAGTGTGGTTTCTCTGATTGAAAAAGTGGATACAAGTTAGATTCCTGTCGGGTGTTACATTTTCTTTACTAAGACTTCTCAATTTCCCCGTTTAAAAACAACAACAACAACAACAACAACAAAAAGGATAGTAACTCAGGCATATCTCCACTAAAAATAACATTCATAAGAATAGTAAATGATGTCAGATTAAAAATAAATTAATTAATTAAATATATATATATATATATATATATATATATATATATATATATATATATATATATATATATATATATGCGTATATATATATATATATATATATATATACGTGTATGTATATATATATATATATATATATATATATATATATATATATATATATATATATATATATATTGGTATTTTTGCATGTCCGTGCACACAACACAGATATACACTAATTCTAATATCAAAATTTACTTTATTACTTGAGGATTTATTATTATTATTATTATTATTATTATTATTATTATTATTATTATTATTTAGCTGCCTAAATTGTCATTAAGAATTAAAACCTAAATCGTCTACAAGATGCATTTTCTATATGAATTGCATTACGGAATTTGGTGACATAATAATTATGAGTTCAATGCCTTGGCCGGGTTGTGTGTATATATTCAGACTCAACGGGAACAAAACAAGCAATAACTGAATTAGTAGCCAAAACTAGATATCCCTAGAAATAGATGGTCGAATTCTGAACAATTTGCATCCATAGATAGAATAAATGTTTCAGTTAGAAAACCCCTGAAGGTTACCTCGCTTGACAGCCACCTGTTGAAGACCAGAGGTTGGTCGTAACAATAATGATGAGAATATATATCCGACTGTAAATAAAATAAGCTTATTATATGTTTTCGAGAAACAGTATTTTATCTCCTTTTGCTTTTTACAATCCGGAAACATGGAAGAACAATAGCTAATCTAGAGGGTCAAGCCTAGAAGAAATTGAAAATACATTTAGATATATTTTCCTTACGTGTAATTTAGAAAAAAATGTTTGACTGTATCAACAGAAAATAAATAAATAATAATAATAGAATAAATAAAAACGATTCGCTTTAAAACAAGAATTAATAATTTTTCATAATATCACTATAAATTACGTTTGTATTGTTAGTTTTCGAATAAATTGCCAAAGAAATTAAAAAATCATTACGTCATTATTTTTGCACCAATCTATTACTTATATTACCAATCTTGTTTTCTTCTAACCATTATCTCAAAATAAATTCTAATATTAAAATTGTTGTGCCCATTATGAATTACTGTTCTATGATTATGCTTTTTGTTCGTTATAATTTACTGTGTTTATTATATTTTCATTATTACGCATTAATATATAGTAATCATTATTAACCTATATTTCTGGTATTTACTTCATTATCATCGGCAACAATCCTTTCTACAATCTCTGTACTAGAATTCATCACTATTATTATTAGGGTTGTTGTTGCTATTTATTCACTCGGGGATACCCATCGTTACGCATGCGTGAAAACAGATTTTGGAAAAGGGGAAGGGCAAAAGAAAGCTATTTGTGAATATCTATCACTCCGTCTACCGTAGAAATAGAATCTTGAATCCCTCGGGATTGTAAGCGACCGGCGGCAACTCTAATAAATATCACGAAATCCGCAGATTACGTAGTGTGTTACAGATGAAGGAAGGCAGTTATTAAAATCTAACGAAAAGTCATATTACAAAGTAAACAAAAATACTTCATTTTATCGCATGTGCATTTACAGCTTGACATGCGTCAACTTGCTGTAAAAATCGTTCGCTTTGACGCATGTTCAACAGGTTGGAAAGAGAGATGCATCTAAATTTAAATAGAAAGTGAGTGTCGAGAACAAATAATAAGGAGAAAAGACTAGAATGACATTAAAATGCTGTTATAGACAATATAGATAGATAGATGCGAACAGGCTTAGATAGATAGATAGATAGATTGATGCGAACAGGCTTAGATAGATAGATAGATAGATAGATAGATAGATGCGAACAGGCTTAGATAGATAGATAGATAGATAGATAGATGCGAACAGGCTTAGATAGATAGATAGATAGATAGATAGATAGATACGAACAGGCTTAGATAGATAGATAGATAGATAGATAGATAGATAGATAGATAGATAGATAGATTGATACGAACAGGCTTAGATAGATAGATAGATAGACAGATAGATAGATAGATATAAACAGACTGAGATAGAAAGGAACAGACTGCGATAGATAGATAGATAGATAGATAGATAGATAGATAGATAGATACGAACAGGCTTAGATAGATAGATAGATAGATAAATAGATAGATAGATAGATAGATAGATAGATAGATGCGAACAGGCTTAGATAGATAGATAGATAGATAGATAGATAAATAGATAGATATGAACAGACTGAGATAGAAATGAGCAGACTGAGATAGAAAGGAACAGACTGCGATAGATAGATAGATAGATACGAACAGGCTTGGATAGATAGAAAGATAGAAAGGCAAACATAGGTGAAGGATATGAGATAGATCACTTTGAAAAGACAATCAGACAAATATGAACATACATTCTGATAGATACATATGAACAGACTGAGATAGATTTCAACACACACTGATAGATAGATTTGAAAACACTGAGATAGATAGATAGATAGATAGATAGATAGGTAGATAGATAGATTTGAACAGACTGAGATAGAAATTGACAGACAGATAGAAAAGTTTACATAGGTAAGAAGAATATGAGATAGATAGGTTTGAAAAGATAGTAAAATACGAACACATACATAGAGATATATATAAACAGATTGAGGTCGATAAAGAACAGGTTTAAAAATGTTTTACATATATATATATATATATATATATATATATATATATACGCTTTTGTGAAATATTCTTAAACAGGTTAGCATACTTCAATATTTCTCAATGAGAATCATATGACTATTATTCATTTCCTCGTTCTGCGTTGGGAATTAGATTAAAAATCGCGAATAATCTTAACATTAAGTCCTAATTAGTTTAGAAATGAATACATTTTCTTTTTAGTCCCAGTTATGTTTTATGACATATATATAACAATATAACTCCGCAGGTTTTGAATTCAGAGTTTTCCTTCTCCTAGTTGCCATCCAAGGCTATAGAACCCAGTCTGTTCTGCTATTTACCCATATATATATATATATATATATATATATATATATATATATATATATATATATATATATATATATATATATATATGTTCTGTACGTATACACACACATACTCATATATATATATATATATATATGGAGAAAAATATTTGGAAAAAACAAACAAAAATTCTTAAATGCAATTATGTTGTTTTAATATGAATGAAATGTCAACGTCTGACGTTTCGGTTTAATAAACCTTCTTCAGGACAATATTCATTAAAATACAATTAACATAATCAGTTCAACATGACAATATATATATATATATATATATATATATATGATAAATATATAGAAGAATACAGAAAACGTTTTACTTTGACATGG
>OZ010616.1:29584772-29594636 GCA_963932145.1 Acanthosepion lycidas
TGCACTCTCCTTTTCTTCATTTAATTTTTTTCCATATAATTAGATTAATATATTCATTGTCATGGTTGTCATCCGGCCCCGAAGAGGACTTTGCTTTGCATTTGATCACTGAATCCGGAGATGACTCCACAAACCAAGACTTAACAGGAAGAGCCTGGATCATTGGGAACACTAGAAGTTTGTATGCGTTCCCAAATAGGTGATGTGATGATGAATTTTCAAAAGATACATATGCGGGAAGAAATTATACTGGAAAAACAGTTGCACTGTAATCACACTTTCTTGGCTTGGTGTGTCTTTATCCAATGGATTGAGGAATCGCTACAAGCAGAAACTTCCAGGCTGCAGTAGATGACTAGGATTTCTATGTTTCACATCAGTGAACTGAAGCATTTCAAAGCACTTGCTGACACCGCTATTATAGTCATTGGATCTGTAGGGGATTTCATCCTCCCAGGACACGAGATCAGTGTTCACATGCAATAGGGCTGCGAGACACGGAATCATCGAGGAATGGGACCCGTCAACTACCCTCACCTGGTTTGCATGCTAGCTGAAACGGTTAACCGAATTGTGGCTACTGTTACATGTAAACTGCTATTTGGTACCAGAGGTGAGAGCTGGGCTTTGGTTGGTAAGGAACGCGGACAAGCTAGTAGTACAACTATTCCCCCGTCAGATATTTAATATATATATATATATATATATATATATATATATATATATATATATGTCCAAGTATAGGATTGGTGTATACGGAATGAATTCCAGTAGCCAAAAATACTCTTCTTAAAAGAGTGCTCAATACAGACTATGGCAATTATAATTTATTAAAAAATTATAACATAAATATGTTATAAAATCACTAAAAAAACTACATTTTGTTTCAACACTTCAAGTATCTTAGCAAGTGATCTTTCCATTTGATAAGACACTAGAAGTGTTGAAACAAAATGACTATTTTTGCAGTGATTTTATAACATATTTATATTATAATATATATATATATATTTAGACAGTAAAACTGAATTTAAATAAATTTTGTTAAATTCAGCCGGTACTGTATATTTCAAATTTTTCGAATATATTCTACATACAAATCAAAATTATGGATAAACTTTACAATGTTAAAGTTTGTGTGTGTTTTGCTTTTTTTACAAATAATTTTGACCGACTTAATCATTATCAATTAATAGATGTCCTATATGTCAGTGAATGTTGGACAATGTCCCCATAGATGAAGTGATTTGAAGCAATAGAATATGGTTCGACAGAAGGATGCGGAGAATGCCATAGACCGAACATGAGAGAAACGACGAAGTTTTAAATAAAATGGAAAAAAAGGACATTTATGCTTAATATCAGAGAGAAACAATTTTTAGGGTACATCATGAGGAACGAGGGTTTGCATCGATTGAAGGCTAGCGAGACAAGAAAACAACGCATAACCTATCGAGCAAGCTAGGGCAAATGGCTGTTAGAACAGTCTTTAGGAGAGATAAAAAGGCGAAATTTATTAAGAGCTATAAAGGACAGTAAATTGGAGAGAAGAACGAATTGAAGGGACACGGCACATACAAAAAGAAGAAGAAGTATACACTAGAATTTAAATTTATAAAGATATATGCGTAGCATTGAAGTGACTTAATATTTGGATGCGTATAGTTGAAATGACATAATATTTCGATGCGTATAGTTGAAATGACATAATATTTCGGTGCGTATAGTTGAAATGACATAATATTTGGATGCGTATAGTTGAAATGACATAATATTTCGATGCGTATAGTTGAAATGACATAATATTTGGATGCGTATAGTTGAAATGACATAATATTTGGATGTGTATCGTAGAAGTGACCTAATGTTTACATTCATATTTTAGAAGTGATCTAATATTTGGATGCGTATCGGAGAAGTGATCTAATATTTAAATGTACAATATCTTATTAAAAAATTAGAATAATATAAGAAATTAAACACGGAGAGCATTTCCATGGGATTTGACAAAACTTGTATATATTCGTATGCGCACGCGCGTATGTCTGTGTCAGTTTATTTGTACCATCAAGAAAATTCTTCAGAATTTAAGAAATATAATAAGAATTATTTAAGTTTCTCTGCACTTTATTATATATTCTCAAATCTTGTTTAATTTTGAAATGAACATTTCATTCTTTCTTTTTTCAAGTATCGAATCTGACATAAAATTGTATTATCTGAAGAATCCATTATGTAGACTACAAAATCCGTGCAGTCAAAGCAAATGACGGTGTAGAAATGCATACACACACATATATATATATATATATATATATATATATATGTATATATGTATATATATATATATATATATATATATATATATATATATATATATGAGGATGACTGTGACTCGATTTCGAGCAATAGCATCACTTGATCCATCCTAAAAGATTGCGCCAATGTGACTGTTTAGTCCTGCTGGGGTATTACATACACTTTCCCGGATGTGGCAATGTTGGGTGGCATTTTCAGTAGTTGTTAGATAAATGCCGCATTACATGTAATGAATGACATCACTCAGTGTCTTGCGCCTTTGATAATGTTTTATGTCGCTTCTACTTAAATGGACGCGTGCAAATTCATATACTCGCATACATATATTTTTATTTTGTTTTTATTCATATATGTATGTATGTATGTATGTATACACACACACACACACACACACACACACACATATATATATATATATATATATATATATATATATATATATATATATATATATATATATATATTTGGTTAAAAAAAACAGTCGTACTTCATGTCTATGCAGATGCAAGTGATCTCAGAAATTCCTATGCTGGAAAGAAACAACTTCTAGCACTTGAGAATACAAACATACTGACTGATCCACAAGACATAATCCCATGGTTGAAGGAAGATTTTTCACTCTCCTAAATAAAAAAGTTGGCTGAGAAATTAATGAGAAATGTCCGAAATTCTCCTCCTACTTATGGGTAAATATGAAAACTCATTTTCAACAATTCAAGCAAGCTATGATGCAAATGAAATCAAAGAAATACCTAGGCGAAGACACTATGCCTTTCGAACTGATCGAACATGGAGGATTTCTTCTGCAAACTTGTATTGTCCACCTCGTTCGGAAGATATGAGAATACCAAGTTCCGAAAGAATTGAAAGATGCAGTAATAATAACGATCTTCAAAACAAAAGCGACCGAATAGCCTCTAGGAACTAAGGAAGAATATGATTACTCTCTATCACTGGAAATATCTTTGCAAGGATTCTTCTAAATTGGTTCCAGATCATCACCGAAAAGATCCATTCAGAATCTCAATGTTGATTCCGTGTCTCTCGTATTACAATCGACATGATTATCTGTGCAAGGCAAATCAAAGGAAAACGCAGGGAATAATACCTTGTTTTCTATGACTTGTATGACAATATGGCTGGGCGTTTATTCCACTAAAACATGCTTTCAAAAGAATTTCCAGTCACGTTCGTGTGTGTATACACACACACACACATATATATATATTGACGTTCAAAATTCTATAGCTTTTATTATTGTTTTGGGGGTTTATGATACATCCATCCCCCCTCTCTTTCTCTCTCTCTCTCTCTCTCTCTATATATATATATATATATATATATATATATATATATATATATATATATATACATAAACACAAAAACATATATATATATACATACATATATATATATATACACACATATTATATGTGTGTGTGTGTGTGTGCATGTATGTATACGAATGCCTGCATATATATATATATATATATATATATATATATATATATATATATATATATATATGCGTACATATAAATATATATATATATATATATATATATATATATATACACATACATATACAGGCATTCGTATACATACATGCACACACACACACACACACACACACACACACATATATATAAATTTGACATTGCTAGCCGAACACGCATTCGTGGCCAAAGGGGTAAAGGCACGTCAAGCTAAAAGACGGTTCCGTATAGGATACAGGTTCGAATCCTGTCGGAGGACGAATGTTTTCTGTGAAAATTTCTCGGACATTCAGGCAGGCAAATGTTGTTTAATACTTTTTATTATAAACAGAGCATTTACTTAAATATCTATACAAAGAATGTATAAACATAAAAATGCCTTAACATAATTGTCGGTCCATTTCATAATGTGTGACGTCATATATATATATATATATATATATATATATATATATATATATATATATATATATATAAAAAGCAAATATATGGATATAGATCCGACAGTATGAAGAAAAATATACGGAAAAAACAAACAAAAATCCTTATATGCAATTATGCTGTTTTAATGTTAATATAATGTCAACGTCGGATGTTTCGGTCTAATAAACCATCTTCAGGACATATTCATAAAATATAATTAACATTATCAATTGAACATGACAAAGACGAAACACATAAGAACAAGACTGGTATTTATTCGTACAAAAAGTACAAATTGTGGCACGAGGCCAGTAAAGGGGGTAGAGGCTGGTCAACACTAACTATCTTATACCTAGCTAATCAGATTCGCGACCCATTTGTACATTACATTTTACCCATTCACCAAAAGAACTCGTCCATCACCAAACAATCCTTCAACCACCATAATACCACGTGCTCTCAAGGGAGACCTACCAAAATCGCGCCCCATACCATAAAAATTCTAATGATGATATATATATACAATTCTAATAATGATAAAATGAGAGGGGTGGGAAATGAACCCAGTAGGGACCGTCCAACCCATAAAACAGAGAGGCCGCTGTATTCTGCCCAGGGGACAAAATCAAGAGACGATCTCGCTAAGGGAGTGGGAAAAAGTATAAAATATTAGGCTGGAATGGGAAAATTTAAAACTGACCCAGTCGAGATGAAAAAGGGGAGGATGTGAATCTCGACTTGGATCATAACCAAAGAACGGCCGGGATACAGGCCAGGAACAACACTTACATTAACTAGGTACACTGAAGCTTGTCTAACCTAATCAAGGGGAGGGTTCCACAGGAAGCCACCCCGATGTGCAATAGGTTGACCTAGAAGAGAAAATCAAGGCTAGCCCCGTTCACACGAAGCAACATCACTTCTTTTACCCACCTTTCGCTAAAGACTGTCGAGTGCAATCGTTTTCTATCCGATCTAATCTTCATCTTGAGCTGATGCTCAAAGAATCGAATTAGATCCGAATGAGAAAGACGATTGCCTCGCAAGACTTCCTCCTTTCGCGTCGTCCAAATCACCATTCGAGCCGTGGCCATCAGCGTCAGAAACACCATCCGTTTCATCCCGGAATACGGGGGCGACACATTGTCACACGCGTATGCGCGATCAATGGACACAAGCTGTTCGGGAGCGAGACGAGCCGTCAGCTCGCCGACATGGTCCCATAAGAGGCAATCGTAGAAGGCGTGCGCAGCCGTTTCTTCTAAGCCAAGGCCACACCGTTCACAGTCTGGCAAATCCGCCAAGCCCCATATGAAAGCCTTGTCGTTGAGAGGCAGCCGATTCCGAGCCAATCGGCAGCTAAGCGAAAACTCAGGGTTACTGAGGTAATCCGCCGCTGGCGCCCAAGACCAGTAGGAGCGATACTCTTCCTCCGACAAGCCGAGCGTATCTCGTAGGGGATCCTTCGCGGGCCTCTCCACTAATTCACGATAGAAGACCTTCCTAGGCCGAGAAAGGTCACTGGACCGGGGAACGGCCCTCAAGGCCGACCGACACTCGCGAAAGAAAACCGATTGATCCCGGGGTTTACGACCGCGCTCAACTCGCGAGATGGGGGGACTGATGGTAAGGCCAGGGAACGCGTCCCTAACAATCCCGTCCAGAATCGGATCTCCTCCAGTCAATGCACAGCGTAGGAAAGCCAACCTAGAGGCACGGATGTGACTCGGCAGGTGCGGCATTCCCAGACCCCATGACTCGGACGTTTAGTGCAGACTCGTCCGATTTAGTGCAGACTCGTCCGATTCCCGCGTTCCCCCCATAAAATGGAGGATAGCGATCGCTCGAGCGCCTTCTTGTGGGTCTTACAGAGAGGAAGTACGGACAATCGATAAAGAATCAGGGGGAAAATGTATGTAGCACACACCTCCGCCCTGCCCTCCATGGACAACCTCCGTCGATTCCAAGTCTGACCGGCGGAATCGACCTTTGCTCGTACTTCAGACCAATTCTTCTCCAGCTGGAGGTCAGGCCCAAACCACACTCCAAGAATGCGGACAGGACCGTCTGTCCAACCGAAGCGGCCCGGAAGAGCGACCACCTTCCAGGTACCTAACCGCAAGCCGGACGACTAGTCGCGGTTTATTTTGGCCCCTGTCACCTTCTCGTACCGATCAAGCGCCTTCTGTACCACCTCAATGTCGTTGCGGGACGACGCGAAAGCAGATACGTTATCGGCGTACGCGGAAACCCTGGCTCGAGACCCTCCAGGAACGGCAATTCCACGTAGGGCCGGACTGCTGGTCTCGTCCTTCAGCCAGCGAAGGAGAGGCTCCAACGCCAAAGCATAAAGGAGAGGCGACAGCGGACAACCCTGACGAACCGACCTAGACAGCACGAACGCGTCCGACAACCTTCCGTTCACCTGTACCACCGCACTGGGGGAGTGATACAGGAGGCTAATCCAGCGGCAGAAGTTGGGTGCGAATCCAGCGGCCTGCAAGACAGCAGCAAGGTAGCGATGGTCGACACTATCAAATGCCTTGGATTGATTCAAATTGATCAGCGCGGCTTCTTCGTCGTCTTTTACACCCTCTATGATCGTGCGGATCAGATGCAGGTTGCTCTGAATTGTTCGACCCCTCACAGAACAAGTCTTCTCAGGTCCCAACAGAGACTCGGCAACTGACTGCAAACGCTCCTGCAGTATCTTGGCCATAATCTTTAACTCTGTGTTTAGCAGAGTTATGGGCCTGTAATCATCTAGGTTCCCCCCACCACCTTTGCCCTTTTTCAACAGAGTGATGCACCCCTGGTGATCCGGTTGGGGATGGACCCCGACCGAAACCAGTTGTTGAACACTGCAGTCAAAATTGAAACAAAGATGTGCGACAGCCTCAAGTACAATTCATAGGGCAAACCATCCAGACCGGGCGACTTGCCTCTGCCGACCTTCTTCAAAACCGCGTAGACATCGCCCTCCGTAATCTCTCCCTCGCAGCTAGCCGCTTCAGTCGGCGAAAGCCGAGGAAAGTCAGCCAAATAGCTACGAAACTCCTCCTCACGGAGACCAGGCTCCTTGGTAAACCGGTTCTCGAAATGGCGCCGAAACGCTCCGCATATGTCGTCAGTGGCCCGGGGATTTGACTTCACGAATGTAACGATCGCCACCTCGACGGACCTCTTCCCTGCACAGATCTGCGCCCATGTTCACAGCTTCGGAAGACATCTTGCTTAACTTATGTAATGAAGATAAGATTTGGCTTTCCCTTATTAACTACCACCCCACCGTCCCTAAAATTTATGGTCTCCCCAAAACCCATAAGCCTAACATTCCATTAAGGCCCATCATCTCCGGTATAGGCTCAGCTCCTCATAATATCGCTAGGTTTTTAACTAAATTTCTAACTCCAATTCTGGGCACCATAAGTAACGCACATGTAAAGAATTCAGGCTCTCTTCTAAATAAGTTGAGTAATATTGATATAGGTAACAAATCCCTAGCTAGCTTAGACATTAAATCTTTATTTACTAATATACCTGTTGATAAATGTATTAAACGATTAGAGAACCACCTTAAGAAAATTGACTTTAAGCTACCTATCACTATCTCGAAATGCATCAAATTATGCATCCTATGCACTTCACATTGTTTCTTCCAGTATAATAATATTTATTATAAACAAAAATTTGGTTTACCAATGGGGAGTCCTCTCTCTGGATTCCTAGCATGCATATTTCTAGCATTTCTTGAATCTGGACCTTTTAAACATGTCATTCCTCGTGATACACATTACTTCCGATACATCGATGACATTTTATTTATCTACCCACATAAACATGATTTAAATGAGATTACTGATAGAATAAATAAAATAGAACCTACTATAGAATTTACCTATGAACTTGAGTCTAATAATTCTTTACCTTTTTTAGACATACTACTCATTAAAAATAAAAATAAATTAGAATTCAAAGTATATCGTAAACCCACATGTAAAAATGACTATTTACACTTTTACTCTCACCATGATACTAACACTAAGAGGGGTATTATTATTGGATTCTACTTAAGGGCTCTTCACATCTGTTCAGCAAAATATTTAGATGATGAATTCACATATATTGAGGATACCTTTTCAAATCTTTCGTATCCGAGACAATTATTACTGAGAGCTAAAAATAAAGCGTTGAAAATTCACTCATCAGCGCAAAATGACACCTCGTAGGCCACTACAAATACATCAGTGAAGGGCGCACTTTCAGCTGCCCCTGATGATAATTCTTTTGGTCGCATCTTTCTACCAAATAACCATTTGACCGAACGTATCTCCAATAATTTAAATGCGTTAAAAATTAAAACTACAATATTACCTACTAGAACTATCCGTAGTTTATTAAATAGCACCAGCAAACAACATATTACATCCGATGCTTGCATCTACCAAATCTCATGCAAAAACTGTGACTTAAAATATGTGGGTGAAACATGTAGGTCCGTAAAATCTCGTGTTTTCGAACATAAACGAAATATTCGCCTCGGAAATTTAAACAATGCTTTAGTTGTACACACAACTAAAGCAGATCATAATTTCGATTTTGATTCCGTGAAGATTTTAAAATATTTTCATAATAAAAATCTTAGGAGGATCTATGAAGCAGGCATAATATCCATTTCACGCACGGTGAATACTAGACCTGGCTTCTTTAGTATTTCCCCTTTTCTAACGAGATTAATGCTCGACAAGCGTACATATAAATTTTAGATCAAAATAGAATTCTTTTCATTTTTCATTCAAAATACTGAAATTTTAGGAATACGTTTTCACAGCGTCGCCCACGTGACGACAACGTGACCATGTTTAAACGGAACGCTGATCATATAAAACTTTCAGTTATCTGTTTCGATAAGCCTAATATTTTATACTTTTTCCCACTCCCTTAGCGAGAGCGTCTCTTGATTTTGCCCCTTGGGCAGAATACAGCGGCTTCTCTGTTTTATGGGTTGGACGGTCCCTACTAACATCAATTATGTTTAGTTTGTATTTGTGTTTATTTTAAGTTTATTATTGGGTTCATTTCCCACCCCTCTCATTTTATCATTATTAGAATTGTATATATATATCATCATTAGAATTTTTATGGTATGGGGCGCGTTTTTAGTAGGTCTCCCTTGAGAGCACGTGGTATTATGGTGGTTGAAGGATTGTTTGGTGATGGACGAGTTCTTTTGGTGAATGGGTAAAATGTAATGTACGAATGGGTCGCGAATCTGATTAGCTAGGTATAAGATAGTTAGTGTTGACCAGCCTCTACCCCTCCCCTTTATTTCCTCGTGCCACAATTTGTACTTTTTGTACGAATAAATACCAGTCTTGTTCTTATGTCCATCGTCTTTGTCATGTTCAATTGATAATGTTAATTATATTTTATGAATATGTCCTGAAGATGGTTTATTAGACCGAAACATCCGACGTTGACATTATATTAACATTAAAACAGCATAATTGCATATAAGGATTTTTGTTTGTTTTTCCGTATATTTTTCTTCATATATATATATGCATATATATCGAGAGAGAGAGAGAGAGAGAGAGAGAGAGAGAGAGAGAGAGAGTTAGAGAAA
>OZ010616.1:29594836-29642336 GCA_963932145.1 Acanthosepion lycidas
TATATATATATATATATATATATATTGTAATATCCTTAACTTTTTCATATCGGATATTTACTTTTTAATTCTGCCCTTTTCTCGGAGAGTTTTTCATTGTCAGAATATTTTTTTTTTCTGATGAAAGATTCAAATTTTTCAGATACTTTATTTTTTTACATTTTCCTTTTATTTTTATTTTTTTTTACAGTTTTTCCCTATTTGTGATATTTTATTTTTTCACCCTGTTGTTTTAGCCTGTACAAAATCCAGACATCCATTTATCTCGGCGATGAACCATAATGTTTAAATAGTCTTATATTTTTGTATGTTTTTTTTTTACTTTATACCTAAGTTTTTAACACAAACGCAAATATGTGCCTATCCGTGAACATTCACATAGAGACACACATTTATTCATGCTCACATGTTCTTGCACACACATATACGCCAGCATATATGTAGAAACGGATATAAGTAAATAAAATTTTTTTCACAAAACTCTTGTCACTTAAAATAATCTATCTCTCTCCCCCTCTTACTCTATCTATCTGTCAAAATCTGGTCATATCAATCTATCACCGTCTGGTCATATCTATCTATCTATCTATCTATCTATCTATCTATCTATCTATCTGATGGTAATGTGTATTCGCATACGTTTGTGTTTATGTTCGGGAGACATCACATGATCTAAAAGCCCGACGAATACAAGAGAGACGTTCGTTTGATCAAACAGTCTTACTCTCACGCTCTGCATCGAAACAGAGCTGGACATAATTTTGATTTCACTAATGCCTCCCTAATTAAAAAGAGAACATAAAATTATAATTCCTTAAGGAGAAAATACATCGAAAACTTAATAATAACATTATTACCAACTATAAACACACGCCTAAAACATTACATTACATCTCCATCTTCCTTTGAATCCATTCTTAAAGAATCTAACATACAAAGAACACATACTTAAAGTGATCAGTCATAAATTAGTATCATGTGTGGTTGGCTGACTGCACAAAGATGAAAATATTAGAACTGCCACTAGACAGACACACATGCACAATTACGAATACACATTACTAACTGATGTCCACTTAGACACACAAGAATCTTCCTAAACTTATATACATATAAAATTATCTA
This sequence comes from Acanthosepion lycidas, assembly GCA_963932145.1. Classification (NCBI taxonomy): domain Eukaryota; kingdom Metazoa; phylum Mollusca; class Cephalopoda; order Sepiida; family Sepiidae; genus Acanthosepion; species Acanthosepion lycidas. The sequence goes on from OZ010616.1 coordinate 29,595,962, forward strand.
CAGTTTTAATTCACGTGTCTAACTAATAAGAACGGAACCAGACAAAATTGAAAATACCAGTTTGTCTTTTTGTCTGTCTTCTCACGATGTCTAACGGAGCTTTATTAAAAGTCAAAAATATTAGATTGATATACGTTTCTAATTTGTTCTTTATTATATCATTATATATATATATAATATATATGATATATGAGGACAAGAGTCCGAATAATGTAAGTAGTGTATATAATACCCCATCTCAAAAATATAGACAGATACTGAAGGAAGTAGAACAGTCTACAGTGAGCGAAATAGAGGGTTTGGTTCGACATTTCAACTACCTGAAGAAGACCGGAGCGTACAACGGCCGAAACGTTGTAATAAATATGGCGACAAAGATGAGGACAATAGTTCGAATAATGTAAATAGTATATATATATATATATATATATAATCAGGCGTGTATGTAAAGACGCAAAGCTGGCATCAGAGTTAACGTCAGGATAAAAAAACAAAAAACGTTTGGGTGGCTTCTATCTACTTGGATAAAGTTTGATTGTACTGCAAGTAATAGGTCTACATACATATAATTAATACCTCTACAGTAACAGCGGAATTAAACACTCCCAAGTAAACGATACGGTTAAGGAATTATGGTGCATTAAGTACGGTAACCCAATGGTCTGCTATACTATGCTATATATATATATATATATATATATATATATATATATATATGTGTGTGTGTGTGTGTGTGTGTGTGTGTGTTTGTGTGTGTGAGCGTGTCTATATATGTATATATTTATATGTACATATATGTATACATGCATATGCACATATGTGTGTGTATATACATATATATGTATATGTATGTATATATATGAATATATGTGTGTATATATGTGTAAATATATATATTTATATATGTATATATATCTATTTCTCTTTATATGTTTATATATGTATATATACATATATTTATTCATATATATATACGTATATACATATATATATATATATGTGTGTGTGTTATATGTAGGTATATTTAATCCCGAATATGTAGATGTTCACACGTAACTTTATGTATATGTATATTTACAGAATTTGCGTATTTTATATACTCTCCTACACACCCGCCATATATATATATATATATATATATATATATATATATATATATATATATATATATATATATATATACGTACATGTGTGTCTTTTTGCGTGTGCTTGTATATGTATACAAATACATGCATACATACACAGTCTATTCATAATGTTTGCCTGTGTTATATCATAGTGAATGCCTATTTGTGTATATAATTCTGCGTATAACATGTTGATACACATACTGTGTTGATCTCGGCATGTAGTTATCTGTTAATGTTGATATGGGTATATGCACACAATCGCACCTACATGCAAACTCTCTCTATATAAAAATCTATTTGCGTATGTATATACGTGTTTGCATGGTAGAATATTAACTCTGTGTGCATGTTAAACATCTATATTTCTCTTTTTCTTTAAAAAAAACATTCTCCGTTGTCAATACTTATCCATAGAGGTTGATTTGAACTGACAGCAAATCTTCTCATAATAAAAAAAAACATTAAAGTGCCATTATTGTTCTTGACAACTGATGATAGTGAAGTATTAACCATCAATTAATACTGTGGAGTATTTGATCACCCAACAAAACATTTTCTTTAATATTTTGGAAATGGCAAGTCAAACTTTCCTGATTGGTCAAGTAGCTTTCTGAATATCCCTGTGAAGTAACGACAAGGATTTTCTGTTTTTAGATATAATATTTGGGTGAATTACAAGCTCATGACAGTAAAAATATACTTTCTGCAATAATTCTGTGAGAGAAACGTATTCAAAATATCGGTAACCTTTTTATTCTTTTTTAGAAGAAAAAACAGATGTATCAGATTGATAAGTAGTTTTAAAAGGTTATTCTGAAAATCTAGTTTTAGTCATAATATCTGCATGAATTACAAACTCATGACAAACTTCCTGCAGTAATTCTGAGAGAGAAACGTATTCAAAGTATCAGTAACCTTGTTATTTTTCTAGAAGAAAAGACAGGTTGATCAGAAATAGTTTTAAAAGTTGATACTGAAAATAAGATGATACACATCTCTGCATATTTAAATCCTTGAAACTTACAAATTCATTATATAACAGTGGCCTTTTAATTCTTTAATTCTGTTTTTCAAATAAAACCATTCTTTCTTTTTATTTACTCTATAAAAACAGAAAGAATACATAAGACAATATATAACAAGGAAATTAAAAAGTATTAGGTTGGTGCAAAAATAATGACGTAATAATGTCGTTTTTTGACGTAATTTTTAACGTCAAAAACGACATTATTATGTCATCATTTTTGAACCAACCTAATAAATGATAATGAATTTCTGTCTGAATTAGGGCATGAGGATTTATCATTATTCGCACTATTTAAATTAGGAGCATTAGGAGTCCTTATCTTCGATGTTGTTTGGAAAGTCAGAGGGCACAACGTTTTGGCCGTTGTGTCCACCGGCCTTCTTCAGGTGTATATCGATCTGGGTACCTACAGGGTATTCTGAAGTAAATCCTTTATTTAATGCACGGGCGTACACTGTTCCCGTCCCACTGCTCATTTCTAGAGATATCGTCTTAGGACAATTAGCTGTTGTAAACTTGTAGCTTTAAAATTAATCAGGAAGATTAGGTATAAAGCTCTAGTTTCACTACAGCAGTTGTCCTACGACAAATTTTCATTTTATTTTCAGCATGATTGTTTAATGCAATTTATGATCAACCTGACACAGCTGCTTTTTTTTTTCAAAAAAGAATAAGGTTACTGTAATCTTTGAATACGTTTCTATCACAATTATTGCACACAGGCTTTACATGCTCAAGAATCCTGAGGACCTTGACAGCTGTAGTTTAGTGGTGAGAATGACCTGGAACAGTACTAGAGGAATGTCATCCGACTCAGAGAAGACCTCACGGTAGAACTAACCCCAGCGATGGTCTTAGTGATTGTAGACAACGAGAAGCATATCAAGTAACCCATTTCTTCGAAGAGTCAGGATTAATGTTATTGTCTGCATTCTGGTGCATTCTGGATTGAGAGCACTGTATTGAAAGAGTGGACAAGCACAGACTGCATTTCCTGATTGTCTCTTATTCTCACCACATGACATATGTATCTAAGATATGGCTGGTTTAAAGTATTAATAATGCACGACTAAATCAAAAACATTGCCGAAAGGAAAAAAAATCAACGGCCTAAAATTATTATTTTTCTTAATATTATATTTTGCTTTCAATTACCTGGCGGCTATATATAATGGGGAGCTTATATTCGTCCTACTAAAAAAAGATTGTTTTGCTGACAGGAATTGAACCTGTATCCGTTTTTCTGTCAACACCGCCACCATAGATGAATTGATAAAAGACAACTTTGACTATAGAAATGGTGAAGGGGATACAGGTTTGATCCCTTTTTTTTTAGTAAGACGTCTTAAAATAAACAGTTGTTATTAATTACAGAGATAGCAACTCAAAGACGTGTACCCATTAAAAAAATAACGTTTGTTATAAGAAATAATATCAGATAAAAATTCCATGATATATATATATATATATATATATATATATATATATATATATATATATATATATATATATGTATATATATATGTGTGTGTGTGTGTGTGTGTGTGTGTATGTATATATATATATGTGTGTGTGTGTGTGGAGAAATATTAACTTATATATATGGTTATGGTTACTTGCGAACCTCCATATATGAATATGTGGTATTCGTACATTTTGGTGAGTGTATATATTCTCTTCTTTAACGCATAAACATACACACGCTCATAAATATACATATATATATGTGTATGTCAATTTGTGTGTGTCAGTATATATGTAGACATAGGTATACATACATGTATACATACATACATGACGGTTGAAACACCATTTCGAGTTATACCATCGCCTGTTTTATCTTCTGATGGAAAACACGGGTGTGACTTTTAATCCTGCTACGGTCTTACATTCTCTTGTACATATGTGACAACGTTGGGTGTCTCTTGGTGATATGTAGTTTTTGTCCACCACCTGTTGCACATACTTTTACACTCTCGCTCTAAGTAGAAATACAACATAACGTGTTTTGAATGTCTTTTCTCTGTGTGTAGCATTTTGATAATTTTTTATGCATGTCCTACTTAGATAGACGAGGCCACATTCGTTACAAGTTAGATCAAAACCTGTGCCAACATTCTCAGGGAGATTAACATCAAGGCCGTTACGAATATCTCTCATGAGATTTTCATGCTCAACATGATTCTGTCCAATCTTCCCTACCACTGGACACTGTTCCCCCCACCCAAGATGAACGATTTAGAACAAACCTGCACAAAATACGGCTTGCAGGCTAAATGCAGCACGAGAGACTACACAGTGTAGCCTGCCAGGGGTTTTCAAAGTAGTCATTTTTGGGTCATTAGAATAAATGAGATGACTGATCGCGAAGCTTCTTTTTTTACGGAAGCATGTCCTTATTCAACTAGTGTTTGTTTTTTATTAAGACGTATGATTGGGACGTATTAATGCATTTGCGCCATCTTTTTAATTCACTAATTTACTCTTGTGACTAATTTTGTGCGAGCAATATGGTCCATCACATTGTTTTTTACAGTTATGCAAACCTTACTTAGAATTAAGCTTTCCCAGTCATTTTGCACGGTATTGGTCCTCTGTAGTGTGTTTTTGATACAATATTTATACCTCTTTTGGGTTTGTATATTTCTTCAGTCAATTAACCGCACAGAAATTGTCCTTCATCTTGGCCAACGTCACTCACCTAAATTTTCTACTAGATACACAGTGTACTGCGGAAATACTTTTGGCGAAATCGCTCCAACCTTTTAATGTTTCTCTGGTAAGTGACTCAGGCCTCACATGCATACCATACAAAAATGAAAATAAAACAACTATTGAAATCCTTCAAATTTTTCCTACTGAAATAATAGACATCCATCGAGTTTTCCGAAAAAAAAAGCGTTACTGAACTTCTTCATTCGAAGGGAGATTTTTTTTCATATTTATAGTTCTGCCGAAATACATTACCATTTCCACAATTTGCAATTTCTGGTTATACGTATAAATGCTTGGCTTAGAATAAGGTTGATGTAGAATAGGTTGGTACATTACGGCAGTCTTTTTATAATCATAAATCATACATGACAGAATTCTACTAGTGGCCGATTTAGATCACGTACTGGAAACAATTTTTGGCTTTCCTTCCAGGTCCTTTTAGAGGGATTGTCAAAGGGAGGAAAAGTCGGTATGGATGCTGAAGATGTATTATCTGTTCCGTGCCAGAGGCCTTCTCTCCTCCATTGCTTTTTCCCACACTGTTGCATGACATTTGTTGTATGACCGATAATGACTAGCTTTAACAAACTCTGAACTGCTTAGACAAACTATGACCAGCGACCCGAGTGGAAGCACTCGGATCCCCACATTAAAAACCGACCTTGTGACAAAACCTGGCTCAGTGGTGTGTGTGTGTGGGGGGGGGTGGTCAAGTAAATCTGAGGACACATAATTTCCAAATGAACATTTCAGGGATGATTTCCATAAATCCCTGTAAAGTTCTAAAGAGGCCAAGAGGTTGATATGTAGGTAGAACATTTCCTAGCGTTAAACCTTTTCAGCACAGTTGGCCATAGCACCAGTGGCGCAAGAAATCTTCAGGTTTTATATACTAGTTTACCTGTTCTAGAAGGATGTCCGAGAAAGAGCGTAGGTCTCGTTACTCATATAACACGATTTTCTCACGGTTAAATCGCTTTCCATTATCCCTATTTTGCCCCGATAACATTAATAGTAGAAAACGTTGTTAAATTAATTTAAACTTCTACAGGTGTCAGCCATATAAGTTTAAAATATTACCATGTCAGATTTAACCCAAGTGTAAATGGTATTATTAATATAGCATTAGATGGCAACAAATTATATCCTGATATTTATTAAACTTTTAACCATGATACAATATAAATTGAATGGTTTGATCTTGTTAATCTTTCAAATGAAAAGAGTTTGCGTCTATTGAAAATTAGTAATCGAATGCCATTTTTTATTATCTATATTCAGGAATCGACAAGAATGGAATGTACACAACGATATCAACACAAAGTAACCTAAAGAATTAGCACTAAACAAATGAAATGGGCTGGTTTAATTATTATCTCATTTCCCTTAATATAACAGTGACCTATATAAAGAGCCTGCGAAAGGAATAATGATTCATAAGCTTGAAATTGCTTTGAGGAGTGAAAGTGCAATATTTATTCCCATTAAAACACTGTCTAGATCTAAAATTTTCTGTCTTTGACATTGAGCACTCTGTCGGTGATGCAGGTAAAAGAGATTTAGCTAGAAATACTCATTTACTCTTGCTATAAAAAAATCACCGATATATCGCAAAAATTTACTACAGGTATTTACAGGAGAATTTTAATCTTCTTCTATCTTTTGATTATAATTCAAGGAATAATTCTACGTTTAGGATTCCTACGCAAAATCAGAAATTGGAGATCCGAGTTCGAATTCCAGTCGAGTTCGTTGCATTCACCTACTCTCAAATACCATGGGAAAAAGTATTAACTCATTTCCTCTGCCAGCTATAGGTTAAATAGAACGTTGCTCAAATTTTCAGTCCATGGAATTCTCAGTATTCTTCTGTAGAACCACATTTCTGTTGCTACAAGTCTCTTCTTCATCCATGAGGATATTGACCAGCAACTATTGCTATATAGAAAGTTCGATACTACATAACATTTCATCATTGTTTTCATTGTTTCTAACGAAAATTTCCTGTTCCTTAATACTTTGCTTGGCTTTTGGAGACTTCTTTTGCTATTCCAATGTGTCTTCAGAGTTCGGCGTTACATTTTCTGTCATTTGTTAAAAAAAAAAAAATTCCTCCATATTTCTAAGAAATGCCGGAATTTCAAATGTTGTTTTTCAAAGCATTCAAGCTCTGTTTTCTTGGCGCAACTCAGTCTTTCTACTATAATATAAACTTATTAGATAACGAAAGACAATCAAAAGAAAAAAAAAGACAATCAATTATCTTTATCGTACTCATGGTTATTTTATTAAAATTAAACAAGCTGCGCATACCGTACTATGCATTTGTTTTTAGTGTAATTAAAGTAAGAAAATAAGTCAACGAGACCAAAACTGTAAATATTATAACATATATATATATATATATATATATATATATATATATATATATATATATATATATAACTGTAAATATTATTGCTGATAGATAACTTTCTAACGATCATGCATCACTTGACCTTTAACACTGAAAAATGATCAGGAAATATTTTTTTTTTATCATTTTTGTTTGTTTTTGTTAGATTTTGTGACTAATGATTTTGACTGTGGCATATTTCTTTTGCTTTTTTCTTTGCACATGGCTAAGTTCATTTTAAATCGGTACTCGTCAAAAACAATACTGTTTTAGTTGTTTTTATCTGATTGAATCAGTGAAACCTGAGTCAGATGAATGTAAACCCAGTCATGAGCCTTCAGCTGAAAGATTCAGAAAGAAAACCTACTTATTAGTAATAAAATATACCAAAAGTTCTAAATGCAAACGGTCTATGGAAGACGACAGAAGTTTACAGTCACAAGCCGGAAGACTAAGCAGGATATAGTCCCTTTTATTTAATTACTTTTGCATTCCAAACTTGATTTATATTGTCAGTAAAACACTGCACGTATCTAATTTCAAAATTGAATATTTTTATTCCTGGCAACAAAAATGTACAACGTGACACTGGCTCTTGGCACAGCTAATTACTCAAAATTTGGCCAGATGATTAACCAATTGAATTTCTTTGGAATCACTTCTTGGTCGGTCCGAGAACTTTTTAGCATCAGCGCGCGCGCGCACACACACACACACACACACACACACACACACACACACACACACACACACACACACACACACATATATATATATATATATATATATATAAACCAAGCCAAAATAACGTCACTACGAATACGGCCATAATGTACTGACAGTGTTTAAGAATTAAAAACGTAAATCTATATCAGTTATTAATAAACCATTTGCAGAACCATAGTCTTTGAAAATGCTCGGAATGAAGAAAGATTTAGACAATTTGGACACTCACTAATAGTAAGAATAATTTTTTTTTTATGAATAACAATGATTTTTCCATATATAAGTTCTGCTATTTAACTCATGGCTAAGAGGAAAATAGAGGGGCTCATATGTTTCCTAAGGATATTTGCATGTAAGTAAATGTAATGTAATCAATTGAAATGTGAACACTTGCTTTTGTAAATCCAGAGACGAAAGTTTAAATGCGACTCGAAATGTTTTTTTACCATATTAGTAAAAAAACGCAATCTCTTAAATTTTCAAAAATGACTACCTAAATTTACTAAAAACAAAATGATTTCCATGCCTGAGGATGACTGTGTGTACAGCTGAAAGTATTAGCAGATTAAAAAAAAGACTTTATACAGGTTGTAGTTATTAAAAACAAGGATCATAACATTCAACGTGTGATTTGTAGGTTAATGCAACTTTAAAATTTTGTTTGCGAAGAGTTTTCGCCATTTTATGTCATTAACTTTACTAATCTACTTTTTGTATGAATAATTCATTGTAATATAAAATGAACTGCACCACATATTTGATTATATATATATATATATATATATGTGTGTGTGTGTGTGTGTGTGTGTGTGTGTGTGTGTGTGCGCCAGGTAATTGAAAACAAAATACAAAATATAATATTAAGGAAAAAGATAATCAAACATTTTTGGGTTCAGTAAGATCGCTGATACTTTTCCCTCTCTGATTTAATCGTAAGTTATTAAACTGTTTCTAAAGCCAAAGCTTGCTTTTATCAGTTCAGCCACGGTAGCAGTCTTGATAGAAAAAATGAATATGTATGTCTATAGAAATCTTTTCCTGAAAATAAGCCCGAAAGTTTTCAATTCATCGTTTGTTTCTGAAAAGTCACTATTTATTGTAAGTCTGTAGAAAAAAACATGATAAAAAATTTCATATAAATCATTTTAATGAAACATGTATTAGAGAGTGGTTGCTGCTCAAATACACAATTATAATTGCACTAATACACGTGCGAGCATATGTAAGAGTATACGAAAAATTCGCTAGCAATATGAGTAAGCACAAAACTAAAGAATCAAGCAAAACAATTATTGTCTTGCATAAACTCAATCACCAACGTATCTACACAGCGTTTCCGGGCTAGTAATATGTTTTGACTAGAACGTACTGGGAAAGCATTTAAATGACAATACTATTCCAATAAAATTTTGATGGATACGCTTATCTATTAGCGTGTATCTGATTCTTCTGATATCTATCTAAATCTATTCCTTGTTTATCTGAATAGCTAGTTAGTTACAGAAAAGTTGAAGTTTGCCATTATTAAAATGTCTCTTGTTAACAAAACCAACTCTCGCCTCAAATCATGTAACTCACTTTATAAGCCCAAACAGCGACAAATTGCTCTCTCTCCCCCGCCATCGGTTACACAAATTCTCGGTTCGCTGCACACTCACATAAACCATGAAATAAAACTCACGCACCAATAGGCAATCAGTTTCTCTCAATATTTTCACAAACAATTTGTAAGAATATTTTATCGGTTTTCTTGACATGTGTAGCGTATAATGGTTTTGTAAAAAATGAAAAGTAATTAGAAAAAGCACAAACAAGAAAATGGATGAGCTCTGCCCGAAAAGGACCCATTTATTTAAAATCAACGCAAAGGTATCCAAATAGTAACAATGACGTTTTAATTCTCTTTAAGCAAGAGACCTTTGCTAACTCTCTGTAGCATAGGATCATGCACACTTATACGAGAGTCTCTTTCAGTTTTTAAATACCTTAGAAAGTTTTCTTTCTGGATACCCATCAGTTGTCTCGTCACAATCACTTAAACATTTATCTTATCCACAGTTTAAATTACCTTTCCTTTGGACAGCAATTTTATCACTGGAAAAATCCCGAAGTTGTAGGAAGCCGAATACAGACTATATTGGATGCGCTCATGAGGCATGTTGATCTAATACCACACCTTTTAAAAATAATGCCAAATTGAATATATTTTTGAGAACAGTAAGAAGAGCGTAAATCTATGTAAAATTAATAATGGCTGGCTGCTTTTTCTAGGTACATCTGTCCTGCAGAGTGGGTAGCTAATGCCTGTTTCAGACGCTCGTTTGGGCTGCAACTATACTGAGCAGACCCTTAGTTACAGTTTCGGAGAACGAGCGTATAATCTGGCGTGATCAGTAATTGAACAAGATCAAGAGATTCAAACCCTCAATCACATTGTCTTGTGAACGGTGCTAACACAACTATCAACAACTTTCATACAGTTTCCTATAATCAGTTTCACTCACAAGACTTAGATCAACCCGTAGTATTATTTTCGAGCACTTTCCAATGGTATCGTATGCTTCGGTTGCTTCCACGCACCGAAATATCAAGAAATCTCCTCCTTGGCATATTGTCAATGGCGATATGTGAATACGGGTTTCATGGTTTCAACCACTTGGACACACACAAGAATCCAAGAAAAGTTATATATTACGAGAAGATACGATATAAAGTTTTCGATTCTATCCATTTCCAAAAATCTGACGAAATAAAAAAAATAAATTTTGTTTTTGAATGTCTTACTCGAGCCAATAACTTTTCCACATTATTTTGTATACTAATAATATTTTCAAAGCCACGTTATCCTTGTTTTTGTATTTTAAGAGGTCAGTTGGGTCCAGTGAAGTACATTGTTATATACCGTACGTACGAACACTGATAGGTATAGAGCAAATCTCATAAATACGTTGGACACTATTGATAATGGGGGTAATATGCTGTCTAAGTATTCCACCATTAGCAGTGGTTTACCTACTTTACGCTGCTGGCGAGTATTGTATTTTGTTGATGTTATAAAGATTACCATTTCATTTCCAACCTCCGTTTTGGTTATTCCTCATGCAGTAAACCTTCCTAGGTTACAACATTTTGGAAACGAATATGAGATCCCAAAATGTTGTAACCTAGAACATATACATGAATTTGTAGCTTTTAATATTTACATAATAGAAGTTTCCTCACAGTATTTAGTACTGTTAAAGTTAATTCTACCATTTTTGTCGAGATTTACAAATTCTACGTTTAGTTCAATTTCGCAAAGCAATCGATGGAATTTGACTAAGCTGATTGGTTGGAAAATATTTTGACAAAAACCTTACTTCACGGTATGATAATTTCTTTAATTTAATTGAATTTATAGGACTTCATGGTAAACAATATTTTTTAAGAAAATTTCTTTTTTCCTTTTTTTATTTTTAACAGTGAAGAATAAATTCTTAGGATTTCTTACTCTTGAGCATGTAATATAGAACTGGCCATGCGTAAATATTTCTTTCTGGAACCAAATTTCAACTTTTTGATTCGTTTGAGCTTGTAATTTTTTAAATAGTTCTCGTAAACACAGGGTGGACTGGGAACTAGATTGCTGTATATAAAATCTTAAAAGATATGCAGAAAACAATAATGTATTTTTATTAAATAAGTATTCGTCATTTTAATCATTAAATTGTTTTAAATTAGTAGGAGTATCTGTTGAGATGTTGAGTGTTTCCGCGTGAGTGCATTGAAATAAGGACAAACACATACGTAGGGAAAAATACTGGTATATTCGAAGAGATATTTACAACAGAGAGATTAGTAGTCAAACGAACGCAGGTTAGTCAGTCACAATCAGAAAGAGTATAAAGTCCAACAGTATCTTCCGGTAGAGAGGCGGAAGTGTGATGGTCACCTGATCTCCCAGAACTCTATAGAACTGTCCTATTAGTAGTAGAGAGATCAGTCCATTCTGATGAGAAGGTGGGTGCGCCCCAACAGTATCTTTTATGTTAGATAATAAAACTTTTGTATTAAAAAAAAATCAATGAAAATTTAGAGCACTAAGTTACGCACCCTCGCAAAACCAACTGTATTTTGAACCGCCTTACCGGTTTGCACTAACGTAAGTCACAGAATTTTGTATATAGATAGATAAAAAATACATTAAAAATATTTTGAAAGTTCTCTAAAATCCCAGTGAATTAATATATAACGCACAAAGGAATGTTGACAAAAATATCCAGAATATAAAAAACAAATAATCTTGATAAATTTAGGAAATATAACACGAGCTAACTTCATTATGACAATAGTATTTATTTAGTCATAGTATAAGATGTGTCATATCAACACAAATCAGAATAATAAAATTATAATTTCCGCATTCCTAGGTTTCTAGTAATTTCCCCAGTGGCTTATATAGAAAGCCCGCGAAAAGAATAGTGACACATAGTCTGAAGGTAACTTGAAGCATGAAACTGGCATTCACCAGACAGTGTTGAATCATGCCCACACAAACACTTTTTCCTATCTCCCTCTTCTCTCTCTCTGTCTCTCTCTCTCTCTCTCTATTCCATATATATATATACACACAGACAAGCATACACACACACACACACACATATATATATATATATATATATATATATATATATATATATATATATACGTAAATGCGTGCACACACATTTGTACATGCGTCGTGGTGTAAGTCTCTTGTGTATGTTTATCAACACATTTTCTTTCTTTCTTTATTTCATTTTTTTTTCTACCGAACTTATTTTATTATTTTATACGTTTTGCTGTTCATTTGTCTGTTAACCAACTCTCATACTTATATCTGTTTATCGTTGCGTTTCTGTCAACTCATAAAACTGTCATTTTTATTTTTTGCCTAGGCTTATCCACGATTTTAAGGAAGTAGGGAAAACTTGTGTAGCGTGCAGGACTCACGTCTTGGCGCGTATCTTGTTTTACTGAGAAAAATATTATCTTCTATATATAGTTTGAAAATTTTAAGCATACATTAATACATCCCTATTCCATCAGTATAAAGCGTATTTGCGTTTGGTTCAGTTGTACCGGCAGTTTCATAGTCCCAAATTCCAAGACTGGTAACGAAGGGTGAGGTTTTAAAAATAAATAATAATATTAATGTTGTGAATATCAGCCAGAGTCAGTGGTAGAAAATGACAGTCACAAAATATTATGGGATTTCTCGGTTCAGACAGATTATGTCTTGGAAGCAGAAAGACTTGGCCTTACTGTGATAGATAAGGAGAATAGCAAGTGTCAAATTATTGATTTTGCTGTTCCATATGATACAAGAGTAGATTCTAAAGAAACTGAAAAGATTGAAAAATACCAGGATCATGTTTGGAAGTTGGAAAAGCTATGGAACATTACTGTTGCAGTAATTCCTTTAGTAATGAGTGCAGCTGGATCATCACCTAGAAACTTGAAAGATTGCTTAAAGAAAAACCGAACTGAGACCAAGATAATGGACTACCTGGAAACTGCCATTATTTATTTGGCGACGATTCTACGAAAAGTTCTTAAGTTGGAGGTTGGTTCTTAAGTTAAAAACATGCCACAAGACCCGAATTTCTATTGACTACGTCAGCATGTGACACGAAAATATTATTATTATTAATATTAATAATAATAATAATAAATTTGTATTCACAAGTACAGCTCACACCTTACGAAGGGCTTTATGTAAAATAAGTGTGATTTTTTTAAATTTCTCAGTGGAAAATGTCATGATGCCATTTCTGAACTTAGGACTCTGGTTAGGACCCGGAAAGAAATGAATACACATCAGACATCAAAGGAAATAAAATAACAATCATAATAATAATAGGATTAAACAACTTAAAAACATCTGGGATAAAAAAAACCCCTCTACATACACAGTAAGCATTTAAAAGTAACGATATCGATGTGGATAAAACAAACTTTATCAGTAGCTGAAGCGTATAGAAACAAATGGATATATAATGACTCTACAAGACCCAAACTTTTCAACCAAGGATTACTAGGCAAACATAATAAAAATGGCGCAGATACAATATGTAGATTACGTGAATAACATATTGAAAGTATTGACTACTGGTTATCCAATCCTGGCAACAAAGGAATACAAAGATTGTCATGAAAGAATTGGACACTATATCTATTGGAAGATATGTCAATCCTGTTGTGCGCCATATGCAAAAAAAAAAAAAAAAAAAAAAAATGGTATTAACATCATCCTGAACCCAGCCCTGAAAGCCATATAGCCTCTATAGACTTTTGCTATTCAAACTGACAGATGCATAAAAGCTAACCGACTTTAAATAGTCATTGAAGACTTCAAATAAAAAGAATACTTTCACATTTGGCAGTACTCTCACATAAAAATATGACCGTTAAAAAATAAAGAAAAGCAAGTAAATATTAGAATCTTGAAACTGAAAAATGTATGTGGTACTTTAAAACTACTGTTATACCAATACTAATTGGATACCTGGTTATGATCAAAATGTATAGACAAAGCGTTATGATCATCGGACTCCTGTTGCGTGAGGAACTTTCTGGCGGTGGCATACGAGAAGACCTTGTTTTTTAGGGTTTGTTTTTTAACAAATTTACTAACATTTTCGACATTCCTAACATTCTTTTGGGCAAAGTTCTGTTATATTCGGACATCTTATAAGGATAAAACACACGGGCAATGAAACTAATTTGTTACTCACCAATGAACGGTGTTCTGTAAACAGGTGCGCATGTATATGTGCAAGCAGCGTATATTTGTATGTGTCTCTGGCTGGGTTAGTTAGCGACTAACTCTCAAGTTAAATCCTCTTTCTTTATGCCTTCATCGAGGTTTGAAATTGAATTTTCTTTCCCCTTGTTCATTAATGCGAGGGTGCATATCTTTCAGTGGGTGAAGGATTTAGAGTTATGTATATTTCTCAATGACATTAGCGTTAAATGATTTTAACATTCAATGTCGGATATGAAACTGCAACCCTAACCCTAGATTTGACGTATTGCCAACGCGCAATGATTTACGAGAGTAAGGCTTTGCACTTGTTAGGTTGAATCATAGGCGTAGAAAAGGACTGTTGACTGTAAAACGGAATGTTCCCTCTAAAACCTATGGCTTTAATCCTTTGAGCAAACCAATGAAAGAAAACAGAGTATGCGGGCATTTGTTATGCAATGTTATTAAATGAAGTTTACAACAAAAAAAATATTATTTGAAGTAGAAATGATGAGTACAAGAGAATACCGTTCTGGATATGGCGATAAACTACATCCAACAGCAAAGCCTCCGATCAGGAGGTTTTGAGGAGCATGGAAACACCTCTTAATTGCTGGTGCTCCCAGGTCCACCCTGACTCAGGCTAGTAGTACCTGCTAGGGTCCCAGCTATGGGCAAATAGTTAACTCAAACTTGTGTAAAATAGGTTTTAATATGAGAAATGAATTTTTAATAAAAAAAATAATTACTAGCGATAATTTTTGAAGGAAAAATTATTATCAGCAATACTTAAAAAAATACCAGTGATAGAAACAGCTACACATTCTTAAGAAGTTGGATTGTACTAAAAAATATGAGTAATTGAAAAATGATTCAAATATATATGTATACACACACGTTTTTTATACAAACAATCGCTGTGAATCTATTTCAAACATTTTGTTGGTATTAAATGAGCCACTAAGGTTTTGATATGCCATAAAACAAACCGACCGACCAACTAACCAACCAACAAGAGAATGCTGAAAAGATAACCTGACCAACTTAAACAATTTGACAGATATCAGAATATTACTTTGAAGGGCACAATTGGTTTCAGCATTTCGTAAATGTTAACGCATTGTTAGTTTATTGTAGAAAATTCATTAGAATAATATTTTTTTTTTTACTTTTAAATGATTTCACTCGTGATTTTCAGTGAGTCAGTCATACAGTGAGTTAAGTGCTACACGTGATACACGTTTGGCCGATCATGTCTCTTTCGATTCATGATTGACTTGGCAAAAGATTTTCCCGTAGCAGCTTGTCATTTCTTTCTGTGGTAGACTAGTTGCTAACCAAGGCTATAGAACTCAAGCTGTTCTGCTATTCAATCCATATCTGAAGGGAGAAGAGCTGGATCCATACCTTTCCTAGGAGTAATATGCACGTAAGTAAATGAAACGAACACGACTGGAAATCTAATGTGGCTCAATTTCTCATTGCGAGTCGATATTCCATTATTCTACAAACAACAGTTTTTATTTGAACTCGTAACATGTAGAAACTTTGCCTGGAGTTTGAGTGACAATATTACAGCACCCTCCGCAGAATTAATTGTTATTTTTTTTTATTATTTAATTTTTTCCGCTTCGGTTTTCACAACAGTCGTAAATGGGGATATACGCAGATTTCAAAACGACAGGAAGACTCTTCAGTACATTTTAGTAGTACTGTCTCAATCCTCTTACTAATTGGCTCTAACCTTTACCATGGCTTCTGTTCCCAGTGCTCCCATAACATGACAGTCAAACTCAGTTCCCATAGATGTCTGAATTAGAAGTGATTTTGTCTTTCATAAGTCATTTTATAATAAAATTATATTTGTTTGGTTAAAAATACACTCAATGTTTTAAAACTTATTTATGAGTTATGTTATACGTTAATTTCAATGTAACGTGTTAGGTTGTCATGCGTATTTTTAAATTAAATATAATCAATGTTATTTTTGCTAAATTGAAAGAAATTTTATTAATACCGGGTTTATTTGTTTTGGTTAATGCTTCTAATATTTGCAGTCGTTGTATTTAACAAGTTAAGTGATATAAAATGTAAAGCATTATTTACTGGATGAAATAATTTTAAAATAAATTTATTTAAAAAAAAAGAAGGAGAATTAATATTTACTTGAAAACTGCTTATGTAAGCCGAAAGCGCGTAAAATTCGGACAATAATTGTACAGTTTCAATTCTGATGTGAAACATAAAAATGTGAAAATGTTTCTAAAAAGCACAAAGAAATTTTTTTTTTGTATTTTGTTCCAATTTATATAAAGGAACATTTGCTATATATATATATATATATATATATATATATATAGATAGATAGATAGATATATAGTCTGTAGTTTAGCGCTAGCAGCAAGCAGAAATATTTCTTCTCTCGATGATGGCCATTTCGGCCGAAACTAGTCGAGGAATCTAAATGGAATAATAATAAAAAAACGAAAGAATAATAATCTACAACCCAGTGTGTCTGAGGATTTTTATTTTTTAATTTTTATTGTTCAATATATATATATATATATATATATATATATATATATATATATATATATATATCGTTTATATATGTAATATGTATATATATTAATATATATCATTTATGTAAGTAATATATATAGATTTATTAATGTATATATATATATCGTTTATATATGTAATATGTATATTTATTAATGTATATATCGTTTATATATGTAATATATAATATAATTCTAATGTAATAACGTTTATGTATGTAATATGCATATTTGTTAATATGTGTGTATGTATATATATATATATATATATATATATGTGTGTATATCTATCTATATATATATATATATATATATATCGTTGATATATTTTTTGTTATTAATGAAAATGGTAATTTATTATTTGTGTTTGATTGCCGATTGATCTTTTGTAAGACTGATATTAGTTGTAAAAGATTCATTACTGTCTGGTAATTTTATTTTCGTTATATACATCAAATATTGTGGCATGAACGAGACAAGACAATTTTTATAAAGATATCTCTCGATATCAGAGTGAAGTGATATGAATACACATCTCAGTTCAAATTCAAAATAGATTCGTTTTTCCGTGACAGCAGGCGAATAAACAGCATCGCAGGTTTTACTTTATTGGTTATAGATAATGCGTATTTATAATTTAGTCATAAGTAGTTGAGCTATATGTATGATATTAATGGCGATAATATGAGCAAATTCTCAGATTATTTTAACAAGAGTACAAGCAGATTATAAATGTTGCAAAGGACGTATACAACTTGCTAAATTAGAATTTATTTTGAAGACCATTACTGATTATCATCAGGGAAAAGGTAAAATTCATGTGAAAACACTACCCACCTCTACACAATCACCTCTCTACACAACTTCCATATCCACATTGATATGAGCAAAACAACAATTTTTCATATATTTCGCTGTCAACTGAAGCGTTAATCCTTAGGAGATTGATAATACCATAGAGATATTACTTGCGTACAATGGGAATAATTTTTCTACTTTTTATATATTTTTAAAAAAGTGTAGTCTTTTCAGAACGAAAGAGTTCAACACTCTCCACAGTTTTATTTTAGTATATGTAAATTGCTATGATTTTTTAGGAAAGATAGGAAGTAGATTTTTATAGCATCTTCTACTGGTTGGGATCAGAGATATTCTTTTTCTATACTGGCTTTCACCAAGGATAGAGTGTTCAGTCTGTCCTACTATTAACTCATATCTGTGGGGAGAATATATGGATTCATGCTTTTTCAAATAGCAATAATGTATAATGAATACAAGTTTAGTTTTTCTGATTATATTTTCTAAGCTAATAAACATTATGGTACTGAAATATAAAAACGCAGTATCTGTAAAGAAATATTGTTTTATCTGCATATGTATCAGCAATTCTGATACAACCATTGCAGTTAGGCTATCTTGAGAGAATTAGAAGTCCTACCAGGATTCTTTATGGGCCGTCACTATTTTAAAGACATTGGTTATACAAATTACAGTGTTGATAGCAGAGAAAGGAAACTGCATAAACTCTTAAAAAATGTAGTAAAAGAAAGCAAGAGGAAAAAACTAAGCGTCAACTGTTAGAAGACAAAATATAGGGTTGTCAGCAAAAAAAAAAACAAAAAAAAAACGAAGAAAAATATTAACCTCTCCACCACCCCAAAAAAAAACAACCCAACATGCAAAATACAAATTGGAAATAGTAAAATCAAACAAGTTAAAAAAATTTAATATGTTGGAAGTTTTTTTTTTATCAGAAGACGTAAAATGCAACAGCGAAATCCGAAAACAGACTGGATTAGCAGAAGATGCCTTCCAAAAGTTAAACAAAGTATTAAGAAACATGGAAATTTCAAAGAGTACGGAACTGTTATGTAATATCGATTCTCCTACATGACAGTGAATGCGAAAAATCTCATCAGAGGTGAAGAACAGACTTGAGACAACAGAAATGTGGTTTTACAGAAGGATGCTGAGAATATCCTGGTTTGAACATATGAACAACGACGAAATTTTTAGAGAAAATGGAAACGAAAAGGCCACTTATACGTAACATCAGAAAGAGAATAGAAATTTCTAGGGTACATAATGAGGAAAGTGCGCTTGGAGAATTTGATATTCACAGGGCACACCTGACCAGTTTGTGTACATGGTTAACAGAACAGGTATTAGGAGAGATAGCAAAAATACAAAATTTCCTAAGAGCTACAAAGGACATAAAATTTTGAATAGACATGATCGAGCACACCCTGAAGGGACAAGGCACATAAAAGAATACTATATCATTTGTACCAGCCGTATGTTGCCATCCCGATATATTCTGAAAGTCTTCTGATCGCTTTAAGTGTGAAAATACAAGTTACCACATGTTAATTTCTATGTTAACACTTCATATATATATATATATATATATATATATATATATATATATATATATATATATATATATATAGTTTTTATCTATATGTGTAAATGTCAGCAGAGATATATCTAGCTTATTGCTAAAAGAAGTAAAACTACGTAAATTTCTTAATGTTTTTTTTTCCATTGAAAATATACCGGCAGAAAACAATTAAGATTTAAAGTCGCTCATTCACCTTCATTTCACAGACTGCTAACTACTAAATCATCTTATATTTGCACATACAGACATTTGAAAAAAAAATCTGATTCGCACACCTGCTGTTACTCTGACACCTGAGCGCAAGCATTTACATAGGCGTAAGTATGAATAAATAAATATATAAACGTGTTGATCGACACAGCCATTTCATGATAGTAACTTGAATATGTTTGACAACTCTGTTTCAACAGTTAATTCTACGTAAGTTAGGCAATTCATGTATGGTCTTAAGTATGCACTCAAAAGACCATACATACTGAAACACAAACCAGCGTATTCACTTGTACAAATAGTCACCCCTCTTTGTTCCATTTTATTTCTTTCAATCTCCTTTTCCCCTCTCTCACATATATACATTCACAGCAACATTTTAAACAAAGACGTTAGCAGAGACTGGAGATTCTATATTCATTTAACAGTTTAACTCAGTTAAACACTCAGGCGTACATAACTTGATGCGTAGACCTCTCTGACATTACCGGCAGGATAAGTGAGACTGTCAAGTTCGTCCAGGAAGCAATCCCAGAAGAAACGCACTGTCGATTTCACCAGCTGCCCATATCCAATTTACCGGCGGCATAAGTCACACACACACACACACACACACACACACACACACACACACACACACACACACACACACACACACACACACTCTCTCTCTCTCTCTCTCTCTCTCTCTCTCTCTCTCACACACACTATATATATATATATATATGAAAAATTTGACTAGATTGGTGGATGTATATTCATAAAGGAATATTTTAGAATATCATATGAGAATCTGTCTACAATTTTTTTTCATTTTTTTTTTACCGCCATTTTCAAAGTAAACTGCTGAGTCGGACACCATTTTACCACAACGAAAGAGTATAAATCCGTGCTTAGAATCTTATGAATTTCAAATCAGTTAATGGTAATATTTGTAATAATTTTTCTTATGTTGTATATCAACTTTCAGGAGTTGGATGATTATGGTTCTTCGCAATTTCTCGCCTTTTGTTGTTAAATTTAACAATTTACTATCCATCGCCATGGATAAGTTATTATTCGCTGTATACCATTGTTTTTTCCCCATTTCACCTTTCTTAACAAAATTCCTGCGCTCACAAACAAATGTACACAACAGATTTATAAAATCAAAAGAAAATGGTTGAAAACGTCAACACAGATATAATGACAATATTCCCCACACGTGGCAAATACTGACGCTATTTTCAATTAACAATATGAAAATAGCGTTTCTCTCATTCCAGTTGCTAGGAACATTCTGTTTTTTCTTTTTATTATTTACCTTGTTCAATTAAATTCATTTCATATTTTGCTTTGATAAAGTCCACATTGGACGAAACGCGTCAGCAATTACTAGATTTCCTATCGTCATTTTTATTCATTAATACCATTGTTTCTCTTACCTTCTTTGTATCCTTAGTGTATTAAATTCTCTAGGTCCACTTTCCTCATTTTGTGTCCCTACAAGTTTCTTTCTAAATGTAAATATACGTTTCCTTGTAGTTTATATCTTCTTTAAAATATTTTGAAAATATATTCTACGCATGGTATTCTCAGCATTTCTTTATATCTTAACTGATTATCTGTCCTCAAAAATTTCAGATATCTCTTTCTGATTGCAACTATCGATTTCGTTGTAGTTCCTATTTTCAATAAGACTTCCTCATTGCTTACACGTTCTGTTCATGGTATTCTTATTAACGTCAATAAAACCACATCTCTGTCGCTTTAAGCATCTTTTACATATGTGAAGAGATTTTCCATCATTCAATACCATTTAGGAATAATTAGATATTGTATAGGAGTTCAGTATTCTTTTCTTTGTTTATAGGTATAATCTTCAATCTCTTTATACTTTGTTTACTTTCTGAAAGGCATCTTTCGCTATCTTTATGAACCTTCAGATTTAGGCTCTGACTTTCCGATTGTTAAGAGGTTTTTGTAGTTCCTCTTCCTAAAACTTGTTTGATATTCACATATTCTGTCCACAGTAATCATACCTTTCCAAGGTAAAACAACATCTCTGTTACTTCAAATTTCTTCTTAACTGGTGAATAGATTACTTAACATTTATATCTATAATTATCACCATGTTCACGAACATACCTTAATAATTAATCTGGGGGTAAAACACGGTATAATTTATGCTTCATAATTTTTTGAATTTACAAGAAAATGTTATAAATATCTTCGACACTCGATCAATTAAAAATCTTTGAGTAACAAGAATTTCGAAATTCATTATCATCTATTTTATGTTTTGCTATACAGAGCAGCACGCTCATCTTGATTTGAAGTAGTGCCATACATTTTGTCTTGACAGGATCCATCTTTCACATGTATAAATCTATCATTCATCGAATGAATATTGCCGCAATAATTGTTTTGGTATCCCTAATATATATCACAAGATTTACGAAAAAATTCAATGGAAGGTCTGTAGTGTTAATGATCCTGACATAGCTTCCCGTTTTCTATTCTATATTATTAAGAATACACCTTTAAGTGCCAAATCTAGGTGTGTCGTCAGTGTTGTTGCCCCCATGTCACTAGAAGTTTCGGGTCTAAATAAACAACAGACTTCTTCGATGGGTGACCCGACCGAATATGATCAGTATTCGGCTCGCACCCAGAATAAAATTTGCTACTAGCTTTTGGACGTGCATTATATAAGTTCCCCCAACAAACGGCAACTAATCAAGACTTCACTTGGGCTAGTCGATGTTGTAGATTGGGTGTTGCTTGGTTGTAATGATCTTCCTACATGCGGCCAAGACAGGGCGTTTTTTGAAAGAAGACAAAGAACAAAACTATATATATATATATATATATATATATATATATATATATATATATATATAAAATAAAAGCGATTTATTATATTGGCGCGTCTTACGACATAATTCTCTTTCTTTTCGTCCCCTTTTAACTTCTCTATTATATCTTATTTGTTTGGTATTTCTCTTTTTTAAAACTTTCCTTTTTATTCTTATTTTTCTAAACTACGTTTAATAAAATGTTTACAATAGAGTGATTAAAATCACTTAGACTATTTACAAAAAGAAAACTCCTAAAATGCGCTATGAATAATTTTGGATATTGATTGATACTTTAATAAATTCCGTTTAAAAATTAAGAGAAATAACATTTAACTAAAATCGCTTATAAATAAATCAATCAAGCTATTTACATGTTAAATACTAGTTAAAAAAAAAGAAAAGAAAATATAACGTGTAAATTTTAGATAAAATAGGTTACTCCCAAAAAATTATCCTTAACAGATTTATTTCATTTAAAAACTAAGAGAAATAACATATAATTAAAATTGCTTAAAATAAATTAATCAAGATATTTACATATTGAATACTAGTTAAAAGAAAAAATAGCGTGTAAATTTAACTAAAATATATTCATAGCAATTATTCTAATGAGTGCTCTTCTTTCATAGCTCGATTACATGAATTTAAGCGTGCTACTAGATTGGTAACAAAATCTTATTGTTTTACTCTTGAAATGGATGTTACCATAAGTTCAATTCTACTAATAGTTTATTTTCTCCCACTTTTTGTCCGTGGAAGTCTCTTCCAGTTCCATGCATCCTTACTACCTACGATCTTTAAATGCAACATCAATCTCTATTTTCCGTTTGCTTGAATCTATTTTTTGTTTTCCTTTACTTTGTCACTAATGTCTTTACATTCTCTTTCACTCTCAGTTACACTTTGCTGTCTTAATGACATCATGGTTTTGCTTGAGGTGAAATGATTTAATAAAAATACAAGTAAAAGTAAGTAAAACTAAAACTCATTAATTTTTTTTTAATTTATTTCTGAGACTGACACTAGCTTCAAAACGTCCACAATTTTAGGCTGTTTTTTTGTTTATTTAATTATTTCAGAAATTTAACGTATCGTAATTACCTTCATTTACCTCCTGTGGAGTAAATTTGAACCAAATGTTGAAAAAAGAACACTAAGATTTGTAACTTGATATATTACACTGTGTAAATGATAGTCTCATATTGAACTATGGACAGTAAACAAGTGTCTGGGCCATTATGTGAGACTATATTAATCTTAGTGAATATCTATGTTTTAGGCATCAACTTTAACATGATTGTTAGAAAGTTCATCTCACAAAGTTATTAAAATAGTGAGATTAATTTTCACTGGGTCCGTCACTGTGCTTTTGTATACAAATGGAACAATTTTTGTAAATAACTGTACATTAAACAACGCATACTATGTTATTGGCGGACCAAATTCAAATTCTGGCTAAAACTGATTTCACTTTGCATGCATACTCTTAGAGCATGAGTCTAGTTATTTTCTTAGCTGTGGTTGAATAGCAGAATAATTGAAGCATTTATCCCTGATAATATGTAACCATTTAAAACCTGTCGTATGTTACTTGGAGAGAATATGGTCAACGCCATGTAAACCTTATTGTGCGAGACTAGCATTAATAGAACTCTCAATATGTAATTTCCTGCCTGAACGAGAAAAGTGAAGAATTAAACGTCTTTTGAAGAAAACAAGCTAACAAGTATTGAACATGTATTTTCATGCAGTCAGTATTATAGGTGAAAACCCGAAATGGCCTAACAGATGAATACTGAAAACAGAATCGGAAAACTGATTTCAAATTTTGACCAAGACCACTAATGTTCTTCTGCATTCATACATGAATCTCTTTCTTCTGGCATTTTGTCTCCAAGTCAAATGTGTTGACATAATCTCTCATGAATGGCATGCAACAATGGATTAGAGAGAAGAGTGTGAGTAGGCATTTGTGTAAGTCAATCTTCCATAACTAAACTCATTTGTTCCATCAACAACAAGACGTAATTATTTCTATTATCAACTTTAACAGAACCAATTAATGTTCAATAAACAATTTGACCAGCGTCTGCTTTCCCGAAGAAATTAAAGCAGTAATGAATGTGCCTCATTGAAATAATTTGAAGAAAAGGAAAAGTTATTATAATAGGAGGAGAAATACTTTTAGGTTATATGAATAAAATATAAAAATTTACAATCAGTTAAATTTTGGCTTGTCGCAAGAAAAAAACAAAATATCCATTGAAAACGTTTTAAGGCAATAATGCATTAGGACGTTTTTTAATCGAATTCAAACCAATCAAGGTAGTAAAGCCACTAAGACACAAGGGAAGAATTGGAAAACAGAAACATTGCTAAAGAGCGAGAACAATAGAAGAGTAATTAAAAAGACAGCAGATAACGATTGACATTGCATTTACATTTTGGGAGATTGCGGGAAGTACAAGAAACTGTTAGCAAAGTACTTACTGTTGCATCTAGCCAAATAAACAGTAAGTTGGAAATTTAAAAATTGTGTAAGAAATTATTCGCTTACCTAAATATGTAGAATTATTTTCTAAGTATGATGTGTTGTAAGGATCTTTGTCTGGCCAAGAGGGCTTCCAAAAGAAAATATGATTTTTGGGTTATTTACATGGAATTTCGGTTAAAAGATGCCCTGAAAACGTTCAAAGAGACCCATGTATATATATATATATATATATATATATATATATATATATATATATATATATAACAATTGTACTAACCAGAAGAAAAAAAACAGGAAAAGAAAAATCATTTGGTATACCCCTCCGTTCAACCAAATGGTTAGTATTAAGCTAGGACAGAAATTCCTAGCTTTAATTGAAAAACACTTACCAATAGTTGACTTAGTAAGAACACCTAAAAAATTGAGTTAGAGTTGCACTGAAAATCTAGAAAGTATAATAAAAGACACAATAATAAAATCCTGAACAAACCCCCATGCCTGAATAGTATTAATAAAAACCCTACACTTAAATTTAACAAAAATAGTGAAAAATTATGTGATTGTAGAAACCCAGAAGACTGCCCATTGGAAAATAAATGCTGCGTTAAATCTGTGGTATACCAATGTACTATCTCATCCATTGAGAGTCCTAAAACTAATATGATATACATTGGGTCTACGAAGAATGAATTTAAAGCCAGATAGAGGGAGCATAAGTGCTCTTTCAACAATATAAATAAAAGAAATCAGACATCTCTATCTAAATATTTTTGGCATTTGAAGGAAATGAATAAAACACCAAAAGTAAAATGGAAAATTATAAACAAAACTAGAATTTTTAAAACTTGGGATGACCCATGCCCTTTATGCCTACATGAAAAACTACACATTATTAAGTTTCTAAATAATTAAAATCTATTAAACAATAGACATGAGTTAACGGTTTTTTGCCGACATCATCAAATTTTTGCATTGAATAATTAGCATAAAAACAAACAAGCAATAAAATAATTTTTAAAATCCATAGTCCTAATAAATAGTTTAAATACCCTACAAAAAAGATAACCCTTTAGGAAGTCGTCAAAAAACAAATGTTACGGCAGTTTTTTTATATATACACAAAACCCTTTCATAAAGAAATAAAATAAATAAATAAATAAATCTCCATAGACACGTAAACCAGACTAGACGAAATCATCTTCCGTTTTAAAATTAGACACCCCAACCTTACCCTGACTTGACATCTATGAATGTAACTCTATACTGATACAAATTATTAACATCCTACACCCCTTTCTGTTTAAACAATCGCGCTGGCCGTTACCATGGAAATTTTGATTTCAATAATGAATATGCTATTAAAACACGTAAATTTCAGAAATAAGTTATTCCAAAAAAAAAAAAAAAATTCGCTTGAAGATGGAACAGCGCTTACTTTAATTCAATTTAATTCAAATAATTATATTGATGTTTTCGGCTCTTGTTTTGAAACACGAGAACTCTTATGTAGCGTGTTGAAATCATATTTTTAAATAAATAATTATATTTATGCTCTACTTTTGTATCGAGCACTATTTTTTAAAAATAATAGCAAAAATACTAAAGAACTTTGGATTATTTACCTAACGAGTTCTTTCCCATTTCCATATATTTTCACACACACACACACACATACACACACACACACACACACACACACACACACACACACACATATATATATATATATATATATATATATATATAAAGTGAGAGAGAGAGAGAAAGAGAGACAGGAGTCTTCATATATGAATCAAAAATGCAATTTTACGCCTCAAGTGTAGCTTGAGTCGTGAAACTGTCAATTACTGATTACTATATGAAGGCTATTTATATCTGTTCACAATGTCTCTGATACTGACCACTCCTCAAGGATAAATAAGTACACCAAATTTATATATATATATATATATATATATATATATATATATATATATATATATATATATATATATATATACACATATGTATTAGGTTGGTGCAAAAATAATGATGTAATAATGTCGTTTTTTGGCGTTAACAAATACGTCAAAAACGACATTATTACGTCATTATTTTTGCACCAACCTAATATATATATATGTGTGTGTGTCTGTGTTCTCATTCAGTATTCCTAACACAAGCACATTCAAAGCCCAAGGAATATTGGATGAGAATTTGGAATGCTAAATTTGTACTTTTCTTTTTACTTGACATTTCTTGCCGTTGAATTGGTGCCACAAAAATATTTCACAAGTGCTAAAACAAAATCTACATTTAAATTTAACATATTTGTATGGATGATTAGAGTAAAGCCCACAAACCTTATAACCCCACCACAATTTTTTTTTTTTTCGTAAAAAAGAGACTGTATTTTGCTTTTAAATCTAAATAAATCGTCCGTAATTTTACAATCGCCTTATGAGAGCTATTGATACCCATCGAAACACGTCTACAACTGTGTAGCGATTTTGACATGTTTTCGGTATAATATCCTAAAATGAATTTTATATATATATATATATATATATATATATATATATATATATATATATATACGCACACACATATATATATATGTGAATAAAAAGTGACAAAAGGAAAACTATCCTTAGCCGATGCATTTCATTCTCTGACAGTAGTTTATCATGGCAATGGCGGATGTATTTTATTGCACGTGTTTATATATAAAAGCGAGGATGTAAGTGATTTATAACGTTCATGAATGTTCGTCAGTTGAAATATCTGTCAAAACATGTGGAGGACACAAAGTACCATAATTCAGTCTGGCAAAATGCAAACGAGTAATAAATGTCTTTTTAAAACGAATAGTGTTTAAATTGTGATTAGATTGTTATGATATGAGACGAATTTATTTGTTGTACATCTTCAAAAACATGAGGTGATAAATTTGAGCGTTTCTTTTTTTTTTTTTTTCATCATATTTGTGGTCGCTTATATTGGCTTGGAAAAGTAGTAATTTTATTCAGCAAGGTGAGATTGTAAGAAAACCAAGGCTTATATTTATAATTTGAAAAGATTCGATAGCGGCACTTTCTAGAATTTCCCTGCTGACTAAATTACTTTTGATGAATCTGGCATTTTTAGATCAAAATTTTGGTTGAATTTATCTGTGTTATATATATATATATATATATATATATATATATATATATATATATTCTAAAGAGCCAGGAACACCCTACCTAGGTTTCACCTAAACGGAATTTCAGTGTAAGCTTACCTTGAAGATGTGTTTAGGTAAAACCTAGGTAGGGTGTTCCTGGCTCTTTAGAATTTATTCTGTTTATCCCTGCTCTACGTAGCATATTGAGCACTCTACGTTTTAGCTTTACTACTCGCCTGGGGTTTCTTCTTTGGACTTTTTCTTAAGGCACTGGACAATTTATTTCACCCTGTTCGGATGATTCTAGTTGTTTCTTTTGTTTTTCCAATTTTTTTCATCGGGTACCAATTTGTTTTGATAGAATTACAAGTTATGCTATCCGAAGTTTTTCCAACCAAATATTACTAATATATATATATATATATATATATATATATATATATATATATATATATATTTTCAGTATTCGGACCTTCAAAAAGTGTGGATGGTCTTGAACGAAACCTTTACCACTATAATCAAATCTCATGTGCTGTTGTCGGGCTGTTGGTTTCCTGGGAGCTGATCTGCTTGACCTTCATGCGTTGAATTCGACGGGAGAGTCGATTATACATATATATATAAATATATATAAATATATATATATATATATATATATATACATATATATATGTATGTATGTGTGTGTGTATATGTATGTATGTATGCTCAACCAAAAACGGATTTAAAAATAAATTATCATGTATGGTCTAGTAAACTGGATCGAACCAAGAACTTTTCGGCAACCCTGTTAGAAGAATTGTGAATCAGTCTAAAGATGGAATTACTGTTCAAAACTCAGTGAAGATGAATTGAGAACGTTGAGGAAAGAACTGGCAAAGAAGAATAACTAAAATATCAAAGATGAGAAGGCTAGTCCGAATAATTCATAGAAGAACGATAGTTTTCATCTCAGAATTTAAGGCGAAATTATTAATATGATTTTTTTTGTATGTGGATGTATATAAGCCTTGATTACTATGTCAAATAAATCGAGTGTATTAATATGAATTTTTTTGTATGTGGATGTATATAAGCTTTGATGACTATGTCAAATAAATCGAGTGTATTTTGACAACAAAGATTATATAGTAGCTTGATATGTGACTAAAGTTCAAGCGGAAACATTTCTGTGAAAAATGTTGAAAATAGCACAAGGAAAGTATCTTCCAAGTGGGGTCAAATAGACTCCTTGCTATTTTCTCTATTCGGAAAGTTAAACATTGTGCGCGTAGTGAAAAACATTCGTCACCAAGACTCACATAAATGTTGAAAATATCATTTCCTTAGATTAGCACCAATAGAGGTTGGCAAAATTTTGGGACGTAAACAAAGAAAATTGGTGTTTGCCTTCAGAAGGAAAGAACTATTCATTACTATTGCTTCACTCTCTCACACACATTCAATCACTCACCCAATCAATCAATCAATAAGTCACATAAGTGTATGTGTAAATATATATATATATATATATATATATATATATATATGTATATATATATATATATATATATATATATATATATATATACTCTGAGTTAAATACACACGCACAAAGACCCGTATTTATGCATTACAATATACATACAGATAAATAGACACGAAATTAAATACAGTTATAAATGCACATACATGAAGATATTCGTAATAGATTTTATAAATGCACATATACACACGCAGACACATTCATGCATAGAGATAACAACGCATGCTGAGTAGAAATAGACACATACGCACATATATAAATGTAAAACCACTGAAAAATTATACAAACACAAAAAACAAAGTAATATCCATCCACACACACTCTCTTTCTCTCTCACACACACACGCACCTCCCCCCCATATATATATATATATATATATATATATATATATATGCGTGCCACCGTTCGTATATATAAATAATTAAATATAGATACATCCCCTAAACTAACAAAGACAAATATGTGCATAAAAACAACGCTTGCCAGCATTTGCACATATACACACGCTCACGTATGTGAATACGCACAAAATGCTAAGCCGTATACACACACACACGCACACGCACACGCACAAAGACTCATATAAAAGCTAAAATTTATCCACATACTTTTACGTACGCATACATAAATGTAAACTGGCACAAAGGCTGGTATAGAAACAAACCTACACAGAAAAATAGAAATACACTAATAGATATATCAAAACGTATATGAACACATTTTGCCACGGGTCATAGAGTAGAATATGCAAATAAATTAAGATAAACAGATAAAAACTTCAAAATAGACAGACACATTCGTACATTAATTTACATAAGAACACGCAGTGTAACGAGAAAGAAGTCATATATGCCAAGATAGAGGAAAATTCTCAGCCTGCCTAATTTTCTCACTTTTCCGACTTCCTTTCGTTTACTTACTTTTTATTTGTGTTCCTAAAAAAAAAAGAAGAAAAAAAAAAAAAAGAAAAAAGTGGGACGATAATACAAACAGATTTTATACACAACTAGGTTCACACATGTACAGGCATACAATCATCAATATATACGAGGTGGTGAAAGAATTTCTGGTAATTTGAAGTGAACACAAGAAACGAATATATTTTAATATAGACATATCGCTACCATTTGTGAGCAATATTCGTTGTGAGATCGCTGTATACATACCCAAAGGGACTATTCCAAACGAAACGATAGAAACTATATACTGTTTGCTGTAACAAGCGGCACACACACACACACTCACACATTATATATATATATATATATATATGTATATATATACTGTGTTTACTTCTATATAAAGCGAGAAGTTTTGAACGAAAATTAAAGGCAAAAAGCAAGACTGTATTATACACAAGTACACGATTACATGAATTTTTACTCCGCCTAAATAACCCTCTTATTTGAAACAGCAAGATTGCAAATACACTAAGTTTTGTACACAAGGTAAAAAAAAAAAAAAAACGAAACAGGCTGGTGTTGATAGCAATTGTTTACAAAAGGTATTTGATAAGTCGGCAATATTTGTTCTTTAGTAATCAGCCTAATGTTTAAATATAGAAAAGTTTTTGTTTATATTTTGATTACTATGAGTTTTTTTTTTTAGTTTTCTCTTTTTATTCTTTCATAGGTTAGTAATATTTATAAATATAATGAATTCATATATAAAATAATGGTTATCACAGATAAAGCAGATATGCATAAAAAAATAAGAGAATGGGCAGGAAAAAAGACATAGTATATGGCAGTGAATTCTGGACAATTTCTGCACAGAGAAAGAAGAAACTTCTTGTGGTTCTACAGAAGGATGTCTAGAATACGATGGATCGACCACATACGCAACGATGAAGTTTTAGAGAAAACAGAAACAAAAAGGATAATTTTACACATCAGGAAGAGACAGTTGAAATTTCTTGGGAACATAAAGAGAGCTTGAAAAGTTTGATATTCATATAACAGATTAAATACAAGTGATACAGAGGAAAACAACTCATAACCTATCTAGTGAGCTTCAGTAAATTAATGTTCTTAATTGGTGCAAGGAAATATTCTCTTCATCATTTGTTTCATAACTAATCTATGTTAAATAAATGTCTAATACTATTAGGTTGGTGCAAAAATAATGACGTAATAATGTCGTTTTTTGACGTTAAAAACTACATCAAAAAACGACATTATTACGTCATTATTTTGCACCAACCTAATATTTGGTGGCTATGAGGTTGTGCGTTTCCCACTAGAAAAGTTATTTACAACTTGTAAGATAAGTGTGACATTTTCCATCTACCGTGTAAACATATAATGCAGCCCTCACCTGAGCTGTCCACCGTCCGCTCAATGATCATTCCACGTTGCATTTCAGTTCTCGATTTCGTTGGTTTTCATCGAAAGCAGCCATAGATCTAAATGCACGCCTGAAAGGTAACATGATGAAAGAAGCGTCACGCTGAGAAATAAGAACGCACACCTTATTTTCCATATTACATGTAGCTGTTTAATTCAGAGCTCGTCTGTGTAGGTAAGTAGGTGATACTTGGGACAACTTTTACTCTCTAATCTCTTTCCTCTACCAATTCTTCGTACTTCTACTCATAATTATGTGGTGGCTGGAAAATACGAAATCGAGACTTCGGAGATGCAACAAGGACACGGATACGGACCAACACCTCCCTGATCACAAGCATGACTGTTAATATAGCTCAGCACCCGGATAATACCTATTTCCGGTTTTGTTGCCACTTGAACTGCAAAAATTATTTATCCTTTCCTTTATTTACGCGTTTCACTACAGTCAACTTGGATGCCGCTTAGAAGATAGAAAGTAATTATCTGCTGGTCAATTAAAGAGAAACAATTAAGAGAGAAATAAAACGAACACTTCCGCTTCTATCGAGACGCACATAGTATTATATACCGTACTATGATAACGTATGATTGAAAAACGTTGAATAAAACTACCCTATTCTTCTTCTTCTGTCTATGTTTACATAGCGTACTATGATAACACATAAAGGAAAAAAAAAGAAGTTAAATAAAAGTACCTCTTCTTCTTCTGTGTAAGTGTACATAACGTACTATGATAACATATGAATGAAAAAAATAAACAACTTTGAAACGGACATTTTTTCTCCAATCAAGAAAACCAAGCAAAGTTACAAAAAATTGTAAAGGAGAAATAAAATAGACAAAGTTTGAGATTTTTCAAACACATATCCAAATGACATCATTATAAATATAACGCCTTTTTCTAATAACTTTAAGACATAATTTTGGAAACGTGGAAATTTCACTGAAATATGTTCGAAAATTTTCATAATTTTTCATCTGATATCAATAACATACGAACTTTAAGGAAAATGGTGTACATATATCGGAAAAGGAAAGAGTTGGTTCAAACTGACCCTAGGAAGATATGTGTTGAAAAGAACACAGGCTTACGACATTGATATTATGGCTTCTTCGGTTAATCGACATTGTCTTCAGTTAGCATCAAACATTAAATAACCAAGACTATCGATCTTTGGAAGGCAGATTTTGTGTAAATCGATTTTCGGATTTCCATTATATTGAGCAGGTAAGAAGAGCTACAAAGCATGTACGTAGGCCAAACTCTCTTTAGAGACGGGCGCCATCACAAAGTATAAGTTCATTTTAAATATTGATGAGTACAAGCAAATTAAAATGGTAGAAAGTTAACCTGCAATGTTTATATTAAACACACACATTAAACTGTATTAAATACAATTTAATTGCTGCAAACATACCTTCAGACCTGTACGTGTCGCTGCATCGCCATCGCCATCGGAATTAGATTGAAAGAAAAAAAGGAAAAAAAAACAAATACAAAAAAATAGAATAAAATAAAAATAAAACTATGAACTGGCAAGTTATCAGTGATGTCCGTGCGGGTTTTAAGATCAGATGCAGATTGCACAGAACTACATCAGCCTCACCACAAAGCCACATTGCTCAGAGACAAGCACTTGCAAGATATCTAGTGTGGCCATGAGGTTTTCTATCAGAGTTTCCTTCTCCTAAGAGATTGCCAGAAGGCTTGAGAGGTCCTACCCCTAGTGGGCTAACCGTGCCTCTGGATACCAGCCAAAATATTTCTATGGCCTCGCGCAAAGATAGCTAGGTGGCTGGTGACCTCTCAAAGAGGTTCATCC
The DNA here is from genome assembly GCA_963932145.1 of Acanthosepion lycidas. Classification (NCBI taxonomy): domain Eukaryota; kingdom Metazoa; phylum Mollusca; class Cephalopoda; order Sepiida; family Sepiidae; genus Acanthosepion; species Acanthosepion lycidas. The sequence goes on from OZ010616.1 coordinate 29,630,069, forward strand.
GCCCTTTGACAGGTCTTGTATTTGTCCGGCAGGGATTTTAACCTCCCTCCTTACCCTATATATATATATATATATATATATATATGTGTGTGTGTGTGTGTGTGTGTGTTAAGTATTTAGATTACGTCATGTAGCATCTTCGAAAGGGAACTTTTTAATTTTAAATACGTCCATAAATATTCAGCAGGTTAACTGAAATGCTTAGACATTTAAACCATAGATTACGCCATGTAGCATCTTAGAAAGGGTATTTTTAAATTTAAAGACGCCCATAAATATTCAACGGGTTAACTGAAATGTTTAGACATTTAAATCTTAGATTACATCATGTAGCATCTTCGAAAGGGCATTTTTAAATTTAAAGACGCACATAAATATTCAACAGGTTAATTGGCCGAAACACTAAATTATCATTCATCAACACTTAGTGAAGCTTGCGCACTACATGATCTGAGGGAAAATTTTTGGATCGCATTTCATCTGTGATTTGCTGTATAAATGCAATGAAAATGCACCGTTTTTGAAGCAAACGATGTGTATGAGAAAATAGACCGTTTACAACAATGTTCGACGAAAAAAATATTCTGGAGTAAGCGACAAAAGCCAACAAATTAAAGGTACCGATTCAAGAAAAACGCCCAGAGATGGCGAACAGGAAAGGTATTGTTTGCTATCAGAATAATGCCAGACCTCACTTTTCTTTGAATTGCTGCAGCTAGGATGGGATGTGTTGCCCCACACGACATATTCACCAGACGTTGCTCCTTTGGATTTTCATTTAGGTATGCCCTTAAAAATAATCTCAGTGGTAAAAACTTTTAATTCTTGGATGACTTAAAAAAAACACCTTAATGAGTTCTTTGTCGAGAGACCACCGAAATTCTGGGAAGATGGAATCTTTAAGTTGACGGAAAAATGGGGATAAGATGTGCAACAAAATGATTCATATTTAGTTAATAAATATTTATTAGTATAATTTTGTTTCCTGTTTTAATTTCCCTTAAAAATCGATACGAATTTTCCGAACAACCCAATAAATATACGAATTAACAACGTATATTAAAAAGAGCCCAATTACTATTTAATGAATATCTTGTGCTTTTCTCATGAGTAATAATTAAAAAATGGATGCAAAAACAATAGGCCTGATTTCGAATACACCTCGCAGGTGCTTCTTATCTAATCGTTAACCGTTATTTTGCAAGATTTGGGGCCTCTGACCATAATAAACGGTAATATTTTGCCAGGATTGTTTAAACTATAGTCTGCTATGGTATCACTGTTTAGTATCTTCGAAATTTGCGTTGTGGTTTAATGGAGTGCCAAGTTCGAATTCCAGTTGGGTTCGTTAGATTCACCTATGCACAAATACCCCTGGGAAAAGTATGAATCCATCTCTTCTTCTCCCATCTATGGGTTAAATAGTAGAACAGACTAGGTTCTTTAGCATTGGTTGGGAATCAGTCTAACGTAGAAAGAAACGACAAGCTACTGTGGGAAGAAATCTGCCTCGTCAGTCATGTATCAAAAGATATGTCATCGCCCAAACGTGAATCATGTATGGCACGTAACTGATCTTCGAAAACTGTTTGATAGTTAATTTTTGTCAAACTGGAGTTGTCAATAAGCTTTCAGCAAGTGATCTTATCAGTATTCAAACTAATCACAAAGCAGGTGAACACTTTAAATACATATATCAAGTATCCAATTAGAATGCGCCTTACTTCAATATAAAATAAAATTATCCAATTAGAATGCACCTTATTTCAATATAAAATAAAATTATCCAATTAGAATGCACCTTACTTCAATATAAATATAAATCAGTAGAGAGTATCAGAGTGGCTGAGTGTTGCATTAATAGATCGTTATATATTAATTTAAAAAAAACAAATAAACGACGAAAGACATGAAATTTGAAAACTATGAATCCGACATAACGCGAAAATAAAAACAAAAACAAAAAACAAAAAATAAAACTCTATGATAATGCCTTACGAAAGTTAAAAGTAGTAAGAAAATGGGCAATTTATATTTACATACGTACCGGAAACCAGGAAAATTGTCCGAAATATATAAAAATAAATCTAAAACATGTCAAAGTGCTTATGCTGGTTATTAAACTCGTAAAAAAATAAAACATATAGCTTATTAACAATTAGTCAATGGCAACTATCCAAACACAAAATTTAATTATTATATCTACAGAAGATAAGGAACTAAACTGGTTGGAGGGAGCTATGTCAGTTCATATTTTATATTGCATATATGTGAATAGTGAAACAATTACCGACTTGGAAAATGAAATCGTCAGTCGATACATTTTGTTTCCTTGGTGCCAATACAATTTACTGCAATATATATATATATATATATATATATATATATATATATATATATATAGCAGGGGAGACAGTGCTCTCTTGCATTGAGTGGCAGTCAGTATAGGAAAATGATTGCTATAAATTTAAGACTGACATAGGCTATTGGAAGACTTCGTAGCACAACTGTACACCATTTGTGTGGCTGCTTTTATATAAGCCTTCAACATTATAATAAAATCTACTAAACTGAATTATTGGTCCCAATAGTTGAAATCAACACGAAAGTTAAATTTTATAACTTTATAATGATTTAAAGATCTAACCAAATAAATACGTCTGTGTTCTCAAATCCAGTCTAAAAATATCTAAAATCTATGCTATTTATCAATTCTTATGTCTTTTACTAGATTGCATCTCTAATGTCAGCAATCAAAAACCAATTCATATATTAGTCACATTAACACATTCTCTCATAGGTTAACTTGTCACTTATCGAAACTAAGTGCAATTTGTTCTCAGATTGCTCATTATATCACAAATCACCGAAATGCAATTATTAGCTCTACAAAAATAGATTGTTTAAAATTTTCCATATTTGAAGGGGAAAATTGATTAATTTGAGAGATAAAACATTCGTGGGTATGGTTTGATGATCGCTAAAAGCATGTGCAGTTTTGACTTCTATTTCCACGTTGTATCAATCTGTCAAGGCTTCGCGAACAAAGCTTTGTATAGGAACGGTTTTCCACGTTTGTTTCATGCATTCACGTGATTAGTGAAACATTTTACGGAAGAGACATATAGGAAAGAGTTTGGCAGCCATGGGAGCTGAGTAGCTGTATACTTCGTCTGTTTTATGAGTTTTAATTCTGTGCGTTCACAACAACTTTGATTTGCACACATTGAGATTGAGACACAAGTTACACAATTTTCTAGAAAGGCTTCAATGCTAAATAGACGATCATGAAAATAGGTGGAAATGAACAGTAACAAAAGAAAAAATAGAAATTTTGCAATGAAACAGGCGAAATGCTAGTTAACGTCTCAGCGCACTAAAAAAATGACAGTTGTGAAGATAATTTTTCGAAAGGGAAGTGGCCATATAAGGAGTTGGAAAATATAAGTATGAAAAAAATGAAATTAATTTGATCATCCTTGTTAAAGTCAATACCATAAAAGATTGAAATAATCCACAAGTGTTGAGGCCTTTACAACAAATCCGTGTGTATCTTTTTATTGGTTCCCTAATCACTCTCATCCAGGGATTAGTTCCCCGAATGAAAAGCATTATTGCCACAAAAGCCTACTGTAGTTGAAAAATGGAACGTCATTGATCGTGTTGATATCACTGAAATGAACTTGTGGAATAGTGCAGAAGCAGTTCTGGTGCTGCAAAGAGATTATTTTGTTACACTAGATTATCCATCTTTTCATGTTTCCTATATGACACTGAATTGTCCAAGAATGGTTCAGTTAGTTTTCATTCCGTCTATAATCATACAGATGACAGCCATTAAGAATTTGAAATTGGTGCCTATATTTGGCTTACTTTTTGAATGTATCTTTTGCATAATCTAATTATTATCCAAGATATTCCGTTTGGTATAGTATCGAAACTAGCAAAATTTTCTAAAATATTATTACTGAATAAAAATTATCTGTCACTAAAGTTACACACACACACATACACTTGCACACACACATACACTTGCACACATACACACACACACACATATATAGTGTATTAGGTGTAATAGACGATTATTCAAACAATATGTTGTTAAATATAATAGAAAACGAATGTCTATTATGTTTGATCATGGGCCGTTCTAAGCTTTGAATAGCGACAAAAACTGTCCAACATTTGGATACATATTTTTTTATTATCATGCTGTTCCTCGATCTAAGCTTTCGGCTCACATAAGCCATTGTCAAAGTGGTTATATAGACATTACGACAGAGATCCTCACCATCAAAGATGATATCCTGTTATGTTTCCATATAAGTTTGCTATGCGAAAATAATGGTCCCAGAATAAAACTAAAACTCCCGAAACTAAAGTCACTGTACGAAGATTAGAACGGCTGATGATCCAACATAATAAACGTTCGTTGTCTGATATATTTAACAATATATATGTAAAGTTATAACTTATAATATATTACAGAAAAAATATATGTAGTAATTTTTGAATGGATTTTTTTATCCGACATTACTTCTTATTACTATAAATTTTGTTTTTCATGGGTACATCTATTTCAGTATCTATCCTTATTCTTATTACCTTAAACAATGAAATTAATAACTACCGGCCTATATTGAGAAGTCCTACTGAAGAAGGATTGTATCTCCTGCAGAAGGATTGTACCTCCGAATTTGCAACCCCTTTTCCATTAGGGAAACCAATTCTATGACTGAAACATGTCGTTATCATTTTGACCAGGGAGACCGCTTTGATAGAACAAGGTTTGAATTACCTATTTAAAGAAGGCTTATTTCTCGTTAGGACTTGTACGATACTAGAAGTGCTACATTTAATTTCATACCTGAAACGTAAACAACATTAATTTTTAAATGATTTTTTATCCGACATTATTTCTTATGATTATAAACTTTAATTTTAAAGTTGTTAAACATATAGTTATTATATATATATATATATATATATATATATATATATATATATATATATATATATATAAGCCCCCTACTTACACTCTACATTTTGTATATACACCCAAAGAATATATTAATTTTCTATTAAGTTTGAGCTTTGAATATGCGTTTAATTTAGTGTTCCTCCAATGAGACTCAGTATATAGTTCGTGTCTAATGAGTTGGTAAAAGAACGAAACTTTAAGATGCACTACGAACATAGTTATATATATATATATATATATATATATATATATATATATATATATATATATAGAGAGAGAGAGAGAGAGAGAGAGAGAGAGAATACAGAAAAAGAGAGAGATATATAGAAAGTAGCTGAGGAAACAAATGATAAGCACTTACTTGCACGGGAATATCCAAAGGAAAAAACACATCCATCAGCTCCGTTGACGACACCTTGTATAATATCCGTGAGACTACTCGAACATATTTCCGCCTGGAATAGTAAAATAACAACCAGATAATTACGAAGTCAAATCTCATTCGAAAAGCAGAGAATATGTCTGATAGTTTTATGTTTTCAAAAAAGAAATGAACCTTTTTAATATTCAAAGAGCAGTTTGAAAATCGTGATAAAGAATTTTCATTCTTCCATGCATGAAATACTGTTGCCATATATAATCTGGTGCACCCGCTGTTCATCTCGAGGTGCTCGACAAAATCCAAAGAGGGATATGCAATGTGATCGATTCTGACTTGGAGTCTCGATTCCAGCCACTTTCTCACCGACGTAGTATGATTTCCTTTCTCATTTTTATAAATATTTCCATGGCATCCTGCTCTGACGAGATATTTTCACTGGAGTTCCGACTGCATGAATTTAAGCGTGATACTAGGTTGGCATCTCGGTCCCACTCTTTTAATGTCGAAACAGTTAAATGTAACCACCTCTTCTACTACAACAGCTTCTTCTCTCGTACTTCCCAACATTGGAACTCCCTTCCTCTTACTTGCTTACCTGATAACTATAATCTTCAAATATTTAAATGTAATATCAATCGACATCCTTGCCTTGGTCCCCTTCTTTTTATTCTTCTCGTTCTTTTCCTCAACATCCCCTATACTCAGTCTTTTCCCTTATTTAAAGTCTCTGTAGCCCTCTGCGTATTAGTGACATCACGCCTTGCTTGGGGTGAATTGCTTAAAAAAAAGAACTCTTTTTAAGCATTGCATATAATTTACAAAGACTTTAAAATAAGCAAAACATTTATTTGCCGATAGATTGATAACTTACAGAAAATAATATCGACGGTTATATATAATTTAATTATACATTTCAATAAAACTTGTTTAAAAGAACAACTGCTGCCTAATTAGATCATATTTAATTAATTGCACCTTTTCTTTGTTAATTTCTTCACCATGAAATATGTTTTGTATGTTTAGATGATTTAAGAAAATGCTCTTGCTTATATAATGATTTATTAAATGTTGATTTGATATTTATCAAGTAGAAGTGTAAATAGACGTGATAATAGGAGGAAACATATAACGTTAAAAATCTTCCTTGTAAAGAGAGTTTATCAGCTTCAAAAACCAGGCTTTAAATTCCAGACCTTTTATCAACTGTAGCTGTTTGAAAGTTCCCTATATTTCCAGTTAAGCTGGCTCATAAAGGGAAAGTGCAAAGAAGATTAACCGTTTTAAAAAAATAACATGAAACAAAGCATAGAACAATTTAAAAACCTCCGAATTTGAGATTAACGTATAATATACATTCTTTTATACTATCCAATATGATATAATGATATATAATTTTGTATAATTTTATATACCAACAAAGAGTATTTGGAAAAATATGACAAACTGTAAAATTTCTTGCGACGCGTTTCATTCGTTAGAATTTCATCGGACTGGGCTTTGTTGATGTTGCTACTTTTACACATGCGCAGGAAACGGCTTTTGAAAGAATACAGATAAATTTGGCTAGACTGAAGCAAAAAATATGTTTTCAAAAGTATTCTCTCTTTTCTTACATAATATATAGAACTAGCAGCATGGCCCGGCGTTGCCCGTGCTTGATTCAAAAATCGTACGACTCATACAGCAATCGCTATCACTTGAATTAAAATATTTTTGCCCTTCCTTGCCTTTAAAGGAGTGCCTGTTGCCGTGCTGATGTTGCTACATGCCTTACTTCTTGCCTATATAACACTGCGAATTTTTTCTAAGCTCTATACTAAACATTAAATCTGTTACAAAAAAAAAAGAACTAAACAAAATGAACACAAAACGATCAGCTTTAAAAAAGGACTCGTAACTGGAAAAACCGAATGAAAAAAGAATGTTAACAACAAATGCTTTTTCACACCCAACCCAGTTCTGCGGAATCAGAATCAACGTTGAGTTTAAGCAAGCGAATGAGCCAATTGGAGTAAAGTGCCATGCAGATTTAAATTTTTCCCACTTGTGACGAATGCAGCTATCGATTTTTTTTGCATGTTTGCATGCTAGTTAACATTCGTGTCAGTCAGATGTTGACTCCCACGCTGGCCAGTAGAATCTTTCTGCCTATTCGTGGCAGCCAGCTATAGGCTTTCACTCTGGCCAGTACAAAATAGGCGATAATTTCCACTATCGATGGGAGTTGGGAAATGCAAAGTCGGTCTTGGCCTTCCCACTAACTTGGAGCATGTGCATGTAAATTTTGGTGCAAATTCGTCGAAAATTGCGGCCGTGCATTCGTTACACACACACACACACACACACACACACACTGCCTTTTATAGATAGAGATAATTCAGTGGAAATATATAAACTGTTTGAAATAGTATAATAAGAAATAAAGCGCAAGACAGTGAGAGTAGAATCAAGAACGTAATAAATAAAAATAACTGGAAAAATTAGAAGCTGCAGGGATAAAACCACAGAGAGAGAGAGAAAGAGAGAAAATATTACGGAAAAGGAAAAGTCTCAGACATGATTACGCAGAAGAAGCATGAAAAATGAAAGAAAACCACTCATTACAACAACAGAGATATCAGGAAAGACAGTAAAAACAGTACATGTGCTGTTAGCGTTGGAGAAAGGGTATAAAAGGTAAACTGCATAAGTACTGAATATTGCAAACTGGACAGAAACGCGTACAAAATAAAAAATAAAAAATAAAAAATCAGGACCGGTTAGGAACACACATACATAGAGAACTATGCAAACTACTTCGGTTCAACTATCTCGACAAATGATATCAATAGAAACATAAAACTGAATTAAGAAAGAAAAAAATTCCAAATACTTTCGGATTACAACACTCAGGCTAACAGCCTATTCGAAGCAAATAGGAAATATCATATAATCGTGAACAGGTAAAAATAGAAGAAAAAAAAGGTGAAAAAGAAAAGTGTTGGACCTACCAGCGCCGACGGGCCATAAAGTCAACCTGAAGGAAGATTATAAATTCAAGAAATAAAAGGACATGGCACGGTATCTGAGAATATGAAAGTTAGGTCTACTTTGAAATGTATTACAACCACATAAATCGACATTGAGATAACAATCTGAGGAAATGTTTAGTTTGAACAGTCCATGATGCTGATGGAGTCGGTAAAATACTGAGAAAAGTGCTGAAGATTTGAGTGAACTTGCTGACACCAAATATCTAGTATGGCTATAAAAATGCCTGACTACTACTACTACTACTACTACTAATTATAATAATGATAATAATAATAATGATAATAAAGATTAACGATTAACCGGCCAAAAATAAATAGCAAGCAAAATACCAATAAAAGAGTAAAAAATGAAGAGTAAAAGTTAAAAGCAAACCAACTTGAAACACAAGTAAGAAGAAAGTCTCACATCTGACCGATGCACTTTGAAAACACAAGACCCTGATATCGGAAAAAATCTTTGGTTGCATATCTCTGGGTTGAAACCAGAAACAAGGGTTTACCCAAACAGCTGGTGATCAAAGCTTGCAAACAAGATCTTACTATGCGCATAGTTTAAGGAAAGGAGTAGATCCAAAGTACCGTTTTTGTACACACGCTGAGGAGACTATTGATAATCTAATATCTGGTTACTCAAACCAAGCACATAGTGAATTTTAAAACAAGCACGATAGGATAGGGAAATACCTTGAATAGCATTGTAACATACCCCATACAGCAAAAATGCCATAAGTTAAAACCACTACCACCTCTAGAATAAGTGGGTATTAGCTTACTCTGTGATGTTTCCATACATGCCGACTACACTTCAAACGTTAATTGATCAGATATTGGAATAAAGGTTTTCAAAGAGTATAACAGTTACCTTATAGATATAAACATCATATTTTATAAAGATGTCACCAGAAAATAAGGATATTTAGACGTTTTTCTTACAAAGGGAGACACAGGTTCGAATCCTGCCGGAGAGCACATATTTTTCTTTAATAAGATTTATCGAATGTTCAGGTCGGTAGACGAAAATAAATATACTGTTTAATAAGTAAGCGTGAAGTTTACACAAATATGGTATCCACTAAAAATAATGTCTTAAGCGATACAATCTGACACCTTAATAAATAAAAAAAAATTAATTCTTCAGAAATTTCTTTGTTTATCTTTTTGCATATGAAACTAAGTTGATATGATTTCCGAGGTAAAGGATGTGCACTTATAAGCCACTATTCGGTTTTGCTTCTTTTGCACGGCGGATCTAACAACAATTTCACCTGTGTGATACATGTTTGCTACCTTGCCTTACCTAGGTCTCGAGTACGGAAATATATTGGACATACTACTACTATTACTACTACTAATAATATTATGAAGAAATTTATCTATGTAAAATGTGTGTGAACTTAGGTGTTCTTTTTGTTTTGTTTTTTATTAAAAATGATTGTGTGATCGAATTTTACCGGAGGGCGCATGTCATTCTTTAATAAGCTTTCACGAATATTCAAACCGGTAGACAAAAATCAATATACTATTTAATAAATAAAAGTACCTCTAATCAAATATGTGTACCACTAAAAATAACATCTAAAGTGATGAAAATCCATCGGATTAATAAATAAAATGACCATTACATCTTTAGATATAAGGATATAGATTTTTTTTAAAAAATGTGTCATTTAAAAATAAACATTATCCCAAGAGTAGTAGGGATATTAGTCTCAATAGATTCTTAAGGAAAAAATCTACATTTACTTTATGTGACAGATTTGATAAATGATTGTAGGAATCACCAAATAATATTAATAATAATACCATAAATTCTCTATTCTCTGATACATTACTCTTCATACTGACAGACATATAAAGTAAATAGACCATACTTAGTGATCCTTCTTCTTCTATGTGCCGCATCTCTTCAGGATGTTGGTGATCATGTTTCTCCTCAATCCCTTGTCATTTGTAACACATAATAACTTTTGTCTTTTTGCTATCTCTTCTAAAACTTTTTCTGCCATCCATTTACTCAAGCTCGCTAGGTAGGTTATGCATTGTTTTCCTCTGTCTGCTTTGCCTTCAGTCTGCCCTATGTGTATCAAATCTTCCAAGCTCTCTTTCCCCATTGTGGAAAAGAAATTTCAACAGTCTCTTTCATGCTAAATATGTATAGTTTTTGTTTCTATTTTCTCAAAAACTTCGTCCTTGCTCACATGTCCAGACTACGGTATTCTCAGAATTCTTCTGTAGATATATTTTTTTTGCTTCAAATTTCTTCTTCATCTGTGAGAAGATTGTCCAGCATTCATTGACATATTGATATTATATAATAATTCAGTATTCTTTTCTTTGTTTCTAACGAAATTTTGAAGGATACAAAAAATTGCATTCCCATAGATATGAAAGCACCATCAGGTAAAAATATATATGTTAAAAATATGACAAAATAAATCAATATAAGGATCTTGAAACTGAAAAGGTTGCACCTTAGAACTATTGTTATAGCTACAATTACTGGAATCTTGGATACGATAAAAAAAAAGTTAGAGAAAAGATCATTAACAAAATTTCTCTTTACAAAAGCGAAAAACAAACTACACCCTGTGAAACTGCTCATCTACTCAATAGAGTTCAGAACAGTAGCAGCTGAGTGGCCTTGGTTCCCACTAAATTTTTAATAATTGTAGGATTTTTTACAGGGTTTTATTTTAACAAAGCACAATAAAGAAAGAAATAAAAGAAAGAAAAAACTATTAAAGCATAGAGGTACTGAATATTTCAAAATAAATATTATTGTCGTTAATCATGTTGGCGGCCTTTGATAACTTAAGGCTAAATTCTAAATTTTATTTTGCAATCCCACCTCCGCACCCGAAAAAAACATTTGTCTATGGTACGGGCCTGTTATCGTAAAAAGAAATAAACACTTTGTATGTTAAGTACCATTTAACATCAGATTTTTTGCAAACAGAGTATACATGTTTGCTACCTTGCCTTACCTAGGTCTCGAGTACGGAAATATATTGGACATACTACTACTATTACTACTAATAATAATATTATGAAGAAATTTATCTATGTAAAATGTGTGTGAACTTAGGTGTTCTTTTTGTTTTGTTTTTTTATAAAAATGATTAGTTGAAAATCTCATGAAGGTATTTCTGACCATAGGTCTCTGATTGGGACCCGGAAGGAAATGTGGATACTGCAGAAATCAAAGAAAATAATAATAATAATAATAATAATAATAATAATAATAATAATAATAATAATAATAATAATAATAATAATTTTTTGTCAGTGGAAAGTGTCATGATGCCATTTCTAACCTTAGGTCCCTGGGCGGGACCCGGAAAGAAATGTGTAAACGCTAGAAATCAAAGAAAATAATAATAATAATAATAATAATAATAATAATAATAATAATAATAATAATAATAATAATAATAATAATCGACAAAAATTATGACTATCAATATCTGGCCATTCTCGAATGAAATGTCATAAGCATAACGAAATTAAGAAAAAAATCATTACACACACGCAAAAAGAAAAAATAAAAGAAAAAACGTCAGAAGATCCAGGAAAACACGAGAGACTAATCTTTGTGGAAGAAGATTAAAATTATGAATAACTGAACAATTTCAGTTACGGATACCGTGGATCTTTCTTGAACTGAGCAAGAGAGGAAATAGAAAAAAAAAACAACAAAGAAAGAAGGAAAACCGGTGATAATATGTAAGACTATACTCGAGAGACGATTTTGACAGTCTACATGTTAAAAAAGTAGAAAAATAACTAATAATATCTAGGGCTGCATCGATTCCTTAATCTAGGAAGTCGAAGAGTACGCAAGACAAGGAAAGCAGACCAAAACTTCACAAC